>CM074577.1:60675000-61275000 GCA_037305975.1 Chrysolophus pictus | reverse complement strand
TGGATATCTCCAGGGATGGATCATCCACCGCATCTCTGAGCAACCTGTTTCAGTGCCTCAAACCTAGGTTACCTGAGTTTCTTACTTTAGTTCTGAAGTAGAAGAAAATATCTGGTGAAGTATCAGAACTGCTACAAACAAGGAGACTTGGCACACTTAAATAAGCAGTTCAGCAAGTTATGTGACTCTAAAAATGGTAAAAGTAGCAGTTTCTTTTGTAACAGCCAGTCACCAATGTGCATTGTAAGGGATGCATTACATTTGTGCTTATTTCTCAAATAGCTAGCTTAATATTGGTATTTCTGAAATGTTAAATATAAATCAGAAAACATGCAGAATGTACAAAATTGCTTTTCTTTCCAACGTTTTCTTTTTTCAACATGTTTTTTCTTTTTTTTATGTTTGTGAATTTTTTTAACAGGAAATTTGCAAAGTTAAGGTAGCATTAACCCCCTATTTGGGTATATATAATAGAAAATGCTTGAACTTCTGGGACAGCAGCTATTTCTATGGATACAGTATGTTGAACAGACATGGAACAAAGAAAACCAAAACAGTTGGTTCTCTGCTGTCAAGGAAACAAGCTGCTCTTTCTGCTTAAATATCTTCTACCAAAACTAGAGGGAAAAAAATCCTCCAAAACTCGAGTTCACACTTAAAAAGAAGTCTGACTTACAGGCACTAAATGAATTCATTTTCAGATATTTGAGGGAGGGATACTGTTGTGTCTGAAGTGGATAAATCGGCATATATATCCTTGAGAGCCCCTAAGGTTAAAGTTATTCTTAAAGGAAAGGTAAATGTTAAATCATTTTTGGGAACAGTAGGAGTCCAGAAAGAAAGTGAGAAAACATTCTGCAGTGTTCTTGTTTTTGTGCTGCATGCAGATGACTTATTTAGATTACATTTGGTTATTTGTGATCCTGTATTTCAACCGCCTTTTTACACCTATTTAATCTACGCAGTACTTTGTACTTTGAAATAATGAAAACTAAACTTCATATTTGTTGAATAACAGAGAATTTTAATAGATACACTTCTTTCAGAAGTATTAAAAAAGGTGCTCTGAATATTTCAGTATTTTATCTCTAAAAAAGCTGCAGATGCTTCTATATGACACTTTCAATGTACAAATGACATGGGAGACAGCAGCTACTCAGAAATGTGCTTAAGGTTGCATGAATAAAAATGATCTATAGGAAAAAAATGCAATTTTTCCTACTCTTTTTAAATCTTGGATTTGCCTCCTGGTGAGTGACATGGGTTCTGGTTTGAATAAGCTTCAACTGGAGCTCCTGCACTTCTGTGGAGAATATTGACTCTCAGGGAGCACCACAGGGGAAAACTGGTCTCTACGAAGGCTGAAAATTATCCTAGGAAAGAGGCTGTATTTCATCACGTAACTCATAAAATAAGCCCATTGCATTTCTAGATACATAAGTAGATGCAAAATGTCCAGTGAGCTTTGACACAAGTTCATAGATATGATTTACTTATTTGCTACCAGATTTCCGGTTTAAACCGGGGTATACAAAGGAGGTTGAAGCCAAATAATCTGTTGTTTTAGAATTGTTTTTGTTTATGGACCATGAAGGCATTTTCTGGTATGTTTTGTAACACCACTGATGGGTTTACATGTATGATGGTTGGTTACTGGGTGACCTCCCAGGAATGGGTGTGCTCCAAGTGATATGTTCTTAGCTCAGCTAACAGAAAAGACCTCAGCCTTCTGTGAGCAGGAAGTGAAGTAAAACCTATCACCATACTCTTGACTGTGGGCTAGAGGTGTATAGAGAAAACAGGGTGTGTAGAACAGTCCTGTACCCAGAGTTAGAATCTACCTTGGCAGGAACTTATAAAGAAATCAGTGTATTTGGCCTTCTGTTGTACAAGTGATAAAGATCAGATTTGGAGAGAATTGCCATGAAATTCTCTGCTACTTATAAAAGAGACTAGAAATAAGGCCTTTTCTGGGGTATTTTCTCTTGCTTTATTAACTTTGTTTGTCTTGTAGGCTAGAATTATCTTCAGTAATCCCTTAAGGAGGGAGAAGTTGGTATATTTGAAAGACATACTCTGAAAAATCATTAAAGGTGCTACACACAACCCTACTAAAATAAGAATTCCCACAGAAGACCTTGTACTCATCCACAATTAACTGTACAGTGTCTTCTTTACAAGTTCATGGATTATAAAATTATGTGAAATAACTTTAAATTTGAATTCCCTGGCTTCTCTTGCTTTGTTTAAACGCTATCATAAGAGAAATGAGAGGTGGGTTTGGAGGGGAGGGCTAGTTTGTATATTTCTGAATATTTGAGCTGTGCTTAATCATCCTCATGTGTGAAATCTTTTATTTAAAAAAAAAAAAATCAGTTTATCTGATACTTACTGCTCTTTAGTACAGCACAGCTTGGTAGCACTAGGTACGTCTTGTTGAAAGTATGTCCATAAATATGTCCCTTGCAGCACAGAACAGCTTGTTAACTTGGCAATCCTCAGCAATTTGCTTTGAAAAGTTTGCCTCAGTTTTGATAGTCCAAATGTAGGGCAAAAACTCGAACTAACTTTTTAGCTAATTTTACCAATTGACACTTTCCACTCAGTTTTAACTGCCTGTTTGCTAGAACAATGACTGCAACACCTCCTCCTCCTTATTTAATAAGCTTTTTGTTTTTGTTGTTGCTGCTTTTTTGTTTGTTTGGCAAAGTTCTTCATTTTTAAGGGGCAAGGATTACTAATTTTCTGTTTTCCTAATATGCAATGGAAAAAAAAGAGCCCGTTATCTTGATGAATTATTCTATTATTTTAACTGTACATAAATAAAAGGGGCAATGGGTTGCCATTAAGGACTATTTTATGGGGGATGATATGACTATGGATTTGCAGTGTTTTCAGTTGAAAGAGAAATACAAAAGTGGGCAAATGCTATCTGTCCCTCCCTCACAGATGGGGAAAATGAGGCACAGAGGGAAGTAAACTGCTCAGTGCTCAAAGGCTACAGAGCATCTGTAGCTTTAAGAAAAGCACAGATTTTTGCACGGATGTATTTAAAAATATCTACATTCCTTTTCTTTGTTTTATTAAAGCTTTTGGCCAGCTTTGCTGAAGATCTTTTAGAATGTGAGAATAGAAGTAGGATGCCTACATTATTTCTATACCAAAGACATTAGGCTGACTTATGGGAGAAACCCTGAAGCGAAAACTCTTGAGTCCACGTTCTAATTTAACCACGTGAGGACTGCGATTGGAGAATCTTCAAAGTGAGTTACAATGGTTAACTAAGTGAAAGATAATATCCCTTTGCCATTTTTTTCTACTAGGTCTCATTGCTCCTCTGGGCATGCTCCTTAGAATAAATTAAAAGGATCCACTGAGAACCATTTTGCTCTGTTTTTTTTTTTTTTTTTTTTTATATTAATGATTGCCAAAAGCTATTTGCTAGAATGGTACAGAATGTTTACAGATGCCTTAGGAAGAAAACAGCAGAATGTGGAACTAATTGTGTTTATTCAAGATAATTATGAAACACAAATGACCATTACTTACAACAAGTCCCCTAACAGCCAGAGTTTGACTCCTGGGGCCAGGATCAAACCCAGTAAAGAAGAGCCTTACTGTTAAGTTATACTGTCCATATGGACACCACACATCAACACAAACTATTGCAGCTACTGCTCTCCCCTCTCCCCTCTTGTCTTCAGCTGTACAGAAGAACTGCAGCTGCTAAGTTTGAAGAGGAAAGGCTGGTGGAAATGATGAGTGCTTTGGAAGAGGGCAAGTTCTGAGAAAAGAGATCATGGAATATTTTGGCAGTTTTGTTAGAAGTTTTATCATAGGAAAACAAACCAGCTTTGAAACACCAGTGGTGGTGATTTAATTTCATTACGGAAAGGGAAGCGTAAAGCAGTCTAAAAACATGATTCCACTGTAAAGCACAATGCAGTGCATATTATATATGTGTTCATCCCCAAATGGTT
Organism: Chrysolophus pictus; assembly: GCA_037305975.1. Taxonomy (NCBI): domain Eukaryota; kingdom Metazoa; phylum Chordata; class Aves; order Galliformes; family Phasianidae; genus Chrysolophus; species Chrysolophus pictus. The sequence goes on along the minus strand of CM074577.1, from coordinate 61,271,020 downwards.
TGTAAGGCTATCTCTCTCTAGATGTATATCACAGGCATGAACGCCTCATTCTTAAACGAGAGAATAAGAGGAATCTGGTGCAGTGCGGTGTTCAAATTACATGGAGGTAGACGGAGAGGAAAAACAATGGAAAATTTCATAGTGAAATATTTCAAATAAATTAAACCCTAAATGAATATACATCATCTGATTTCCTGGTTTTGTTGGGGGCATCAAACTGTATATTTTTTAAATTGACCTAGGAGACTGATCTATCTTTATTTAATTGATCTGTCTCATGCAGATAATGATACTCAAATGGGTCACTATTTTCACTATAGCTTCACTTTGGTTACTTCATTCTTGTTGTTGCTTTAGTTGGTTTGTTTCTGTGTTGGAGATATTTAGACTATCAACAATTTCATTAGCATGTGGTTCTTACACAGAAAGGTCATTGTATCCTTAATAGTGTGAAAAAAATGATTCAGACTCTACTGTTTTCATTGATTTCATTTTCTGGTGACACACATGAATTCAAATTCAACAATGTCCAAGTGAGAAAAACAGCAAATTCTTTGTTGGCTTTGACTCTTTCTTGCCCACATGGATTTAACAATTTAACTTTGGTTAAATTTTGGCTCTTAAATCACTGCAGGTTTTGCTTCAGTGTTCACTTACCATACTGTGCATGTAATTTATGTTCAGTATTATAAAACAAAATTCAATGTATATTCCATAGTTCCAGGGAAACAGGATTTGTGTGGGAACATTAATACAGAATTGTTAATCAGGTTTGAAACCTACCAGCACATGCACTATGACTGAAAAATGCCAGAGGTTCAAGGGAAACAGAGATGGTCTCCGTACACAGGTCAGATCTGAGATGACTGGGTAACTGTTAACTAAGCTCCGCAGTTTCAGTGCTAGTGAATTTTCTTGGGGAAGAAAATCCCCACTTAGCTCTGCATTTAATATGACTGGAAGAAATTAGACTAAGACATGAAATTTATTCTATGAAAGTTTTACAGATGGTTTATCACACCCCCTGTGGTTGTTCAATTCTGGAGGGAAGTAATAGTCACAGGATTTGCATTTCACTTCTATCCAGTGATGTGCTCCTGGTTGTTATTGTTTTTCTCTGTACTTGTCCTTGTTCTCTTCTTAAAGGTGATTGTAGGTTCTCAGTTTCTTGCAGGTACTCCTGGATACTTGCTGATACCAGACAGGAGTGTGCCAACCTGCGAACAGGCACAGACACAGTTATTTCTGAGCAGTTGTCTTGGTCCATCTGCTGTTTGCGTCCAGGGAAAAGACCCTACAGGGTCTCCTCCACTTTCCACATGGCTTATGGCAACATCAGGCACAAAATGAGGAGAGAATGAGCAAACCAGGTTGTTAGAAGTGAGCTGAAATAATTTGTGGTGCTGGGTGGACTTTGATGACTCTTGGTTGTTTGGAAGAGGTGGGGCATTAAAAGAATATAGAAATCTTTCATTGCTATATTTCTATATTGCTATATATTGCTTTGCATTGCTAAATAAATGTATAGAGATATAAAATATGTGGTCTAGACATAAGAAGGAAAAATATATTTCAGAAGGATTGAAGAAACTTGGCATTAAATTAAACAAAGAGATGTCAAGGAAAAAGCTTCAGCAGACCTTAAAAAAAAATTCTCAGGGCTTTGCATTTAATACTTTTAAACAACATGTTTTCCCTGTTTTTCTCGATGGCTTTTCAGCTAGACCAGACTAAAGGATCAGGACCAGTCCCTCCTGGCAACAGCCCTTTTCCCTGCCTGCTACATGGACCAGGCCATGTTAAGTTCACCAGTTTCCCAAACCATATTTATAGCCAGAAGGAAGACTTACGTCTGCCCTGGGGAGCCATCGTTTCCTTCTACTGATGCACTCAAGTGGTACAGGTTGAAGGCATGTCTGAAGGACTGAGGGGGAAGAAGCAGAAGGAAAATAACATCCCTCATCTCACACCCAGGGTGAAGAGTTTATGCTAGTGAGAGCTCTGTAATCTCTTGTCCAGTGTGGACAAAGAAAAGAGTGGAAATTAATTTAATGGGAGATGCCAACAAAATTACCACAATGAGAAAATATAGGAAACTGCACTAGAGAGGATGGCTCTGCTGCAACCAATTTCTGGTGATGCCACTCAGCAGGGAAGAACTGGAGCAAAGGACCTAGGTGTGTCTCCCTTCCTTGGTGGTTGCACTCCATAAGTGCTAACGACCTACCCATCAGCTGCCAGGCCCTGCGTGACCACCCTTCTCATCTCAGCCACCTGCTGATCCCCTGTCACTCCACCGAGGTGAGAGTTCACCACCAGAGGTTAAGGATAATAAGAGCTCTGGCATCCATGGGGAGTTCAGCTCATGTACAAAGTCATAATTATATGAGCCATTACCATTGTCCAGGTGAAATGATAGCCCTGCAAGCAGGGATAGAAAATATTTGCAAAGATGAGCTTAGGAAGCAAGGCTGGGAAATATCTGTCTTTCTCCAGTGGATGCACTGTGGCTTTAGATGGGCTATAAAATGAGGGTTGTTTGGCTATTCAAGTAGAAACCTGTTAAACGTATAACCTTTTTCCAACAAACTTTACATCTTTTAGTGAGTCTGTTCTTTCAACAAGTACTGATTTGAGCAGCCTTGGCTATCTTTATTAAATGCATTTTAGATTCATAGAAAACACCACAGAGCATTTCAAACCCTCAGTACATTGCACAGAGGCAGTGTTTGTAATACACTGCTCACTGCTTCCATGAGCTGGACAACCCTCATACGCTATGGGCCAAATCATACCCTTGGATGGGTATGCCTGATTCCTACTGCTGTCAGTGTTGCTGTCATTGAAATCTGTGGGAGTTCAGCTTGTGCATCCAAAGGGAAATCTGGCCTAAAATCTATTGTGCTCATATTCCTCCTTCGATATTTCTTGTGTTTACCTGACTCTCTCTCTTCTTCGTCAAGGTAAAGTAAAGGCATCTGAAAATGTTGTGAAATAAAAAGAATAAAAAACCTCTTGTACTACAATGTTTGGTTTGTGAGTGTGAGAGTAATTAATGGATGTTCTTTATCACAGGTTTTCTTGAAAAGACACAATATAGATATTGGTTTACAGAAATCTGTGGTATTTTTACTACCTTGTGAAATTTGTGCAGTCCTCACAGATACCTCCCACAAAAAGGGCAAGTAAGATCATTTCACCCCCATTTCACTGCCCTCACTGTTCGGGTGGCAAGCTGCAGTCTGCTGCCAATAGTTGCAAACATAAAACCAGTCTGGGGACAGAAGATGCCGCAGAACTCAGGCTAGATGTACCTTGTGCTTTCTGTGGGGAACGTGGAGCTGGGACTATGTAGGGATGTCCATTGAAAGGGCAACACTAGGATCCAGCTCCTCTGGAGGTGATCCCCTGTCCTGTCTGAATGTCTCCTCGTGTCATGGCCACATTTATGAGCTGGATATCAGGCTCAAGATTGACTCCTCTCTGCATGGTTGCTTTGAATTTATTTTGTTCCTAGGCAGCTAGTTGGAGTGGTAAATTTATACATGCATTCAGCATTGTCATAATCATATCTTGCCTGAGGGCATATTGATCCTTGTTACCATATTGACTTGATGCTTTTACATCTGCCAGCAATAGGTCTACACATTTTTTTTTCTACAAAGATTGCACTTTTTCCTTCCTCTGCCCCAAATTCCCCTTCTACACACAGTCTCCTTTTATTAAGGCAAAACGCTTTTTTCTTTTTCTTTCTTTTCTTTTTTCTTTCTTTCTTTTTTTTTTTTTTTGGTGCTTGTGTTTGCTCAGGTGAAGATTGCAAAGATTTTTGACTGTAATGAAAAGCAAGGGTAAAGGAAATAGTTGAAAATTGATCGCCAATAGAATTTTCATTCTGAATTATAAGCATACAGAGAGCAAGTTTTTTATTTGCTTTCCAGAGTGAAAGAAACAAAGAAAGCAAAGGGAAGCTACCTGTTTGTAATTGAATCACTTAGAAGCAACAACATGCAAGCTCCGCATCTTATCTTCCTTGCATTGGGCTGGTCCTTGGTGGCCAATACAGCTTGCAGGAGCAGAGCTGTCTCCACGGGCAATTTCTGATTTCCACTCCTGCTCTCCATACAGTTTTAACTTTAAAGGTCAGTAATGAAAAGCAGATGCTGAAATGGGTCCAAAATAGTTTTTGCTTAACTTTTAGCATTTACTTAACTGATTACTAGTTACAAATCTGACACGCAGCAGACATAACACTGCTCTTGAGGAGATTAAAGGATTAGTCACTCACTGGCCTAATCAGATTAATCAGAGATTTTGAGCACAATATAAAATTCTATCCACAGAGGAGATACAAGATAGCCACATGGTAGCCTAATTTGGGGAGGTATGCTAGAGATGGGCAAAGCAAGACAATAGGAGATAGATACAACTGCTAGTAGCCAGAAGGATTTCTCTATGTCCCACACTTCTAAGTACCAGTGAGAGACTTTATATTTTCTAGGGGAATTACAGATTCACAAAATATAACACTGACTTCAGACAGAAGCCTGAGCAAAACTATAGGACAACAAATAAAATGTCTGAATATGTGCTTGAGATCTTAGCACACAGTAAGCATACATGTATGTTTTCCCTTATTTAATTCCATATTTGAAAACTTATTTCTAATTTATGGAAAGAAATTCCTTTTTTTTTTTTTTTCCCTTTCCTTTTGATGCCATAGCATTCAGGATACAAAATATGGGGAAGAACTCAGAAAAATGTTAAAACACGACTTTTTGACAAAATTGAAAGATGCTATTTGATATTGTGTTACTCTGGGTCTGAAAAATAAGATTCACTGTATCCTGTGTGAGCCGCCAAAGCTAGAATTGAAACCCATTTTCATTTATGAAGCAATTTAGTATTTTTAAGAAAATTTGCTTTTCTCTTCCACACAATCTGAATAAAGGGAAAAGTGGGACAGAATGCCAGCAGTGAAACTGTGTTTTTTCCACAGTAGAAGTCCCTTACCAACTGGAGTATGAATAAGGAGAAATCACAGGGAACACTGGAATGAGAGTAAAGGAAAAGAGCAAGGGACAATCAATGTAAGTGATGCTATCTGAATCTATCATCCATTTCTCAATGAAACCCCAGAACATTCTCTTCTTTCATTAAAAAAATAAAAAAATAAATAAAAAATAAAAAATCACGTTTTTTCCATTTCTGGGATAGTGACCTTAACAAGTTCCCTTAGCATTTTGGAGTGTGTCGGTCTCTTCTCTGAATCATATCTCCCTGACATCGTGTCTTTGGGAAAGAAGCACTTTTAAGAAAGAAACAAACAAATTAATCTCAATGTGCTTCAGAAAAGACGCTGGAGTTGGAAGGAGGCCAGCACTTCGCTCTGAAGGATGCTCTGTGCTTGGCAGAGCCCAGCAATATGTGCCTGCAATGGTTCTTTTGCTGAGATTTTAAGATTTAACAATTACATTTTCTTTAAAAGAGAAAATGCAGCTAAGCAGGGACAAGTAAAAGTTTGCTGCCAGCAATGAGGTGTTTGCTATGCAAAAAGAAGCGCTAGGGGAGAAGCACTCAGACCCTCCACCTGGGTGCACAGACCCAGAGAGCTGAGATGCACGCGGTCTGCGGGTGCTGCCCTCTCCCTCACGGTCAGATGCTGTCGGGTGGCTCTTTGCAGCCATAGGATGACAAAGCTGTTTGCAGCAGTCCAGCATTGATGCACGTCTGGCATTGCCCCCGTCTCCGTGTGGCAGAATTGCCCTTCCATTCAGCCCCACGACCCGTGGCACATAGCATCCCGAAGCAGATCCCGATAGGAGCAGCCCGGGCAGCACAGGCACAGACACAAAGCTGCCTTTGGAAAATAGCGATTGCTTGCTCGGTCTTCGCTTTCAAGAAAGGATGGGCTGAATGCGAAATGTGCCAAGAGCGGCCGGGACGGCATCGCTTTATTTTCACAAAGAAGCCTCTCCTAATTGCACGCGGGCTGTCTTTTTACAAACAAACTTGTTTCCACCTAAAGCTGACAGTCACGGGAGTGACCGAATGTGTGTGTGCGTGTGTGTGTGCGCGGGGGGGCTGCTTTGTGGCAGAGCCCGTACATCTCGTGCCCGTGCTGATGGAATTATTGTTTATTTTTTTAATTTTCGGAGGTAGGTTGATGACAGCTGAAGAAGACTGTATTTGCCGAAGAGCAGCATGACGGTAGAGAGGAGAGGAGCTCCTGAGGGAGATCTAATGGTGCCTCTCCTTCCTGCACAGAGATAAAGACTTATAATAAGCGTGTATGTTCACCATCTGGCTCTGTGCATGTGGTCCTTATGGAGGCGAAAGCAGCACAATCTGTAAATGATCAGGAGCCATCGCACTCTCTCCAGAGAATCCACGATGCAATCAAGGTGACAGATGGCATGGCCGCTGCTGTGGCCTCATGGAGAAGATCAAAATCACCTTCAATAAACTCTGACTGAAATGGGCATGAGCACCTCAAAAAAGTCAGTTTGTCAGTCAAACTGCGACAGCAAGCTGCATTGGGGAAACATAGCGGCCAGCTCTCTGTTTTCAATCGTTTCCGTCTGACTGAGCCTGAACTATGATCTTTCTCAAATTGTCCTTTCTGTTTAGCTGAAGCAGGCCAGCAAATTGCCAGATTCATAGCTTTATTGAAGGAAATTGAAAACATGATGTCCTCAATTCAAGGGACAAACAGCTGGCAGGTGCTTGGACACCCAGGCACATAAAATGGACCCCTAGTCTTTTGGACAAGTTCGGACAACTTTTGTCAGAATAAATATAGATATATAATAAAATAGATATCATAAAATTCCAATTTAGGCAGGGTTTATCAGGCATTAGTTGACAGCTATTATATGACTGCAAATGAACCCTGCGCTTTGTATTAAGTGCTGGATTTTCCTATTTATGCTAAAAATACTGCATAATATAGTGATTTTAATCACAATGTTATACTGCTAAATATAGTGATTTTTGTTTCCCCATTTTGGTTGAATACCTCAGTAGAGTCTTTTTTGCTACAACAGCTTACCGGGTAGAGCCATGAAGGGTGCAATCCTGCAAAGTGTCCAAGAGCCCCAGTGAGGTGACTCAGCATCAGATCGAGAGCCAGACCCTGCAAAATACTCAGCAAACTGAACCCTCAGCCTTCATTCATACCAACAGGAGCCCCCAAAGCCACCAGCCTAACTTCCATCTTGTGAAAATAGGTTTACCCTATCCTTGACTTTATTGACTCCATTTTTTTTTCAGGAAAGCTGAATTAATGCTGCTTGCCTCCATTTTCAAGCTCACTCATGAAGGCCTGGCTGAAGTAAGGATGTGATGGGACGTGACAGAGGAAGAGAAGGATGGCCTTCTTCCCATCCATGGGGTCCTGCCCCAAGGTCTTCCCAGCACCCGCCACGGGGCTGTGTCGGTACGAGGAGTGGATGGATGGCTGCATCCCCACTCGGCATGGCAGATGGTCACTGTCTTTCTCAGTTTGCTCGCTTGCATGTTGGGTTTTCTACCACCACATTTTAAAATGTCCCCATCGCCCTTAGCCTTTCCAGCTACTTGTTTTTATCTTTATAACTCCTTAAATATTCTACAGACTCCTTTGTCCTGGTTCAAACTTTATAAATGGCAGTGTATCTTCTCTAGATTTCAAGAAGTCCCTGGCACTTATCCCTCTCTGTTCAACAGAGCACTATCAAATGCAATTTTTGTTACTATTATTATTATTATTATTTCCAGTTGGGTGAGGAACATGGGGCACATTTTAAACTCCATCTTCCTGTTCCATCTGACTGATCTTGCACCTCTAGCTTGCACCATATACTGCTGCTTTGCACATTCTATGCCTGCAAAATAAACAACTAAGTATGTTGTTGTACTGGCAACCCCATTTCTCTCTAACTGTGTCACATTTTTTCATGCACAAGAGAAGAAGTATGCCTTCTCTCACCAGCACACAGACACCAGGAGACTAGGAGAAAATGTCCCGGTGTAAGACCATCATTCTCACCAGCCAGAATGCTATTTTGCTACTCCAGCTCTCTGGGAACTGGATGAAAAAAGTGGCAAACTTGGATCCGATTAAGAGAATTTGTTGAGAGAATGGGGAAGAAGCTTTAAAACTAGTCTGATGGGGGCATCTAACCTCTCTGTTTGACTAGCGGTCATAGAGTCTTGCATTCCTTTTTCTGTTATGTGATACCAGGGACCACAGTAGACTGGGTGTACGAGCAGTTTGCCTCAGAACTAGAACCTTTCACATTTGTCTGTTCTGGTGGTGTCCAGTCCATTCTCAGGGAAACATCTGAGTATTGCATGGACATTTCCTCTGGTACAGTCTGAAGGACAGTACAAATACAGTAGTGTAAGGTATCCATGAGCAGGCAATAGCACTATAAGATTGAGGCTTTCGTGTGAAAATATCAAAGCATCCCAATAGCTGACTTTATTACGGCAACCAACCAATGTGTAGTGAGACACTGAGTCATTCTAATGCTACGGTTTTGTAACTGTTTTTGAAAATTAATGCACTTGCCACAAGCAATCACTAGTTGAGGTCTTCCTAAATTATAGTTTTCATTCTTTGGACTATCTTCTTCTGCTGTTTTATTTGCTGTCTGTTTCTCACGCTGACTTGCGTGCTGCTCACAGCGAAAGCATCAGGGAAGACTGCTCTGCACTTTCCATTATGAAAGATAATTCCAGGTCAGGTAATTTGGTTGAAAAGCCTCAGTCTGCAACTACTTTGTGGAGAGCCCTTGTTCCGAAGCTTATTTTCTCCTGCCTTGATCTTCAGAAGTCCACTGCAAAGGCTCTGTCTCCTATTAGAAAAAAGGCACTCAAGTGGGTTCATGTACCAGAAGATGAATGAAATCACCTTCAGGTGCTATTTTGAGTATCATAAATGGTTTTTGTTTAGTGCGTGACATAATGCATGTCACATAGAACACTGTGGGTTACAATAAACAAATGTACTAGATCAACCAAGAACAAGCCAGGTCCAAAGGAAATTTGCTGCTACATGGCTCAGAAATCTGGAGGTCTTTCTCCTACAGAGAGATTTAGTGAATATGTAGAAATTCGTTGTCATATGTCATGAGAAAGGAGAATACATAGGTTCTTAAATAATTGAATGAAGTTAAGGGAAATTTAAGGCCGGGAATGCTTTTGTCCTTGAATGTTCTTTTATTGTATTCCAAATAGGGACTTCATGTCATGGACCTGTGAATATAAAGACTGTTTTTAAATCTCTACTTCTTGCATGACTGACACTTACATTTCAGTAACATCTTTCAAGATCTCCTTTGTGCACATTTATTTTGAAATAATGTATCGAACCTTTAAAACCTTATTAGAAATTTTTTGCAGCAATTACACTCCCAGATTCCATGATCAACATTTAAGCTGATTGTCCCTTACTTTAATATGACCTTACATTATGACAGCATAAATATAACTAACTGTCAGAAATTAAACAGCTTTTGAACTATGTACTCTGGGTATTTTGTTACACATTAGTGGAGGGGTTAGTTGATTAGAAAAGGAAAATGTTTTGTTTTCTGGAAGAAAAATACAGAATTTGGAACCTAGCAACGTTGCCTGGGGAACGTTTAATAATATTGCCATGCCTGCAACATACCAGGGAGATGAACTTTCCAGCTACTCCTAGAAATCCAGGATCACTCCTTACTCTCCTTTTATTTGTCTGCTTGCTTTATTTTCTTGAATATTCTTGTTTTCTTCATTCTGCTTAGGCCATTTAATAGTAAGAAAAGCATTCTACTTGAATCTTCTTTAGAAATCTTTGAAAATTGAAAGAAATCAGGAGGGGGGGAATATCAACCTAGAGTAACCCACTCTCAGGAGTGGAGTCTCTTCCATTGGCAGTTCAGGGCAATTTCCATTTTAGTTCCCCAGACAGCTTTATGGGGAAATGGGATGTTCTACTTCCATGGTTATCACTGCAGCAAAGGCAATGAAATACCCCCTTAAGAGGAGGTCAATAGAGTCCACTAGCAAGAGCAGGAGATTTCAATGGAGAACAGAGGATGAGAAAATTGAAATAAAGGATGGATTTCAAACAACAGTGCCAGTACTTCATACATATGAATGACTTTCATCTACCAAAAGCACCTCGTTGAGGGGGAAAAGATTAATTCATAAACACAGCAGATATCTTGTGCATGTGAACTAGAATGAATGTCTCACATTACTCTGATCAGCTACCACCAGGAAAGAGGAATGGTGATCATTACATTCTACTGTGAAGTTTTCTTTTAAAATTCTGGGGACATTTTGCACAGCCTGAATAGGGGGGTATGCTGGTACCACTGGTAAAAATTGAAATTAAGAGTAAATTGGAATTATGGATTGGCTATTTGGAAGTATTTGAATGTTTGGATTAAGACTGCAAAAGTTGATACAGGCAAAAAGGGGATGTTTTGCATATACTTCTTTCATTTGTGCATGGGGACACAGAATTACCATTACAAAAGCTAGAGAGATAGAGTTGTGGATGGGATTATACAGCCACAAAATGCTCACATTTGATGCCATAAGCACTGTAACCATATCCCCATTTGGAAAGGTCAATTTTCACAGTGGTCTCAGCCCGATTTCTAATTGTTTGTGTACTATTATTTGAACATAAAATCCTGTAATTGCTCCTGTGGTGGGAGCAAATTAGGGAACTCAGAATGGTCTGTCTAAAATCAGAAATTAGGAACTGAAAATATTCCTGATGATGGTGGTATATTTCATGTTACAAATGTATCAGAACCCTTAGAACATTAGGTACTTGCATCCATATTTTGACAACAGCTGCTACATCTGGGCAGTAGGTAGAGCCTCTTCCTACCTACCTGCAGCTCCACCAGAGGCAAAAGAATGGAGGTCTTATAAGAGGAGATGCATTGCTTTGTATGATAAAAGGTACTTTCTTTGTCTGGCAAACCACTCCTTTTGTATGCACATCAACCAGATGGCCATTTCAGTTTGTCTCCGGCTGTGAATCAGACAATATGGCAGAATTGAGGGAAAAGCAAAACCTTCCCCTCCACCCCTCCTCTCTGTACATAAAATTAGAAATCAACAACCTTTGGGGAGATTTAATTTTAATACTTCATTTCTTTGAAAATTTAGGGTCCTTTGACTTAGTCAGTTACTGTGCATTATTCTTTTTAAGGTGGGAATAGCTAAATGTTTAAATATTGGGAGATAAGGGAAAAAAAGGAGAAGAGGGAGATTATGTAAAAAAGAGGTAGGAAGAGAAACGTTTCTTAAAAAAAAAAAAAGGGTAATTCTGGTGCTTACGTTTGACACAAGCTACATTTTACGTGGTGAGATTCATGATGCTACGCCAGTAGGCACCGTGGTTCACTTCTGAGTCCTTTTCAGATGGTCTATACTTCTTTCTCCCACACTGTAGATCCTCTTGTGAATTTTGGGCAGCCAAAATTCCCTGCAGAATTTGCAGATAAAGTGGGAAAACAGCTTGTTTCAGGACTAGGAGGTGAAAGGCACCTGCACACAGGCAGTGAATGTTGTGCGCTCATGATTCGTAAACCTGACGAGCTCAACTGTACAGAAAAAAAAACAAGGTGAGAAAAAGAGGCAAACAGAAACCTCAGTACAACTACATCTGCAACAAGAGCCCTAGGGGCCTTGGCTGTTTTACTCCGAGGGCATAAAGGCCTTGCAAGATTACAGATACCTATTGAACACAGCATGAGGTTATTAGCATCACTCCAAGTCTCCTGACACTGTCCATTTGCCCAATTTGGCACAACTGAGTGGGATAAAATTACAGACTGTAGTCACCAGAATTTGACAATAGCTAGAAAGAGAACCAAAGCCACGATGCCAGAAGGAAAACTCCCAGTAGGAGGTGGCAGGTCTGTATCAAATCCTGCATTTGGCTGGGGTTAAAATACCTCGGTGCAAATGAAAAGCATGTATCTATGTTTTAATAACTGCAGGCACAAACTAAATCCATGAGTTAAATCTTCAGTTTGCCTGCTGTTTCCACCTACTAGCATCCAAGGTACTTCAGGCATTTCTCAAATGTGTGAATAGAAACATTGCACAGCCTGTATTCACTGTGAGCTCAAGCCGACTCTTGGAGAAAGTCCCTGCTAAAAAGAAGAGAGACTGCTCCTCTGGCAAGATGCAGAGAGCTCAGTTTCAAGCATGGGACAGTATCTAGTACTGTATGTAAGTTCATAACATCCTCTCGGCTCATAGAAGATCTCCAAGAATGACCATTATGTAAAATTAAAGGATAGAAGATATCCTATGAAATAGTAATGTCAGGTGCTTTCAGTATCCTCCTTCCAGTAGGTAGGAATTCTTGATACCTTTTATTAAAACAGAGTTTCAAAAGCCTGCTCTTAAACCTTTAGTCAGCAAACGCTGTACTCAGTTTAATAGCAAGGGCAGCAGAGAAGAGCACTGTCCTGTGCATCCCTTCCTGACTACTTAGAATTCATGCAAAAATGTATGCAATAAAATTGTATTTCATTGTTTCCTTCATGTTATATAGGTCTGGATAAATTAAAGCATAGAGTATATTTTATTTAGGTATAATTTTAATAAAAAACGCACAGTATTCCATTTTAAGTACAAATTTTGCTATAAACTTTGGGAAGGAAACGATGCTAAAAATATTCTGGAAAGTATAAATCATTATTGAGTACTACTTTAATCAAGATCACAAAATTAGTTGTAAATAACTCAGTTTCAAGAAAATTTGGGATGTTTTACATCTTAAATAATTTATCCTAAAATTCTAGAAATCAGATTTCCTGGGGCTGTCTGCTTTTAAACTGAAAGTAAATGGGGAACTGAAAGTAGCAGGGAAAAATAGAGAGTTTTGAAATGACTAGTTCCAATTCTCATGTATTAACTTCTGTTACGAGAATGCCATGGGGTCCAGCAGATACTTTACTGACGTATATTTCATGATAACTTCTGCCCTAAAACTATGAGGATGAAATTGCCACCACAAAGAATGGAAGAGAGAAACTTAAATAATAACGATTATCATGATTTTTCATGTTTAAAAAAGTTTGGTTACCTTACATGAAAAATATCTCTACAAGAACTGAGGATGAACTCTGGAATGTCAGGTAAATACTACCAAGAAACTCCGGAGAAGTAGAGAAATCACAGAATTGCAGGGGTTGAAAGGAGCCTCAGGAGATCATTTAGTTCAGCCCCCAAAGAAGTGAACATTCAAGTAATTTATTAACTGTTTCTCCATCTTTCAAAATTTGTATGTGTATAATTTGTAATAATATATTATTACATAATATATTAGTAAAATTTAAGCACTTAAAACAGAGTGGTTTGATTTTCTACAGTATTTGAAACCGATTTTCAGCTTTACGTGAGATATCTTTCACTTTACATTCTTGTTTAAACTTTATCTGTTCTTTTCTACGCTTAGGACAGGAAAGATCCAAGACAGTCTGAACTCTGTGAGACTCTTGAAGAAGCTGTGAAATTAAAGCACCTCAATGCAAATCTCAGGGGATTTTGCACTATGGGGAATAACCAGTTCTATCTGATGAGGCGTTTCTTTGCTCACCAATTTTCTTGTCTGTAGAAAAGAGACAGAAATACGTAACTCTTTTGCAAAGTACCGTGAGATCTGAAATGCATGAACATACTATGTAGCAATTAAATTATGTTATCAGTCCGTACGTTGTCAGTACCAGACATATCAGAAAAAGACAGAAGAGACCATGTGATGGATGAAATGGAATAAACATCCTAAAGGATGTTCCTTGCTTATCTATGAATTTTACCAAGAAGTTAGGAAAACATGGCATTCTGAAAACAATCTATGATAAAATTTCTTTCTTCTTTTTTAAGTCAAAGGTGTGGTAGAGTTAAATTGTTGTTGGGTGTGTGGTAACTGCTTTATTGGGAGAAATGCTGCATTCATAATATCTCATTTTGATACTTCTGCCATATAAATCTGGCACACTATATCTTGAACGCAAGCACAGAAACCTACGTACTCATTTTTATCATAATGATTACAATAAAAAAGAGGAAATTTTTTGGTTTGTGTGATAGTTTGTCATGGTTTTATGATTTTTAAAAAAGTCCTTAACTTAATGGGCAGGAAAATTTTAGCAAGGTAGCAGAATATCTCAGCACAGTGCTCTTTTCGGATGATCTGCAATCTGGCTATAAAGTCACTACAAACTTGTGAAAGAAAATTCCAAATGTGAACTTAAAAAAAAAACAAAACTATTTTACTTCTTTCAGCTGGCATGCAATTTTAATGTTAAATAAAATTTATACATCTATATAAACAGATTGCGTAATATTAATGTCTCCCTACCTTTATCCAGTTATCTTTTCAGTATTTTAAATAATCAGAGATCATAACTTATGATATATGAAGACTTGAGAATTTTGTGTTTCTACCATTCCTGAGCATGTCTTCTACAAATGTATGTACATCCTGCAGTATATGCATATATATACTCTTGCTAATAACAAGTGAGCCTCTGGAGACAAAGCCACCTCTTGTGCAGGTCTTAAGTACATGAATAACTTTAAGTGCATGATTTGTTCTGTTCATTTGGATACTTCATGCACTTAAATTTGCATATGTGCTAAAGTGCTTTAACGAATCAGGGTCAAAACAAGTAGGGACTATAGAACTGTGGTGGTAACAATGCTTTTACCGTAAGACTTGTCACCCCTGTTTTTTGCATGTGTTCTAACAAAGCAAAGATTTGGTGATTAGTGGAAATTCTTTAAGGTTTATTTCAATTTGTTTGATTTCATTCCATTGTGCATGGCCCATTTTTATGCCTGTGTTTCCAAGGAAACAGTTGTAAAATGGAATTTGATATGATGTGTTATCAGGTTCCTTGTCAGCAAGTTTCAAGTGATAGTTATGAACTTGACAAATTAAGTTTAAAAAAATTATGATAGGAACATTAAGAAAGAACTACATGTATAATGTTTGTTGTCATGTGAATAATCTTTTAGTGTTTTAATTTGTTTGGGAATGGAGAAATAGTTTTGATTTCTGCAAAGTGGTCATAGTATTGATAACAGATGTACAACATGCAATGCATGCAACACTGAAACCTATGTTTCAGTATGTTGTTCTGATCCCAGCAATACAATCTTATGAGGACGTGCATTGAATTAAATCAGACTGTCTCAATTTAAGTTCTTTATCTTCATTGGAAGGCTAATGACAAAATTCAAGTAAGCTCTATATATGAGGTCTGAGTGGATGGCATACTTTGGATATTTACAATCTGTTGTCTCCAGTGCAAGCACAAACAGAAATGTTTTTTCCAACATATTTGTACAAATGTATGATGTAGAGAACAACTTATGAAGCGAAGTCCCAATCCTCAACTTCTTTATTGTCCTACTGTAATAATCAGGATCTCTTGAATAAATGCATATTAAAAAAGAACCAACTGACCAATCAACCAACAAACAAAAGACATTCAAAAGAAAGATGGCTTCATTAAGAAAAAAAGACCATAGACTTTAGTTTGTGTGTGTGACATTTCTGTGAACTTGAGAACAAGATGAGTAGGAAACTCCGAAGATATTGAGGACTTCATTTCACAGAATGCTGTTTTCAGTGACACGTTGCAAGAGAAAATATTTCAGAAGTAGTTCAGTGTTCCATTGGGGACTGCTTTTTGTAAATTAGTCTGTATGTTCCAGTTACCCCGACTGAAGTCAGAAGAGCGAGGCAGGACCCTGGAAAGCCAGAAAGACTGACCTCTCAAAATATTAAAGAATCCCTGGGTTTGAGAAATGGAAAACAGAGATTGGAGTGTGTTCCAAAAAAGCTCCCTTTTAAAGTGAAGAAATTTATCTGGTTTAGTTAGTTTAAATTCAATCAATATTCGTTTCAGATATTTAATAAAAGTTTTGTTAGGACTCCCAGTACCATGGTTTCTTTGTCTTTTGTCTGAGCATCCCTGTGAAGTATGTCAGGAGCTGAGGCATTGCTTTATGTACCCTGACCTCTGGTACGTGATATAGCTTGCCCTGAGGTCTCAAACTCCCTGTTGACAGGATATGAGATTATATCAGCGCCCACTTCTGCTCTCTTCTGGCATCTGCATTCCCTTTCCCATGAAACTTAGAGTGCTAGAAAAAACAGCTAGCACTTCCAGCAAAGGCATTTCCCCAGCATCAGGGTGCGTGATCAGCACCCATGAGAAGCACTCCCGGTTCCTTTTATGTAAAGCTCAAGTGTACAACACTAACGAGTTTGAGGAATTTGACAGTATCATAATTAGAGACTTAAGAAGCACAAAACTTCTGGCAAATCAAGGAACGAAGCCTGATTTATCTCACCTATAGGCTGTGTTGACCTTTGTCCCTCCACTATAAGTGATCTGTAAAAGAAAACAAAACAAAATACATCTGAATTATGACTATTGATATTTTCAGAGAGTTGGGACCTGTTTTAAAACACAGATAATTCTCTTTGCTGTTTCCCTTTGTGTGTCTTGCAAATTTAGGGGTTAGAACCCCCGAACTCTAACTTTACTAACACAAGAAAGTTACTGCCTTTTCTTAATTTGGTGATCTTGTCTTGAATCTTTGGTCAATGTGAGCCCAAAGAAGTGAATCCTAAGTTTAGAAAAGAAGAAATTGTTTCCCTGTAGTCTAAAGCATTTTGGCCTACCTAGAAATTTGGTATTGTTGGAATTAGCATTAGTCCCTGAAGAGATGTATTTCTGACCAAAAACAGATGAGATGTCGTAGCTGAATTCATTTCAAACAGGACTCTACGGGGAGAATTCACCACCATTTTTATAGTTGTATGTTTGAACAGAAGCAGCCAATGCATATATTGTGTAGTTTTTCTTTTCCTTTTGAATTTTCCTGATTGCAATTGATGTTTTTGTATTAATTATTTTAATCAAGTTCATTTAAAATCACAGTAGCTTGACTTGGTGAGGCAGGGGTGAAGTGTACTCTGTATTTGCAGAAGCAAGTAATTTCATCAAAAATGTTGCATGGCTGTAGTTATATTTGCCTCAGCCTTTTCCCTTTAGTAACACTTAAAAAGAAGGAAAAGGAAAACAATTCATCTTGAAGACAATTGAACCTGACACAAAAGACTGTAAAAGCTTGAAAGATGGTCTAATGTGAAAATACATATTTCAACGATTTGTAAATTGTGCATTATATACTCAATGAATAACTGTGGTCTGTTTACCAAATACAAATATAGACAATTGTTAATGTAGTATCGTGTCAGTCCATGCGACAAAGACTTTATATTCTTGATACAAAAATGCACATTGAAGAAACAGCACCAAAGAAATAAATACTTGCCACTGTTCAAGCATTAATAAAAGAACTGCTCTCATGTCACGAGAGGTTTGGAAGAAGTCTCATTTGGAGGCAGCTGAAACTTTTAAGACTCCGTTGCCTGAATGTATATTATAAGCGTGCAAAATGCATCCACATATGATGTGTTGTTATCTTGTCTGTCTCTTTTTTCTAATTCTGTCTTTTAATGTCATTTAAAAATGGCTAGGGGAGTGTTTTGAAGGCTTGTTAGAAGAAAAGCCTGCACTTGTTTCCAAGATGAGCCGTGCTACGAAGCCTCAGGAATCAGTTTGGGTGAGGTATTACAAACCCTTTAAGAAAATGGGAGTACACAAGCTGTAACAGCTCAATTTAAAATAGAAAATCTACATTCTCTGTGTATGTGAGTGTGTGTGTGTATGTGCGTGCAGGCAAACATGGCATTCAGGAGAGTGAAATGAAATGAGCCAGAAACTTCTCACATTTTCCTGGCATCTGTGGCGTGTCGCCATATGAGAACCATATGACTGCTGGCAGATTGGCATGTCAGCTCAAGCATGTACAACTTGACCTCACTGAGCTCTGTGTTTATCAGTTTATAACAGGAATATTGATACAATTTTAGCTGCAGTCTTTCCGTGCAAGGACACTTCATCCTTTCACAGTCCTAATTCTTCTTTGCTAAAATGACAGCACCTTGTTTTTGAAGTTGCTTTTCCACTTGGGGGAAAAAAAAAAAGAAAAGGCGGCAGAAGACAGCAGAAAGCTGTTCTGTGTGCCAGAATGATGTTTCATTCATTGTTTTGTTAACTGTGAAGTCCTTAGTGGAGTTCGTCGTGGGATTGCCTGGCTGACACGCTTTGTCTCTGCAGTTGAAAAACCACCACAGTGTTAAAGACAAACGTGGAGTCATTTTTGGGTGGAAACAAAAATCCAGAGTGATGTTAAAGGTGAAAGTCAGCTCTGAAGTACGTCTGCACTGAGCAAACTGATATTGTCCTGTTTTGATTCTGAAGAGGGATAATACAGAAAAACGGGGACAGGTGTTTTTACCGCACGTTGGCTTTTCATGTCCTGATCTCCAAAGGAGTGAAATTCATCTGAGCATTTATGTAGTTGCCATAGCTCATATGCATGCAGTTAAATATCCAAATGATATACATGATATAAAACCTGAGACAAATAGCTCTCCAAGAATAAGAAAATGGATAGAAGTGTAACCATAAATCTGAGTTTGTTTCAAAAAAATCAGAGAGCACAGAAACTTCTCTGGCTGTTTATTGCTGGGTGATTGTCAATAACAGCGAAATGATGCAGGAACCATGACGTGGATTGCAGAGAGAAATAAAAAATGCACAGAGAGTACTTCTACCAGTAGGATTTCGCTTAAGCTTTAGCAACGTTATTTCCTTCAAGAATAAGAATATCTCTCTGATTCTGAAGCACATAAATGTACATTTCCATTGTGACTTGTTCCACTTAACAGTGTGGAAAGATGTTCTAACGAACATGCATCGATTCACATTAATACCTGCAATTGCTCTCACAGTTTTTCAGATATATTGTTATTCATCTCTGTTCAAGATCCTTGAAGGTTAAGCCTTAAACTGCTATGATTTTCTCTATACTGGCAACTTAATTAGAACTTCATTAGGGTGGATTCTAGGGCTGAAGTTCCAGCTTTCTCACAAAACCACTGTCCTGATCAGAAACATGAAGGAGGTGGTAGTATGATGACTACGTACTTTGTAAAGACATAGAAGAGCAGCGCTGAGCACCTGCAGGAAATGAATTAGAAAACTTCCAGTAGTTTAAAAAAAAAAAAAAAAAGGAAATGAGCAGTTTTACTTGTTCTTTTTAATTATTTCTTATTTTTATTTATTTATTTAATTTTAAAATAGAAACTGAAGGAAAGTGGTATCTAAGACTCTGGTGTTGCCAGAAGCATCAAATGGAAGAAAGACACGCAAACAAACATCCTACTTTACCCAACTATGTAACTGTATAACTCAGGCAGCCTGTAGTGATCAAAATTGCTCATAATATCCTTGAGGAAATTTATCAGAAAGTGTAAACCATTTCTATATGTTTTCTAGAATTTTCTTCAACAGTCCTTTCACACTGATGAAGCAAAAGAAAAAGAAAAATAGAAATTAAATAAATGGAGGGAAAATTGATCTATTCTGATGAAAATTAAGTGCAATGTATTTCTAGTTTTTTTTGTTTGTTTATTTGTTTGTTTTTGCAGATAATCTGATATTAAACTAAAGTCAAACAGTTTTGTTTTAATCCACCCTGCATTTACCTACTCAAGTTACAGAATTTAAAAAATTTAAAGTCTCAGAATATTTCATTTATAACAAACTCTGGTTTAGTTTTCATTGTGTGTCATCTGTATCTCGGCTGATAGACTGAGAAAACTTGCCATATCAAATTACGGCACAGAGATGTCCAGTCTCTGGAAATGAACAATGAACAACATCTATTTGACAATTGTCTTCTCAGTTGGCCAAGAGATGCTCTATCAAAAGCATCAGTACGGATCAATGATGACATCTAAGGGGCAGAGTGCACACTCAGAAAGACTATTCAAAATCGAATATGAGCACAAATTCTCACTAGTATGTCAGTTAGGGAATTTGCATACACATTTGCACTGTTGCATACATACATTCAGTTTGGAGAACACACAGACAGTTATGAGTGGGCTAGACCCTCCACAATGTACAAGTAGGCCCTATGATCCTTCTCCCTCATTAGGAAAAAGTATAGATGTGGAACTTGTCATATTTATCATACATATGATTATTATTTTGAATGGTAGCAAACATGAATTGAGAAGTAGTAAAAACTGAAAACATGCCTGTGGCTCATGATTTTGATATGCCTTTTTAAGGAAAGGTAAAATCACTTCTGAGCATTACATTGATCTTATACAGTGGGCACCAAGCAGTAAAACCATAGTCATTTGAGAGAATGACATAAATCTGCACTAAACAGTACAAACAGCTATTACTGTAGTTACAGTGTAAACTTGATTAAATGGTCTATTTATACATCAACAAGAAAACTCCTAATCATTAAATAGTACTTAGAGTAAATGGACAAGTCAAGGTGTTTGTGCCTTTTTGTTTCTTTCCATAGAAGCGTAGTATGAAAGGGTACTTCAGTGCATAATTCAGAAGGGAGTGAAAATCATTTACTGCAGCATGTGGACAGGTTTGAGTGAGAGCAGATTTCCATGCAGGAATGAAATATGAGGAAGGGAAAACACCCCTTTCTGAACACACTCACCAGCCCTGATTACATGGCCCACAGCTGGAGTTAATCCAGATTCCTGTTTAATTAAATAGTAGCAGTCTTTCTGCTGCATTACATCAAAATGCACAAAGGTGACACGGAGGTGAAACACTAAATATGATATCAACCCCTCTTCATTGCTACTGAGAAAAGATTTATTTGAAATCTTTCAGTGGAAATATATTAACTGTCTGGGATAAATTCGAACTGCATAAAGAAACGTGTGGAATAATGTGAGATAAGTGTGGCCTTACTAACATACGGCATTTTGTTATTGAATAAATTCTGCTATATTTTTCTATGAGAAAATCTATCCTATCCTGGGCCTGTATTTTTATTTGTTTGTGAAAAAGAATCATTCAAAGTTTTTTCCTCCATAGGAACTGCAGCTGAAGGATCTCAACATGAAAGAACCAAGAAACATTGTCCAAGTATAAATCTGGGCACTTATTTATCCCATGTGGAGGACTTATCCTTCAGAGCCGACTTATCTATTTCATTTCTTTTGCAGGTGAGAGTTGGAAATATACCTCTGTCTTTGGGGGCTAGTAACTCATCTGTTGAGTGAGATGTGAAATGCACTATCCAACCCCAAGTGTATGACAGAAGTGAGAACTTTCATCCAAACTTAAAATTCATGTATATATTCTACTTCTCCCTAGAAGAAAGATCTTGTCGTTATTGACCTGTTCGTATGTGGCACAGGTATCCTGATTTCAAGGCATATTATGGCATAGAAGACAGAAATACTTGGGAAACCATGCACCACAGATATCTTCTTTTTCAATTTTTTTTTCCATCATATTATCTCATATAGGGAAATAGTAGGGGTAGATATTATAGGGTTATGCAGTTTTATAACACTGTGACAAATATGGCCAGCATTCTTGAATAACAATAAAAATAAAGCAACAACTTTGATTTCCTCAGTTCTTTTTATTATCTGGTTGAAACCAACAAAAAAAACCTGTTGACTACAGTAAGTAGAGAGAGTGGAGATAAGATGAAAAAATTAGAGCAGCAACATTTTCCCCACAAGCACATTGGCCCAATCCTTAAGATTTCTTTCTATACTCTTCCTTAAGAGCATGAGCAGAGAGAATTAAATGAAATGGAATGGAGATTGGTTAACACTTGTCAAAGTAAAATGTTATCTTTACATAGCTTCTTATTAACTGGTGTAACTCATTTCGCAGATATTACTGAGCCAAAAATCAGCAGGATTCAGCAAATGTATAAAACCTTTCTGTGGATATTGATATTGAGAGCATTCAGTCACATTGAATTTGAGGAAATTATCTCCTAACATTGTGAGTACCCATATCTTGAGGAATAAAATATTCTGACTGCCTACTCATGCTGGCTAGGACATTATTTCCAGTGCAGGCAGTTGACTTCAAATGGTTTTTTAAACGTTGCTCTGACACATCAAAGGCCAATTAGATGGACTATTGATCTGACCTGGAATATTATTCTTGTGTTACTTCTGATGCTGTATATCTTTGTATCTGTCTTAGCATCATTACTCATCCCTTTAAGTATATATTTAATGCAAGAATATGTTTTTCCTTCATACGCATTGGCTGCCTCTGTTCTATTGACCTCTTATCTACCTCTGGCAGTCTTGAGATATCATCTTTTCCCAGAGTTCCCCTAAGAGCTTTTCCTCAACCACTGACACCTTCTAACTCAGTGGGAACAGTTCAAAAAGGCCTTCTTAAAGACTAAATTTCTGCTTCCCAGAGACTGAAGTCTCATCATCTTTCCTATCTATGGCAGCACTCCGCCCTCTTCAATGCAGCTGAACATTCATCCCTAGAAAATCCTGATTTTGATTCTCAATGTAAGTGCTTTCTTCATTTTTCCTATCAGAATATTTTGAGGCATATACTCCAAATCTATTGATTTCTGTCCCCACCTATCTTTCTGCAGTCATTTTCCCACTTTCTTGCTATTCTTCAATAGCCATCAGTAGTAACTCTGCTCCTTCTTTCCACATCCTTGCAGCTGCCAGTTTGGCAGGGATGTGAAGGACGTTGATAAACACATTTAAAGTGTCCTGACATTTAGAAAAATGAGCAACATTTCAGAGAAAAAAAGAAGTTCCTCTGAAGTCTGATTAGCCAACCTGCAAAATCTTCCCAAGGTACATTATTTTCAAACCCAGCTTCAATTTGCCCTTGCTTTTGAGACCCCCAGTGTTCCCTCCTCCCCACCTACCTCAGGAGAGATGCTTTGCAACAGGTCTGCTCTCCCAACCAGCCCACTCGGTGCAGCATGCTGCCCTGCTGCTCCTGGCTCTGCTTCACCCTCCCTCATGTTCCTGGCAATGGAGCTGCATTGGAAACACATTCTTGGGCGCTGTGCTCCAGGCAGTGCCTGCTAGGATACAAACCACTGGTAAATCATGTCCTCTACAAAATGAAGCATTTTGATCCAAGATTGGAGGGATGTCATCTACATCTTCTTGCCAGCCATGTTCCAGCCTTAGCATACATTCAGTTTATGACACATAAAGAAGGCAAGGATCTTCATCTGCATGAGTTTTGTGTGTATTCCATACGTACACATTGTGTCTGTGTGGGCCAGTCTGGGACTTTCAAAAAGCTCTTACAGGACTTCTGTGTGGGCAGCAGCTCCCAGGAAAGACAGTGGGCATCCTGGCACAGGGGATGCATGTCCCTCTGTTGCTGCAGCAAGATGGAGCAGGCTTGGTATGGCTGCTGTCCTACAGCTCAGTCCTGTCTCCTGGCTCCGCTGAGGATGCTTGGAGCACCCTATATAAGTACATCTTCTCATTTCACTGTTATTGCATGTTCTTTTTATTCCCTGCCTATCTGCTTCCATTTTTTCTTCATCTGACCATACTTGACAAGTTTGCCTTTTTCTCCATGTATTACTCTTATTTCTTTCTTTTTGCCCATTTACACCCCCTTTCTCTGGTCAAAACAGAAAACTTCATTTCTTAAGGTTTGAAACCCAGGTTTTCTACTTGGCAGCATGGAGTTTCCTCTTCTCCTGGTAATTTCCTTTCCTTCCCCCAAATCCAGTTTTAAAAACCACAGAAATGTAAGCTAGATAGGATTAAAAAGAAACCCCGTGTTAATAAAATGTCATTCAGGTTTTGAATGACAGAGTGAGGCTCTATATTTGATATATTATAAAAAGCCTCGAACACCACTATATTATGTGAAAAAGTAACTGCTATTCATTGTGAAGGTGCCATTTATCAGCATCTGAAGAGGTTATTCAAGTGAATAGATTAACAAACATGAACTAAAGTGTAATGTTTATCAGCTGTCCCGTTTAACTCTAAATAATATAGCAGAAGATGGCTCTTAAAAATGAAACGGCCATCAATCAACGTGTGTTGCCATTTTGCACACAACGTTATATATAGCCCTATGGAAACACAGCACACTTGAGTTGAGCCGCTGGGGGTCACTCCACCAGGTGGTGGAGAGAGGCTGAATAACACACCTTGAGCAGGCACAGCAAAGCACTCTGTCATTTTAATCACATTCTCATTCCAGAAAGTTTCACCAGTTATGGCCATCACGCTTAATTGCTCTCATTTATCTCCCTAATAAATTATGTCATTGACTTAGAGCTGTTGTACAAATACACACGGCAAGTCAATGAGTAAACTTGCTATCCACACCTACTGATGAGAATGGGGGAATAAATGGGTACAAGAAATACACCAAAGTGCTTGACAATATAGGCAGATGAAATTTAGGTCAGCAAAGCAGATATTTTACTGATTTTTTTTTTCCCTCTTTGTCTCAGGTAATCTAATTGAGCACCAATAAAATAAAAACACATACAAAGACACCCCAAATGCCCTGTGTGTGAAAGCAAGCCTGTTTAGTAATGCTGGGCTGAAAGTTTTAGGGGAGACAGTCATCTTTTGGTCCTGTTTCATCATTACATGAGAAGATGGTTGCAAGGCTGTGTGATAGATACCTCACTCACTGCATGGAGAAAAAAATGTTACAGTTCCATATTCTCCTTTGTAGTAAGATTTTATTCTTGCATGAAGTAGAACAATGAAAGCAATGCAGTAAAAAAGCAAAAAACATACCAAAAAGAACAAAAAGCCACCCCCCTCAACTTTCCTCAAGTTGAGTGAACAAACAGAAAAAAAGCTCCAAATACATCCCTAGTAGTGACTGCTCAATCTCCATAGGGTACAAATCACTGCCGTTTCCATGCTTTTATCTCCCTTACAAGGGTTACCAACTGCTGCACTTCCAGCAAACCAGGATGGCATTGCTGTGGCCCGGCCAGGGGCCGTCAGAATTGCTGTGCTCAGGCAGGGTGAGATGAGTCCAAAGGGCCTGGGTTTTTGTTTGTCTATTTGTTTTTTCTCCTGCATTCTAGATCTAAAAGGAATCTATTCTGACAGAGCTCAGCTTTTGGAGCCAATCTGCATTTCTTGTCTCAGTTCTGCCCCTTAATGGGGGAAAACATAAGAGGGCTGCTGATGTCCTGTTTCCTGGAAATTCTCCTTGCCCAGGGATTACATGGCTGGAGTTTGGCAATTAAGAAAAATTGCCCAGTCTCAGTTAACCTTTGTGCCTGCAAGGGCAGAAAGCAGCAGGACTGTGCAAGTCTGAGTGCTCTAAGAGTGGCCATGCGAGATGATGAGAGTCTTGGGGTGTCCTGTGCTGCTTCATGCGGGAAATTAGGTGATTATTAGAAAAAAACTTCTTGGGAATTGCTAGATTCTTCGACCTAGGATAAAAAAAAAAAAAGATGAAAGTTCCTCTCAGGAAAGCATTAAGGGAGGGAGGAGGGAGGCAGAGCATGAGCTGAGAAAAGCCAAGAGGCTTCTCTAAGGCCAGAAGGAGGTAATTGTCTATGCAAGCGAGAGGTAGACTGGGAAGGATCTACAACCCTGCAGTAAATCTGAGTTTCTTAATTTGCTTCTTTCTGAGAGCAGTTTCTTTCTCTTCCTTTTAATCCACTGATTTCCAAGCTACGAAGAATGCGTGGGGTTTTTTTGTCGCTGTTGATTTTGTTGGTTGGTTTGATTTGGTTGGTTTGCTTTTTTTTTCTTCCTTAAAAATGCCCTCAGTTTATGGCACGGCTTTAGAACTTTTTTCAAGGTCTTGCACCTTTAGCTAGAGAGCTCAAACTGCCAGTGGGCAGATAGCTTGCTGCTGCGGCACTGAGAGACTTCCTCAGCAGGGTTCACAACTGTGGATAACAGTTTCAGTGGTTCTACTAAAAATACATTGCACCTGGAGATACTTGATGACTCTTTTCCCAGAACTGATGAAAATTACTGTTAGTTTTTTGAAGGGAATTTTCAGGAAGTGTTAGAAATATCTATAATAAGAGAAGCTGGCTTTAAATGTAACATTCGGCACAGCTCCGAACTGTTGGTAAATCCAGTTTGCTTCCCACAATTTCCCCACATTTCTTTATGGAAATAAATTCACACAGTTGGAATCTGTGAGAAAGAAGGTGATAGAGGTCATGAAATTATACCAGATCTTAATTTCTACTGCATAAAATTCATAGCATGCAGGATTTCAAACAGCAGCTAACAAGTTAGACCATATTCTTAATATAGAACCTCAAACCTGTAGCTCCCTTTTTTGATCAAGCATTGACTTTTCCTACATGAAAGCATAAAAGGTTGATGTTGTGTGGGAAGTTCAAGGCAAATTACAAGGTGTAAAAACAAGGGAAAAAAAGATTTTTTTTTCCATTTTTGGATTCTTTTAAAATGTTGGAAAAATATTTCAGGTCATTTCAAAGCCAGTGCTTTTGAAATGTTGGTAACATGAAAAACTATAAAAAAATCTGATGAAATGAAACTTTGGTTTTTAAAATGCCTTTCACCAGTGGTAAAGAAAATGGCAAATAAAGAGAAACCTGCAAATTCATATTTGTACTTAAAAATCATGAAGTAATTTTTTTCAGTTTTTTTCTACAATATCTTTAAAGCTTCTGAATTTTCCTAAGTGAAGAATTTGGTAAAAAATAGTGCAACTGTACAAGATGATCTGTGATGGTGGTAAGGAAGGAAAATGTTAGGACAGAAGACTGCAGTGAAAAAATCATAGAATGATAGAATCACAAGGTTGGAAACGACCTATAAGATCATCTAGTCCTACCGTCTTCTCATTACCATTGCAGGCCATAGAGAGTCCTCATGAAAGTCAAGAAAATACAGTACAGTTCAGAGACACAGATAAGTAAGTCAGTAACTTGAAAAGATACTCAGCAACAGAGATGAAGGAACTACTGAGAATATGAACTGAACACTGAAAAGCAATGAACTGCTTTGGCATAGTGTGAGTATTATAGTATTATAAAGCTTTGTGAGAAAGATATAAAACGAAGCAGAAGAAAAGACCGTGATGGGACCTGGTTGTAGAAGTTCTGAGAGAGGATCTGCAAAAGAGTGGAAGATATCTGCCTGTGAAAGAAAAGAAATATGAGACAGAGTTGGTGGAGAGGATATGGAATGTCAGCTGGAAGTATCTGTGCAAGCCAAGTGTCCATACGTGTTCCACAATAACACATATTCATCTATTCTCTTTGGGTGAAAACCTGGCTCAGACACAGACCATGGGAGTTCTGCCACTGACTTCACTAGGGCCAGGATTTGCTGCTTTTGGTTTAGTTCCACAAACAGTGTCTGTCTCATTTTAAGAGCAGAAAGATGTTTAAAAATTAAGAAGAAAATGAAGTCTGCAAATCAACAAAACCATTGCTGGAAAGACTGGATCAAGGGTATAGAAACCCCTTGCTCAGAAACCAGTTGGGTGAGCAGCTTCCACACTGGTGAATTCTCTTGTCTGTGACTAGGAATGATAATAAATGACATAATGTACCAGCTACCAGACTGTTTTGTTGTGTATATATATGTTTACATAATAGGCATCAGGTATGCTCCTCCCCTCTCCTATTTCTCCATTCTGCAAGAAAATTCCAAGAAGAGTTGAAAAGAAATCCTTTGCCTTTTCTTCTACTCAATGCGTGAGGGACATATAGCAATAAAGGAGTGAATTTTTAGTAACCCAAGAACTATGTGTAGTTTTATGATGAGTGAAACATAAAGGTATACTTTAATAGAGTCAAATTCTGATCTTTTGAAAAGCAATAGGATTTCTTAGCTGAAAGTTGGCTTTAATGTCTAAACAAATATCACATGGAAAAATCAGCAAAAGCAAGGTGGGTATTATTTGATTCAGTACATAGATGTATTAGATACCTAAAGACATGCTAATAGAGTTGGTCAGGATGTTGACAACAGAAAGACAGATAACCTCGACTTCCACCCACAGTCTTTGTAAGGTATGTAAAATGCTACATGAAGAGAGCTTTACAAATAAAGAATTTCTTCCAATTCCCAAAGTGAAGTGTTTTTTTTATCGGAGCATAAATTCAGTATAAAAATAAAAAGAAACATTTGCAATTTTTGTGCAAAATTAAACACTGTTATTTGAACCACTGACAGAAATATATTTACATATTTCAGGCTAAAGATCTTTTGTAAATGTTTAGTTACCACATTCAAACCTTTCAACACTTCTCCTGAAATCACATTATTCTTAGGAAGACACAAGAAGTCAAAGAACAAAACGTAGAAAAGCTCCCCTTCAATAATACCGAGGTTGTGAAATTTGCTGACAGTACCCAGGGAGCTGGAAGTTATGGCTGACAGTCTGCCCTTAACTCATGCTGTGTGAAAAAACCAAATGGCATTAACACATGTTAGCTGAGCTTGGAATTTGAACCCCTCAGCCCATCCCTCCTTCTCTGTTCGGGTTGCAGGAGCTGTTGCTTTGAGGACTGATTTCAAACTCATCTTCATTGCTGCTGTTAGAAAATGGGTGTGTCAGCTGCTCCAAAAGCTCCATTCTGTCCTGGTATGCACTGATGCAGCAGTCAGGACACAAGATGTTGGTTACAGACATTTAAATCTTTCCCCAGGATTCTAAGATTTAATCAAATGGGCAACAGCTCAATGTACACATATTCACAACACATTTGTTTTAACTTCTTCCTAGTTTATTGCCCTTTTCTGTATTTATAATAGTAATGCTGAAAAAATAGAATTTAAAACCTAAGTTTATGTTTGAAACCTATGGGGAACTTGCAGGTGATCTGTACTTAAGGAGCTGGCTCATACTTGTAACTGCATAGAGAGGACAGACAACATTTCCTAAGATTGCTTTGTTGCCAAAACTGACTCTCATACTGCTTGGGAAAAAAAATGCATTTCAACATGTTATGTAGCCACCTTGCAGAAAGCAGGGCAGGCTTCACTAATGTCTATGAAAGTTTAAGAATACAAATTAGTATAAAAGCAGATGTTACTGTTTCACAGCCTAAGAAACCTCCCTTGCATTTCCTAAGATATTACCAACATTAATTCAGCTGAAAAGAAACCTTCTCAAACAGTTCAAACCCTTGTACCGCTTCTAAAAATTCTAAATCTGAAGAGTTTAGGCTTGGCAAGATGGCTAAAGTTTATTTATCTTGTACCACATCTTTTTTTCAAACTACTGATCAAATATTCAATACTTGTAATCTACATATCTGTGTTTCAGATTTCCATATCCCTGTATTTCAATTTAAGGCAAGTGCCTGCTGGATTTGGTGTTTGCTTTCTTTGAATGCTCCTTTTCTCTTTCCTTGCTTTTCAAGGCACTGTGCGCTGGTGTTGCTGATAAATCTGAGCAGCTTCCATAAGAACAAGTCTTGACAATACTCACTGGTTCTTGTAGATAACACTTCCATGACCCCTATTTGTGAAACCTTTCTGTCCATTCCCTCCTTAACAAGTCCGAGCTCAAACAAGTGGAAGATGCTGGTAGCAGGATGATAATAATATTAAAGAAAAAAAAACCCTCAAACCCACACAGTAGAGGAGGTATTTAAAAAAATTAGAACATCTGAGATAAAAAGGTGTAGAGAACATGACAGTCTGTCAGTAGAAGTCTGAGCTGATAAAGGCAGCAGTTTGTTGAAATGTAACGGTGTTCTACTAAAATGCTAGGAGAGTAACAAGGCACCCATGCAAAAAGGAAAAAAAAAAGGCTGGATGAACATTTTAATTAACTCATGTGCAATTTTAATTAAAAACATAATGTGTCAGGAAAATGAATAATGCCTTGGGGCAATAAAATAGCTAGATTTTCTGTTCAGTCTTCTGCTTCATATCTTTTATGGAAGTAGGATATTATTGTTAAAAGAAGAAAAGCATCCTCTCCAGCCTTCCACCCCCCTGTCCGAATGCATCCCACCAAGAACTTGTAATGTAGCAAAATATAAGGCATATGGGAAAAAAAAAAATAAATTTAAATCAGGATATCAATCAAGTTATCTTATGTGTTGCCATTTTTCTAGTTGTATCATGATTTTTATGGCTTTTGAAACAACTGACATTAAGCTACAATATCAGTGTCTTTGTATTGAAATATATAGAGAACATTTGGATATTTCCATATTTTTTCAAGAGAAAACTTGTAATATCTGAGCAGTATCAGGACTTGATGAAGTTGTGGTCTCCACACTTTGCAGCCATTTTAAGTCACATTAACCTGAGACCCCAGAAATCTCTACACTTTTAAAATAAGAGAAATAAGCCCTCGATACTTGGGCTTTCAAATTTTAGATAGGAAAAGGAATGAAATAAACCAAGGAGAACAAAAGTTGAGGAAAGTTAACTTTTCCACAGATGGAAAGCATGGAATGTCCAAACCTATTTATTTTCTTTTATTTGCCCAGATACTTCTCGGCCCTCACTGAAGGAGATCTGAAATTCTAGCAGCTATAGCATTGCCTGGAGCAAAGGCAGGGTCACAAGCACCGTCATGTAACACATTTTAAAGGCTGTCAAATATACTTCTTCAGTTCCTATGTCCTCAGCAGTCCCAGAGTCACAGGCTTGCTGCAGGGACTTGCTACCTGGTCATACCTTTTCTGCAGCTCACATCACTTTGACCATAAATCGCATCTACACTGTGAGAAGGCTCTTTTCCTTAATGTGCTGTGAAAGCATACAAAGCTTTGTGTGCAAACAGTCCACATGCAGTCTGCAGCAGATCTGTCAGAGCTCCTTCCGTCCACCCACTGGCTTCCATACGCTTGGATTGGAAGAGACTCCACCCAGGATATCCCCTGTATGTTATCAAAGACCCTAAATTTAAGCTTTTAATTTTGAACTCTTGTAGCCTGTTATGAGACATGTTTCTGGTCTGATATAGCTTTCACTCTTCTGAAAGCAAGCATAAAAGTAGGTGCAGGGCAGTGATGAGCCAGCACCCATGTGCACATGGGAGAGATGTTGACAGGCAGTGCAGGACAGCCTGAGCCAAGCGCTGCCCATGGTTCACCAACTGCCTGCTGCACCACTTTGGGCACCACTTTGAGTTGGATATCGAACTTGGGTAAACACTTTGAGAGCCAACCACTCTCAAAGTGGCTCAGGAGGAGCCTCATCACATTTTTCTTGAACATAAAGGACAGATAAAAAGAAGACAGAGGCTCTCCACAAAGATTCACAGGGAGAAGACAAGGAGCAATGGGTACAAGATACACTAGGAGAGATTTTATCTTGATATAAGAAATAAAAATTTCAGTGAGACCAATTTATCATCACCTCCACTATCACTGAAAATTTTCAAGATGCAGTTGGAAACAGTGCTTAACAGTCTCACTAGGCTCCTTTTTCCCACGGAAGGTCAGATCTGATCTTTCAAGGTCCTTTCCAATCTGGGATGTTCTATGAATATTCATATTCCATAATATTTTTGAATTTGGTAGGAAAATCCTGACATGGCAGGATTTTTAGAGAAGAAGTGGGGACTGAGTTGATTCCATTTTTTTCAGGAACTGTTTCACTCCATCATGTACCTGAACGTGTGTACTGATATGTTTGCTACAAGAAATGTAAGGAAGTCTGTATTTTCAGTCTGAAATAGATGTTGTTTTGTTGCCATAATTATTACTACATCTAACCTGAGTACCTGTGCCCTACCCACTCCTAAGAACTTGGACCGTACCTCAGACTAAAATTTTCAGACACAATTAAACCCTATTTCTTTCTTTAAATAGTTTAATTCCCATGATGAAGCATGGAAATCACAGAAGAGCTATTAACATACTCCTGCACATTTAACTTTGGGGTTATCAATTAAAGAGAAAACATCTTGATGTAGAGCTGAGTGATGTATGTCTGGGGATGATAAGAAGGGAATTTTGCCCCAGATTTCCCTTAACTTTGGCAATCCCATTCACCTATCACCCCTCGTTACATGAAGAGCATGTGACTCTGTGAACATGATGCCCAGAAGTCATAAAATCCATGGAAGATGCAAGCTCCAACAGGAAACCTGTCCCAAGAGTAGTCTATCAAACAGAAATGGGGCAGATCTCTAGCATCAGCCTGAAATAACAGCGGTGCTCATTTAAAATTAGGGATGTTTATTCACTGGTATGTTTACAGACATTACTCTTGCACAGAACGCTTGAGTACAACATGGGTTTGGCACATGCTATGGTCATGATCAGGAAGAGCATGGATCAACCCTTGGAGGGGGGCTCGTGCTAGTGGAGGTGGCTTGCACGACAGGATGGGCAGCACCTGGTTGCCTGCCTTTCTCAGATTCTAATAAAGTTGTGGCCCTCTGGTAGTGTTCTCTCTTTTGGTCTCACTGTTCAGGAATGTGACTGCAATCAACACAGCAATGATCATATGTCCTCCAGGAAATGATGGAGGTTTCAAAAGGAATATTGAAGTTTCAAAAATAAATCAACTTTTCAACTGATTTGTCAAATAGTGAGGTACTTTATACAGCTCTGGCTTTAACAGTGAGCTCAAGAACCACAAATTAGTTTGATATGTCCATTTATTTTTACTTGACACCTGATTCACAGATGTTCAGCCACAGTACCTTCTTCTGCCCAAATGGGTTGCACAGTTCAGGTCTCATGTGATTAATGGACTTGCTTTGAGGATAAATTTCTGCCAGCTGTAGACTGTCGGAAGACATGGTTAAGTGATACTTTTTTGCTTTGCCTTTCCTCCCTTTAAGGCAGTGATCATAATACTTTCTTAGCTCACCAGACTGCCGTGAGTATTGATTGGCTACAGGTTGCTCATAAGCCAGCACAGCAGAGTTACACAGTCACGTAGGAGAGACAGAAGTACTATGAGGCCATATCTGTGAGAGTCCACAGATAACTTGCAAAATCTTCCTATTCCATTTTATCTTCTCTTCCCGGTCTATTTAATTTTCTGCAATTGTTTCATCCCTTTATTTATCCCCTAGAGTTTTTTCATGCTTGTTGAAGGGGAATGGATATCGCACTGACACAACAACAGGAGTCCCCCTCAGAGAAAATGCTTGAGGATGGAGAGTTGCAATATTTCATGGCAAGTTTTTTCCTCCTTGGTGCAGTGGATGGGCTGAGGGCTCACTGCATGGCCCCAGTCCCACCCCATAGAAACACCTCTGCTCCTGGAACTGCAACAATGTCAGGCACCCTCAAGCATTGTCACCACTCACAGGCCAAGCTCAAAGAACTAGCCAGCCTATGGTATTGAGTAAATTGCAAAACGCAGTGGAGAGTTTGCCACATGCACATTTCAGAAAGTGAATAAACTGATGGGACGTAGAAAATAGGCTAGCATGATCCTCTTCCTCTGAGCTTTTATGCTTTTCATTCACATAAAACAATGAAATTCCTTAATGTAAGGTTGTAAAGTCTGTTTTCCAGAGCCTAAGAATCTAGAATGGTTTTCAGTGTACAGAAAATTTCTTAGCAAGAAATGCCTCTTTAATGCCTCCTCAAAACTGTTATTTGTCTTTTCAACCTTTTGTTTCCCTTCAGTTACAGATTATATCGTATCTTATAAATAAAAAGTAGATGTGATTCCAGGTTGCACACTATTGATGAACAAACATGCTTTAACCATGTGTTTAACAAGATGCCTTCCATTTGCATTCACAGAAGAACTTGCTTTTTGTCATGGCAAGAATGCCCATAAGAAAAGTTAATTTTATGCAAATTCTGGAGAATGTTCCTTTTTTTTCCCCAGTCATTCACTCAGTTCTAAGACTGTCATTCACTGATGGAATAGTGAAATACCATTTGATTTAGGAGAGAAATCACAATTTATGTTTCAATTCCTGAATATTCACAATAAGCTGAAGCAAATTATTACAGAATTATTCATCAAATTGCTTTGAATAACAAATACGTGATGTGGAATTAGAGTCTGAACGCAGATGGTTCACAAAGGGGTAAATACAGTAAAATGAATTAAGTAAATTCTTCAGCACTAATTAGTGGTTAAACTACTATAGCCTAGGATCCTCCGAGCAGAAAGCTATGTAATAGTTTATCCTGTTGATTTCAGTGGGATGATCTGTTCTGGGATTATTTGCAATATAAAGATTTTGCCATGGAAACATCCAAGCAGTAAAAGTGTAAAAGGATCCAATAGTTTCACCCCGTAACTTTGTTTCTCGTCATAGACTGGAAGAACCTGAAAAAGTTTTCTATTTTCATGAGCCAGAAAGCAAGTTTATTGACTTGTTTCTCACAGTCTGTTTTCAAACTTACAACAATTGAGAAGTTCATACACTAAATATTGCAGGACTCCCTAATTATCCTGCTCTAAATTTGGCCAAGAGCAGAGTTCTGACCTCCAGACGCGAGGATTTTCAAAGCCTGAACTGAGTATGCAATGAGTGAGCAGAGGACCTGGAAGGGAATTTCCAGATACTATCTGACAGTTGTTTCCTCTCCCTCTTAAATCACTTTGATTCATACAATTGAAATCATCAATCATCCATTTGTATTTTCCTATTAAGTATTGGCCTGCATTAGAAATGAAGCCAAAATTCAGCTCGTAAAAGTCCACGTGTGGATGCTGCCACAATAAATGCATCTGTTTCTGAGACAGATTGAAATGAAAACACCACTAGTTGCAAAATGAGATTTTTCCATGGACTTCTTTAAGAGGTATGGGTATAGTTTAGAACTAAGTTGTCCATACAGACAAGCTATATTGTCATTTTATAGAATAAATATAAGACCTAATTTCCAGAAGTGTTTCATCAGCCTTTTAGAGCACCAAGCAACACACTTACCTGCCTGTCTGCTGTATCACCCATGCTACCACGGCTTGATTGGCATTCAAATGGTGTTTACCAGAGACTCTCCTCCCTTGTAAAGCCTCTTTCTGCACATATCAGACACTTTCCTATAGGTCAGCAAGAGAAACACTCACAAAGGACAACTTTATCCTCTGGTTTAAGGACACAGAAATATTCTGAGCCACTCTTGTTCTCTTCCCTGATTTCCTCTCCAAATTCTAACGCCACAGATGTGAAATGGCCTTTAGTTCTGATATAAATATGACAGTGCTTGATCTTCTATGCTATTCGGTCATTTTGCAAAGCATTTATGAACATGCCAAATATGAACGGACCTAAATGTAAGCAGGCAACACCCACCATCTTTTTAAAAGGAAGATTAATTTCTCTGAGAGGATCTAGATCATCTTGGCACTTCTCCTATAGATACCTACAAATGTTTTGTATGGAGATTTAAACTTGAGAGTCCTAAAATTTTATCTAAAAAGGGAGGGGAGTAGATAATTTAAAGACAAATACATGTATACATTACCTAATTTTTATATACAGAATTATCAGTACTGTAGATCTATAAATACTGGTGCCTAAGCATGTAAGCAGTGTTTACCATTATTTCAACTAATATACGTAAGTTAATATTCTTGCCTCAAGGTTTCAATTAATCCCTGTAGGATTTGACTCTTCTACTCAGTCTGAACTCAGCTTTTCCAGAAAGTTCAGGTAAGTTACGTGGCTTGACAGTATACTGTTTCCAAGCTCCTTGAGACAAGATGTCACACTTCCAGTTAGCCTATAGTAAAATGAAAATAGTGGTCTTACAGGTTCTAGCTGCAGATTTGCCCATCCTTCTTAAATTTCCCTGTACACCAATACACACTGTCAAGACAAAAAAAAAAAGGGCTTTGCAAAAATTCAGAGAAGCGATATTCACATCCACAGTTAATGTTGTCTGATGCAGATGCAAAGATAATTAATGTAATCTAACACATCTTGAGGTAAACTAATGTGCATACAGATATAAACAACAATTCCAATCTTTTAAAGAGCACAAATCTGGTGCTTATTAGAACAGTTCATAATCACTCCCATTTCAAGTTCTGCATGAGAATATGCTATAATGAGGAATTTAAAATCTTCTAATTAGACGTGATTTTATAAAACAGACAGATAATTAAAATGGTGAGGGTTACAAAGAGAAGGATGAGAAAGCCCTGCAAAACAGACAGAAAGAAAGAAAAAGGGTATACAAAAAAAAAAAGAAGAAGAAAAAGAAAAAAATAAACAGAAGGCATCACTGATGTTTTAGTTTTATCCCACAAAACAGTTCTAGATTTCACAATGTCAAAAGATACCGTGAAACATTTTCCTAAGGTAACACTAACTTTGGTAGTTTCATACCAATAATATTCTTCGATTAAAGGATGCTTGCTAAGTATTGTGGTTTATTTTCCTAAGTCTTAGTATTGCAGAATGGGAAATCGTGGTTTGCAAACCATACTTTTAAAACAAATCAAGACATGTTCTTATCTGGAGAACCTTTGCAGAGCTATTTGCCCTGATTTGTGAGAGACTGGAAAAAAGCAAAAATATTTTCTATGTATTTTAAAGAAGAATATGTCCTTCTGATAAAAGACAGAAATGAGTAGTTGATTCTACAGAAAACAACTATTATTCTTCAACCACAGAGAGGTGGAATATTGGTGGACTTCAGTCTAGATATTGGGAAGAGATTCTTTACTGTAAGGGTGGTTAAACACTGAAACAGGCTGCTCAGAGACGCTGTGGATGGAGGCACTCAAGGCCAGGCTGGATGGGGCTTTGAGCAACCTAGTCTAGTGGGAGGTGTCCCTGCCTATAACAGGGGGTTGGAAATAAACGATTTTTAAGGTCCCTTCCAACCCAAGCCATTCTATGATTCTATGAGTGTGGATGCCAGGTGGGATGTTGAAGGCTTGTTTGAAGACAAAGATGACAGAAGACAACTAACCCTTGACCATAAAGGAAGGACAGTTCTACTTCCTTCTTACGAGCTCATATCAAAAAGGGCTGGGAATAAAATTTTAGCTGGGGGTATCATTTCATTTTGTTTTCTCTGAACCAGCCGATTTTCCTCAACGGTTTAAGCTATTTCCAGATTGTAACAAGGAATGCCACACGCTAGCAAGATACTGAACAAGAGTCTATCCAAAGAGTCGCTGCATTTCCAAATGCTCCATACCAGTGGGAGAAATTCAAGGAAGTACATATGTTGCTTCTAGTTTCCACAATATTTTGGGTGTGACTGACTAGACTCATATGTTCCCATATTTCACCAGCAGATATGTATTGGACTCAGAAACAATTCCACACGATCAATATGAAACTGATGTGTGAAGCCAAGAATGCTATTACTTAAGATCTTGCCAACTACCCTAGATCAATACATGAAGGTCATCTCACTCAAAAATATCTATTTCTGATCAATCAATTCTAGCTGCTAGGAGCTAATCTGCATACATTAAAAGAGCAATGTTTCTCTTTACTGATAAATAACTATCAATGTTGCAAGTGCTGCTTATTTTGTGTGGAATTATTCATTCTTGACTAAGTTTAAGAATGATAGCGAAGAGAAAGGAGTTTGAAACTCATCCAAAAGTGAACTTGATTAAAAGAATTTCAGTATGAACTTCGGAGACACTTGTTCAGCAAGAAGTGACTGGCATGTCATAGGAAATAAAATCTTCTTTTTTCCTTCCTCCTGCAAATAAAGCTAAAAAATGAGTTTTCAAACATTGAATTCTGACTAAAAATAAAATTATAGTTAAAACAGAACCTAACTAAAACTAAAATTATATTAGGGAAGATCTTCTTTCCTTTTTCATGTTGTAACAGATAAAAAATAAGGATATTCGACATTACAGTTATTTTATTTTTGAAAAGGATACAGAATTTCATGAAGCAACATCATTCCTTGTTTGAAAGCTAGTGCTGACATGCCATTGTCTTTTCTCTCTTCTCTTTTAGCCCATACATTGAAATGTCGTTTCTGGTTCCTGGCACTTCCATCTTAAGCTTCAACAACAATAGAACTCTCACGTGAATCTAGTATTACTCTTGGTTAAAGTGAAAGCTGTGGCAAAGTATGTGTTTTTGTACAGGTGTAGTGGATATAGTATTATTCAAGAGATCTTGAATCTTGTGGATTGCATAGTTGAGTGTGTGTGACTTCACTTTTCTATCACCCATTGCAGAATGATTATCAATTTCTGATCCATTATCATTGTATCAGGAATGCTCCCTCAAGTCAGCTATCTTCTTCAGAAATAGGAAATAAATCTCTTCAAGATAAAAAAAAAAAAAAAGAAAGAGAAAGAGATTTATATCTGGAGGTGTGGATTCGCAAAATCCCTTCGCCCCACTGAATCGGGCTGAATCATCCTGTAAACCATTGACACTTCTGCTTCTTTGTTTGGTGGATCTTGCAGATGCCTCAAAAGACAAGATGGACATTTTCACAAAGTTCTCTAACCCTTGGCCTATAGGAGTGGTTTTTGTGTCTTCGCACTTCATCTGAAGTCAATCATTCACAAATGCTAATGAACAACAAGATGTGGTCACCCCTCAGCTTTGAAAGTAAGGTCAGTTTGATGCAAAGAGACTGCAGCTAGGGGACAGTGTATGACTGCTAGCAATAAATCAATATCTAGACTTTTCTGACAGCTTTGCCTTTGAAGATATAGAATTGTAAAAAGCACATTTATATGTGTGTTCAGCCAAAACTAATATCAGGAAATTGTTTCCCATTCTTAAACTTCATGATACTCCTTTTTGTCCGAAGTTAAAATTTACATCTATTGAAGTGTTCTGAGGCACTGAGGTAAGGTGGTGACATTTGCTCTGTTTTGGCAAACGTTGAAATGAAACAATATGAAGTGGGTTGGGTGAGTGGAGAGTGTTTAACAACGCTCTTTTTTTTCTTTTCCTGTCATAACAGTTTGATTCTCTGTTTGAATTCTTGTCAGAAAAGTCTTCTTACTGCTCAGGAACAGACCTGAGTGTCATACATGCACACTTCTCTTCCTTGCTGAGATGTATCTACAGTGAACTTTCTAAAGCAATCCAGGCCACTGTGGCAGTGTCCAGCTATTTCAACATGCCTCGGTTTAAAAGCAAATTCTACCTTCACTATACAGACACAAAATATCTCTATATCAGATTGTTCAAAATTGATTAGTAGAAACTATCTGTAGCTGCTTTGGGGTGTTTGACTGCTGAATCAAGGAAGAAAACTATGTAAGACAGCAAATAACTGCAGTTCTCATAATTTTGTGGTTAATTATAACATACAGTGTGTGTTTATGCAGTAGGCAGAGCAGAAAAGTAAATCAACTCACTAAGTAAAGGACTTTCCTGAAGTACTTTGAGAATTTTTGCAAGGTCAGTGAGACCTAAAGACACTCTAGGATACCAAGTAGTCATTCATATTTTGCACTACGGGGTTTAAGTAGCATGAGATTTTGCTTTTATTTTAGTAAAGAAAATGAGGAGTGAGTTTTTTCTTCTCACCCCAAAGCCCAGATTAAGCTTTGTTCAAATTGTATAATAATTTGCAAGGGATTTATCTCCTTACTGAACAACTGATCTCTTCCTGTCAAAATACATTTTTAGCATGCCTCCTCCTGCTTTTTCTCAGTAGAATGGAGTTTACTCTAAAAAGATTTTCACACTGCAGGTGAGATATTGGTACTTTTGGGGAGGTCAAATCAAATTATTGAATAACCACGGAGAATGTGCCATCTCCACCATTTCCCTGAACAGACTGTTGCAATGCACCACCATCTTTCCAGGAATAAATTTTTCATAATACCCAACCTGAACTTTCCTTGGCAAAAATTAATCCATTATCTTTTGCTTGGAGAAGAGGCCGCCCCCCCACCTTGCTACCTCCTTTCAGGGATTTGTAGAGAGTGAGAAGACTTCTGAGCCTCCTCTTCTCCAACCATAACAATCCCCATTTCCTCAGCCGCTCTCCAAAAGACTCCTATTCCAGACCCTTCATCAACTTTTCTGTTCTTCTTTGGACATGCTCCAGTGCCAAAATACACTATAAAAAGCAGACTGGTTCAAGCACCAGTAAGACCACTGTTTTACATATCTTACCCAAGTGCCAAGTCCTACACCTGGGGAGGAGGAACTGCATGCATCAGTGCAGGTTAAGGGTTGACCTGCTGGAAAAGAGCTCTGTAGAGAAGGTCCTGAATGTCCTGGTGGACAATGGGCACAGACTGGAACATGGGAAGTTCCATACAAACATGAGAAAATACCAATTTACTGTGAGGTGACAGAACATGGAACAAGCTGCCCAGAGATGTGAAGTCTTCTTCTCTGGAGATATTCAAAACCCACACAGGATGCTTTCCTGGGTAACCTACAGTAGGGAACTTCTAACCCCTACAGTTCTGTGATTCTGTGATTCTGTGATTCTATGATTCTGTGATCTGTTCACTTGAGTCACTCAAAACTAATGACTACTCACCTGGCCTTGGATTATCCATTTGTGGCAACATTTTGCCTCACAACTGAGTTAAACAAGGAATTATTCCTACAGCCAGAAAGCATAAATAGGATGATAAGGGAAGACTGATTTATTATCACTTGGTATCTGAAAGGTGTAGCATTCTATTTAACAAATAGTATTCCTCTAGATTGGAAAACATCATAAAGACATTGGAAAGACTTCAACCCAGACCCATCAACCACATATATATATTTTTAGATTTTAATTTAGCTATCTGTTTTGGATTACATAAATAAAATAAAATGAATTCTCCATTTTCTTTCTAAAATAAATCAATTCTGCTACACTGGAATTACCGATTAGATGGAGCATTAGGGAATGTATAAAACTGCATCTTTAACAGACGAGACAACATTTCTCAATGAGAATCAAGCAGTTTGCAGTGACCTTCATGTTGATCAGTGGGGGGTCAGTACTGGCATTAAATCATTTTGATTCACAGATGAGATCAACATATTCATATTTGTTTGCCAAATGTGTATTTTAATTTAAGCTTCCTCTGATTGATGCATGTAATTTATGCTGCTTAGAACTAAGGCGTCATATTTTTCTTTTTTCCTAACAAACCGGGGGAGACTTTCTTGGAAACAGATAAAGGAAAGAGTCCAGTAATTTGTAGCAATGTGACTACAGCCACACATGTTCTAGAATTAATGTTCTTCATTAGGGTGAGGAGTATCAGCTGTATATATACATCAGGATTTTAATTAACTTGGTCCCCACAACAGGATACATGATTCAGACTGTTTTTGCTTTATTTCTCATTAGATAAAAAAAATACCAAACCAACATGATGTAGTATTAAAACAGAAAACAACAGCAACAAAACAATCCATTCACATGCAACAATAAGAAACAAAATCTGAGCATTGCAGTCAAGGTCAAGAATATGTCTATAAATTGGAATTAACCACCAGGAGTAACTTGGCACACTGACTACTCTTAGAGTTGTGCTCTGGCTGAGAGCTTAGCACTTCTACTGTGCTTAGACCAGTGTAACTCAAAGGTAGCTTCTCATTCATGGGATATTTAAAATTCTTTTGATGCAATTTTGTTTACAAGCAACTTATAATTGACTACAAAAATTGTTGTAAAGAAAGCAAGATGTGGACTCAGATATAGGAGTCTATTTTCAGGAAAATGACTACTCTTTTATAGCATAATGTTTCCAAGGGCTGTGAACCTTTCTCATGAGCCCCTTTCTCCACTTCTCAGAAATTTCCTAAGATATCTTATCATGCAAAACAGAATTGCCACCATGAAAAGGAAGCCTTTTTTTTAAAGTGACATGGACAAGAGCTGGGCAGTGCATTGCATGAAGTCTCATGTGCTATTCACAGCAGGTCTCCGCTGACTTTGAGCAGTAAAACATTGAGCTGGGTGCCGGATTAGCTAAAACTGGTACTGATCCAACATAACTCAATGGCTCAGAGTACAGAAAGGGACTCACACAAATAGAGCCACCACAGCTCTGCGCTGTGACAGGCAGGCTGTCCTTCAAGTTAGCATTGAACAAGTTGTCAAGGGAAATAATGCATCTTACTCTGCAAGTGACTTGGTTCAAACTTCACCTGACTGGCGTGCAATCAAACTAGTGACTGGATTTGCAGCCATCTTGGCCGAGTGTTTCATATTTCACTGAGCATGAATAATGAGGGCTGCTCTGAAACTAATGTGTCCTATTTTATGATGTTAGCCCGCAAAGCCAATGGTGGTCTGGCAGTAGGGGTGGAACCTTCCCACCAATATTCCATTACATTTTGTTGCTGTGTGACAGATGGCAGCAGAGGGGCAGTCTGACAAAATGGCATCTGACATGGAAGTGCGTGTAGAGCAAAGGGATGTAACTGAATTCCTACATCCAGAAGAAATGGCACACATTGACATTCATTGACACTTGCTGAACATTTATGGAGACCAAAGAGTGAATGCACAGTGAGGGGGTGGGTGGTGCATTTCAGCAGTGGTGACAGCAATGTAAAAGACAAGCTGCATTCCAGACGGCCATGCACAGCTGTCACACCATGAAATGGAGAGAGTCTTGATCAGCTGATCTGCACGAATCAGCTAAAGTCGGTGACTATGCTGAAAAACAGTGCTTCATAGAATTTGCTCTATGAAACAGTGTTATAGAGCTCTTTCTGTCCGTTGTAAATTCCATTTGAATAAATAGGAAACGTTACTTTTGGAGCAACCTACAACATATATGAAAAATACAGATGCATGAATCTCCATTGATTTAGCATTTCCATGAGTCTGAGTACTAAATTCTGGATGTTTTTATGAACTATAGGCAAAAAAATATGCAGGGACTTATGTAAACATGGAACTCCAGTACACAGGGTTCAAGGTGGGCTAAACAGCTATGAAAAAGGAAGACAAAAAATAGATCCAGATGACTAGAAACCTGATTGCTTTCCAAATCCATGCTGTCTCGGTTTTTCATATGTTCTTTGTATTGATCATCCTCTGGCTGTGTAAATAAGGTTAAGATTTTGAGGGGTTCATATTTTCTTATGAAATATTTTTGTACTTTTTGTACTTCTGTCTCAAATTCCAGAGGAGTAGGAATTTCATGTTAATAAGTAAATAATAAAACAAAAGTTTATACAATATTTGGAGGCTGCTCATTTGAACTGACAGTTGCAAATAGTGTTGCAAAGAATGAAAAAATTCCTATTCCAAGTTAAACTGTTTTGGAAGCTTTCCTCCATTAAAATTTATGTTTCCATACTACAGATTTCATTGGGAGGGTACTGGTGCCCCCCAGTTTGTGCAATAAGGCATATAGCCTATGACTGAAATTGCTTTTCTAAGGCAAGAATATGCATTACATTTCTGCCATTTCTAGCAAATTTCTTAATGGCTGAAATAGAAAAACAGAGTCTGGGAGAAGATTCTTCACTTGCAAGAAAAGCTCTAAATATTCTGTTTGCAGCTCCTTATGATTTGACTAACTCACTGAAAATCCAGCTCCCTGGGGATAATTGCCTTTGGAGCTGTAGAAATGTGCCACTGAATGGAACAGTTCCAGAGAAAGTCCTCTCTTCCCACAGAGGTGACCTTTATCATTTCTATAGAAATTGTTAATGTGCTAGAAAACTATAGATGCCAACCAATGTCATGAAATTAAATCATATGTTTTTTGGAATACTGTTGTTTGGGAGTCAAGACCGTAAGCTAAAGTGTTGCACCATTTGTATTTAGTACTAGAGCCCACGTCTGAACATGTTTACATTGCTGTCACCACAATCCTCACTTTGAACAATAACTACATTGCAAAAGATGGTTTAACTAAAATTCAGATGACGTGGACAAAGCCTGAATGAAGCTAAAACTTCTGGAGTTAGTCTCAACATAATTTTTGTATTCTGACACAAATTCAAGCTAAACATTGATCATGTACTGCCACATATATAGCAACTAATGCAACCAATATCCTCAACTTCTTATACAACTGATGGAAGAGGTTTATAGCTGGAGAGAGGTGCATTTGATGCTAAAGTTAAGTCAGACTCCAATATCTGTGACTAAAAAAGGGAAAAATTAAAGTGCTACAGAGCAATGTGAAAGATCTTAACATGCTGAGGTATTGGTGAGGCATTGAAACAGGCTGCCCAAGAAGGTGGTGGAATCACTGTCTCTGGAAGTGTTCAAGAAATGTGTAGATGTGGCACTGAGGGACATGGTGAGCTGGCATGGTGGCAATGCTGATGGTTGGACTGCATGATCTTAGCTGTCTTTTCCAACCTTTCTATGATTCTATGAACCCGTGTTGATGAAACATCCCAGGATTCTTGACACAGGCCCTTAAACAACATAGTCCTGCTAAAACAGTGGCAGTCTTTGTTATTTTCTGGTTAATCTTTTTTTATTTGTTTTTAATATCTTAAACTGCCCTGTTAATCAGAGTAATGGAAATGATGCCTTCTATCAGTCTGGCCACTGAGGTTAGCCAGTATTTATCAAATTTCTCATAAATTATAATTTTAAAGGACAAAAAAAAAATAGATTAAAATGGTTTCATTATGTTATAATGATTTAGGAAATCACCTTGAATTATAAACTGAATTCTTTAAGACACAGAATTAGTCATTCTGCCATTATAGCACACTTACTGTCAGTTGGTAAAAGTAAAAGCTTTTTATTGTGGGCTTAACACAAACATATTTGATGCTGATCTGACAATAGGACATTGCTGTTATTTTTTTCTAGGGAAATAATGTTATTAATTGTTTGGTGAATAAGAAGGAGTGTAACTGGGTGGTAATGTCTGTTATATAATAAATCAAGATGTTACAGTAAACCTACTGTAAATCTGGATACATATGCCTGGAGGCAGATCTGGCAGTCAGAAACCAGGTTATGCACCACTTTTGTTTATCAAAATTGCAGACTCCATTTCCAGCCACCAAAAATTTTCCTA
Source organism: Chrysolophus pictus (assembly GCA_037305975.1). NCBI lineage: Eukaryota > Metazoa > Chordata > Aves > Galliformes > Phasianidae > Chrysolophus > Chrysolophus pictus. The sequence goes on along the minus strand of CM074577.1, from coordinate 61,226,268 downwards.
CTACCAAAACTGTTTACCTGCTGGCTATTTCCATACCATTATTCTTTATTTTATTCCAGCCACCAATAATACAGAAGTGTTGTCAAATCTCTCCACAGGTTGGTTCAGTGATCTTTCATATATAGCAAAGCTGACTACTTTCCAACAACTTGATTTCACAAATGGAGAAACAGCATCTGTTTTCCTGCAGCTCCACATATGGCTCCCATCACTGCTGTGCAGAGTGAAGCAGGTAGCCCCTGTCAACCCCCTGGAGCACCACAGCCCCCTGGGACTGGGTAGCGTGGTCGTCTGTGAGAGACACCCACTCTCTAGGTGGTTGGAAACACTATCAGCACATGCAAAGCATCCATCTGAGCAGTAGCCTGTGGGGAAAATGCTCAAACATGGATTCAGGGCTCTTGTGCTTGTCTTTTGGCATGGGGATTTAAGTATACCTACTCCAAGGAATGATTGCTTGAGGACTTCAGAAAATATCTAGCTGTTGTCAATGGAGCGTGTGGAGAAGTCAAATAATTTGCAGGCAGAATTGTGTGTATATATGAAGAGAAAAAAAAACAACAGATCATTTCTGCCAAAATTAACATAAAATGTATTTATTTTTTCTCCAAGGCACATGATTACTTGTGGCTTGCAGCATATGCCATCCAGTGCATCTTCTGGATCCATTTGGATGAATCTGAAACTGAAGTGAGATGGAAATATCCAGGATGGTTGGTTTTTTTTTTCTTTTCATATGTTTTGGTAAGCATGTGTGCTTGTGAAGGTCAAGGGATTGGCAGCATCAGAAATTGAATCTCTGAATATATCTGCAGCACAGGTATATTTCAGACAGATGCTCTCATTCTCAGACTGCCCTGCCAATGACCTTAACCCTGATTTGGAAGGACAACTTAATCTACTATAAAGAGGAAAGGTGATTTAGTCTCCAGCCATGCTGGCAGAGTCTTGGAGCTCTCTGAACACAGTTTGTCATTTGTGTTGAAACGTCAAATCATTTGGTAACATGAACTATCTCCCACTAGAGATTAAACAGGGACTGATCAGCAGTCCTTCTCTCTGAAATCTGGTTCCAAATAATTCCAGCAATTAAATAAACTGTTGTTTTTTTCCCCCTTTCCACAAACAAATATAACACATTACTATCTATTTCACCTACTATACCATGTTGTCAGGCTTCTAGAGAAAGGCTATTTTGTTTGGTTTCTTTCAGCAGGAAGTTCAGTTTTCTGCTAACATGAGAATCAGGAAAAGAAAGATTGTCAGAAAAGGTCTGGAGACTGCATTATATTGGGTTATAACTCAGTGAATTTCTTGTCATGAATCAAATGCTGTCTTTGTGCTCTGAAGACCCTGAGAAAGAAGAAAAATCCAATGAGAGTTCACTCCACAGGGAGAGACAAGTCTGGGCTTTGTGGGTTTTGAAACTCTTGTAAGTAGGAGATGGCAGAGTTTTCCTGTATTACATGGATGTTTCAGCTGGAAAAATACTGGGACCTACAGTGAAAGACAAAGAGGGAAGCAGAGCCTTTGCCAGGTTGTAAACAAACACTGTGGCAAGAAAGCTTCAGATGACTACCTTGCATGACTGCTGAATATCTTCTCATACTGAGTAACTAATTTACAGAAAATGATGCTGGAATTATTTAATAGTTATCCTCATGACTCTGAGAGTCAATGCACTAAAATGTGAGTATAAGAATCTAACTAACATTTTACAGCAAATTTGCAGAATAGCACAAATGATCAATGTATAACTGCCATCTAAATGTCAGTTTCTGATTCTTTTTTATAAACTTGCTTGTAGATGTGTTAGTAAAGATGTGTTTTAATTTGCTCTTTGGTAGAAGTGGCAACGGGACAATTCCCTCTGCCTGAGAATTAGGCTAGTTCATACACAGGCAAAACCCTTTTAAAAGAAAATATCCAAGCTCTATCAAATACAACTACTTGTAGGAAAAACACTAAAATAAAAATGATGTAAACAGAAGTAGGCATTGAGACATAACAGAAAAATCTGATCCCACTTTTAACACTGAAGTCTGTATTTTTTAGTTTGAATACCTACATTTAGCATTCTGTTTCTCACAGTGGAATGCCACGGATGTGCTTGAATAGCAAAATTCCTTCCTTACAGAGCAGTAAATTTTCCAAGTGTTTACAGTTTGTTCTTTTCAGAACAAATTGAAAAAAAAGGAGGCAACCCACCTCAGAAATTATTAGAATACTGTCACAGTATCATTCATCTTGGCAAAAGTTGACTGAGCAGATGATGAAGATCCACTTAACTTGGACTCAATCAAAGGTTTTGCTATTTTCATTTCACAGGCCAGATGTAGCTCATCACCAGTTGGAGCTGATTTCAGAAGAGGTGTTAGAGTTTGCTGGTCCAAGAGAGGATGTGATCCAGGCATCAAAGGGAGCCACGAGAGAAGCGTGTGTTTCCACCCCTGCTCTCAATTGTCTGCACTGCCTGCTGCTTGATACTGATGCCACCACACAGCCGGCTTGGAGTAAGGGCTTCCCCTCCACATCCCTCATCTTCCAGGCTCTCCATCCAAGCCTACCATCCTGCTGGTGGTCAGTGACACAGTGTGGACTTGGTGCCCACAGAAAAGCAAGGAGGAACTGCTAATAAATGCAGGCATGTGCTCTGTGAACATTAGGAGCCAGCTTCCTGCTGTGTGCTTGTTTGACTCATCCACACCCATACGCTAAGTAGAGAGGTAGCTATCTCCTTGCCATTCTTCCTTTGTGACTCTCAAACTTTTTCACTGTTTTGTGGGGAACACTCTCCAAGTCGTCTGTGAAGCATCTGTTGCCTGGTCTTTCTGGCCTGTGCAAGAAGCTTTGTTCATCTAAAATGACTGAGATTTGTTTGTTGTTGCTGATGCCCACAGAACTCAAGATGCAAAAAGTTCAGCAATAAACCAGCATATGGAAAAAGTTTGTGAAAATTTTTCTTCCCGTCTTAAGTCCTTAAAAAAAGGGTGTGCCTGAATCATTAACAACTACTCTTCCCTATGTCTACCACTCGTTCGTATCAGATCATTTCTTGAAACTAAAGCCTTTTCAAGAACTGATAAATAGACAATTCTATATAAATATTGGCAATTCTTGACGTATTCATCCAGTGGGGATTTTTTTTGTTAAACTACGATTCAGCCTCATATAGAGCATCAGCCTGAGTCCTGTTATGATCTTCAGACTCTCACTGGAATTTCCTCGGGTTTGAATTTCTTTTTCTGACACTTCATGTGAGGTAAACTCTCTCTACATAAGTTTTATGTAAATGGGTCATGGGATTCTCCAAAATATTTCTTAAGATTTTCAGTATCAGCAACTTAAAGATTTTTTTCTGGCAATTTGCTTTTATTTTCAGTTTCTGACTGGAAAAACTGAAATGTCTAACCAGCACAAAATGAATATTTCTTAAGAAGGTTTCAAACAAGCTAAAGAAATAGTTGTTTGTGTTTTCCAGGGCATAACAAATCTGCGCTGAGGTTGAAAATGGTAGTCACCTTTCAGATTTTACAAGGTCAAACCTCTGCCTGCTCACAAAAACAAACTACATTTTGGTTCTGTACTAGCAAAGACTATTCAAATTCACCTTCTGCAAATATATGAAAGGATGAACCAATAGAAGAAACTCACATTGTAATAATGTATTACAGGATACTGGAGCAGTACATATATTTATTAATGCTAGGAAAGATCTGCTGTTAGTTTTGTGCTTCTTTTCACATTTCTTCTTCTTTATTGCCATGCCAGTGACAGCAAACAATAAAACATTTAAAAAACTAAGAGCCCCATAATTGCCCCAGTGATAAACATTTGGAACATTTTTGTAAATGCTCTTTTTGAGACATACCCTATTCAATGAAATAGACGCCTGAAATCATGCATAGTTCAATGTATTTCCTTTTCACAATCCTTCTGGACGTGTATTTATATGCCAACTCGTCTTCATAAATTTTGTACTGGCCTTATAATAGCACAAATTAATGATGCCACTAGAAAAGAACTCAGCTGATTTCAAAGGAGCAGTAATCATGTCAGAGGTGCAGTTGGCATGAAGATGATTGAGTTGCACCTCTTCTCTGAGAAATTTTCAGGGATGAATTATCCCTTACATAATATATAGCAATGGACAAATTTTCCATGTTACTGTGCTACCACATGACATCACATTTAATTGTGTAACAGTCAATCATTACTGCATAAATTTTCTTCCTCAAAGATTTGTTGTAAGACTGTGGTAGATGTGTTTTTGGTAAGCTGATTCAAGATTTCCAGAGATACATATCTGATAGCGCACAGAATCACTGAATTGCAGGGAATACAGAATACTGATACATCTTTGTGGAGACAAACTCTCCTTCTGACTTTTTGATGTGAGTTTATTGGTACTCTCCTCTTGAACATTAACTCCTCCATTGTGAGCAATTAAAGGGAAAAAAATGTACAGACAATATAAAGTCACTTTGCTGTAAATAAAAGAGCCTTATTACACACTTTGCCTAATACATTTTTTCACATCTTCATATATCAAAGATTTGTTTTACAGCTTGTGACATTTTTCAGGTTATGCCTTGCACTCCTGTTTAAGAAAAGTTTAGATTAATTACTCATTTAATATTGCAAGCTAAATTTGCTCACCAAAAGTTCCATGCTCTTTCCATGCTACAGTACAGATACAGCATTGCTGATGTGGCACAGGCCATTGTCAGACATTCAAATCAAGTTTCTAGAGTATGTTCACTAGATTTAGATTATTAATTTTTTGAAGAAGCCGGAGTTCATTTTAATACAATGAATATCTTACTGAAGGTTTTCACCGAGGACTCTGTTGAAGAACAAAATTAAACAGAAGTAATTTAAAAACAATGTTTTAATATGAAGTTGTTATTATTCAAGTGCATTCCTAGAAAGACCATGAATGTTGGCTTTCCATGGAAAAATATTCCCAGTCTGCACTTTGGATGCAGATCTATCACAGTGCATCGGGTTGCTGTTTCACAAAAGCTTCATGGAGTGTGGAATATCTGTAAACCATCTAGTCTTCATGTCTGAACACATTCCACATCAGACGATTACATGACTCCTGAGTATGTCAGAGGAGTGAATTGGGTTTACATCTACCTTGGTTTTAACCTTACTGGGAGACATTCACTCCATTTAACTTTAAACACGTAAATGATATGACTAAGTTAGCTATCTAGGTGACCCACAACTTAAATTCACTGGGTTTTATATTGGTACATTAAGACTCACCTCCCTCTGCTTTCTCTCCATCTTTCTCTCTCTCTTCACTGAGCCTATTAAGCTCAGTGAGGAGCTAAAAGCTACATGGGTTAAATTTGCCTGGATAGGCTGTGGATGTGTCATCCCTGGAGATGTTCAAGGCCAGGTTGGATGGGGCCCTGGGCAGCCTGGTCTAGTATGCGGATCTTGGCAGCCTTGTCTGTGACTGGGAGATTGGAGCTTGATGATTCTTCAGGTCCCATCCAAACCAGGCCATTCTATGATTCTATGATTCTATGATTCAGATGACCTTCTGAAAAGACACAAGAGTCACAACTACCCAAGGAGAATTTATAGCAGCAGAAATATCAGATTTTATCTTTTCTATTGATGATAACTGACTAGGTTTAAACTAGCATAGCTATTTCAAAGCGTTCAACAGATATCTTGTTCTTTTTACTAGAGGAGTGCATGCACACGCGTTACCTAACATATTTCACCTTGCTGACACCTCTGTGAGAGACCAAAGATGTGATCTAGTTGAGGCAAATATCTGTGACAGAGATTTCAATGTAAATTTCCTGTGAAAAAGTGTTCCATAAAGAATTTGTTCAAGAGAGGGTTTGTCTAGTCCAGGACAATGCAGAAGAAAGGAAAATAAACTTAGCACAGCATACAATTAAGGAAGAGATTAAGATTTTGGAGCGAACTTCAAGTCATACGTAGGATCTTACTCCTATAGAAAAAATAATGTAAAGCCAGAAAAGGAAAAAATCACTCAAAACACAACATTATGAATAGTTTCTAGGATATGGGTTTTATTAGATTTTATTTCCCCTTCCACTGCAAAAATGCAAAGTGCACAATATGTTTACCTTCTTTCCATTTAAATTCTATATGCACTCAACATACCGTTTAGCTGCAGCCTATGTGATCTAAGACTCTACGCGGAAAGCAGCCATGCTGTTCTTAAATGGAACTGTATGAAAGGCTACCATATATTGAACTTCCACTTTGACACACTACCTTTCCCTCCCAGAAATTCTGTGAGGATAGAGTTTAACGATCTTGAAAATCTGCCTGGAAATTCCAGAACTTTGGCAGTCTGACTGGGGCAACAGCTCTGCACAGGACATTGGACATTCAGAATTCCAATCTGAGCACGCCTGCTTTGGATATGCACCACAACCCTGAAATACACATAGAATATAGATGAATTTCTGGAAACACGCACATCAGTGGTACTGACTGTGTTCAGGAGACAAATGGTCAAACTGTCCCTGCGGGCTCTGTCTATGGGATTTTCTCCTAGACTTTACACATAAAATGACTTGTGCAACAAACCGTGCCTTTCCAGCCTTTGCTGCAGCTTAGTTGTTGTAGCACTGTCAAGGGGACATAGCTTGGTTTCCACCAGTACTATGCCCATGGGAGTTCAGGAAATGTTTGGACAAAATTTTCAGAGATACAGTTTGATTTTTTGTATGGTCCTGTGCGCAGTCAGTGATCCTTGTGGGTACCGTCCAACTCACAGATGACTCAGTGAGTAAATTTTCAGAGTTGCAAAAAAGCACTTATTTCATTTTTGTAAAGATCCAAACATATACCATTACTTGCCCTTCCCAGCACGACTTTACAAAACTCAACTTCAGGCTTTATCTTGTTTTTTCATAAAAAATCTTATGAAATGTGTTATTAAATGTTCATGAGATTATATGTCAAATATTATCTCTGGGTAAGCAGAAGAAATTGGAGTGAAAATAAGACCCATCCAACAATAATTTGTGTTCTGGGAAGTTACATGAAATGAGAAGCAAGTCATTTTAAGCAGTTTCTTCACTTTTCAGATGTTTTCAAATTAACAGGCAATTTTCTTAGCTGTCCAGTAGCAGAATTCTTTGGTAGATTGCCCACAAAGACAAAACAAGAAAAAGTAGTTCAAGTAACTGGACAACTTCTTTTCTGAAATTATTGAGGAATTAGTAATGCTTCTACATATGATCACAATTTCACATTTCCTGTTCAAATAATGCAGTATTAATTTCCCTGATTTTCCTCCTCCTTACTGTCTTCCCAAGTGTTTTCATGTGGTTTTCCATTTCAGTACTTCTCTGAATAAAAACAATCTATGGTTTGTTCATTTGTTTGTTTTATAATATGTAAATTGAGAACAGGATCCTGTGTTTTTACTATAGCACTGTTGGCTCTGCAGTGATATTGTGAAACTCAGTAACTTCCAATTTTTATGTCTCAGTGGATATTCTCGCATGCAGCAAACTTTCTGTCTTCGAAATAGCATGCATTTGATGGCTTCCTGTGCATTTCTTGACAAGGCAATCAATCTTTCACCTATATATTTTTTAAGGTAAGATCTGAGGTAAGGATGAAGAATCACATAGACCCAGAGTGACATCTATGGCATCAGCAATGGGGAATGGGCAATGCTTGCTAAACCCTCCCAACAGAAACGCTAATAGTCTCCCTTTCTCTTAGCCACCCACAGTGTAAAAACTGAATATTTGTATGAAAAGAAAGCATGAGTTATTTTTTTCACATATCTTTTTCTTTTCTTCTTGGACTCTCATTGGTTTTTTTGTTTGTTTGTTTGTTTTTTGGTTTTTTTTTGTGTGTGTGTGTCTGTTTTTCTTTTGTTATTTATTTGTTTGGTTTGGGTTTAATTCCCTTTTTTTCATTACAGTCTCTCAGTTTAACCAATACATTTAAGGAGATTTGTAATAGATGCCACACTCATTTCTCAAAAACTCAGGTGTTTCTTCCTCTCTTAGAAATTACCTTGCTATATCTTGCTGGAAACCTGAACAGTTTCAACAAAAAAAATACTTGTCTTTAGGAAAATAAAATTTTACATAACCACTTCTGTGGCACATGCTGCTGCTTATAATTTTAACCAGATTTTACACATTCCACACCAGCTCTTAAACCAGAATGGATTGCAATTTACAAGTTTTCAATTTACAGGATTGTTACTCAAGATCTGGAAAGAATTGCTTCCTTCTCCCTTTCTGAATAACTTCTACATTAAATACCCAGCATGAATCTTATTTAAAAGACCCATTTTTGGTTGTATGGAGAAATAAAGTTTCCAATAAATATTTCTTACAAAGCAGATATTTTCCCCTCAAAATTCCAAAATAAAACTGCTATTGGTAAAGGCTTATTGAAGTCAAAATTTATTCTATTATCTTTTTTTCTTTTTTCTAATCAAAATCTAGGGCTCAGGCATTAGGGAGTGGAGTTTTTTGAATCGGGTTTTTGTCAGAGACTTGTCTCAGATAACTAAGGGTTGGGCAGTTAACTGCTTTTAATCATACTGTTCTCATGACTTCTGTCAGCATTGCCTAGAGCCATAGAAAGCTGCTCAGTATTCAAATAAACAAAAGTTTACAAACTACATAAACGCAGATTTAGATACAAGGAGATGGGCAAAGATAAACTCTCTAACCCTCTGCTCCTAATCTACAAATTAGGAGGGGGGAAATGTATGTAACCTGGGCATCATGAGTGGGTAGAAGCGCATGTGATTTACAGAAGCAAAGGTGGTAGCAGAAAGGACAAGGAAGCCAGAGCCCAGCTGCCGTGTAACCATAGGCAACTACACAGACTCACAGGGAATTTCAAAGGTGCCAGCACAACTGCCTTTGGGGTCTGCCAAGGAGCCAGATGCTGGTACTGAGTGAATATTTTAGACCACTTGCCACACTGTTTTCAGTATTCTACCTGATCATCTTCCCATCTTCACTGGAAAACCCAGTGGTGTGCTAATTACCAACTTTATAAATTAAAAAAAATTGAAAGTCCACTGTAAGTTTAGTGAGTTTACAGAACTTTTGCTGAGATGCCAGACAAAACATGTCAGCCATGCCAGAGGAAAAAGCAAATAAATAAAGTGCACTGCTATAATCAGTATGTTAAAATTCATGGAAAACATATATAACATTCATAGTCTCTTTGATTAAAAATGAAGTTTCTTCTTTCTGTAACTCCCATGGATTTTCATTAAGCAAAATGAATGCCTTAACTGCAGCTACTAAAAACAGCAGCTGGTGTTTCTACTGGTAGATCTACACAGCCTGTGACTAGTTCTTTCCCTGCTCCTCGTTTCTAGGGAGGCAACACGTCTGCTGCTTTTTCCCTTCTGTTCAAAGCCCTCTGACCACCTGAGAAATATGTGAGCCCTGTAATAATTTGTGGTCAAGTCGTTCCAGAGAGAAGGGTAAGCTGAAGGTACGGGTTTGCAATCTGTAGATGCCTGTCTGTTGATTAGATATAACTGTGTTTTTATTTCCGTCTCTTCTAGATTAGAGGATATAAAAGCAGTCACCTGTCAACCCAATCCAGCAATGAAATTCAGCAGCCTATTGTCCCAATCACTGCTTTCAATCACTCTAAACGGTCTCCAGAGACAATCATTATTATAGGACATGTTCCTAAGAGTAGATAAATGGAGCTCAACCTGCCAGCCTGCATAGGGAAAGATGGACAGTCTTGGCCAAAAATATGAAAGGGCCTGGAGCTTTATTGACATTTACATCAAAAATAGTTAGCAATGAAAGCAGCTGTTGTGGAGAGCTTTCACCACAACGTGTTTGGAATATGCTGTGAATTGAAATACAGACCTCCTGACAAGCAATTTACCTTCTGTCATTCTCCATGTGCTTGCAGCATTACTGGGTACTTGCTGTGATAGCCCACTTAAAGCTGCACATGTGTACAGTTTGGATGAAAGATTAACTGCAATTTGAGGCAGGAAGTAACGAATTGTGGAGTGTCATTCATAATGGCCGACATTGTCATCTGCAGGGTGACACCACAGCAAGAAGGTGCCTCTGTTGTGACGAGCTTATAGATTCAGATGTCATTCATCCTAATGAAGATCTGCCTACAGTTCTAATAAGCAGAATGTGAGACAGCTCAGGATTATAAGCATTAATCTGCCTTGTTTGTTGACATTAACATGATGACTAAAATGCCATTATGCAAGAAATTCTTTCGAAAGCTATTAAAAAGGGGCAATCTTAATATGAGTATTACAGCCCAGAACAAAAGATGTGCCAGGAGTTAATTTCCATGTTTACTCTTGTCATTTTCTACACTGTATTGATTTTTCTCTCTTCCAAATAACTGATACTGCACAAAAAGTGTTTGATATTTCATGAATACACCACCACTTACTGTGACCAAAATACAACCCACATGCTAGTTTCCCCTGGCACAAAAGGTAAACCTATTAACCTGAAAACAGGTTACATTAATAGAAATATCAATATGATAAATATTTAGCAGATATCTTGTGAGAACATCAGACTTGAATCATGCCAAGCGTACTTAAAAGAAGACGTATGATAACATTTAATGAAAATAATTGACCTAATATGTAAATAGATTGGATTTTCTTTTCAGCCACACAAATAAGCCATTTTCAAGCTGATGTGATGCTCTTGACTGTGGGGGTCAATGGAGAACTGCCAAGGTTGATTTTTCCAAAGACATCAAGACTCTTATAAGTCATTATCAACTGGAATTGAAATAAATCTGTGTGTAAATCTCTGTTTAAAGAGGGCTAGAAGGGGGATATTAAGGATTTTGATCTTCATCCCTGCAGAAGTGGATGACATATATAAAAATGGATTTGTGTGCCTGTCTTTGCAACTGAGCTTAAATATCATTTGCTTTCTGAAAACTGTATTCACTAACAAAATCCAGGCTGCAGTGGAATATACCCAGATATGGGATAAGCTATTTTCATTCTGGAGACCTATAGGACACTCAGGGACAGATTTTAAAGGACCATGATGCAGACGGGAGATCTCTACAGTTCGAGATATTTTGGGGTTTTGTTCTTCTTTTTTTTTTTTTTTTTATGCATAGTTTTTATAACCAAAGTTAAAATTCTTAATTCTTAATTCACATTAGATATATTTCAATATATCATAGATATTTTTGTTGTCTGTATGGGGACAAAATTAGACTCAGCATTAAGAGATTTGGATTGGGAGTAGGCTAGTAGGTATTCTGAATAGATTTAACCAAATTTAGTGGAAGTTGTTATCTTTGTAATGTGTCAAGGGAGAACAAAGTGAGGGATTTATTCTGACATTTGTTTGCCTATACATCAATACTTGCAGGTTGAAGTAATTTAAAAGCAAGGAAAATCTGAATGACATGGCAGATATGCACTGCCTCTTCTTAGCCTTTTATATCTCTGCACAATGAAAAACTTTAAATATTCCTTTCTATCAGAGTCCATAAAGAAAAGAGCAGGAAGTAAATCCCATGTGAGGGACCATTGTAGGCTGCTGCTAACGACAGCCAGGATGTGGGACCCTGACTGTAATTCTGTGTGTTAGCGACTGAAAACTACATACGATAGTAAAGTTGGATGTTGATTTCCTTTTTCATTCTCAGAAGGATTTTTTTCTAACTACTGAGCCATATACCTTTACAAAGGTCCTTTTGCTACACATGTACACATAAGCACTTCTGATAAAAGGGAAGTCAAAATTGACAAATTGTACACTTGTTCCATGGTATATCCAACTCGGCAGGTTGCCAATTTATGTTAGCTTTACATTTTTTGGCCTACAGGCCAAGCCCACTATTGCATCTAAAAGTCATAGTGGCAAAAACGTAGTGGCAGGCCTTCAGTCTAAGTCAGTGGACTACACATGTGGTAGTTGGGGTGAGTTAAGTGGCTTGAAGTGAGGTTTAAAAAGGACACTGCATGAGGTAGAGGATTGCTGAAAGTCAGCAGGGGCATGGCACAAGATTTTAAAAGCAGACAGATGCTGGAATATCACTGAGATGAGTGATAAATATCAGGATATGGAAACCTCACGAAAGCAGGGATTTGGTCTCCCTTCAATCAACTAATCAACTGAGTGGGGCACAGGTTTGCTGAATGGTAGCACCTGGAGAAGCTAGTAGGTGGGACACCCAGTTTCATTTCCTCTGTTTGGTAGGTCCCTAAATCCACCCAAAGCTTCTTGGTGGGGCTGGCTTCAAGGGGAATGGTTTTAAACTGAGACAGGGGAGATACAGGTTGGATATTAAGAGTGTTTTTCACTCAGAGGGTGGTGACACACTGGAACATGTTGCCCAGGGAAGTTGTGGATGCCCAATCCCTGGAGGCTTTCAAGGTCAGGCTGGATGTGACACTGGGCAGCCTGGTCTAGTGGTTGGCGACCCTGCTTGTGGCAGGAGATTGAAACTAGATGATCTTTATGGTCCTTTTTAACACATGCCATTCCATGATTCTATGATTCTATGATTCTATGATTTTTTTTTGTTGTGGACTGCAATTCTCCATGACTGTATGGGTCTTTTCGTAGCAGATGAGAGCAGCACTTCAGAAGAGAGGGATGCGCTAATGCTCTGACCTGCTCTAACCATGCTAGGAGCAGGATAGTGAGAAAAGGCTGGGTGGGGAGGGGGCTGAGTGCCATATACATGGGCTACACTCTGAGGTTATGAAACACAAGTCTGCACTCTCACAGAGGCATCCTGTGCTGCTGGTTGTCTTCTTCCCTCCATGGCATGAGTCCCCTGTGCAGTCCCCACTGACTGGTTCAGCTAGGTGGGACTTCTCGTTCAGCTAATGCTAACTCCTAGATGTATTCCTGTCTAGAGGTACACTCAATCCCAAGAGGAATGTACCTCAAAGAGCAGCTGCTGCCTGCTCATCCTACCCACTATGCCAGCTGCACATCTCCAGAGCACCAGATGCACATGGGAATTTTCATTTTCCTGTCCTATTTGAACAAAGCTATTATTCATTTTTTATTCCTATATCAACTAGATATGGAGAGCATACAATTGAAATTTCAAGCCCTTCTGGGTCCTGAGGGAATATTCCTCTTGCAAAACTCTTTGCTCCTTTATGGGCACCTGTCACTTAGGAAGTGTCCTGGAGGTAAAAGTGAAATGCCAGTTGTAAGAAAGAGTACTTGTAGATTTCCTTGAAGCTGTCTCAATTAAATGGCCTTGAGTATCATTCCAGCCTACAGACATCCTGCTTAAGCTGCATCTAAATAAGAGGGAATAGCTTCAAGTTGCACCAGTGGAGGTTCAGGCTGGATATTTGGAAAAATTTCTTCTTAGAAAGAGTGGTAATGAATTAGAACAGTCTGCCCGGGAAGATAGTGGAGTCATCATTCCTTGAGGTGTTCAAGATGGTGGAGATGTGGCACTTAGGGATGGAAATTAGTGGGCATGGTGAGAATGAGGTGATGGTTAGACTAGGTGATCTTAGAGATCTTTTCCAACCTTTATGACTCTATGATTCTAAACAGATATATGGGTGCATGCACACAGCAGGCCTAGATCTCTCTGATTAGGGCAGGTATTTGGCAGCACACTGTGTGTTCTGCCCAATGTCTGCACACAGGAAGCCTTTCTATGGGAAGAAAAAAGAAGTTCTGGGATGGTGAAGTAAAGAAGGCAAAAACCCCAGATCTGACCCACACAGAGCCAGCATGCTCCTGGAAACTGCCTGAGTGCCACAACATAAGCAGAGTCTTGCTAATTGCAGACAAGATCTGGAGTTCTGACTACATAGCTCGTTCTAATAGCAGAGTCAGTTAAAACCCAACAAGTTAATGTAATTTAGATTCAGCGAGAATCGTCCCAGAAGATTCAAAAGCTACCTCAGTGAATATTTTTGGGAAAAAAAAATGTTAGAATACTGTTTGGACTTTATTTATAGCAAATCTGTAATCAAAAATTCTTCTGAGGTGGATATCTACTTAATGTTTGTTTGTTTACATCCATGGAAAAAAATGAATCATTCCAACAATCCAAAACAAGCTGAGATTGGAACAAAATGGTTCTTTGCTGGGAAGAGCTTTTGCTTGTAACATATTTTTATTTTCTAATAGAGTCTGTCTGTTGAGAGTTGTCCAAAAACTCTAACCTCAGAAGGATGGAGTCTGCAGGAAAAGGGGTTCTTAACAGGTTTTAATCATGGGAGTGAAAACACAGATAATTAATGAGAGATTTCTAGAAATGCAAGCTAATTTACAACTAACTGTGGATTTTGGTGGCACCCATTGTTTCGGCGATCAGCCTAACTGAAGCGAAGTTAACAGGTGAATAGTGTTGTAACTAATGATTTATTTCCATAGTTAGAATAGGAGTAGAACATTTCTATAAGGAGGAAGAAAATGATAGCTAAAAGCATGAGGAGAATTAGAAGGAGAAATAAATACATAAGGGTGAAGAATTTATTAACATAAAAGCAGATTAAAAAACAAAGTATATGTTATCGATCAAACCCATAGAATCTTTAAGAATTTCAGCTGTTTTGAGTTAATTCTCTGAATAAACACATCACATTCTCTAAACAAATTCTGGTGCACAGTTTTCACAGAGCCCAACAAAATTTCCAACAGATCAGTTGTGTCTTTAATTAGACTTTGTGCTGGGAAGAAGCTGACAGTGACTTCAGGGGTCAAGATCCTATTTATTTTGCTGTCCTTGACATGTATTTTGAGAGCATCTTTTCTAAAACAAAAATAGAATAGTAATGGGTCATTGAACTGCTGGGTAAATGTTTCGAAAACAGGAGTATCTGACTGCCTATGAAATTTACATTTAAATCTAAGAGCAAACAAAAAAAAACCAACTTGATCCTGGCTGGAAAAACATCAAAACTTACTGCATGGTAAGGGGAGGACTAAAGGAAGATTTTCAGATCTGTCAGAAATTCTGCAACTGTTTTTAGTCTCTACTCTGATTTTTTTTTTTTCATATAAGCGAAAAGTATTGGCCTTAATAATGGAAGGGAAGATAAACAAAATCAAAGACTTGAAAACTGTTTATTTTCCCATCAGTATTAGGAAGAGCAGCCAGCTGAACACATGGGGGGATATTTTTCTCTTTCTAGACTGTATCAACTTTCAGCTGGAATTATGCAAGCTTATTTCTAGCTCAGAAGCAGGACCTACTTTTGCCTTCTCTAACACTGTCATTAAACAGTAACACTATCTGGCAGCAACAAACAGCACAAAATAAGTGTAAGATTATCCAACAGCATACACAGCTGAGAACATTCAAAACCAGCTGGCAAATGTTTGGAATTCCTCCAGATTCTCATAGATGTCTTCCTTATGGCAGACAAAGGTAACAAATGTAGTAAGAAGGGCCAAAGATCCCTGTTTTTCTCCCATCCCTTGCTTTAGCCACCAGATTGATTATTGTTAAGAACATACAGATATTTTCTTTCCTTAAATCTCATTAACTGTTGAATTTGAGGAAAAGATATAATAAAGTTTTTTTAAAAAATCATCATGAGCATAGCGTGTGATGGAAAAAAAACACTCTTCCTACATATCTAATTAAAACCTTGCAAACTGATTACATTGAGTATGCCTTTCCCTCCTTTTGCTTGAAGGGCAATGCAAAGTCACTGCTCCAAAACCCGAAGCCTTGACTTATTGCCACCAGAAAAGTCTGGACTCAGAAAAATCCACAAAACAAGTCCTTAAGCAAAGGACTTGTCTCTTTCATACAGCTGCTGCAGGAGAAGGAAGGACTTCAGGCAGGCATTGCTTGACACTAAAACCTGCTTGTCTGCCTAGTGGAAAATCTGTGCTTGATACACAGACATTATTGTCCCTGTGCTTGCCATTCGTATAAAAGCTATCCATAGCTTGTAGCTGCAGCTCAAATCAGCAAATTGAAGAAAGGCTTGGCTGCCCTGAAGACACGAAACGTGGGGCTCCACTTCCCTTCCACAGCACACTGGTACTGTTGCCACAACTGGCTGTTCTGCATGACACTGGTAAATGGTGAATGTATCACCCACCCTTTGATGTTACTGATGTATACCCTCAATTTAGAGGCAGCAGCTTGAGCTGGTGAGCTCAAGCACAGTTGCTTCTCCCAAACGTACAGTGTTAGCCCTGTGGTGGACAGCTTCCCTAGCTGTACTTTGTTCCTAAATACAGACCTGGGAGAGGCAGGGATCGCACCCTCTGTGAAACACTGAGACTTCTTGGGTATTACAAGCCCCTGTTATTTATCCAGACAGTTTATTTTCTCTGTAAGTAACTACAATGTAGAAAATTTTCTAGTTCTTATCAGCAGTGAGGTGTTGCCTATTAACACAGGTGAAAACTTTCAGCTCTTGATCTCACTCTTTTAAGGAGCAGAGGTAAAATATTCTGTAGTGAAGGAGGTACTGCTTCTTTGAGCTATCCTATATGGTGTGGCTGAGGGAGCCATGTGCAGTGCACCTATGCACTTTTTGGATGCAAATTGGAAATAAGATGCTGATTTTGGTGAAAGGTAAGCAAAATTCTACTTCTCTACTTGTGGAAGTACTTCTTAATATATGCATTTTTAGGACTCTAGGTGTGACCAGAAGCAAAAGCCCTGAAAGGAGTTGTGTATTGTAAGATGAAGTTGTGTTGTTGCTTGTTATTTGTGGCATAGTGGAACCAGGCTCCTCAGTAAGATTCAGGACCCCCCCTTATGCAATCTTTCATTTGAATACTTTGAGTCCTTTATCCTATTTACCTGTTATGTAGCTCTTATCTTTTGTTTAACCTCTTGCAACTTTGTTTGCTTTTCTTCCTCAGGGGTTTGTCATCTCCTGCTTTTTCTTGTTTCTAAAAATCAGTAGAGAAAGCAGAAAGTGTTTAACTTAATGGAATTTCAAGGTTTTATTTTGTGACTAAGTTACAAAGAAAACCCCCTGCTAGGGAAAATTTTCTTTAGCATCTTCCTTTCTTGGAATAGGAATAGTTTGAGCAGACAGTGGTTTTTGTTTCTTTTTAAAGAAATTTCTGAATCATTTTATTTGGCATTTCATTTGCTTGATTCCCTGATGATTTTGAAAGCACAGATTGCGAAAGTTCTTCTTTAACCTAATTAATAACTTACTACTCTGTTTTGCAAACAGATCTTCATTCTGAACTTGTAGCTCGGCTGCCTCCATAGACAGGGCAGCCCCATAAATCACCCTAAGTCTCAATGAGGAACTGGGGTAGACAGAAACGTGCAAGAGAAGAGGAAGGGGGTGAGTTATAAAATTAGCTGAGGCATCCAAATGGGTCTTTTTCAGGCTTTCACTCTATGTTACAAATGCACGGACTGAGGAAATGCTGGGTGAGACGCACCAGCCAGCTCCATGTACTGTGATGTCCATGAGATGCTGAGGCTTCACTGATCTGGGTGTCCCAGCCATGTTATCCTCCTCCCCTGATCTCCCCCAGCACGAGCCCCACTGCCTGTGTCCCCTCTGATCCTGAACAGCTGTTTCAGGATCTCTCTCCTGAATCATCATGCAAAGCCTGTTCCAGTAATAAAAGGCTAATGAAAGTGAAAGGGGTATGGAACAGGATACTGGTTTCAAAATCTAAAACAAAGTTCTGAGATAAGGGGAAGCTGTGGTCATTTAGCAAGCAAACCTTGGGCTAGGAAGGAATGTTCTAGGGAGAGCAAATAATGAATAAATAAACAGATAAAGTGCTTATGTGAGACTTAAAGTCAGCTGTGCTATAAAAACAGGAAGTCGCTAACGTATGAGGAGAAAGAGAGGTTTGTTTTCTGTGCTCAGAGCACCATAGGGCTTGCTGGAATGGAGCAGGATGTGTATTTAGGCTGAGTACTTTCATTTCCACTCACGGGCGCCTTCTGCTCTGAGTGGGCTGGGACAGAGAGCTCGTGTGCCACATAGGCCCTAATGGAGACAGGCAGAGACCTGGCTATACCTGGACTAAATGCTGAGGGGGTTTTAATTCCCCCTCTTGCTGCTTCTTTGTTCTTAATTAGCCTTTTTGAAGTGAAATAATTTATCGTAATAGGTCTGCTTGTATACACCACTGTGTCGTCAGACTGGAGGAATACAAAAAGAGGAGATGGATCTGCATGTATTTGCTTTCAAATTCTAGCCCTCCTGCAATAAATCACATTTCTGTGCTTACTTATTCACAAGAATAGCAAAGAACACTCACATTTTAAAGTGTATTGTATTAAGAGATCCTCCCAAAATATCTTTACTAATATTTCTAAGTGTTCCTGTGAAGAAAAGTTTATGTAACATGCTTAAATATTTATGGAATACTAAGAAAAGAGGCATTAATTGGCAAACAACTTAATTAAAATGCTTTCTCGAGTAATTAGGAGCAAATACTTTCCTATCTGCTTTGCATGCTATTTGTCTGGTTCTCTGTTTGATAAAGCCTGCCTGTCTGTCAAACTTTGCTGCAGGTAATTTTTTAGCTCTGTGGGGAAAATCTTCAAAAATTACATCTGAATTTAAAATATTCTGATTATCATTTTTGTTTAGCAAATTCTCCTTTTTTACTTCGTCTTCTATATGTCCCAGTAAAGCGGCATCCTGGGAATTTAGGGCCTGAAGATGAAATTCTGCATGAAGGCATTACTGAGTTTCCAAAAACACTCTCCAGAGAACTAACTGAATCAATCTAGAATCAACAAACAGTGCAGTTAATTAATGAGTACACCATAAGGGAGCTTTTTTAAACAATGTTGACTGCTGCTGCCTCAGGACCAATAGCACCAGAAGTTATTGCTGGTTTCAAAGACGTGATTCTTAGGGTTCCCCCAAGGCACCTTTTGCTTACATTAGCTATTGACTACAACTTTTCCTCTTATTTGCACCCTAGGGAAAGTATACTTGTTTGCTAAATTACTTTTTAAGTGATGCTTCTTCATGCCAGTAGCCTGAGGTAGATCAGGGAAGATGCTATAGTGGAAATAATAGCAGAAACTGCACCGCTTTACAGCAAAGTGTGAGGAAAACCTTTGAGCTGGGCACCGCCCAAGCAGTGCTTCCAAGACTGAACTGGGAGGGCTGGAGACCAGTGGCACTCACAGCCACGTGCATGCCCATACTGGTGGGTGCAACCCTGCTAGGCACCAGGCTACTAGAGAGTGTGGCTCTGCAGGCTGCTTTGCAGAATCAGGACAGGTAAAGTTGGAAAAAGCAATGATACCAAGCCTCTATGAACCAGGGAAGCCAAATCAGTCTTAGGAGGGGGATGCAGGATCTGGATACTATAGCTTTGGTCTTCCATTCAAAAAAAAAAAAAATCCAAACAAAATGTTAGCAGTCTTACTGCTGGTTGTTGGTGTTTTTTTTTGTTGTTTTTTTTTTTTTTTTTCAAGGTCGTGGCAATGCAGGGGCTATTTTTCTTGTGCAACTTCTAGAATTTCCCCTTTGGGCTGTTTTGCAGGAGGACAAAAAATTCCTAAAGTAGGAGGTCTGTGTTTATACCCTTCATAAGATAAACAGAGTAGGCCATCATGTTCTTGCAAAATGATCTTTTCTTGTTACAGCTGTGAGCGAAGAGTTTAAATTATTACTAAATAGGGTCAAGCTATTTCTGGATTGAGTAAAAATTTTATCCTTGTGTAACAGGAAATTCAGATGTTGGTTAAACTCCTGAAATTCCTTTTTAAAAACTGCAGCTGATGTTGCCCTCATGTGAGTCACACTTTGAGCTCTTCCTTACTGCAAAAGCGTCCATCATTCACCCAAGTTAAGGTGTCTCATAAATGAAAGTACAAAATATTGATCTAAATTTGAACGGCAACATTATACAATAATAAGTCCAAGAGACTGCAAGTAATGTGGTTAGCAATAATCGGTTGGTGTTATTGATTGGATCTTGCTAGAATGCATTTCCAATCTCTACATGCTTTTAATAACATTTATTTTCAACATTTATTTACAAATTACCACTACCATAAATATTTCAGTGGGAAAATAGTGGGGAATAAGATTTCTGTTCCCATTGTAGCATTTTTAATCAGATTTTTGCAGGACAAGCAAAGGTGTGATGAGCTGCAGGATAAGGGTGAAGCTGGAAAAAGAACTTTGTTTCTGGGGCACTGTCTCTAGTAAGAGCTCAAGCAGATACGATGAGAAAGGATCCTGCAAAATTCAGCCTCTGCTCCCAGAGCAGTGAGATCTGCTACCAGTAAGGCTAATGTTGCCTATGACCACAAAGTTGAACTCAGTCATTTAATGCTTTTATGTTTATGTCTAGTCGTCTTAATTTGCTGTAAATTTGAAGAGACTTTTTGCATGATGACAGGGTGTGACACGGGCAGCCACTATCTGCTGGCAGGGAAAGCCCTCTTGCCGCTGAGCCTGGTGCAGCTGGTATAAATTACGTACATTCTCTGTATCAAATAAAACAAACCATTCCACACTTGGCATTGATACACTGAATATTGTCTCAGGAGAAAAAATATATACATCATTTCTATATGGCCAGGATCTGGTTCAGTTTGTTCTTCGATGTATAATGAAAATCGGGCTTTGAGATATGTATTTGATTATGTTTACCTTACGCTGAGAATTTAGTCTGTCAAATACTGTTAATGTGTTCTTTGTATCTGTTTTAGTTTCTGTGGGAATAAATAGGAGCGTTACTTTTGGAGTGACCCAAAGCACTTGGTTTGAGTCTCCAATGTAGATGTGAAAGAATTCACACTCAATTATCAAATATCTCAAAATTCCTGCTATGTGACTAGGTTTTGTGGCATCATCTGCTATCCTGTCTAGCCTGTTCACAAGTCAGCAACACCACCTAGACGTTTCCAGGTCCCCACAGTGAGCTTCATCTTTGATTTTTCTCAATGGGACCTTGCCAACTCCTTTACAATCATGACTATGATAAGTTGACTTGTACCCAATGCTCTGTACTCTGCTTCTGTACTTCTGCCCTCCTGTGTTTTGTGGCCCATAATCATTGTAAAGCCTTGGAAGAGTATTTTATGTACAATTTGTCCAACTGATTCAAGCAGATTTGTAGTGTATCTGGCTCACTAAAGTTTCATGTCAGCTAATAGAGATGTTGCTGCTGACCTTACCAGCAAACCATCTACCAACTTTCAGTAGATCTTGCTTATACTATCAACTCCAGAAGTAAAGGTCTGCTTTTTCATGATCATACATAACTGTAAATGGAATGGAAAATTTATCTAATTTTCTTGAAGGAATAGGACTGGTGTGCTATTATTAATCTGTTTACATGTAGGGAGTGTCTGAGGTGTCTGGATATAGCTGAGTATACAAACGTGGCAAGGATGGATGGTAGCACTCTCTGGACTACTCTACCTCCAAAATAAAATCCACAAAAACTGTGAAGCTCTCCATGTCCTCGTAGGGATTTCAGACAGAAAAGGGAAAAACCTGGGGCTTTGATTCTGCAGGTCAAGCATCCAGAAGTTATATATATGACATATATATGGTCCTTTATGTATTGCTAATGTTTCACAAACAAATTTTGGAGTGACTAAGGACTTGGTTCTTAACTCAAACCAAATTCTAGGATCAGCACAACTTCTTGGAAGTCTATAACTGTTTTCCTCTGAAGCCTGTGGTTGAGGTTTGAGGTTCAGCATCAGGATTCCTATTGGCAGACTGGCAGTGCCCCTCGAAGTGCTGACTGAGCATAAGCTGATTCAGTTAGTTCAAATTCTTTGAAACTTTCCAAAGAATCTTTGTGCAGCAGATTTTATGGCATATCAGGTACTGTCTATGCATGCAGCTGTAAGGGCTTGCTAAATCAGGCATTGCCTAGCTTATCCCTACTAACACAGAGCTATACATAAATATATATAGATAGAATGCAGACTCATTCTAACTTATTGACAGAAAATTGTGAATCCACACCTCATCTGGATAAAACACTATCTAGTATATTAGTAGCTGACTCTTTCATGAAGGTGAATGGAATGCAGGGCTGCACAACAGTCTCTGATCTGTTCATGGCGAAGTTCATAAAGGAAACATTTTTTTCTAATGCCAGTTATTCTGAACTAGTGGAAAATAACTTGTGGCTTCAGCTTTTAACTAATACCTTTTAGTTACAATAACTGGATATCAATATTGACCTATAGACAGTCTGTAACTAGACCCTAGAAAATTCCTGACAAGCCTGAACTGTCAAACATCATGATATTTCTGAAACGTGTCATCGTTCTCTGTTTCAGCAATGGGGATTTACAAAGCTGAATCAGCCAGAGAGCCTGGGACAGCTAACTTCCATACAGTCCTTTGCTGTAATCACTTGGCAGAGGAAGGTTTCAGGTGGTGTTCTTGCTGCCTGACCATTTGCTTGTTTATTTATTTTCTTGTAGAGCATCAAAATGCTTCAGCACTATAGCTGTGAGAGTTTGAAATCGTGTTTGCAAGTCAAACTGTTTCAAAGTAGCCCTGAGGGGAAGGAAAACAAATATTCCCTTAACCTTCATTCTAATTATATCAGTCATTAAAACACAAGGAACAAAGAACAGTGTTTATTAAAACTCCCTTTTGTTGATAGCTCCTGTTTAAAGTGTGATTCATCCCAACAGCTGTTTAGTGGAAAAAATCTTTGTGGAAGGGAGGAAGAGAATGCTTCTGAATTAAGATCAGTTAGCAAAATATTTTTTAAAAATATTCAGATACTCCATACTACTTGTAGAGAGGAGTTACTTTAAGAATGCATTTCCATTGCAGTTATCTCTGCAATTGTCTGACTTCATGCAGTCCACTTAAATGCACACTCCTGATGAAATCCCAGAGTGTTTGACAGTTGCTGGTAAAACCAAGAGCTGGCACTGTGTTCTTCAGACAAGCAATAGGAACAACAGGAATGGTTGCTTCCCACTGAAGATTTATTTTCCTTTTGCTGTGAGAACTCTTGATTCAATATGATTAGATATTAATTATTCTAATTTTTGAGATTATTAGCTCAACTGCTTCTGCTTCAAAAAATGAAGGGGGCTGGACAGACTTCTGCTCTAAATATGCTCACTTTCTCTACAGTTCTCATCTTTCCTGTACTGCAAGTTTCAGCACAGGCTACAGAACAGAAGCAAATGTGTTAGGTTTGTGACCTAAGCATCCTGCACTGGGTTCAAAATGTCCATGTTGTGCTTTGGAAAGATTGATCTCAGGCTATCCGATGATCCTCAGGGGCTAATAGGAGAACAGGAACACTGCTCTTTAGCAAAGATTTGCAGCAGCATGGAGACTTCTTTGTAAATTAAATGGCTTTCCATAGTGGAGACTAGATCAGGCTGCTGTTCTGAGTTCCTACAGCACTTTATTACAGAAAGTAGGTCTGCAACCCTTTATTAAGTTCAGTTTTCACTTTTTGCTTTCCAAATGGAAGGCGTAGTTATAATTAAGAGCTGTAAAAGTCCTAATAATTTCAGCATTTGCTCTGGAGGTGATTTCTGTTTCCACTTTTGCTTTCATAATCGACAGAAACTATCATAAGGATTTGGGAAACAAATGTTTTTAAGCAATATGTACCTCTGGAAAAAAAAAAAAAATTTAGTACATTACTAGTCTGGTATAGACAGTAACAATTAGTTTCCCTGCCTTGGTGTTCATGCTACAAGGCCTCCAGCTGGCTTACAGGCTGACTGCTACACGCAAAAAGAAGCAGTCAGAGCAATTGTCATGGGACCAAAGGGCTTTGGCTCTCGGGGAGGTGCTATGCAGTACATCTCTCCCTACTGCACAGCACCTGTCTACCTTTGTATGGAAATACATATTGCTTTTGATGAACATGATGATGATAGCATGTGCTGTTGAGGTTGTCCTTCTAAGTTGGGGAATTCTAGCAAGTAGGTTACGGAGGCTTGTCTGAAATCCAGGTCACGCCTGACACAAGGAAAGACAAAGGAGATGACTTCTGGGAAGCTACAGATCCCAGCAGTAAAAGAGAGAGTGAGAACAAGCTCCTTAAGTCGAGTTCTCGAGGCTCCATGGTATACAAGTGTCAGCTGGTATCTTGAACTCTGTCATGTTCTGTGGCTGTGAGAATGAAGACCATTCAGACTGAAAAGAGCATGACAAGAGTACCAAGCATAGGGCTGATGGTATGAAAACAAATCACTTGGGGAGCAGGTGGGAAGCAACGGGGGCCAAGCACCTTAACCCCACTCCAAGCACATCTACTTCTCCAGCAGCAGAAGGCGGTTGCAGTGCAGTGCAGGGAATTCTGAGGCAGCTCAGAGCTACAGCTCTGCCATGTAGAGCCCTGTCACTGGGATAAAGGCTGAGGCTGCCAGAGCATTTCTCTTATGCTTAAAAATTCTTCTTTCAATAGAGAGATGAAATGATTTATTCTAGGCCTCTAAGACAAAAGTGGGTAAAGAGTTAGAAGTTCTCCTGAGCTGCGTGCTGTATGGATATAGAGATATACTGAGACTGAAAGGATCAGAAGCTGGCTTCTGTATCTAACTTCCTAGAGTTGCTCAGTAAATGTATCTTATCTCATATAGCAAAATAGTTTTGATTCATCCTTTTCCTACATTTGCATCTATTTTTCTTAATGAAAAGACTATATAAATATATGAATCTATAGTTCTATTTTAACAACAAAACTAGATCAGATATTGCTAGTATTATTGGTATCCACTGTGAATGTCCAGTAGGCTTGCTTTCGAGGACTCCTTTATTACCAGGTGGCTGTAATGCCACCTGGAATATCTGCTGATTTGCAGCACCCAATACTATATCTGCTGTATCCCATGTCTTTTGCCTAGAATCAGACACTTGCCTTTTTCTGTAAATAGCAGAGGATATAACTTGGTTCCTGCAGATTTATTTACTGAAGAGCGGAATTATTAAACAATATATGTTGTATAGCATAAGATACCACACATCAAAAATCACAAAAAAAAAAAAGGCTCCAAATTTCTCAAAGTCAGAGACTGGCTGGGTGGAATAGGAAAGAAGCCTTACAGAAGAACTCAAAGTTAATGAAAACTGTATCGAAGACAAAATGCTTGAGGTTATCTAAATACACAAATCAAGTAAATAATCTTTTTTCTAAGTGGGTAAATAATAGAATCTATTGGTGCTGACGTGGACACTAGTACACTCAGTCTGGTTAGATGAAGGGCCTTATTCCTTGAAGGCAGACTTCCTACCCAAGTAGCATTTTTTTTTTTTTTTTTTCCCTGTAACTCTCATGTGAATTAAGTTTTCAGTGGGGGTACCCTTTTATGTGAAACTAAATGTGTATGGATTGCAAATTGACGGTTTAAATTCTCTTCTATGATGCTGTAAATGCATTTAAATTAAAGATACTACTTCCTATTTAATTTGACACCAGAAAAAAATGATAGAAGGGTTTGCTCGTTGCTAGATCTTAAGGAAGCACACCGTTTTTATTTCTGAAATATCACAGACGCTGTCTCTTGATTCCAATTAGAGCCTTAAGTTTAAAACAAAAAAAAAAAAAAAAACAAGAAAACACTTCAGATCTTGAAAATCAAACTCAAATAGTCCAGTATTACATATATCCAGAAAAATAAATATGACCCAATTAAAAAATGTGAACATAGAGGTAAAAGCACCAGTTGCATTCCATAATTGCCAGCAGTCAATGTTATTGCATGCAGAAAATTGACTAGCACATCCAATATAAATTATTGATGTACTTATATTGACTTATTTTGACTTTGATGGATAGAAAATGTGACACTATTGTAATATGCATATTGTATTAATAACATAACTAATCAAATATAATTTTTAACAAACTATGACATAAGGCCTTAAATTATTGATGGAGAACAGTTTAGAGATGGTTAGTGCATCAGTTGAATGTGTTCATTTCACTGACCATTTGGTCTGGTCCCATCTGCCATGAGTTAGCTTCCTCGTCTCTCTAGTACCCATTCAGGTGCATTTGGAGCAGCTGGGATATTAGTTCTCAGTAGAGAAATAAGATATCACCACGACTCGCCAATGCTCCCTGCAGTTCCATGTTCCCCAGCAGCCTCTTCAACAATAGGACAAGGCCCTTCCCAGTTCCAGGTCTAATAATTTAATCTCATAAAACAATGTAACTTAGTCCCTTGGAGAGCTTTGCCTTATTAATAAAAAATGTGGGCATACAATTTACACTGTTACAGTGACATTCTTCATATTGTGTTGTGGTTTGGTTGTTGGGTTGTTTTTTTTTTTTTCATTCTATCAAAACCTTCTGGAAAACCATAACAAAAAGAAACTTAGTCAAGGGAATAATGTGGTCGTTCGAGCTAGTGGGCCTAGGATTGTAGTATGAAAATGAGGAAAAGATGGGGACGTATGTGAGAGCTGGTTAGGGGTTCAACACTGAAGGAAATGTTTTAATTCTTTGGTTCCATGATGCTAGAAACAGAGCACAGGCAGCAAAATGAGAAAAGCTCACTTTTGAGCTATCTTTGCTGTTAAACATTGTAATAGCAAATAGGCCATATTGGCTTGATAATAATAATATCATCATTTAGCAATCTGTTGGATGGTGAACCAAGATGATGTGAAACGTGGATTTCTGCACTAAAACAAATAGCTTCCCATAACTTTTACTTAAGCTATGCAGTGCTAACTGGCTGTCTGCTGCATGCAGTGTGCGGGCTGGGCTCACTTCCAGGGAAGTTTTAAGTCAGAAGCTGTTCTTTATGGTTAACCCTTAGATAGTACCTAGAGAGGAATGTCAAGACAAACAACTGACTTCAAACATAAACAAAACATTAGCTGATAGCAGGCCTCTCTTGAGAGAAAATACTCCTCGTTGTCAAACGTTACTTGGGGTGGTGGAAAATGATGCTCACTGGTGGACAGCTTAAAGGATCTTCCAGAACACCCCCTCTTACCTGCTGTTATTTCTGCTCTATGCCTACTATGAAATGCCTACATTTTCTGACGCTGGTTTTCAGCCTAGGCACATCCTCTTTCTGCTTAAAGACTTACAATACTCCCACATAGTCTGCTAGACTGGATCAGTGTGCCCATCTCTGCAGCACTCCCTGTGCTTACAGTGGGTCTCTGTCTTAGTTTATATGTAGCTAGCTAAAAGAGCTTTGACAGTTACCAGCAGCACTCCAGGCACACATCAGAGGGTAAAGTCAGCCACTAAATGGGGAAAAAAAAAAGTCAAAGAACTCCTTGATTATTGCTGCCAAAAAAATTTTTTTTTTTTTTTTAGTTCCTGTAATCAAAGAATATATGATTTCAATTGTCCTTCCCTTGAGCAGGCTGCAATTAGTTATCAAAACAGAAGGAGGCAGGTCTGAAAAAGCAGAGGAATTTCAGGTTATATTAATATGGCAAGCTACTGTTCACTCTAATAACAGACCCAGGAGTCAGTGGTGAAAAGGTATCTGGTATTTCCATGTGACTCCAGAGAATCAAGGCAGTAATTCTGTTTCTGCCCTCAGCATTCTTGTCTACTGTCTGAAAATAAATCAAAAAAAACTTCTCCAGAGCAAGGTTTTCTGTCCTACTCACAAGTGAGAACTTGTTAAGGGCAACTGAGAAATACTACATCCCAACTCCTGTGTAATTTGTCTTTTGTGACTAATGCACAGTGCAGGAAGCTGTGATGGGATTTCTAGTTTCCAAATTCAGTGGCACAGAGTGAGATGTCTGTGGTGCTCCAGCTCAGTCATTTGCTGGGGGAATGCTTGGGAACTTCTCGGAGCACGAGCTCCTTCATCCCTTTTGATGAAAATACCACCCTTGGCTTCTCCATCCTTGTCAGACATGACTCAGGCTAGGTTTAGAGTATGTATTTGGAAGAAATTCTTCACTGAGAGGGTGGTGAGACACTGGAACAGGTTGCCCAGAGAGGTTGTGAATGTTTCCTCGCTGGAAGCATTCAAGGCCAGGATGGATGAGGCTTTTAGCAGCCTGGTTTAGAGGGAGGTGTCCCTGCCTATAGCAGAAGGATGAAAGTAAATGATCTTAAAGGTCCCTTACAACCCAAACATTCTATGATCCTATGACTCATAAAAACACTTCTGAAGAAACAATTCCTCTTAAGTACATCAGATGTACAAAAATGGATGAGCAGTTTCACTTCTTTCTTTTTAAACAGTGAAAAGAGTCCATTTTCCATGAGAGAGAAAAACCATCATGTTTTAGCTCTGTAGAACATTCAAATCTCTTAGATTGAACATGGCCATGATAGGAGATTCTAGGAAGCATAGTACAGAGTACAGAAGGGACGAAAAATTGTTTTCCTACTGCTGCTGGCAGTAGTACTTATTTTGGTATTCAAACTGCTAGAGAACATATGATCTCCAACTGTTTTTACCAAAAAAATTAGAAATTGTCAAGTGGCATTTTGCCTTCTTCCCAGATTTCATGGAAACAGCTGGCTACAATGCTGCACTACCTCACCCTTCTGCTGGAGCCCACTGGTTAGTCAAAGAATCATAGAATGGCCTCGGTTGAAAAGGACCACAATGATCATCTAGTTTCTACCCCCCTGCTACACACAGGGTCACCAGCCACCAGACCAGGCTGCCCAGAGCCACATCCAGCCTGGCCTTGAATGCCTCCAGGGATGGGGCATCCACAGTCTCCTTGGGCAACCTGTTCCACTGTGTCACCACCCTATGAGTGAAAAACTTCCCCCTAATATCTAACCTAAACCTCCCCTGTCTCAGTTTAAAATCATTCCCCTTGTCCTATCACTATCCATCCTCGTAAACAGCCATTCCCTCTTGTTTATATGCTCCCTTCAAGTACTGGAAGGTCACAATGAGCTCTCCCTGGAGCCTTCTCTTTTCCAAACTAAACAAGCCCAGTTTCCTCAAACTTTCCTCGATAGGAGAGATTCTCCAACCCTCTGATCATCTTAGTTGCCCTCCTCTGGACCTGCTCCAAGAGCTCCAAATCCTTCTGTACTGGGGGCCCCAGGCCTGGATGTAGTACTGCAGATGGGACCTCACAAGATCTGAGTAGAGGGGGACAATCACCTCCCTCTCCCTGCTGGCCACCCCTTTTTTAATGCAGCCCAGAACACAGTTGGCCTTTTGGGCTGCAGGTGCACACTGCCGGCTCATGTCCAGCTTCTTGTCCACCAGGACTCCCAAGTCCTTCTCTGCAGGGCTGCTCTCAAGGAAATCTTCTCCCAGTTTGTATAAATACACTAGGATTGCTCCGACCCAAGTGCAGCACCCTGCACTTGGCCTTATTGAATCCCATTAGGTTTTCATGGCCCCACTTCTCCAAACTGTCCAGGTTCCTCTGCATGGCTTCCCTTCCATCCAATATATTGACTGCACCGCTCAGCTTGGTGTCATCTGCAAATTTGCTGAGGGTGCACTCAGCTCCATTGTGTATGTCATTGATGAAGATGTTGAAGAGCACAGTCACAGGCTCACATTTTTGCACTTCTATTTAAACACCATCTATGTATTATTAGTCTAGGCAGAGTAAAACATTCTGCAAGGTTTGGAAATTAAGGGCAAAAAATGTGTAGTAGGATTGTCAAAATACACATGAAGGAAAACCGAGCTGTGACACTCCAGGTTTGAGTCAAAGGGTTTATCTGTATTGACAGAAGTTATTAAATGCCTGTACAATTTCACAAATATACAACATGAACAGCCTAATTCATGAAAAGAAGCTGTAGGCTTTTTGTTTGTTTGTTTTCTGAACTATATAGTTGATTGTCTATCTGCATGCTTGAATTGAGATTAAAGCAGATTCCTCATTGTTTTTCAGATTAGTCCATGGCTGGGGCAAGATCTATGTTCCTCCCTATATGGTTCATAATGCCTTCTCCAAACTGTTAAGAAAAAAAAAAAGCCAAAAACTTGTTGGTTCCTGACTGCTTTATTCCTAGAGTAGCTTTCAAATCTGAGCTAAAATGTTGTGCAGGCCAGTTCTTGCAAAGCTTAGTTTTAAAGGGAACTCTTTTAAATATTGAGATTTATCTGTGGTAGAAACCGTAATTTTAATTTTTCAAGATTAGTGGATTGAATAAGATTCCATCCATTTGGCCCGTCTGCCACCAGGTAGATACATGTAACTGACCTTCTCTACATGTTATGGCTTTGGAAACAGGAATGAAAACTTATTCCTGTTTCATATTTCAGGTGAAAGCTTCAGTGCTTTCTCTCTTTGGAGGTAGTTTTGTAATTCCTGCATAGAGGACATAAGGACGTACAGTGCAGTCCCAGTCCCCTCAGGTTGCAGTGTTATAGTACATACAGCAGTGTGAAAGCATTAGTTTAACTTAAGCAGTGTCTATCTTACGTGCAGCATACAATCTAGAGGAGAAAATATCCCAGGGCGGGATTTGTTTGCCCACACAGGCTGTACAGGTTAAAGCCCCAGAACCTATTTAGAAAAATTGGCCCAAATCCTCTGCCTTGCTGGGAAGGGTGATAATGGGCAGCTCACATTTCGCTGAAGGTCCTTCCCACTTACACAGCAGTGACAACGCTGCTCTGACTGTCATCTTCCCATAGCTCTGTTAAAAAAGTACATCTGAAAATCTGCTGTGATTTTATATGCAGATATCTGAGTCTTTTGCAATGGATACAGGGAGGTGGAAAGAATGTTGTTCCCTGGCCTGTGGCCTGCTAAGCAAAATAGGCCCATCCATTGCCTCCAGCAGGGGTATGACATCTTACACTAAGGGTACATCCACTTGCTACCAGATGAACGTACAGATACAAGCTAGGTGTTTTCCATGGCAGGGAAAGAATTCTATTTTCTATATTTGAATTGATAAATCTTGTGCTTTCTCATGCTAAATAACATGACATTGTATCATCTACTGCTTCAGCAGCTTTTGAAAACATAAAAGCATCACTGGGTTTGTTTGGTCAGTAGAAATGAAAAATTAAAAGGAAGTTAAAATCTTTTTTGTTGATTTTGCTCAGTTTACTCATGTAGCGAGGTGCTGCTTAGCTTTGAGTATCTGCTGAGGAATAGTTTTTTTGCATGGCATATCATGAAACGTAGGGGAACAAGGTAATATCCGGAGTTGCTGCAATCTCAAATTACTAATTTGTTTTAATTGTAATTCAATCCCTCCCAAGATTGCTTCAGAACTCTATCATGATTTGAAGTGCTAATGCTTTCACTGGGATGTTTGCATTAGCAAATAAATCTGGGAAAATGAAAGTATCCATTTGTCTGCCTTGCAGGGATATTCCTGAGGAGGCAGCTGCACGCTGTTCTGTTTCATTGTTTTGTTTTGGGTTTAACCAGCTTGGCTTCCTTTTCAATCATGCTGCAGGACAGAAAGGCTCCATTTCAGTGGTAAAAATACTTCTTTTTAGCCAAAAAATAAATGTGTCGGTTCCACCATGGAAATTGCAAGGTATACAGTGCAGATCTATTTACAGTAGGATGGACTGTAAAAGGAAATGGCAGAAAGTCAGTCATCTTCACTTCACTTTTGAGTTCCACCTGTCAAAGCATTCTATGAGACCATAGTGATTTTTATTGCTTGATGCTTTCTGAAAGTGCTGGAACTCCATTCATGAAGTCTAAATTTCCCAGAAACAAGAAGCACCAGTGACCAGTGTGACAAGTGATACACACTTGAAAATCAAATTTTCAGAGGCAGCTCAAATAAATTGTTCAACTCAGTGCCACGCTAAAATATGACTCAGACATTCAACATCCAAAACTATATTGAGAAGTCTTAAGCAGGTGATTAAATTCATTCAGCAGATAAATTATGAATTCTATGAAGAGTCAAAGCTTGAAGCTTTCATGGGAATATCGGTGGGAAAATATTAGAAGCACCTTAAATGAAGTAGAAATGTGAACTCTTTTTTTAAATTGACATGAGATCTTTGAAGTTATTCAAATTTGGGGATTAACCTTAGGATTAACCTTTAGGAAATGTTTCACTGACAAATGAGACAGAAAAAAAATTGGAGAGCCGTAAGTAAAACTTCACTTTGAGGGAGACAGGGCACAGAGACACGTTGCTTTGAGGGGCAGTGGAGTCTCCTTCTCTGGAGATACTCAAAACCTATCTGGACACATTCCTGTGCAACCTAATGTTGGGAACCTGCTTTAGCAGGGGGATTGGATTAAGTGATCCCCTGAGGTCCCTTCCAACCCCTACAGTCCTATGATTCTGCGACTCAGTGATCTGATTTTGTTTAGATAGCAGTTAAGGTGATCGAAAGCACAGAAGAGAATAATAGTAAATGCTGTTTCCAAGTAATTGACTGATTCTGGATGAGGGCAGATCTAGGAAAGAAGTTGTGTTGCTGTAAATGTGTTTCACTTCTAAGTGTCCTCTTTAGACTTTGCCAAGTAATGTATGTTTCTCACTTGTGTCAGTCTTCAGAAACAGGAATAAAACAAAGGTTTTTAATTTTTACTTGAAAATTAGATACTGTCACCATTCTTCCACTATTTCACAGGAAGATGAAGCCACATAAAAGCTACTACATTTTCTTAACGGATATCTAGGCCAGGAGGTATCTGATCTGATTCTGATTTCAATTTTCAGCTGTTTTCAAAGAACAGCAGCATGATCAGCCCTCCTAAAATTATTGTCTTCTTCCTTGGTGGTGAAAAGAAAAAGATATTTCTAAATTATCAATTTGGATTTGGACATCAAACTTATGTTGGAGATGTGTCCCCTCCTCGGTGAAGACGAACTATCCATTGGAGCCTAACACTTGCTTGAAAATCTCAGATGTGAAACTAAACAAGCATTTGAAATACATAGGCTCCTATCTTTATTCTGCTCACCAAAATAACTGAACCTGTAACCCTGTAAATACCTTCAGAGATAGATATTTGCCACTTTGTGTCTGACTGCCATTACTGCTAGCAAGAGATGTATGTGGCTATTGAGAGCAGAATATACCCCAGTTTCAAGTACCTGAATTATTTTTACTTTGCAAGGAGTATGATTAGTTGTAATGAGAATTCAGGATTCAATGAAGGTGAAGTAGCTTAATGGTGAGAATTTAGTGCACTTTTACAATCTGATTACCTTAAAATGTCTCAACTTACAGCTTTTTCAAGCAGATATAATGGACCTTATTCAATAAGTTTGCTTAACCAGGTGTTACTTGCAGAGAAATATTAAAATTCTTCTAAAAATAAAATATTATGCTACTGTGTATTACTATTGGGCTTTTTCCTTTTCTTTCTATGAAAATGATTCCTGATATAGCCCTACAATTCTTTCATTCATTTGTTTAGTTCATTGCAACTAAAGTGACCTGTAGAACTTGTTCTCCCACACTTTGTTATTCATATATTTCTGGTGTTCATAGTAACTTGGAGTTATTTCAGCTTCCATAGATGCTATCTGGCAAAAATAGCATAATGACTGTATAGGAGCCAAGAAAGTCGTGGCCTTCTGAGGAAATATGGTCCTGATGAATAAAAACAGGACTGAGACATTGAAAGACGGACCTTTTAAATCCAGCCTTGACATTAACTTGTTGCATTATTCTCCTGCTTTTCCTGCTGCTGCCTAAGGGTCTGCAAAACAGAGGTAATGATACCTCATATTTCATGACTATATATGTAGTGAGTTTGATATATACCCAATCAAACACCTAACAGAGAAATCATTTTTTCCATGTTTAAGGGTAAAGACTAGAAAGAACATAATACCTGCCATATTGTTATTGTAGGAAGGTCTGAGGACCCAGAAATGTCTTTAACCTGTGCTTTGTGTTATACTGCGTAGTGCTACACATATCTACACACAAACAGAGACTTACCTCTCTACACTAATTCAAGCTTCCTAATTAGTTTTTCAGTTTAAGACAGCTGAACCAGTACTACCACTAGTCTGAAAATAAGTATTTAAAGAAGAAAGACTATATTGTCCTTTAGGAGGAACTGGGTGTACTGGATGTGAATCAGCAATGTTCTCTCATAGCCCAGAAAGCTAACCATATCCTGGGCTGCATCCAAAGAAGTATGGCCAGCAGGTTGAGGGAGGTGATCTGCCCCTCTGCTCTGTGCTGGTGAGGCCTCACCTGGAGTACAGCATCCAGATGTGGAATCCTCAGTACAGGAGAGATATGGACCTGTTGGAGCACATCCAGAGGAAGGTCACAAAAATGATCCAAGGGATGGAACACCTCCCCTATGAAGACAGACTGAGAGAGCTGGGGATGTTCAGCCTGCAGAAGAGAATGCTTCAAGGGGACCTGATAGCAGCCTTTCAGTTTGCATGAGAATATTGAAAAAGTCACAAGGATATAAGAACTGTAAATATGCAAAATCATATAAATACATTCATTTTCAGCCTAAAAATGATGTCATTAATGTAATGAAATGTCTATAGAGAATTTTAAATACCTGTTTATAGATAGAAAATGCAGACAAGACTAGTGAGGGTATGAACCATAGAGATGCCTGGCTGATGGTATCATCATGTGAGAAACACCCTATTATTGAACAATCTGGTATCCTGTGCAGAAATACTAGGCCAAACAAATGACTAGCATGCTAGGGATGACAAAAATCTGTCATCTCGCTTTATCAGCATCTATCACCATGGTTTGTCAGTGTTGCTAATTAGTTTCAAACTGAAAGCCTATGGAATGTAGGAGAGTAAAATAGATGAAAACCTGTAAAATTTTGAAAGAACAAAAAGATTTTGATTATAATGAAATTTCCCCTTGTTTTTCAGGCTGTGATAGAGCTGCTAAAAAGAAAGAACAAAAACCACATAACTGGAGAGTTATGTAAACATTGTAAGTTTTCTCCTTCCCTATATTAGTTGTACTACAAATTGAATTTGCCCGTACTCAAGCATTCGAGTTGATAAAGTTTTGTCTGGCTAGTAGGAAAGATTACAACTTGACAATACCTGTCAAGTAACACTTTTTTGAAACAGGAGATGTGCTCTGCCATTTCAATTTGTTGCCTCTTAGTCCATGTATCAGAAAGAAAAGCTAGTTGGTGCACAGGGAATGAAATGATAAGACCACTGAAATCCAAAACAGATTCAAGATGTTTGGAAAAAGCTTAAGGTCAGGAATTGTGGTAATTGCCTTAACTGCATGGAGAACGTGCTACATGGTAATGTGACAAAAGTAGTTAAGAACATTCTGTGACTATTGCTTGAGAAGACTTAGGATCCAGGTAATTCCTTATTCATATCAAGCGAAGTCACTGGAGCTACTCTGCCTTACTGATGGTGTCACTAGGAGGAGAACATCAGTCCTAACTTTTAACTTGCTTTACATTATGATCTGAGTTTTCCATTATCTTATCTATCTAGACAGTGAACTCACTTTTATTGTTGGAAATAGTTGTCATTAAAAGAGTCAATTTGTGGAGAAGATATTTCAGGTAATATTCATTGTACTGTTGTAATATTGCTCTTTATTTTGAAGACTGCCATAACTTGTGAATGGTCAAAGAAACTTTCCTATTATCCCTGTACCAAACATCTATATAAGCATATAAATATAGACATGTATATGTTTTTGAAAGAGCTTTTAGTGATTGGCGAGGCCAGCACCATCCTTAACAAGCTTGTTTTAGCCTATTACTTCAAATTAATTTTTTAAGAGTAGAGCATTAGAGAGTATGTCTGCTGGGACTGCAGTTGGAAAGACAAGTCTGCAGGCTAGGCTATGAAAT
The DNA here is from genome assembly GCA_037305975.1 of Chrysolophus pictus. NCBI lineage: Eukaryota > Metazoa > Chordata > Aves > Galliformes > Phasianidae > Chrysolophus > Chrysolophus pictus. Next base: position 61,190,651 of record CM074577.1, on the reverse strand, counting down.
AAAAACAGCACATAAGGAAAGGAAACTGCCTAAAGGAAACACGCTTCTGTTTGAATAGCAGGCAAGAGGTGAGAGGCAACCAGTAGAAACGATTCTTGATTAAAAAAAGAAGAGATCAATACTGAAGAAAAGATACAGATCCTTTGTAACATCCTGAACTCAAGCTGAGGCTTTGCCTGCATTAGCCTATTTTCTTAGCACGGTTGACTTTCAAGAAGATCTGGTGGAAAAAACCCAGCTTATTAACTCTAAAACTGCAAATGCTTTTGGGATTGTACCCTGAACTACAACAGATACACATCAGAGTATCAGAGAACGCTGTAGATGTCTCTTTAGCCCTCCAGTTTGGTACGTCTTCTGTGACATAAAGAAAGGAAATGTGTTGTTTATAGCTCTGTGCACCAATCAAACTTTGCTCATCATGTTCTGAGTTCCCGGAGAATTTCCAAATTACCATCTGAAAGCAAAATAGCTCTATTCATAGGACAGAATAGTAGAAAAAATATGATAGCAAGGAGACCATCGTAAATATTCTGAGATTGTTTGCTTGATTATTTTCCTTAATGTCACGAGTCAGGTGCAGTGAAAGCAGATAGCATGCAATATTCCTGAATAAAGTACTTTCAATAGAAATATCTGTCCTGTCCAGCTGCCTAAGCCTCAGACATTGTATGATGTCTGTTCCAGTTTTTCATGCTTGCTTTGTGGGTGCTTCTATGGCCTCACCTACTTCCAGAGGCCCCTAGGAAACCCAAGTCCAAATCCTAATGTAATAATGGGAACAAACAGGAAAGAAAACATTCAAGAGTTTTATATGTATCTATCCTCCAAACTGGGTCCAACAGACTATCATGAACTCCAGTTTTTGCACTTCAGTGCAGGTGAAAGGATCTGCTTTTTCCTTCAGATCCCTTTCATTTATCTCCCTCTGTGCTGGGCACATTACATATAGTTCTCCAGGTTTTGCTCTGATCTGAGATCTTCCATTTTCAAATTTATACGTTCATCCCAATGCTAATCTTGTTTTATATCTCTAACAAATATATTATTAATTTAGCTGGTATACACCACATATTTAATGTGTAACATTAAAAAAACCACCGACTAAATATGACTGAACAATAATTCATGTGACCCTCTCAACTCTCTTCCAGACTAAAGAGAGGCAGCTTGAACTTACACAGCCAAAAATGAAGTGCAAAATGAAACATCATCGAAATGAACAGAAGTAAGTAAGGCTCCTATTTTAATATAACAAAGAAGTCCTCCTAGAGAAATTGAATCTGTGAAAGTGCATCTATTCTCTGTCATGCAAGCTTTTGTGGAACAATCAAACTCCACACCAACTCAGAGTAGGTATGTGCATACATGTAAGTATGCAAAGTCACTTTAAATGCTTTAATTGTACACTTCTCTTTTTCTCTCTCAAAGGTAAAATGGGAATCATTTGAATAATCTGCTGTCAAATGAATGGTCTAAATGCTTAAATCCTTCTCTGCAAACTGACTATGTTTAGAACTGGACATATATAATTTTTCCTAATGTGCTCAAAGAAAAAATAGTTGAAAATTGAATATATTTCCATTTTTTAAATATGTTTAACAGTATAATTGCTGCTAAACCTGCTCTTCCCCCCAATCAAAGAGAGAGAGAAAGAGAACATCTGAGGATACGAAATGTCATTGAAGCTCTGAGAAAAAAAAATATTGAACTGCTCTGTAACTAGCATAGTATTGCTATAGCAAAACACATACTAGTGAGTTGGAATCATATCATTCTGAGCATCTGCACTACTCCTCCTTGGAGAGTGCATACTAATCATCTCTCTTCATGGTCAGTAACCACATAAGGACAACACCAGACGATGCCAGTGGTTTTGGTCCTGTAGCATTTATATGCTTTCCTGCAAAGATAGTCATGCCAGATAATATTCGTCAACCTTGTCTTTGGTCTTCTCTCTTGATTGAGGCAGATGTTTATTTTCCATCTGCACTGTATGTCAGTGCAACTGCAGCCTTCATCTGGCAAAGGGTGCCTGTAATATTATGAGGCCATCGCATAAGCTGCTGGAAAGATTACTCTTGTGAATAAAATCAGTTTATGGCTAAAAACATTTATTCTTCATTTTGATAAGCCCTTAACAAATGAAAATTTGCTTCCTTACACTTTTGCCAAGCATAGGACCATGTTTATTTCTAGCTATATGGGTCACGAAGGATTCCCAGCTGTTAGATAGAGTCAGTTGTGCATTGCTGCACTCAACAACATCTGTTTCACAAAAACAGTATCCAGCTTTTAGCGCTCAAATGGAGGTTATACCATATGCCAGCAGACCACTTAGTTTTTACCTTGGGAACCAACTTTACACTAGTCAAGGTAACAGAGGAAGTACTGAGTATTTAAATGCTACCAGGCTTCAGTCACATCTTCATGTGCTCTTGTCATTTCCAACTATATATAGTAAAATTAGTTCCAAGCATATACTGCAAGCTGTTCCTCTGTTTAATTATTAACTGGAAGAAAGTTTGTTTGCAAAACAGTTAAAATGTTTTTTGTGATAGACTCTGATGTTGAAAGTGGTGCCATAAGATGCTTCTGCAAATACAGAACCTTGTTAAAATGTCAAATAATATCAGCTATCAACAAAGGCAGATCAGGTTGAATACCCTTTAACTACTGAGTAGTGCTAAAAAGCCATACTACCATGGTGCTCTTCAGAGTCTCACAAAACATTCAAAATGTCTGGCAGTGTTATATTACCAGGATGCTGGCGATTATGATTTATGTTGTTCCACCAACTGTCTCCTATACTCTCATTTGGTTTTAATCACTTAATGGGTCTCTAGAAATAAAGTTTTAAAAATAGATAGATAAATTAGATCAAAGGAAATGCCTGTGATGGGTGAATCACTCTCTAAGAGGAATACCAAAGCATTTTCTGCCCTTAATGGTAGTGGGAGGACAGTTGTTGCTGGTAACATTGCACAGTATTATATTGCACTTAGTGATGCAGTAAGGCCAATTTTCTAGCCAATTATTCATTTTTATCATAAATGTTTTGTTGCAAAATTCATTCTTTAATGCTTAGTATGATGTTTCCAATAGCACATGGATTAATTTTGGCATGTACTTCAGAATAGCTATCCTTTATTATACTTAACTCTACCAAACTGTAGAGTGAAAATATGGGTTATACCAATGAATTGAATGATTGAGTTAGCTTCTGTAAACACAATATTACTTATAGATACTTTCATTGACTGTGGTGTGGTTATTGCTCATTAAAGTAAAAGCCAATCATGATACCATAGGCCACTTTGCTCTAAATTCCATCCTTAATTTGAAAAAATTAAGAACAAAATGAGTTAAACAAGACTATATAACAATTTATATCTATTTCCCAGCAAGTACATAATCAAATAACAGTGTCCCTGCCTAAAGCAGGGGGTTGGAACTAGATGATCTTAAAGCCCCTTCCAACCTCAACCATTCTATGATTCTGTGATATCATCATATAGACTCAATCTTGCAAAATTCCATAAATTCATGTGGTCCTTTGTAATTCTTCTGAGAGCACCATACATGCATATTATAATTTGTGTCTGACTTAGGGTTTGTCTTTAATTACATTTTTAGTCATACTATGGCCTTGCCTCAGTCTCCTCTTGCTGACTTCTAGTGCCACAGCGGCAGGCCTCTGGTAAAGATCAGCATTCCTCATGCCTGGCTGCTCATGGTTTTCTTTTTGATGAAAATGGTATGAAATTTACATCCTGATATAGGGGAAACTATGTCTAGAAAACTATGGCTAAAACACAATAAATGCTTGAGATTATTACCTCTGACTGCTTATAATTGGAAACAAACGAAGAAACAAAAAAAACACAATGACAAACTAAAAACTTTCCTTATATTTTGAATATTTTTTTTTCTACCTTCATCATCATTAATTTCTTAGAAACATTCTTGCCTTCCTGTATGTGTTTATTGTGGCCTATATTTGACCAATTCTGTATTAGAATAAATTTCAGTTTAGCTTGTTATTACCTAAAGGGCTAAAGTTACTGAATGGTTTCCCATTTTTGTCACCTACAATTGCCTGAATAGTTAGAGCCTTCAAAATCTAAAATAAAGCTTATTAAGAAAAAAAAAAGTACCTTATTGCAAAAATGATAGACACACCATCACTTTACAGCTTTCATCTTTCAGTGCAGCTTAGTTTCCTAAGGACATTGTGGTATGAGTATTTCTGTTTTTCAGTCTTCAGAACAAAATTACAAGTTGCTGGAAAATCTTCCCTTCTGTTCGTTATTGTTTGGCATCCAGCTCAGCTCTGAAGTGTTAGCCCTTGCATCACTTGGGAAACATTAGGATTTGGGGGAATGAAAATAACATTGAGATGGCAATGGAACTGGGAATACTTGCTCCAAATCAAACAATGACAGAAAGTATTCCCTCCTCAAAACACTGCCTTATCAGAGAATGCTTCATGGTATTTCTGACCAAAACATTAATCTTGGAACAGTACTTCAACAAACATATTTCTGCTCCCAGTGATTTAACAGGAAAGCTGGTAAGCACATTGGACTTGTTCTGGAATTTAAAGCTTTGCTCTTTCTTATGGAATCACAGCCAGGAACAAAGGACCTCTTGGCATCCCTTTTCAGCCCCTTCATTTCTATCATGCATCTGTACAGGTTTGCTACACTTGAATACATCTGCAAGGGTATCTCAAGATCCTGTGTTTGGCCTGCAGAGTCTTCTGGAACTGTGGCCATTTCTCAGCAGCAGACAAAATAACAATACTGAACCTGTGAGTTGTACTGAACCCTTAACCACAGACCACACAGTTTTCACAGTGTCCCACAGCCTCAGCAGGTCAATAGCGAGGCAGCAGGCAGGTGTCCTTTACAGTATGTCAGATGAAGTCTGTTCAATCTTTTGGTGGTTTTGCTGTGATATGTTGCACTCTTTATGCATTTCATCCAGCAAATCAGTGGTGACTGGCACTTCTGACTCCCCTTTAACTGTTTGCCTGCTCATTTAGTCTTTTTTGTTACGCTGCTTCTGCTTCATGCCCCTCTTCCCTCTCCCCTATTTAAAATTCTCCACTGGCTTTATTTTTATTTTTAAGTGCTCCCTAAGCCTAGAAGTTTGGTGAGCTTCTCTGAACAAAATAAATAAAAAAACAAGCTGTTTTTCCAGGTGGGTTTTCCCAATCTCTCACAGCTCTCATTAGAGTAAAGTTTTTTACAGTTACATCTGTGCAAACACTGAAAACAAATACAGGGTAATGGCACAGAGCTGAAGGAAGTTAAGTGCACCTCTCCACCTGCCAAGGCCCAGATGTGGGATATAACATAGCACAAAGACCAAATATTGGGACACAATAAAATTATTGCTACCGAAGTCTTCAGTACTATGATAGTTTAATTTCTTGAAGCATAATGATTTCTGCAGCTACTGTTTCACCCTTCCTGCTGTAAGCAGTTTTACAGCACTAGGCATGAAGTAAGATTTATAATGTTGCTACAACCAGAAATGAGCAAAATGTTTGCCTGCAATGAAGAATGGCCATCATTAAGCGAGACCATAAAGAGAGATGCTGGTGTCTACTGCTAGAGATAGGTAAGCCATGCAAATTTCAGCAGGACTTACTGTCTCACAGAATTTGGAACTGTATTAAGAGAGCAAAAGAAAAAACTGTTTTCGGGTTTTCTAACATTTCTCTTAAATACCCAAATGACTGAGTAAATCACATATTGAGTTTCACTCTCTTCGTTAGTTCTCTCTCTTCTTAACAAGTGATGTTACTTGGTACACAAAGGCAGTGAACAATAAGCTGTTCCTTAAAAAGAGTAATCTCCTATTAGCAGTAGGACTAGAGGGAATGAGAGGGAATGGCCTCAAGTCACATCAGCAGTGATTCAGGTTGGAAATTAGAAAAAGTTTATTCTTCTAAAGAGTGGTCAGGCACTGGAACAGGCCTCTCAGGGAGGTGGCAGAATCACCATCTGTGGCAGTGAAGAATTGTTTAGATTTTTACCAAAGAATGCAGTTTAGTGGGGGAAAAGAGTGGTGGTAGACAGACAGTGGGACTGGATGATCTTGGAAGTCTCTTCCCAACCTTTGTGATTATATGATACTCATAGCCACCAGACAGAATGTAAAGGGCCATTATCTAGTGAAAGCCAAGAAAGTTTCTGAGATGTAGTTCACCACAGCAGATTTGGTCAAAGTTCCATTGAATCCAGTATGTGAGCTGTAATAGTAAAAAGTATAATGCTAGAGCATGCACACATGCAGTGCTTCCTCAAATACATTCCCTCCTTTTCATAAAGACTTATAGAATATCCACTGCCATATACTAGCCACAACTTTTCATTTAAATAGCCTTTTTAAAGTCCATCTATGCATTCTATTATATAGTTTGGGTATGAGCTCTAATGATGCAATCTAATTGACATATGAAAGATATAAAGCCTTTTGCTTTACTGCATGACATGATCGGGTTCCCCTTGACTTTTTATTAGAGAAACACTTATTAGTTGTTCCCAGTTTGACATCTGTGACATTACAGACTTGTCTTCAATCTTTCCTTTTCTAAATAAAAGGAATTTGACTCTAATCCCTGCTTATAAAGGAAGCCTTTCTCTGTTCTTCCAATTGCCCTTTTCACACTCTCCTTCTACTGTAGCCTTTGGATATACAGAGGATCAGAAACACATGCCACGCTTGTGGGACACACCAGGCATTCACAATGTCATAAAGATCTTTCTGTTTTGCGTTTGATTTCTTTTCCAATAATGTCTAAAAATCTATTTTTTTTTTTAATTACTTCTCAATTTTAAGCTGTCATTTTTGTACCCACAATGAGTCAAGACCTCTGAGTGGTAGTAGCTAATTTAGAGCTCATCACTATGTACGTATTGTTCATGATTTTTTCCTATACGCGTTTGACATCTATGAATATTGGATTTGCTACATTAATCTTAGTCATTCAGCACTGTGAGCCCCTTTTGTAGCTCTTTGTAGACATCTTCACTACTAAGAATAATTTTGCACCATCTGCAACTTTACCACCCCTTTTTCTGGATTATTAATAATTTGGACAGCACAAGCCTAGAACAACTATCAGCACAGAGAATTCATCTGCTATTCTTTGTGATCCTCAGCTGCTCTTTTCACACTGGACTCATTTCTTAGTCTTGGATGATTCATAGGCTTTCTTCTTTGCTATGTAAAACATTCTTGTAATTGCTGCTAAGTTTTTATCGAGTTTTCTGTCATTTCTTTTTCTTTCCTTATTAATGCTTACAGTGCTAGGATTTTGTTCCTTGCTTGGACTTTTAACTAGAAGGTTGTTTCCTGCAAACTGAAGAACACCTTAATTCATTATCTTTCCTATTCTACTGAGTCTTCACCTCATTCTTTTCCAGTTCTTCTGAACAATGTATGTCTTGGTGCACATATATTTGATTCTAAGTGAATAATTATATATACAGTAATTCTGAAATTCAGGAAATCTGCAGAGCAATAGGAAAACAATTGGTTTGTAAAATTACAAAATTATAGTAATAAATAATGGAGGACAGTATAATAAGTTACTGCAATAGGCAACTTCCCTTTAAACATTACCAACATCTGGAGTAATTAGGATGAGTGGAAAAGGGCAAATGAAATACATAAATTCCTTGTATTTACCTTTTCACAACACAGACACTCCCCATCTGCCAAATAAGGAAGACTAATAATGCCAGGTACCCTTGGATTTCTACTTTGTTTGTTCAAATATTTACTACAAATGTTATCATGGGAGAATAATTTGTTGGCCTAGAAAGAGTAAAATACCATGCTTAATAGAAATGATTTCAAATCCCAGAATCCTTCTTTTGTTACCTTGCAGTAGTTGAAAGAATTGGACAAGAAGGTTGTTGAGATTTCAAGAGTAAGGATTTGCTTTCTGTAATGTTACATCAGTCTTGGGATCTTTTTAAGAGAAGGCATTTATCAAACTGTAATGTGGGTTTCAATCATCTCTTTCACTGGAGGATAGCAGAAATTGATGAAATATAAACAGAAATGTGGGAAAAATATAGAACAGACTTCACATAGACATTGATGTGCCCAAGTTACCTGGCTCTTCAGTTTCTCCCAGCAGCTGACTTATTGTGGTATTTCGTTGTTTTTCCTATTCTCATCTGTGAATCTTTTGTTCTTTCGTCTGAATCAAGTTTTATATATGATTAAACACATCCAGTTAATAGGGCCATATTCCACAAATAACCAACTGGTACAACAAAAGTTATTCAGAAGAATATAGCATTAAACATACATTAAAAATTGGCCTTATGTTAGTGGGTAACATTCAGCCAGATCAGTACTTTCCGTTCATATTTAGCTCTGAAGTTTTTTTTCTGTCTGGGAAAAAAAAACCCACAAGCAAACAACCAACCAAACAACAAAAACAACAACAAAACTCACAAAACCAACAACCAACCAACCAAGAAATAATTAAGTCATTTTGAGCCTTAAGGTTTGTAGTTTCCAAGTGACTTCTGCTCTTCTGGTGATTGATATTGCCTCTGTCCACAAACCATGACTTGTGCATTACCTTAAACAAATGTGGATAGTTAGCAGCAGTAATTCTATTGCTTGTTTTGATGACAGCTTCAGAGGCTGTTAATCCTCCCACTGAAGAAAAACACAAGACTGATGATCATTTGTCTACATCTTCTCTGTAAAGTCAGATATTGAGTCTTCCCTTCAGATTTGCACATAGGAATCATTAAATGGCCCTGTACTGATATCATTTAGATGGCAAAACCTTTGTGTTTCAGTTTTTTTGCCTAGCATTTTTCTGAATCCAACTTTTTATGAATATGAATTCATAAAATTTGAGCTACTATTCTGACGTTATTGGCATAGGCATAAGGGTTGTGTGATCTCTCAAATTTCAGATGTCTGCAGTGACTGATGGCTACATATGAGATTGCCTACCTAGGCCCCTTTGGTGGTCAGCGAGAAGGAGAACGTATCTAGCTTGCTTTAGATACCTACTTTATGATGGAATGAATCGCACTTGGCATTTCTCTGCTGCTAACAAAGTGGTCAAGGCAGATAACTTATATGTATAGTCTTCTATATAGATATCTTTATTTGGTCAGATGAAAACCACCTACAATGCTGTCAATTTTTTCTACCTGTAAAATGTTATTAATAAAAATAGTTGAAGGAGAACATGCAGTACCAGAAAATCTGTTCTTTTACCTCTAGTTCACTTATTTGAATACAGAGTAGGAGTGCTCACCGTCTGACAGCTGTTCAGTGACCTACGTGACATGCTCTGAGTCTTCAGATTTTGGTTTTGTAAAGTCCTAAAAATAACCTACTTTTTGCCATCCACCTGCTCTGTTCCCACTACCTGTACATCTGGGATATTTGTTCAGGCATGTTAAATACACTTGCCTGTGCCTCTCTGAAAACAGTCTCATTAGGTAATTATTATGCCAAACACAAGAGTAAGGGGAGGAATATAGATTTACCTGATCTTGACAGCAAACTCTATTGTCTGGAGCTGGTACCAACCAACAACATACCAGACAGTGTATGAGGAGACAGGGACTTCCCAAATACAGATTTGCAGTCAAGTCCTCTAATGCCTTGATATAATTTTTCAATGCCAACTAAGACCTTTGTCCTAATTATCAAAATAATTCATGTTTTAATTCCCAGTTGCATCAGATTTGCATCTATGAATCCTGCTGACAGCTACATTCTTTGGAGACTGTGCTGACCACAAAGCTGAGTGTGAAGCTGGGGATGCAGCATTCTCTGTTCAGGGCATCTGGCTAAGGAACAACCGTCCAGAGGAAAACAGCTTTAGGAAATACTGAAAAGCCATTCCAGCCCCAGAAAATGCAGCAAACAATTTGAACACCTTTCTCTCTCTCTCCATCTCAAATTCTTATCTGAGAAAGCCATATCCCAACAGAGCTTTGACCTTCAATGTACTGGAGACTCCCTAAATCCCTCCGCGCACTTTGGAATTGCAAATGCCTCCATATAGTGCCAGGGCTCCTGGCAGCAATATAAGACACAAGGATGTATGGAAGAAATAATGCGCTTCCCACATCTAAAACCAATGAGGGTGCAGGTGAATCAGAGATGAAGAAAGATGGAGGCAAGAGCTGGGCAAGTTGGTCAGCTATTTTCATTCCCTATGCCAACGAACAGGCCAGCCCCTGACACTTCAGATCATTTGGGGAAAATGATAGTCCTGCTGCCTGTTGAAGAGGTTTACATTATCCTCTGCTCAATTTCCAGGGGATCTCACTGTGTGCCTGGCAGGACTAGAAGCCAGTAAAATGATTAAAAATGCAGCTTTCCTTAAAACATTCATGCAAAATCTGTATCTACCTAGTTGAATGCCTAAATTACTTTGACTTTCTGAGGGTTATATAACTATACATTTCCGTATACAACACAATTTTAAGGAGATTACCTGGGAAGGCTGGCTAACCAGAGCACCCCAGAAAGAGGCGTTAACACATGAATAGCTTTTTTGGTATAACTGGGAAGAAAGGCTGCTCAGAGTTACTCAATCCAGTGATACTGGCAAAATTAGAAGATGCTTGCAGTGTCATTTTGAAATGCTTTGATTACAAAATCATTCATAATGTGACAAAAGTGCTCTAAATCCACGGGTACCTGCTCATATCACTCTGATAGAGGCATCTCAGAGGCATCCTACAAAAGCTGTTTGTTGTACAACATGAGACTTCATGGGTAGCCACAGTAAGATAATTTTTGCTGTCTTAAGAATGCAACATCAGTTTATATTTAGAAAAAAATCTCTTAAAATATAATTGGCAGTGGTGTTGCATTCACCAAACATTACCAAAGCCTTTAGTTAGCACAGAGAAGCAGCACTGAGAGAGCAGATCCTCCAGAGCAAAGGTAGGAAGGAGGAGTTGGCTGGTGAAAGAAACCCCAGAAATCTATGTAATGAAAAGGTTTCCATAACTTTAAGATAATAACAATGCTGTTCATCAGGCATTCTAGCCAATAGCTCATGTCCTGTCCCACTGTATCATGCACTTGCATCCCACTGGTAATGACTTGTTCTTTGAATTGCAATTAACCTATTTAAGACCAATTAAGAAACAGATCTTGAATAGGCCTGCAGTATTACAGCTCAGTACTCACAGAAGATGACAATGATGTTTTAATTAAATATGGGAGCAAAAGGTCTCAAACTGAAGCTTACAGCTAACTAAGCAGCAGTCATTTGGTTAGTGAACAGGCAAGGAGCTTTATGGTCTCCTTCCACATGGTTCAGCCTCCATAGCTCTCAAGTTTGCTTAAGGCTAAATAGTTTTCCTAATCTGTTATTGCACAGAAGAAGTCCCTCCCGCCTCCATTTTCCAAATAGCAGTTTGGTACGTTTTAACAAACTGTGATTATCCTTTGATTTTTTTTTTCAGGGCGAGAGTATTGCTGATAAAGTGATTTCATTTAGGCAAATTAACTCTGTTAGTTACATGAAAGATTGAACAGTGTTATCTTATGCTGGTATGCAGAGGGTCTCATAAGTGCAAAATGCACATCAAGGGCCAATTTCACATGAAAAACTCCTGATAGTATAGGAGCTGGTTAATATTTCTGAATTATTAAGTCTGACAGCATAATCATGCTTTTTTGTTGTTTAGGCTGTTGATACCAGATGTTTAATGCACGGTAAAATGCGATAGTATAATAGGAAGCACTTTAAGGAAGTGCAATTTTGGAAAATGAAGAAACTACTCGGGGTAATTTAAAGGATAAAAACAGATGTTGGAACCTGGAGCTGGTTTTGTTTCAAATCAAATGAAAGCCTTCTCTGAAAAACCTGTAGATATTCAGTAATATTTGTTTTTGTTTCATGAATGCAGACCTGGCTGGCATTGCTATGGCCGGCTTTGATCAAGAAATCATTTTAAAGTGCCAAATCTTGCTCTAATATGGTGTTCAGTACTATTCCTTGGCCATAAGCACTGCAAATGGGAAGTAAGATTTGCTCCCACGGTGCCATGGTGCTTGTTCTGCCTCTGCTGCATGTTTTAGCACATGGTGATTGCAGGGCTGAACTGAAAGCTAGACTGCAGTTCTCTTCCTGGTGTTGTTTTAAGTATTCTAAGTACTACATGTACCTGAGGAAAATCAGATTAGAATTGAGATCTGATACCAAGTTGGTTATAGAATTATCTGAACTCAGACCATGTGATCCTTTTGTTAACTTGTATAAATTCATATTATTAAAATATATTGTACAATGTGAAAAACAGTATCTATTTTTATATTATTTCTTTTAAAGGTACATTTGATAAGCTATATATAGTTATAAGCAATGACTTGCAATAAAACACTACTTACATATGGAAGCAACGGACAATAATGAATGCTGATCAGTATTTTGGGACTGCTGAGTCTAATGACATAATCATGCTTCCCTTCTCCTTGTTGCTTTTTTTGGCACCAGATGTTTAAAGCACAACAAAACAGAACCTTAATGTTCTCTGTAATTAATGGGTGAAAGCACAGCAGTATATATAGGCAGGTTGCATTTCTATTAAGATGTTGCCATATAATTTATGAGTGAAAACAGATGTTCTTTTAAGCAATTTTCACTTGGTGGGCCTGGAATTCCCCTTGAGAAATGAGAAGCTGTGGGAATCTTCCAAGACAAAAATGAGTGAATCTTGCACTTAAAAAACAATTGTTAGCATTCAGAAATTCTACACAACGGGAGACAGGAAGCTTTGTAACAGTAAGAGCCATTTCTGTTTGGTGGTACATTTCCTTGTGTGCTGCAAAAAATCCAGGTCTTAGGCAACAACTTCACAGAACTCAACTGAGGAGCAAAGAAGCTTGTCTGCAGGAGAAAGTGAAGTGTCTACTGATCTCTGACTGTTTAACACATAGATTTCATCTCTTTCATTTTTTCTTGTTTTGTTTCTTTTTTTCTTTCATAAATTTGCTGTTTCTTATTGCATCAAGTAAGCTCTGTTAGGACTGCTCTGATACCCATCTGAACACAACTGGTTTTTCAGCTATCTTCAGTGGGTCTGACTTTCAGAGAACAGCTGCTTAGAGTTTTCTAATGACCATATTTTTTAAGGTATTGCAATACACTCACCTAAAGGAAAGCACTCAGACCTTTTTCAAATGACATTTGGGTCATTAGCTTATGCCACAGTGAATTACCTCTTCCCAGCACTTCGCAAACATTTTTGTTTGCTATTTTTAGCTCAAACATCCTTCACAATGAAAGAAATTATTTCCCACCCATGAAAAACTCTTGCCATTCTCAATCTATGAGAAGAGAGGCGTCAGAGGCATAGTTCATGCACAATAACATTCCTTTTGTCTCTGGTCTTCAAATCCCATGCTTAGATCACTCAAACACAATTTGAAAGATTCATAAATAGCTAATTAAATTATTCCAGGGGGTATCATTTTCTAAAGGGTTATGAACTTCCTTTGACTTGTCTGATGACCACTGTCAGAAGATGTTAACAAAGGCTGCAGCTGTGTGGTCCAGACTGACAGGTAGGACAATGGGAAGATACCAAGTGCTACTTGATCAGCATTGCTTTATGTGGCAAAACAAAGATTCAGAATCAATTCCTGGGTTTAAGATTGTCCCATTATCTCATTTCAAATTAAAATAAGCTTCCCTAATCTTCCACAGCACAATCTGCTAATACTTCTTGTAAACAGATGTGTAGTAGACAGCTGTTTTGTTTAACAACCAACTGAGAAAACCAGGCTCCTGCATGTAGTAAATAACAGATGAAATGTTAGATTTAGAATTGCTTCTCTCAGAAATAGTAGCCTGAAAAGTTGTGCCCCAGTCAAAGTAGTATTCATCTTCTCCTTAGCAATTCACATTCCTCTTCCAGAAAACAAGGAAGTTCCCCTGTTGCCAGCACATGCTTCCATCTCTAGTCTGAACATCATTAATTTAGCTTATACTAGCTTGGATTTTTAAAAAAATCAAATCAAACCTTGGGTCCTTTGGTGCAAAATTACTGCTTCAAAACATGGATTACAATAGGAAGTACAAGTAATTGTATCCTCATTTGAACCAAGTACACCACCACACAAAATCCTACTGACTCATCACAAGATTTCAAGTCTGTCTTGTTTCCAATCACTTATCTTCTGGGACTTTTAGCTAATGTATTTGAAAAGGTCCTTTTCTGACCCTCTTTGGGGAGAAATATTAAAGAAACCATCTGTATGTTTTTGTGGTTTTGACATTTTCTGCCATCATCTTTAGTAACCCTGGACTGGTAAAATGTCTGAAACATCATTCCACTATGCCTCCATATGGCCGAAATTAAAAATGAATACAGCTACAGCACATCTGTCAAAAGTAACTTACTATTTAATGAGCAATCAGAACTCCAAGAAAAAAATATATTTGTATCCCATTTTACAATACAGACTTATTTCTCCTGGCAGACTGGCCAACTGGGTATTGCTCTCATTGAGCCTTACTGCTCCCAAGCATCAAATAATTACTTGAGGTACACACAAAAAAAAGAGGAAATAAATAGTTTCTGAGATTTGTATAACATAGTATCTACTTTTTTATTATTTGATATAATAAAAATTCCAACTGCAAAGTTCAGAATCACTGGAAATAATCCATACAGTGTTTTTGTATTAGAAAGATCCTTGAAAAGCATAGATTTTTCTTCAATTGTGTGTCTCTTGTTAACAAAAATAAAATAACAAAGATAATAAAAATACACATAATAAGTTCAATTCAAATAAATGGATTATAATAGAAACCCCCTCAGGAGGAAGGAACACAGAAAATATTTACCCTGCAACTGAAGTCAAGATGATTCCTTTGCTTGGAGAAGCACGTCAATGTAACAGAATTGTTCTCTGTAGCTTCCCTAACCCCAGCTGTAATTTTCAAGGGTATAGATGACTCTGATGATAAACTAGGCTGGCTTTGCAGAGCACTTTGTTCATTTCCCCAAAGACCTGCTGCTTGAGGACTTGGTGTCAAGATAGCTTACCTTGCTTTGCTTGCGATGCCCTGGGAGACTGAAAGAACTCCTGCTCCCAACAGATTTCATAAGAGATGTGTTTTTTAAAAGTCTGTTTAAAGTCAGGTGTTTTTGTCTGTTTCCCTGAGAGAGGACTGCTCATGACAGTATTTATTCATTTCCAGAAGGTTTAGGTCAATATGCCTAACTGTATTGATTATATGGACAGAGAAGTCAGTTCCTGATCTCAGATGTGCCGGAGTAAAGTAAATTAAATCGCTCTAAATTTAAACCAGTGTAAAAAAGCTCAGGATACAGCTCACTGTTTGCTGCATGCAAGCTAATCTTCTCATATTTGCTCCAGGGGATATAATATTGGGATCTCAAGGGTTCTTCATTGTCATTGTTATAATTTGTGCATTACCCACTTGTGCTCTTTAATTATGTTATTGTTGCTGTGCTCCACATGGGCATGGTCACAAACACCATGAAGAAAAATATTCACAGAGATCATGAGATGGATTAAGCTTCCACAGTCCCCAGTGATTTTAAAGGTTTTCAAAAATTAGCATGCCCAAGGATCACTCATGCTAACATGAATGTGGGCAGTATTTGTTCAGAAACAGATAGCTAAAATGCCAACCCATCGTGACAAATTCCCTTTTCTTTAAGAGCACTTAAATTTGATGATGAATCTCTTTCCCCAGAAAACAGAACAAAACAAAAGAAAACATGCTTGCTGGTTAGATGTGGAATGATTGAGGTGAGAGAGCTTGTGTCAAACATGCTGTCAGGAGGTGGAAGCCATACTACTGGAATGGCAGGTGAAACAAGTAAGAAGTTGTCAAGTGCAGATTTTGAATACATTATTATTCCAGAACAAATGATCAGCTGAGATGAAACAATACAACAAAGGGATTGAACAGGATATTTATCTCATGTTCATGTAGGAACAAAGGTGGCATAAAAACAAGAGAAAGAAAGAAGAAAAATCTGAATGTGAATTTTTGTGAGTCCTGCTGGCAGTCAGCCAGGGTGAGGTTTAGATCCCCACTAACATACCTTAAATTTAGGCTTATTCTGTTGGCGTCTAGATGAGCTGTAGGTGTCCAGCTTCACTTGATGCTCAATGGAGAGCCACACTGTGTGTGGCCCAGAGCTAATCACTGAAATTCCTGTCCATTTGAGGGTAACAATCTCCATTGACTATAATGAGAGTTTAAATGCCTGCCTCATTTGTAGAGGCCTAAATCTTCATATTTGCACATTAAAACACAAGTGTCCTAGTCTGGATTATATATGCTACATTGCAATGGTAGTTAGTGATGTGACAGGAGGCAAGTAGAGTATCTACTTCATAGCAGCTGAAGCCCGGAAAGCACGACCTGAGTTAACCAGAGAAAAATGGTAGGTGGAGAAGGTTGCTACCTTGAAACTTGCAGAAAACATGTAGAAAACGTGCCTTTCTTTACTGCCCCTCAAGTGAAAGTGCAGTGAACAAATTGAGAGGAAAATCAGATGAAGTTGCCTAAGCTAAGGAAATTGAGAGATAGCAAAGTGCTCACGTACAGATTTAATGTGGTTTCAGTTTACAGGTACAGATATATTCCAGTTCTTAAATATGGGCAAGTTAACAATTACAAGTATTTGTACTGCTTGATATTTGGGAAAAAGAATACAAACACCCAAATGTAATTTTATTAGTGTAGAACAAAGACATGAATATGATGTGACTTATAAATCCTAGTGCTATTCCTGCTTGTTGTTTCTCATTTGCAGTAGGGCCTATGAGAATAAGGAAATGCTACACATTCAAAGGTTGATGATAAACAGGGAGCATAGTCCTCAAGGTTCTTCATTAGCAAAGAATATATCACATTTCCAGATAGCACTTTTGCTGAACATGCTAAGCCATCTGCTCATGAGGCTGCTGGTTTCATTTCAGACACAACTGGCTTCAGCCCATCTCTACCAGTCAATAAAAAGAAAGTTTCTAAAAAATGAATTACTGTCCCAAAACACAAATCACTTTTTGCAAATGTTATGGTAAAGTTTCAGAGTAATGCAAAGTGGGCTACCATATGTGCAAATCTCTGTGGGGAGGAAGATGTTCCCACTGTAGATCTGAGGCCATGTATATTTTCATTGTAACATACAAAAATTAAAATCTGTATTCATTCTTATTTTTTAAAGAAAGCTTTTGTTTCTTAATGTCCATGTTTAACAATTGCTTTTCTTTTTCAAAACTGAATGCTAATATCAGTAATCCTTAGAATGCAGCAAAAGGGGCAAAGATTTCATTTTGGTTGGAAGGAATTTATGAAAGTTTTTCTAGCGTAGCCTCTCACTTGAATCAGGATTGTCATCAATGTGTGACCAAGTCAGGTAAGACATTTTTCAGCCAGCTGCTGAAAATCTCCAAGGGTGGACCACAGTTTTGCATTTATCACTGGCTTTTAATAAAACAGTATAATGCAAAGGGATGGCAAAGGCTGAAAAATCCATTCAGATGTCACAAACTTGATCAGCAGAATTCAGGCAAAGCCAAAAGGAATACAGGATGTGCATGGGCACTAACAAAGCCTTCAGAATACAGCACTTCATCATTAATCCTGCATCTACAAGCGTTTGCATCTTTTCCATCTTCCCAAGCAATATCAGAAGGGCAACCAGCAACAATTGACTAGCTACTAGTGTTAGTCACTACTTCTCAAAATGCTATACATGAAAAAGAGAGAGTGATGGACAGAACAGATATTTGGGATCAATACCCTGCTTGTCACACAAAAGACAGAAAGAACTGCTGAATCTATTACTGCTGAGTAGCATGCTTTAAGGGAGAAGTTTCCAGCATGCTTAGGCAGACTAAACACTCCATCTTTTATTAAGCTTACAACAGAAATTTCACAGAGATCATTTAAAGTTCCTATTTAATAATCTCTACATAATTAAAAATAGCATATGTGGTTCATCAATGGCCTCTTGACAATGGAAGAGCAGGTGTTTTGTTGACATTTTAAGATCAGGATGGTCTCTGAATTTGAAATTCTCACTTGGTGAAACAACCTACTGGCTGCCAAGTTCCAATTCCAAGAGCCTTTCAGCAAGGGAGAGGTGCAGCAGGGGCTGTGTTCTGGAAAAAACTCGGCTGTTCTAATGAGGTAATCTAGACTCTGGTGCCATGTCTTGTTGAACCTGTATTGGCTTTAAAATATGTGCTACCTGGGCTAGGGATCATTATGGTGTTATAATATCAACTAAATTAGTAAACTCCTCAGTCCAGGATGAATCATAGAATCATAGAATCACCAAGGTTGGAAAAGACCTACAAGATCATCCAGTCCAACTGCCCACCTACCACCAAAGTTCCCTCTAAATCATATCCCTCAACACAATGTCTAAACATTCCTTGAACACCTCCAGGGTTGGTGACTCTACCGCCTCCATGGGTAGAGTTCCACTGCCTGACCACACTTTCGGAAAAGTAGTATTTCCTAATGTCCAGGAAAGAATGAAGAATTGAGGCTCTTGATTATGGATGAAGGGATGAGTTACCAGAAAACAGTTACCAGGAAAATATATACAAATAACACGCTGGGACTTTGCCTTCACAGCTGCTCAGCACTGTTAACTCCTATTATTGAAATTAGGGTGAACGATACTACAGCTATATCACACTGCAGATGAAAGTAAAAGTACTTTTTAAATACATATTATTTGTACCATTGAATCTGAGACAAGTTGTGAACTTTTAATTCAGCCTATAATGAAAAGGATGAGAGGTTGATTTTGTGATTTTTATGAGAGTGGTAAGGTGCTGGAATAGGCTGCCCAGAGAGGTTACGGATGCCCCATTGTATAATCAAAGAATAGTAAGATGCTATAATAATGAAATAAACAAGAGAGTTATGCAAAGCAAGACAAAGAGAATAGATAGGATGCTTACCTGTATCCATAATGTGGGCTTGCTTGGGAAACTACAGTGGAGTGGATCTCCAGAAGAGAGAACCTTCCCCACTGGTAGTCAGCTCTTAAATGGGTCTAGGAGAGGTGGAGCCAGGCTCCACCCCT
Organism: Chrysolophus pictus; assembly: GCA_037305975.1. NCBI lineage: Eukaryota > Metazoa > Chordata > Aves > Galliformes > Phasianidae > Chrysolophus > Chrysolophus pictus. The sequence continues at coordinate 61,171,533 of CM074577.1, read as the reverse complement.
TCCTGCAGCACAGGTGAATTGCTTTCACGTGTACTCCCAGGTCTGACTCATTGCTTGCCTCAGGTGATTAATCAGAGGTTCAAGCCGTGACTCAGCAGTTCCCATACACCCATCCTTAGAGGTGTTCAAGGCCAGGTTGGATGGGGCCCTGGGCAGCCTAGTCTGGCATTAAATGGGGAGGTTGGTGGCCCTGCATGTGGCAGGAGGGTTGGAGATTCATGATCCTTGAGGTCCCTTCCTACCTGGGCCATTCTGTGATTCTGTGTGCTATATAAAAAAAAAAAAATTCTTTAGGATATGTTTTTCCATTTTTTAAAGCATATGATCATTTAATATCATGTTAGCCTTAAACCAAGGCAGATGTATTAACAGTGAGATTTTACTCAATAAGTTCTTAGTTTTAGACAAGGACAGATGATAAAAAATGAATACCCTACCATCCGACTTTCTTTAAAGAAATGAATTGGGTATAGGCAAATTAAAAAGAGCAAGATACAAGAGTCAAAGAGGCTACTGAGGATTTTAATGAGAACATAGGCACCTAAATGTCAGAACACAAGAAAGGAAGCCCAGACCTCCACTCCTGAAAAACCCTTTGGTTTTATAGACGTTAACTTTGCCTTGGGAGCCACAACTTAGCTCAGGTGTATGTCTCCATTTGACAACTACTGGCTTGCACTGACACCCAGAGACAGGGTGACATTTGACATACAGCTTTAAGTTCAAAAATTCCATGTAAACATTCTGCACTGAACAATCTAATTATACTTGGAGCAAGGGCCTGGGCCATCACCCCTCATAGCTTAGTGTCAAACCCTCTAAGGAACAAGTACATATATTTTCCTCTATTTCTTTGCAATTCATTCTCACTTTCTTATCACAGATGCCTGTGAAGAACAACCCCATACAGATTGTCCTACAGCCTGATAGACAGAGCTCTTCCTTGAAAAGTCAGATAGCTTTTAGAGCAAAGGAGGACCTGTTTCCTCCTCCTCAGGAAGTCTCAAGATTAGTAATAAAGATATGGTCACTTTGTAATTTTATGAACTCTCACTCACTGAATTTTGTGCTGGACTTGATGCAGTTTAAATGTGCTTAGGACATGTCAAATGGATCAGACCCAGAGATTCAAGGTGCAATCTAGCTCCTGGTCTGGAGCAGCTCTGTGTCAAGGTCTTGGGCACAGAATACTGGTACGTTTTGGATCATATGCTCAAAGCTAAATATGAATATAAATCCTTTCAAGATGAAGGCTAAGGGTCAGGTATTTGGCAAGATCACACATTTCTAAAAGTAATTACGTGAGAAAGATATGGGATATGGGGGAATATTAGTAGGGCAATAATAACAAGTATATCTGTATTTACAATACTAATTATGACAGTAAATTGAGTGTCTGAGAAGGAGCATACCTTTTAAGTGTTCCAAGCAGAAGCAGAACTTCCCTCAGGATTAGAAGGAGATCCTTCACACAAATTATTCTCTAATCAATTTCAGCAAGGACCTAGTAGTTCATGCTACTGCTTTTGATGCAAGCTCCTTCCAAGATAAAAAGAGTAGACTCATGATAACCAGGGTGAGAATTGCTACTTTACAGAGTTCTGGGCCATATCCTCAGTTGATGTAACATGATATAGCTGTACTGAAGACAAGAGAGATACGTATGAATGACTGATTGTTGTCTTCCTCCACATACTGGCATTTAGAGCAGAAATATTAACTAGGAAAGGCAAAAGTTACCTTCACAAATACAGACACAATTTCTTATTTTCGTATTTGCAATAAATAGTACTAATATTGTGATTGTTGAACAGTGCACAGTGTGGAATTATTTGCATTTTCTGTGTGTACTTCATGAGCCTCTTTGCTCCACACTGTGCCAGAAGACAAACGGCTCGTGTAAAACCCCACACATTGAACTGACAGTAAATCATAATGCAAAATGCTTGTTGTTTTACTACCAATTAAAACTATTTTTACAATAAAAGTGAATAGGTTTTGCTTACGGAAGTACTCACTGGGAATATAGATGTAGTAGGGAATATATTCTTCTAGTATTTGACTTTCTTTTATCTTTTAAGGACAAAATTTTAAGATTCAGAAAATAAATATATATATATTTAACAATTCCTGCGCATATTTTACTGCTTTAAAAGTTGTTCAGATAGAAACCTGTAAGGGTATCCATTTTATTTTAATAGGTGATAGTATAATATGCCATCTTCCAGCAGATTGCACTATTACACTTTTCTGCTTCATGAAGTTTTCCCCTGATTACAACTGGTAGGAGTTCTAAATGACTTAAAGTATCAAATCCTTGGAGTTGATTTTTGAGCTGAAATAGTATTGGTCTAAGTAAAAAATTCCCAGCATATGATCTTTACTATGTCTTAGGTAGTACTTCTTAAGTATAGTATCTCAGTTGGAGTTCAGTAAGACTATTCTGGTTTTTAAGGCTAAGTGTGTGCTTAAATGATATACTGCAGACTATTTGTGTTCCTGAAATATACATCTATAATGAAAAATACAACAAAATCTTAAAGAATGAAATGATTGGTAGGGATATTTAAGCATAAAACAAAGCTATTCAATATAAATAAGATTATTTAAGCAAGCTAATTTTTATTCTCTTTTTTTGAATGCCATACTTTGGGTCATCAAGACTAGAAATATAAGTGCAAACAAAAGAAAACGATAATTTTGAGAGACATTCAAGAAACACAAAATGTATCAAGAATTTGGCATCACTAATTAAATAACCCTTTTACTTTTCAGAATATTATTCTAATTTACCTGGAAAAAGAATGTTTTATAGAAAGATCTACCTAAACTCCAATATAGTATGAAATTAAGACAAATTAAAACAGAATGTTTTGATTGCAATGGATGTTGGTATAAAACATCTTGAAGCATGACTCTATGTGAGGATCCCTCATCTCTTGAAGGATATGAGACTGCCCAGCAGTGTTTCCCTTCCTTAAATCTGCCCTCGCAGGGCACACCCAGCATCACTCGTGGCTCAGCTCTGGCAGTGGCAGGTGCCTTTTGGAGCAGCTGGAGCTGGCTCTGATCTGACATGGGGCAGTGCTGGACTCTGCTCACAGAAGCCATCCTTGCAGCCCCACTACTACCAAAACGTTGCCATGTAAACCCAGTACAGGACTTCTTGATATGTTCTTACTTGCTTACATTTTCAGCAAATGTATTTTAGATTGGTGTTTTTGAACTATGCCTTGGTCAACTTTTGTATGATGATGTATAATATTACCAGGATATTGTTGCTTTGATGAAAACTCTGATATTTCTATCTGTTAATATATTATTTTAGTTCCTTCAGCATTTGCAAACTAGATTTCAAACTATGAAGAAATCATTTTCATTTGAATTAAAATGTGGACATGTCCACTACATACATTAAATACATTTCCCATGGGCACAGGTCTACAATTTTCAGTTTATAACAAAGCCAGAAGCTTATTTTCAGAGAATATTTTTAAAACAAAAATACTTTTTAAAGGCAAAGCTTCCCATGTGCAGCCACTTCTACATGATTTTAGAAAAGCTATGCTGTTAGAGAAAAAGATGCATAGCAATAAATAGTGAATTTTGCACAGATTCATTTCACAGCCCTTGAAGGAAAAGGTGGGTATTCAAGGTCAGGCTGAACCAGGCTCTGAGCAACCTGACTGAGCTGTAGGTGTCCCTGTTCATTGCAGGGCAGTTGGACTAGATGACCTTTAAAGGTCTGCTCCAACTCAAATGATTGTATGATTCTGTGATTCACAAGCTAGGTGCACACATCTATTTCAGCCTCCTGTTTAAAGGACAAAGGATTATGTTTGCTTCACTCCTTACTTTAGGGAGAAATTCAATTAAATCCACTTCTGAGATCTGATGGTAGACCTGCCTGAACTTAGGCGTATCAGGAGATTTAATGGAAAAAAAAAAAAATTATTTAGGATGGAATTCAAAGTACAGATTTTACTCACACACTCAATTCCTTTAATCAAAACTTCCCATAAGTGTGCACAGCATACTAGGAAACCCAGAGCTTTACAAACCAGCTTTAGGCATGGGCAGATTTACAGCACAAAAGCAGGTGGCTGAAATAATGATGGGCCATGAGTGTCTGCCCCAGCCTTATCAGAGTTTCAATGAAGCAAGCACATTTATTGTTAGCTCAAAAAACAGCAAAATATTACATCAGATTTGGTTCACCATAGTGTAGGAAATTGAAAACTGATGGAACAGAGGATGATTCACTAGCATATCAAATGGTCTTTGTCTCAAGAGTGGGAGCAGAAGTCAGAGTGTTTCATGGGAAAGTGGTAAAGAACAGCTTCAGATTGCAATCTGCTGGTGTGTTGCTATTAAACCCCTGTATATTTAGATTCAACATACTTCTGTACTGGTTGCAAATCAAGAGACTCACAAAGAGAATAAACAATAATGGCAATAAATTGAGAAGCTACTGGAAAAGAAGGAAGCAGCAAAGCATCTGGAGGTACAACTGATTCAGTTTTTTAAAAAGTCAATCATATAACATCCAGAGCAATCTTGAATACATTAGCCTTTGACTGCTGAGCTGAGGCCAATGGGATGAAATTCAATAAGACAAAGTGCCAGGTCCTGCACTTTGGCCACAACAACCCCGGGCAACAGTATAGACTTGGGCAGAGTGATTGGAAGACTGTGGAAGAAGCAGACCTAGGGGTGTTGTCAATGCTTGGCTGAACATGAGCCAGCAGTGTGCCCAGGTGGCCAAGAAGGCCAATAGCATCCTGACTTGTATCAGAAATAGTTCTGTCAGAAGGAGCAGGGAAGTGATCATCCCCCTGTACTCAGCACTGATGAGACCACACATTGTGTATTGTGTTCAGTTTTGGGCCCCTCACTATAGTAAAGACATTGAGGCCCTGGAATGGATCCAGAGAAGAGCAACGAAGCTGGTGAAGGGTCTGGAGCACAAGTCTTATGAGGAATGGCTGAAGGAACGGGATTGTTTAGTCTGAAGAAGGCTTGGGGGATCTTATTGTTCTCTACAACTACCTGAAAGGAGGTTGTGGTAAAATGGGGGTCAGCCTCTTCTCCCACATTACTAGCAATAGAACGAGAGGGAATGGTCTCAAGTTGTATCAAGGGAGATTCAGCTTGGATGTTAGGAATGGATGTTTCTTCTCCAAAAGATTGGTCAGCTGCTGAAATGGGCTGCCCATGGATGTGGTTGAGTCACTGTCCCTGGAGGTATTCAAGAAACATTCAGATGTTGTACTGAGGGACATGGCTGAGTGGGGAAATATTAGTGGTAGATGGACAGTTGGACTGGATGATCTTGGAGGTCTTTTTCAATCTTGATGATTCTACGAGTCTATGATTCGATGATTCTGTGACTTAACTGGTTGCACATTAACTCTGAATGACTGGCTGCTAAGTCAACATTTAGACTCTCCATCACACTGTTATAACATGATGTGCTATGATGTTTGCTTTTGTTTTACATACTACAGTTTAATTCAAATGATTAAGAGCAATAAAATATAAACTCAAATCTTTTAAATAATACCTTAACCATGCCGTGATTAAGGCCACTAATGCAAGGTAAGACTGGAAGGAGCGGTCCTTGAGAGCAGCCCTGGGGAGAAGGACCTGGGGGTCTTGACAGATGAAAAACTTAATATGAGCCAGCAGTGTGCCCTTGTGGCTCGGAAGGCAAATGGTATCCTGGGCTCCATCAAAAGAGGGGTGGCCAGCAGGGACAGGGAGGTGACAGTTCCCCTCTACTCTGCTCTTGTGAGGCACCATCTGGAATACTGCATCCAAGTGTGGAGCCCCCAATACAAAAAAGACAGTGAGCTGTGGAGAGGGTCCAGAGGAGGGCCACAAAGATGATCACGGGACTGGTGCACCTCCCCTATGAAGACAGGCTGAGGGAGCTGGGCTTGTTCAACCTGGAGAAAAGAAGGTTGTGGGGTGACCTCATTGCAGCCTTTCAATACCTAAAGGGAACCTACAAACAGGAGGGGAATCAACTCTTTGAAAGGGTTGATAACTGCAGGACGAGGGGAAATGGTTTTAAGTTGAGGGAGGGGAGATTTAGGTTGGACGTCAGGGGGAAATTCTTTACAGAGAGAGTGGTGAGGTACTGGAACAGGCTGCCCAGAGAGGTTATGGATGCCCCATCCCTGGAAGTGTTCATGGCCAGACTGGATGGGGCCCTGGACAGCCTGGTCTAGCATTAAAAGAGGAGGTTGGTGGCCCTGCATGTGGCAGGAGGGTTGGAGATTCACGATCCTTGAGGTCCCTTCCAACTCTGGCCATTCTGTGATTCTGTGAAGGTAATATCAGATAAACAAATGATGCAGTAACGTATGAAAATCTGAACAAAACAAAGCTATCATATTTAAAGGCATGGTTGAAAAAATTCATAGCACTAACATATTGATAAGCTATGAGTACTGATTCAGAAGTGGCTGATAAGGAAGCAAAACTGACTGCAAGAGAATAGTTAGCACCTTGGGAATACTCTGAGGTCCAGTATAAGGCATCAGGACTCAGAGATTCTGTGACTAAGTCAAATTAAGTCACACTGACTTTTTCTCGTTGAAACCTCACTTGTTACCTGAATTTCTCTCCAGTGTGAATGGACACAAAACATGCATTTGGAACATCTCCACTTATGGACAGAAGATGCAGTCTTAGTTGATAATAACTCAGTGTTTTATTACTGATTAACTTTCATGTTCAGCCTCAGCATTGCTCTTTAGACATTTTCTTTGTCCACCCCTTTGTGACAGTGTCACACACACTTCTTCTCCCAGCTTCCTCCTTCAGCCTGGCCTTTCACACAGGCCTTGCACAAGAAGACAATGTGCAGCAATACTGATAGTTCTCTCTCTAAGACAGATCAACGACCACAAATCTGTCTCAAACTGGGGGGAGAAGAGGGAGGCTAAAAGAACTAATAGCAGACACCTGGTTCAACAACTGAGGGCCAACTGAACACGCATCTTAAAAGCAACCTATGACTATGAGTCGGTCATCTTACCCCATAAATCATGAGCAGCCCAAGAACCCTTGGAACTCTCCTGCACAGCCGGCTGCTTGACAGGAGCAGGGTCACATCTCAAGGTTACGTCTGCTCAGAGATCCCTTACACTTTGACATCATGATGACCTGCCAATACAGATCCTTGGTAAAGGACTAGCAGTTATTTTTTAAGCTTCATTAGCTTTGCAAGGATTATATCTTAGACTGATTGTTAGCTTTGTTAGCCTTGCTGAGATTATATCCTTGATTGTGCACATATGATCCCTTAGATACAAATCATTGATGAAGTCTGGGACTAGTATTGGATCCAGCCACATCTACGATCCTTTCCTCTGTGGTTCAAGATGTTTAGAAAGCAAGGGGGGTCTGCTCTGAACCTCATGACTCCGTGGGTGAGCTTCCTGCAGGCGTGTGTTTAACCCTACCCTCAATGCAGTCAAGTGTATCCAGCCCTCTCAAATCTTGTTAAATCACTTTAGTTGTTGAGTGTATTACTGATTTTATTGTAGTTTAGGAGAGCTACCCTCTTTTTTAAAAACTTTCTTCTAATTTTTTTTTTTTGTTTATTTTTTACCACATCTGCCAAGTGTACTTATTCTGTTTTGCAAGAGTTAGCTTTTCTGATCCCTGACTAATCAGGAAGATTCCTCACACAGTCACTTTCTTTTGCTTGTATATTTCCTTCATTTTCATATGTGGGACTTGAGAAATGTCTGTGGGTGGATTCCTAGTTGTATTGAAGCCAGTACGAATATCATATCCTACCATATCCTGGATGACAAACAAGTCTGGATTTTTCTGCCATTCCCACTGTTTCTACTGCATAACCATTTGGCCCATATAATATTCTTACATCACAGCCCATTATTAATATGCTCATTAATAGACTTTGGATATTTCTTTTGCAATCTTCAATCATTTATTCTTTTCACTAGGATAACTGTGCACTCTTAAACCTTTCTTTTCAACTGTTTGCAAGTCAGGATATTCCACTCATATTGCTTATTCATCCTTTTAATGGACAGGACTTGAAGACTGTGAGAGCTGATATTTTGCATCCCCTTTCCATTCCATCTTTCTCCTTTCCTTTCTCCTCTTTTCCCCACCTGTCTTCCAGTTTATGCTAAAGCTATGTTCAATACTCCATAGAAATGAAACTGTCCAGATGTTGTTTATATATGTACACCTGCCAGTTAATGAGTTAATAGATTATATTTGTTTTTATAGTAGTACAAACTCCGTTGAGTTGTTCCAAATATTTGTTGCTAACAAAGATGGCAGTATTCCCAAGGAAAATAAACTGAATTATAGCAATGAAAATAAAAGGCACGTTCTGAAAGTTATGAAGTCTGATATAGGAAAGTTAAGAAATTCCAGAAATGAAGGCTTTTCAAGAAGGTATGATGTAGTTCTATGTATTTTTTTCCATGGAACTTTGCTAAATGTTCTGGAGTACTCTGCCTACTTATGGGATCCCCAGTCCAAGAAAGACAGGGAACTTCGAGAGAGAATTCAGCGGAGCGCCACAAAGATGGCGAAGGACCTGGAATGTCTCCTGTATGAGGAAAGGCTGAGAGAGCTGGGACTGTTCAGCCTGGAGAAGAGAAGACTGAGGGGGATCTTATCATTGCTTAGAAATAACTAATGGTTGGGAGTCAAGAGGACGTGGCCACAATTCTGTGATTGTGTGGAAGTCTGTACACATAAGCTCATGTAGAGAATGAGGCATTCTTCAAAATTTTGTGAATTTACCCTCAGTACCTTACTGCATTGAAAATATAAATTATATTTAGGGTACACCAGCATTAATATTTTCATGGATAATCATCAGTAGGGATGTTAAATGCTGACTTTTTCATGCTCAGAGTGCTTTATGTGTTCAAAAGACAAGTTCTGAATACATGATTTTTTTTGTACATCTCTTTTTTTATATCAGAAGATACATATTTTTGGTGTATTTAGCACATTGGCAAATCAGACTCAAGCATTCAAGGTGAGCCTAAATAAAATGAAGTACTATCAGAAAATTAGCCTATGAGCAGCATGACTTCCCACCAACATGAACAGAATAGAGCTCACAAGGAGAGACTTCACTTTACTTAGTCAGTAGAGTCATTGCTCTTGCATTTGCCTCCTTGTCTCAGTAAGTGTCCTGCTATCACAAAAAAAAAAAAAAAAAGGAAGAACTCTACACCTTACTTGTCTACACAATGTTGATTTATCTATAAAGGCTAATTCCTAAATTACTTCTGTATTAGTATTCATTTATCTTCCAATTTCCTCATTAAAAATGGTGAAAATTTAAATACCTCCAAAGAAACATAAGACTAGCACATTTCTGAACATTATCAGGGTTGAAACTCCTCATGCTCTTCTAACACAACTCCTTTAAGTTTCATAATAGCATGTCTCATTTTCCAGTTGTCCATATCTTAGGCTGCTACCCCATTTATTTGCATGAACTAAAGACTGTATAGCTTCAGGAGGATTTGAATCCATGGCTTGACTGGCACGTGTTATTCCTTTCTCTCAGGGAGTTTTCTGTCAGATTGGAACTTAGATAGTTTTTACTGTGATCACATGATAGGCAGGACAAAAGGGAAATGACATGACTATGACTTGTGGCATGGGTGGCAGAAGGAGAAAGATGATTCCTCTCAGTGTGGGGTCTTGCCCACAGACCAGGCCAAGTGGCTGTGACTGATATGGGAGATCAACAGAGAGGCTGAGTGCTGCCTTGCAAAAGTATTAACACGGATTGATCTGTTCTCTAAAGAAAGAACATGAGGCAGGAAGGACACGAGGCAAGAATCAAATCTATCAGTCTTAAGTTTAGCGAGTGAGCTTTGACAGGTCTGTAGCCTTTTCATCCTATGCTTAAATCACTGCACTTCCCTTGGCCTGCCTTCCAGCAGGAAGAGGCACAGGGAGCAGTGAACAAAAAGGCTTTGAGTTCCGTTGCCCTGAATTCAGCCTGATCCCTATTAGCTCAGAGCTTCACTTTCAGAGAAAACAGCTGCTGAGCTGTGAGCTGAAAGCGGACCCAGTTCCAGTGGCATCTTCATGGAATTGTGCTCCAGCAGTCCAGCAGGTCACTACAAAGTACAGAAAACCTCTCTTCTTGTGAGACTTATAACCTAAATAAATTTGGACAGCTTATCTCTGACACGGAGGTTATTTTGTTGACCTGATTCCAATGTCTAATGTGGTTTAATTTCTCAAAATCACAATCATTGTTAACATGGGTATTTTTTCTTAACATTTTCCAGAAAGATATGTAGACTGTTTTGGCTGAAATAACTCATATGCATTTATACTGAAGTCAATAATGGACTTGCAATATTGCAACTGCAATGGTTATAGCAGAGCTGTAAGGTGCTGAAAATAGTAATCCTCTTTCCTGCCATTGCTTATAACACATATCTCAGCGGTGTTTCAGTGATGTAGAATCTGCTCCTGTCTGAGCCTGGTAGTTTAAATGCTCATGCACACAAAAGCTACCCAGTAGAACAGGCATTTGTCCATGTGCTGCATATAGCAAAATCACACTGTGATGTGTAACATACAGTACAGATTGCAGTATATACTGTTCTAAGTTTATTTTGAGTCTTCTGCATTTTCATAAGACAAAAAAATATGATCTATATCATCTTACAACATTGGCAGTATGAAACATACACACAGTATGCATTTTGAACTGTAGCATATGTACAGAATGTTCACAATTTAAACAGGGGAAATGTAACAGAGCATCTATCCGTGATCCAGCTAGGCTTACTACCACGGTATTAAGAACGTACTGAAATCTTAGGTGTCTGTTAACTGGAAAGACCTCAGGGCTTATTTTACAAATGATACACCTCTCCCACCTCTATCCCCAGTGCTGCTGACTGCAAACGCCTTCACCTCTCTTCATGCTACAGATGTTTCCATGAGCCTTTAAGCTTAGGAACTGCTCTTGAAGAAATTTTGCCACTTGCCAAAGAGCTAACGCTGCTGTCACAGAACAGCAATTACATGCCAGGAGTATGGATAAGAAATGGACACAGTTGTATCTAGCTGAAAAGCATACTACTCTTTTCCAAATGTAATGGCATTTGCATCCTTTTTCCCTACTTATGAACATGCTGCAGTGAGAGCTCCATAATGACCTCGTAATAGCAAAAAATCCTTCCAGTTCTTAAGCATAATTTTTCAACACTAGACTATATCACTGTAAGACTAGGTTTTCACCTCTTGGAAATTAAATATGTTTTTCTTTTCTGCTACATCTGTGTTAAAACTGACTATTCAGTCAAATCCTCTTTATGTAGTCCACTAAGATGCCAGTTTGTATGGATACATCTATTATAATTTTACTTGTGCATTCTGTGTGCAAATATCATCCAGACAGAGCAGCACTTGGGATGGCCTATTTCTGTAAAACACAGAACTTCACAGTTTTGGGCTTCTAACTCATAGGCCTTTACTAGTAGAGGAGAAATTAACCTACCCCCTTGGGCTTTTCAAAAGGTTGATACAGAAGATTACACAGCACTTAAAGGTTATTTAGATCCTTCAGGTTGCATTCCCTGCATTTTAAAATAAGACAATCTTGGTGCTTTCCTGGTGGCATTTTTTTTTTTTTTCCATTTGCAATTGATTGGAGATAGTAACTCTGGCAAATACAAACAGTGGAAATAAAGAAATGGTGTTGCAACCCAACCTGCTCTGTGCCCTCTGCCAGAGCTATCGCAATCTCATATCAATGTTTTGAATCTGGATGACGGATTACTCTAGCTGCTGTAGTTACGTACTTGTAAGTGAGCAGATATTGCTCTCCACAGTGAAGTGAAACACTCAATTTTCACAGCAGCGGTCATTTGTAAAATGAGTAATAGTTCACCCTGCATAATTAGACTGTGTAACTTCTTACTGTGCAATGCCTTTCAGTTTTAAATTACTAATTTTGCAAGAATTAACAGGATAAGTTGCTAAGAAACCCACTGGGATTCCCAAGTTGGGGATTTCAGAGTTCCTACAAAAAGCCCTAGAGAGCTGTAGTTAAATGTTAGTTTCTCTTATACTTTCTCTCGGAAAGTTAGAATTGTACATGATGCCTCCAAGAAGTAAGGCAGCACCCAATACTGTGAAGTATGAGGACGTCTGTAGTACTGTGTGCAACTGAGAATGAGTGTGGTATACAGACCTTTGCCTTGTCAGCATTCAGTCTAACTGCAAACGCATCGTGTGTCACGTCTGTGATTCTGACCAAGCCTGACAGACAGACAGCAGCAGGGCTGACCGGTGTTGCCAAGGCCCTGCCGTGCACTGCCGCTGTGCTGATGTCACAGAAGCAGACTCTGTTCCCCTGACCCACTCTGTCTCCACCCCTCACACTTCGTCAGGATGGGATCCTCAGTCGCCTCACGTTTCGGTCCCCCTCCCTTGTCCTACCAGCATGGGACTGGGAGAACTGAAAGTGCTACTTGGGAACTGGCCCGGCACCTAACGCAGTGCATCAGAGCCAACCTTCACTACCCACATCTCTTACGGTGGGCCTCGTTAGGTTTTATAAACAAGAGAGGAAGACCGTTCAGCAGCGAGCACAAACCGGCCGTCTGCCCCAACAGCGAACGGCCCCAGCGCAGCACTGGGAGCACAGGGGCTCAGCCGGACACGAGGCCCGGCCTACGGGCGAACCGAACCCTTCCCGGGGCCGACGACCCCCGGCGCGGCGAGGCCGCCCCGCGCCCGGCTCCCCGCGGCCGTTCCGCTGGGGCGGCCCCCGCCTCGCCGCCGAGACTCCCACCCGCGGCGCCGGGGCGAGCGGCAGCGACCAGACCACCCCCCCGCGGCGGGGCGCTCCCCGGGGAGGAGCCGGCCGGGTCGCGGCGTGCCCGCTCGCCAAGTTGAGCTGGGAGCAGCCAAACCCAGCCCCCGGGCGCGGGGTGGGCGGGGAGGCCGGCCGGCCGGGCGCCTCTCCCGCGCGGAGCGGGAGGACGGGCAAAACTTTGCTCCCCGGCTGCGGAGCGGCGCCAGGAGAGGCGAGGGGGAATGGGCCCCGAAGCGCTGCCGCTCGGCCCCTACGGCGGGGCGGCCGCCGCCGCGCTGCTGCTCTGGGCCGTGTGCGTGCTCTGCAGGAGGAAAAGGTACCGGCGCGGGGGAAGCGGGGCCGGGGCGCCGCGGGTGGGCTGCGCGCCGCGCATTGGGCCGCGCTCCCTCCGCCCGCCCCTCCGCCGCGAGAAGCCCTATCAGCGCCCGGCGGGGCACCGCGGCTGCGGGCGGCGGGGGAGCGGCGGGGGAGCGGCGGGGCCCGGCGGCCGCGCGTGGTGCGCTGCGCTGCGGGGCCGAGCTGCCGCGGGGGGCTGAGGTTGAGGGTGGTGGGGATGCGCGGGCGTCCGTGCGCACACGCACGGAGCTCGTCGCACGGCCTTGGGGCTGGCGTGTGAATGTGCGTGGTTTGGTGAGAAGTTGTTCGCTGCGTGGCCTGTGTAGCAGAAGGGACTGTGCGGCTCTTGGTGACATTTCGCTCGGAGTCCAAGGTGCGCTGTGCTTATCTGCTCCGAGGAGGTGCTGGCTTGCGACAGCCGCGCTCCGAGGGCAGCTTTGTGTGACAGCGGTGTGATGCGCATCTTCACGGCTTTTGTTGGTGAATCCCACCGTGTTGCTTTTAGTTTGCTTCTGCCGTAGCACTTAAACTTCTCAGGAGTTACACACAAAGACATTGGGGTACTTTCAGTGGACAGAAGACATTTTGAGGGAGCATGAAGCACTGCCTGGACGGAGGCTGTCTGCTTCTGACCAGTCCCTTACGGCAAACCTTCTTCTAGGTGTCCCTGGTGTTGCTTGTATTGATGTTCTCCAGCATCAGTTCCTCTCAGGTGGCTGAGGAATAAATGGATGTAAAGGCTTGGGGAGAGGAGAAGTAAGGAGTGGAGGGTCTGGAGTTCTCCTTTTTTAATCACATAATACTCATACCAAATAATAAATTTAATTCTTAAATAATAGTCACTTTTTCGGATCATTAGAAGTTCTGGAAGGCGGAGCAAATGTACAAGTGCAAAAAAAAAGTAGTTGTCGTACATCTTAAGAATGGTCAAAAATCTGTGTGGAAGCTTTTAGACCAAATGTAACTTTGGGACCATGTGTCATAAGGAAATTTTGAAATCATGACATTTCTCACGTTGAGCTCAGAAGGCATTTGGTCACTGCGGTGGGTCAGTGCCATGATGTTTCTGCTTTGAAATGGGGAGCCCAAGCCATCTCATAAGTGTGCAGGGAAGACATCTCTCTGAGCGTTGGAGTGGGGTCATCTCCTGTGCCTCTCTCAGCCTCCCTGAGCCAGTTCTGCAAGGAAAATCAACAGAAAGCTCTTCATTCTTTTGACAGGTTTAGCTTTCTGCAGGTTGAACTCTCTAAACAAGCTTGGCACAGGAGTGAAGACATGGTCATGGCAGACTGCAGTGGGTATATTTTGGGGTTAGGTGCTGTCGCATCAACTCAGCTGCTAACATTCATAGAAATGCTGCTATTCATAGAAATGCTAGCAGAATTGTAATAGGCTGAATTTTTTGAAATGAAAGCAGGCGAAGCCCTTACTGTTAGGTTTTCAGGCAGATGTGGACGGTAGGCAAAAAAGGCCGAAGAACCCATTTTGGGTTATTTTCATAACCCTCATGTCTGTAGAGTTCTTGAAGTTATTTCTGTGGAGTCTGTAGTAAAATTGTTTGGATGTTTGTTGCACAACACAATGAAATTATACTGGAGGCCTCAGCAAGAAGGCCTGCTGTCTTGCCCTGAAAACCAAATGGCTATGTGATTAATAAAGTAATTTTGTAAATCCCATGCTGTTTGTCTAACAAGTATACAAAGCACCAGTGTGCAAGCAACTGGAAATAAAAAATGGAAAAAACCCATCAACCTCTGTGCAGTACAGTCCATGGCATAAGGCACTGGTGTAAAAGCGCTGTCCTGCTCCAGGAAGATGTTCTTTTTTCTTTGTTCTTTTTCTTTTTTTTTTTCTTTTTAGCATGAGGGAAGAAGAGAGATTGTGTGTGGTCTTGAGAGATGCCTGGCAGCAGCCTGGCTGCCTTCTGCTCTGCAATACAGAAAGCCATGCTAAGGGTGCAGTGTGTTAAAACTTGGGAATAAGGTTAAGTTTGTGCACCTAGGGTTTAGGGCGGTTTTGTGGTCTACCCTTGCTTGTCTGACCCTGAGTTGCCTGAAGAAGAGAAAGCTCTGTATCTAAAGGAGGACTGTAAGAAGGAAGGGGACAGACAGAGTCTGTTGTGATAGGTCAAGAGGAAATGGTTTCAAACTAAAAGGGAGGAGATTTAGATTGGATATAGGGAAGAAGTTATTTACAGTGAGGGTGATGAGGCACTGGAACAGGTTGCCCAGAGATGTGGTAAGTGCCCTGTCTTTGGAGACACTCAGGGTCAGACTGGACAGGGCTTTGAGCAACCTGATGTTGCTTTAAGTGTTCCTGTTCAGTGCAGGGGAGTTGGGCTAGATGGCCTTCCAGTGTTCCTTCCAACTCAAACAATTCCATGATTTTGTGATTTATTTGTGTCTCTGTCTCCATATTTCCTCCGACTGTCAGATTCTTCTCTCCCTATCTTGTATTGAATGTATTAATCCCAAAGGCAGGCTGGGCTGTCCACCTCCTGCTCAGGCATATGCAGAAGACATCTGGGAACCTGTTGACATAGGAAAGGTGACTATTGGCAAAATAATGCATGAATAAATGCCAAAGGCATAGACAGTAGCCCTGACATGGAACATACCCACTTAGACTGAGACATAAACAATTTGGTTTTGCAGAATTTGCCTGCATTAGAGAAAATGTTGCTACTTCGCTTATGCAGGTGTTATTATAAAAATGAATGTCTTATATAATGTTTGTGTGCTTATACTGATGTACTCACTCTGTGTAATGGGATTGCTTCTCACTATTCGGGTACCAAGATGAGTTTTACCAGAATAATCAAATTTAACATCTTTACCACACCTGTGTGTGGCTTCCACCTGGGATAAGTACAGTAGTCAAATATATATATGTAAGCAACGTGTATATAAACAGAGAGCTTAAGTATATGCACACAGCCAAGTGTAACCTTGCCTTAGAACACTGGGTTAGGTTTGCTCTGCGAGATGATGTCCCAGCTCAGGACAGGCAGAACCACCGATGAGGCTGTTAGAGCTGCACCTCCAGAGTGTAACAAGGGGCTGTGTGTCCCAAGGAACACAACTCTTCACATCAGTCCCTGGGTTCCTTAAGTAGACGTCGCAGGATTTCACTTTCATGACTGAGCTGTTTCAGCTTCATTCAGTCTCAGGCTGAGTGCTCATAACCGTACCAAAGATTTTGTTTTGTCTTAATGTGCTACTGTGTTTATCTGCAGTGCCTTTGGTGTAATCTGGTGTTACCAGATTTCAGTGTAAGCGCGGTACAGGTTTTCTTATTAAAGTATTTGCATCCAGTGTTTGGAGACAGAAAGAAATGCAGAGGAATTTCCTTTTGCATAAATGTTTATCATTTGAGTGCTGGTGGCAGTAATAACACAAAGGAAACTAATTGGAGTCTTTGCCAGGTTTTGTATCACAGATGGCGAAGAAACAGAAGTAGAACAAAAGTTTCCTTAATCACAGAAAATTTTATTTTGAGTTAAACTTTGCTGTCAGCTGAGGTTCAGTGCCTTCTGCGTGCTACAGAAAGATTTCCCTCTTATTGGTAATGAAGAAGGGCATATCCAGGCTGTTTGCTGGGGAATGTTTTCTCCAGAATGCTTCCTTTTTGTGTATCCCGTGAAAGTATTCCTGCTATGGCAAAACCCAGGTTTCCTATCCTGCTGATTATTCCTTTTTATGTTTATGAAATGGCTAAGTCAGCTCCAGCTTTATGTTGCTTTTTGTTGTTTTCAAACTGTTTTTGCACTGACTGTGTGCAGTCTCACGGAGTGGGAGGTGGCAATGCAGGTGAAGGCAGCTCCTGCTTGTCTTTCAGCAGTGATGTGCTGAAGCCAGGGAAGCGTGCCTGAGATCAACAGGGGTTGGCTCCTACTGACACACATAGGGGTTCCACTTCTTCCTTGAGTTGATGCCTACTTTTGGCTGCTTGGGTCAGAACACGGTATTTAAAAACCTTGAAAATATAGTAGATTAGACTTAATGTGAGAAGAAATACTTGATAAATTTATCAGACAGAATTTTGTCACCTCCTGAGCTATGGATTTAAAGCCTTGTTGGAGTCAAGTGTCTTTCATTTCTGTCCTTTATTCTGCCCTCTGAATTACCTCACATACTCCAATATTCATCTAAAATATATATTTTTTTAAATTGCTCTCTTGAACCCAGATAGTCATTGTTTAAAAGAATTTAGATTCCATCTTTGCCTTCAAGAACATCTTATCCTTCTCTGTGACAAGCTGTGAGCTTGCTAACAGCTCTCTTACCAAGTGAATTGTAGTTCACAAGATGTCATCAGCCTGTCTTTTTTACCACTTCTGCTAATTTAGGCAATATGTTAAGGTAGTTTTCTGTCGGAGAGAACATCAGGAAGGACAGATAGATACCAGAAAAATCAATCCTCTCCTCTAGTACCTTGGCTTTGTACATTGACCTTTTTCTCCATCCTCCTTGTTGGTGTTATACAGAGTGCAAAGTTTTATGACCTTTTGCTAAATTTCATTGTCCACTCTTACCTTTGAAAAGATTAGGACTGAAGAGTGAAACTAGGGAAAAAATAGCAGTTATGTTACTTAAAAGTCTTTTTTTTTTTTTAAGAAAAGTTTATTTTCACCAGTGCTCTTGGGTTTTCTATATACACTTCACCGCTGTGCCATGTTGTGGTAAAAGCTAATTTCTCTGCTTTTATCTTCAGCAAAAGTTAGCAAGGATTGAATAAAATGGTGTCAGCAGAACCATAGTCTTCTCAAGGCGTACAAGACTCAGTTCACTGGCTTTTGAGCTTTCTTGCACTATTGACCTGGAGAGTCATTATCACGTGGGCCTTGCATAATAGTATCCCACGTATCCCACGACAGGTTACAGGTTTTCTTAGTTTTTTTTTCAGCATACTTGAAACACTGTCTGTGTAGCGTGTACATCTTGGGTTCTGTTTCCAGCCAAGGCTTTGAAGATGACACTGAAGATGACACTTACTTTAGCAGACTACCAACTTTTCAATAATCTATGATTTACAGTGTTCTTTGCTTAAGGTACACTGCCACCTAGCAACAGTTTCTCTTTCCTCCCAGTTTTCTTGACCTACTTTGTCAGGGGTTGTTCTGCTTTAGTTTGTACCTGGTCTGGTCTTGATTAGCGTCTAGAATGCATCAATAGATGCCACGCTGATAAATGTATGGAGTGGGGAGACAAAGATATATTTAGTGGTTGTCAGAACTGCTAGCTTCAGATTTCTTTCTAACATACAGTGGTTTTCACTTTTTCAGCGATTTTTCATTCCAGTATTTTTGTGAAATGCCAATAATCTTTTTCTTTCTTTCTTTCTTTCTTTCTTTCTTTCTTTCTTTCTTTCTTTCTTTCTTTCTTTCTTTCTTTCTTTCTTTCTTTCTTTCTTTCTGTTTTGTGTTTTGTTTTGTTTCTTTTTCAGTTTTGCTTTCTCCTGTTCATTATTGTTTGGAAGAAATAAAATCAACTTGTGTGAATTAAAGGGAACCGCTTTTAGTTCTTTTTGTTACTCCAGTGCAATATGAAGCATGGAGCATTCATCTAGAGCACTGTACAGAAATGCACTTAGCTTACAGGCAGTACTGAACAATTAACCCCTGGAGTTATCCTTTAGATTGATAGTTCTATAAGACAAATCCAAGCACATACAGAGTGCAGAATGGACTGCTTCAAAAATTAGATTCAGGCTTACTACTATACTCAGAGAAGGAAAGCCAAGTCTAGTTGACTAATTAGCTGAAATGTTGTATGTAAAGGAAGGAAAAAAAGGGCAAAACTTAATCCTAGTATCACAGATCCAGAGAGTGATGGAAGTTGACAGGGACCTTCAGTCCATCTGGTCCAACCCCTGCTCTGTCAGTGACACTCAGAGCAGGGTATCCAGGATCCCTTACAGGAGGTATTAACTGCTTTTCCCTAGAGCATGATGGTGAAAACTGCCACCTAATGCATTTTAATCATTGGCAATACAAGTAGAAATCTCTATTCTCAGGCTACTTCAGGGCAAATGTGAGGTCAGACCCACAGAGCCCCCTGGACCTGTTAACTCCTGCAGTGAGAAGGTTTTTCAGTGGGATGTATGGACCTGGATGTGTGCAGAACCCAAAGACCTGCCTGCTGGTCTGCCTCAGTTCCTCAGCTGCAAGCTGGACGTCATTGTGCTTTCTTGATTTACAAATAGCATAACCAAGTGCTTCATGTGCTCCAGTTGTGGCCAGAGAAGA
This sequence comes from Chrysolophus pictus, assembly GCA_037305975.1. Taxonomy (NCBI): domain Eukaryota; kingdom Metazoa; phylum Chordata; class Aves; order Galliformes; family Phasianidae; genus Chrysolophus; species Chrysolophus pictus. Next base: position 61,152,088 of record CM074577.1, on the reverse strand, counting down.
ATCTCTTGGCTGAAAACCTTCTTCCATGGTGTAGCCATTCAATATGTACCAAAGAACTGCTGCCTGCCCATTTCTGTTCACCTGCATGCTCAAGTACAAGTTCCAGTTACCATTTTAAGTCAGAAATGCCACATTTTGTCAAAATATTCAGCTAAGCTGTTGGATCATGTCAGCTGCTTTAGTGTTTTGCTCAGTTATGAGAATTATTTATTTATTTATCTGTCTATTTATTTATTTATATTTCAGTCAAGTACTGAGTTTAAGAAATTGGGCAGGGCTTGTTTTCTTCAGGTAATGTAACTGTTCTTAGAGCTCTGCCAAATCACTTACTTAACTTAGTTCTAGGAATGCTAGGGAGTTCGGGGAAATATAGAAGCTAAAAGAAGCAGCATAAGCGCAATGTTAATGTACTATGAGAAGTTAAGGAAAATCTCACATTTAAGTTGGCAGTCTTCTTCTCTTTTATCCAAGTTTTATAGAGCTCCTTGGTAGAGGAGCCAGGACTGGAACTCATTTTCCTGACTTCTAGTTTCATGCCTTAACTTCCTGCATTTCCCTTCCAACACACTTACCATATATGACATTATAGCTGTCTGGTAAACCAACTTTTTAAGCCACGAGGCAGATTTTGAATTCTGATTTAAAACTTCAGCAGTATTCCTTTTCTTTCCCATCCATTTACTGATTCTTCTACAAGATGCGTGTAGGTTTTAAGGCTAATATCCATTTGCACGCCGTCTGGGAGAATTTTGGCTGACTGAGAGTCCCATAAAACAAAAGTTTCCTCTTTGCAAACCACATGGAGCTTGGCTGTAGATATTCAGTTCCTTTCTCCACAAACTGTTTTTAATGGTGCCAGATTCTTCTGTTTCTTCTCTTTGTTTGGCACATGTCAGGAAAAAAAATCTTGGCTCTCATATAGAACATATCTTGTTTCCTCTTAACTGCTCGTACTTTCTATTCTTAATTCAAATCAGCAAAAAAAAAAAAAAAAAAATCCGATGGTTGTGCTTCTAGTGATTTAATGTTGTAGTTTCCTAAGCAATATTCTAATGTTCTGAAAGAATATTCTCTTCCATGCTGGAGGCCTGGCAGCAGGAGGTTCTAGCTGAACACAGTGGATGTGTTTCTGTTATCTGGGTGAATATTGCAGGGTGCCCTGGCAGGGTGCCCTACTGAAACCCGTACAGGCAGGTGAAGGAAGAACAGATGGGCACAACGAAGCTAACATGGGGATGTTAGAATAGTGTCCTCTCAGTCACACATTTGACCCTTTCTGATACTGTGTTGAACACCCGGATTGCAACAATGCACTCTGCAAGGTTGTGGCCGCAGCGGGAAGTTGACAAAGCATCTCCTTGCTGTTCTGTGGCATCCCTGTATTCTACCAGAGAGACTACGGGTATTTTTTCCACCAGCTCCTCATATTCCTTGCTGACAGCCTCCCACTGCACCCATGGAATTCCTTGAGTCCATCTACTCCTGATGGCCAGGAGGGGGGAGCACTGCTGAATGTGGTTGTCTTGGTTGCCTATCTAATTTCCTGTGGCTTCCCAGCAAACCAGCAAACTCATTACTGGCCTGTTCCTCATCCAAGCTCTGTGCTTTTCAGAAGGCCCATCCCCAGATATTTCCTGAGTGATCGTTATGAATTCTTACATCACTTGCCTCAAGTGGACATTTTTTGAGTGACACAGAAAAAAAAAGACCACAGAAAATTGCCACACTTTGATTACCTTTTTAAGTAACAAAATACTTAGGAAAAAAAAAAAAAGATGGTCTCATTTCAATGCTGTGTGAGCATTGCAGGAATTTTGCAATTATTAGCTCTGAAAGTAATTAGCTTAAAAAAAAAAAAAAAGAAAAGAAAAAAAGAGCCTGCATATTTCTTAACAAGAGAAACTACTGCTGCTGAAGCAAAGTAGACAGAAACTGCAGGGAATTTGTGATTAAAATGAAGTTCCTGAGAAGTCAGTATTTCAGTCTTTTTGTACTTTCCCTTTGTATACGTGCCAGAATGGGGGTGGATTTGCCCCTTTGTCGTGGTGTAGTACTTTAGTCTCTGAAGACTTTAAAGAGATGGTGTCTAACATTCTAATAGGTCTCCAAGGAAAATGGTTGTAATTTCAGATACTCTCTATATGTATTCTGCTTAACCAAAGAAAGATGCTGGCCAAAGGAAGGACAACCTCCCATATCTCATTTCGTGCTACTCAACATTGTCCACTCAACTGATGCTTCAGTAGCATTTGGTCATTGCTTCTGTGGCTGGAAAGTACTGCTTCCTGATTACCTTTTCAGTGCTGGCATGGCTGTGTAGGTTACAATAGCACTTCTTCAGAGCTTCTGGTGTGGGGTAGGTCACAGTTGTACTACTTCTTACCAGCTAGTTTTTCACTATGAGAAACTTCAGGATTATCGTTTGGGAAGCTTCTCTGAAGCTGGCTTAAATGGTGGAGTTGGTAACAAGGTTTAATTTTTTTCTTCAGTTGTTCAAGAATTGATCTGTGATACTTACTCATCTCAGATTTATACTTTATTCAGATGGAAAAAGCTTCTCTGTAAGGTTTGCTTTTGTTTCGGTATTGTTAGCTGTAAAAAGTATCCAGTAGACTATGTGTTTCTTCCTTGTACCTTTTGAAAACTTCTGTTTTGTTCTGTTTTTGTTATGTGTTGGATGAATTTTTTTCAAGTATTTTAAGGATTTTCGGATGTCTTTTAGTGTTCAGCCTGATACATGTTTTGCTTCAATTGCTAACTTCCCAGCCGTAGAGCTGAGGGTGAGGCATGTCGCCAGACCCTGTACTACGGCTTTTATATGTGATTCCTTTTGAAAAGGAGCAGCTGTGTAGCTGTGCTGTAGCTGTGTGAGAAGTGAAAATGTCTCTCAGTTCAGGACTCATCCAAGAACTAACAGTAAAATGTGATGAACCTGCAGAACTGATATTCGGGCAAAAAAGGGAGGAAGAATGAATGTATAAGCCTGGGAGGACAGGCTTATACTTAGTGCTGTTTTTGCCTCCAAAATGCATACCTGAGATATTCAGTAGCAGTAGAACGTAGTTGTATGTATGTGATGATGAAATATTGTGCATGATGGTATGTAAAAGATGTTTGGGAACCTTCGGTAGCAGTTGCCATTACAGTGTGTGTGACTGGTGAGGATTTACTTCCAGGTCCAGAAGTGCAGCGTGGAGGGTTCAGATCTGGGACTCCTCCTGAGCACCCAATGAGGGAAATTTGAAGGCTGTGTCCCAGCAGCTTGCATGTAATATCCTTTAAAGCCAGGTTGAATTATTTGTCACCACTAAGGAGCAACAGAGTTGCTCACAGCAGGACTGGAGAGTTTGCTTGTGTCACTGTTCAGTGGCTTGGGAAACAGCTGCTTGCGCAATGTCTGGTTTGTGGTTGAACAGACAGCTGAATTTCTGGCATTGCTGCTCCAAGATAGAAAAAATGGTAATTAAGCTTCAAGAAAAGAAATCTTGCATATGTGAAGGAGTGAATTTTTTTCTGTAAGCTGTTTAGTTTCTTGCATCCAATATAGTGAAAATGCTGCTACATCCTGCTTAGAAGAGAAAGAATTATTTCATAATCCATGGACTTCCATAGGTAGAACCACACCAGACATGATAAATTTAGAGCCTTAAAAGCCTGTTGTTATAAAGATTTCAAAATAAAGCCATGCGTATCACTCCCATTGGCTCTACAGTGCGAAGAAGTTAAAACAGACAGTGCTGAGAATCTGACGGACTCAAGAGCAGGTTTGGGCTCCACAGTTTGGTGATCTCGTTTGGAGGAGTAGGACATCCCTTTATGTTTTGCACTCAGAAAGAGACTTCAAATAAGGCACAGTTATTTGGACTCATCCAGTCTCATTTTCTCCATAGTCTAGGCCACTGCCATGACTCCTGAATCAGCTAAATTGAACTGTGTTTGAACAATATTGTGTATGGGAAGATGTCCTCTTCAGTTTATTTGTCCCTCCTGATGAGTAGTCCAGTGCTCACCCCACAGTTTGCGCTGCTGGTTAATCTTGTCTTTCTGTCCTTGCTTGAAGAATTCAGTATCGTGAGTGGACGGTGTGTCCTTCTAAGTAGTGAAAAGTTTTAATTAAAGAGTGAAAGAGGCCTGAGGTGGCAACGGAAACTATTTCAGGCCATGTCCTGTTCAGAGTACTGTGTAGTGCTGTTACAAATAAATATTTTGTATTTTATGGTGATTCTTGCTTACAGGTGCAGGCAGGTCCCCCAGACACCTTATCAAGTTATTAAGGATTTCTGTGTATCCTTTCTCCCCACTCCAAGAGCATTTGTAAGAACCATTTTCCCTGTACTGTCTGCTGCTGTTCTGTGGTCTCTGCACTGAATGCTTTCTTGTTTTGGGGAAAAGCAGAAGAGCACTTAAGTTTTCTTAACCAAAGCTACAAAAACAGAGACAATTCAGAGGGGACCAGATGAACTCATGTTTCATTTTTTTTAATCTGAATACTAAGAGGTCTTGTTTGTTTTCTACACTGTTTCAGTATATCTTGTTATTAATAGTACCTCTGAGACTATTGTTTAGGAGTCAAGAAAATGTGTTTTACATTTTTAGAGTTCCAACTGCATGATTTTCAAAAGAAATCCAAGGGATAGCAACTTGAACTGTAGTGCTGTGGTTCATTTCCCCAGAGCGAAAGCTCAGTAAGTTTTTCTTGTTTTAATTGTTTTCAGCAAGAATATAAGGTGCTAGTTTGGAATGCCGAATGATTTCTATCATCAGACCACATGAAAAAAATCCCAAACAACAGTACACTTACAACTGTATATTTTCACAGAATTGGCAGTGTTAGGAAAGTCCTTTGGAGGTGCAGTTTTAGTCCCTTTAGTAGTCATCCAAATAAAGACTTCACAGCTGGTTCCGTTCTCAGCGGGACTGAACTGTTTGAGGTGTCAGGAAGATGGAAGTCTTCACATGGTCTATGGTGATGGTCCAGAGTGGAGGCTGCCCTGGGATTCCCACATGTGCACAACATGGCCATCTCCCATAGTTTTTCTCAGGGGACAGGAACAAAAGCTCTGGGTGACAAAAACTCTTCTTTGGCTACCACTGATCATTTGTACCTCTGACATCTTATTTAGTCCCAGCCACTCCAACCAGATGAAGTTACAGATTAAGCCCTGCTGAATACTGCTTTTTTACTCTTTGTGGCAAATATGGAGTCATCTCCTTAAAGGCCGTAAGGAAAGTCTTTCCTGTCCCTGGTAGTCAGCTCATTTCTCAAGACTGTAGAAGGGATAGATGAGTTGCTTCGCTGCTGAAGTATGAATTGTATAAGTCAGTACAGAATCTGGTCATCCATTCCATTTTCTAAGGTTGGTCTGGTCAAAGCTGCTGCAACTTTGCATGCTAAGTCCTCAAAACTTCTCTACATATGGAAAACAAGTTGAATTCTATAGGATAAATAAGGTCCTACAGTAATTCAGCTGATAATCATTATAACCTGAACGCGGAGATTGGCTGGTGGGTAATGCTGGATTTATGTCAGTAAAGGATGATGTCTTTATTTATCCTTTTTTCCTTTTTCAGCAGGCTTTGTATTTTGTATCATTTTACCACCAGCTACTAGGGTGTTTTTCTCCTGATTTATCAATTTTTCCCTTTTACTCTTCACAAAATTCACTTCATTGAATAGGAACTGTCTTCATCAATTCCCATTGCTCTGCTCAGGGGATAAGCTAGGCTAATGAGACCCTTCTTTGTTTCATTTGAGTAGGTTTTGCTAATTGCATTTATCACACTGGAACCTATAAGGGGATTTTCCATAGACAAAATGACAATAAAAAAATTAAGTGCTTTTGTTGGTAAGTCACCTGGCAATTCCTTCTGAATCCTCAACATTGCTGTCAGCAGATGTGTCTTCTTAATGTCCACTGCCTCTAATTGCCCTTTATTTCCCCCCTGATCTCCTTGTATAGGATTTATACCCCTCAGGTGATGGGATGAAACCTGCAAGCAGACCATAATACATCTCCAGTCAGAAGCAGAGAGAAAGAAAGAGAAAATAAGGACTGAAAACCTGGTCTACACATAGGAAGAAGTGGAGTTTCATAGGTTTTATGAATGTTCTCAGAGAATAGCCCAAAGAACAAGATGGCAGCTGTTAGTTGAGTGGACTGCCTCACTGAGTCACAGGTAGACCTGTGCTCTGGCTGTTGAAGAAAATTTACATTCCATCCTGATGGAGTTTATTGAACCATAGAATTTATAGTATGAATTTTTCAAGGTTTTTGCTAAATCAAGGTATGCTGGGATTTTTTGGTCTAGCTTTAAACTTTGTCTTTGAGTTATACTCTAGTTCCTTCTTATCTTTGACTTGGTCAAGAGTAGCTTGAAAACTTCTTGCCTTTTCTAGGACATCTGTCTTCTGTAGGATTCCTTCTTTCATCTGGGGAAGGGATTAGAGCAGTCACTGTGCTCTTCATTTATATAATTGTGTCATTGTTATGACACCAGCTTAATCTTCTTGACTGGCTGATCAAACTGATTTTAAACAGTTTTAGACAGAGTAAAAATTAGTGCATTTAAGTCTTCCCTGATTTTTCTGGCAGTTTTTCTGTCATTCAATGTAGCCTTTTCTTTGTTTACCTCAATTCCCTTTTTTTTTTAAAAATGTGCTTATCTTTGCCCCCATGAAGTATCTACTGCAGGTGCCACTTTTTTTAACATTTAGGTCTCTAATTCTGCTAATTTCTCAATTCCATTTTAAGCACCACGTTTCGCCAGCCTGATTGTATTAGAGAGCAGTGTAGTTCATCCATCTTCTTTATTTCTCACCAAGGTGTCTGTGCTTGCAGAAGCCCTGGGGCAGTTGCAGTCATATGCGGTGTTGGGGGGAACTGCCCAGGCAGCTCACCTGCTTTGAGGAACCAGTTTAATGGTGCTGCTTGCTGCTTACACAGTTGCTTGCATGGCATTTTCTGATGAGTATGACAGACTGCACCATGGGAAAGAGAGTAAATCCTGATGTGAATGATTTGCAGCATGACCATGCACGAGTTCTGCTTCTGCTTGATCTCATCTTCACCACCAAATGTTAGGGATAATACTTGCAAGTTTTGTTGGGTTTCCTAAGAAATTCCTGTAACTCGTGATTCAGCGAATTGCTGAAGCAATTGCTGATTTAAAGCCTTTGAATAGCCTTTGATTTTAGTGCGATTTGTGCTGCTAAGCAGAGCAGAAGCTCAATTTTTTTTTTTTTTTTTTTTTTTATTTTGACAGATTAGCACTTTCTTACTGAGGCAAATGTGAATTTCTGGTTTGGTAGTATGATGTAAAGTATACAATAGTACTTCCTCACCTTAGTGTTACTGATTCCTGGGAGAAAAGAAATCTGGTACTAATTCACGCTCTACACCAGATTTCAAAGCTCAGTTTTGATGCAGTTAGAAGGCCTTTAAACTTCAAAATCTAGAATGCAGTTCTCATCTCCTGAAAGTCTGTAGATTATGAGACCACTTCTTGGTTGGCAACTGAAGTTATTTCAAAGTATAGAACTTCTGCTTCCGTAAGAATGTACATGTTGGCTAGCACTTTAAAGGGCTGGAGCCAATTTTAGGTTTACTTTCAAATAAAATTCTATGTATATTTAAATTGTATGGTTGCCATAATCCATTCTGACCACATGGCCCTGATTATGTGGCAGTTTTTTTCACATTCCTAGCACTGTGATACAGCGACTTGTCTCTCTTAATTTTTCTTGGGTCTGAGTAGCACCAGCAGCTCTGCCTCTAGCTGAAGTTAGCACACTCACTGTCTTCTGGTCATGCAACTGCAAAACTCATCTGTTATTTTTCTTTCCATAAGCTGGCAAGCTTGTAGGATACTAATGTTTTAAAAACAATCTGAATTTTAATCTCCTTTCATAATTCTACTGACTTACACAAGGCAAACGAACTCTGTTTCTGTGTTCAAGAGCATAAGCCTTCAAAGCGTTTTTCATTTGTATGCTGTATATAAGATCCAGAACACAGTTGAGGATGGCTGTCTTCTGGCTGTGGACCACATAGTATGTGAATTTTCTGCAACTGGGATGACAAACTTCATCACATAGTCACTAAAAGTGATGAAGGAGCTTTTGAGCCTTTTGAGCCACAAAGATTTTGTGACTTCGTAGTATTTCTGTTTGTTTATTTTGAGTGTTTGGATACTGAACAGCTTCCTTAACCAAATCTGTCCCGAGTTTCTGAGAAAGTTATCATGTGAGAACTGCCCTTGGTAGCCCTCAGCTGCTTAGAACCTAATTTTCCAGAATTTCTTCATGTTGTTTTTGTATGAGATAGTTTCTTCTAGTATGAAAAAACGTCACAGAATCACAGAATTGTAGGGGTTGGAAAGGATCTGTAGAGATTATCAACTTCAACCCCTGCCAGAGAGGCTCCCTACAGCAAGTTGCACAGGTAAGTCAGATTGCACAGGTGTTTTGTGGCTAGTAGAAATAATGGGCTTTTTTTTGAAACGTGCATGTGTTCCTTCCCACAGAAACCAGATGTGAGAGGAGAACAAAAGTAGGCCAAAGAAAATTCCAGCATATACTCTGGGTAAACAGTACTGAGTACATAGAGGTGATTCTTGTTCTGTCCGCAGACATAGCCAAACTGAGCTTCTTTACCTTTTTTCTTTTTTTTTTTTTTCCTTTTCATCTTCCTCTTTCTTTTTCTTTTTTTTTCTCAAATAATGGGGCATTTGCTTCACCATCGTTTATGCAGTTATGGCCATGGAAAGACCATGTCCTTTGTTTCCTTTTCTTCCTTAGTATACCAAGTATCATTTCTCATCCTGAGTTCAACTGTAAACTGGCAGTTTTTGCCTCAACTTTAAAATCATTCCTTTTTTAGCCAGGTAATTTTTCTGAATGAATGAGGACTATAAGCAATATGGAAGATAACTGCCTGCGTATGATAGAAAAGTGGAAGCGTGGGGTAGGTAGTTTAAACTGGTGTATTAGCATGTAGTAAGTCCTTAAAAAACAGAGGACTTTTTTTCTCTTCATAAGAGAAAAGTAGAGTGAAAACCTTATGAATCTTTTGATTACAAACAGATTCTAAAGTTCCTACCATCTTACTGTACTAATTAATCACAATGGGTATATTCTGGGAGTTGGACTAGATGTCCTCCAGAGGCCTTTTCCAATCCCAATCATTCTGTGATTATGGATGCTTGGAGCTAAGTAATTTTACTTTAATTCTCCTGAAGTTAATATTTCAGACTCTCTCTTTCAAGTTGCCTCTGTATTCACTTAGCTGTACTGTCTGGTGTCAAAATTTGAACTTTGCTAATTTGGTACAACTTTCTTGATATGTGTCTTTTAAAACAATATCAGACCTTGTTAGTCTACAACCTCTTTAGCTTTTAAGAGAAAAGAAACTCTATTTTTCTTTAAAACTGATATATATTTGTGGCCATTTTCTTTAGAGTGAATTACCATTTATCATCAATTCAGATACTTGGGTATCTTTAGCTGAATCTGAAGGCTGAAACCCAACTTTAGAGTCATTTCCATATTGATGTGTTGAAAATAGTTGTCTGAGTTCAAGTGTGATCTTCTGAGGCTGCTTTTTTTCCCTTTTCCTGTTTTTTTTTTTTTTTTTTCCCCCCTCATAATGAAAAAAGTGTTAGTGGAACCAGGCTGCTATCAGCTTTTGGCTTCCTTTAGGTTTGTGACTTTGTAGCCCCACAGTGGGACTGTGTTGCTGTAGCTGAATGCCTGATGTTAGATGTGTGCTGTATGGATAGCTTGAAACCTTGTCATCTGTGGTTGAGTATGCAGAGGTTTTGTTGTCCTCACTGTGTGCTTGCAGCAACGTAGCCATATTGTTGCTCAAATCACTATTTTTTAGACAAGGCCTCATTGAAATAACAATCTTGGAGTTCATAGGAAGCTTCAGCCAGAGCCATATGTTGTCATCAGAAATTTTGACCTCCTCTTGCAGGCTGTTTAACAAGGAGTTCAGCAACGGGTTAGTCAGGATTTGGGATTCCTGTTCTGGGCTATCTGCCTTGTTTTCTCTCCAGTGTGTGTGAGATCCCGAGGCGCACACCACTCACTATGAAGCATTGCTACTCCACCCTCATGCTTCTGCCAGGAGTGCTGTGAGGATACAATCTGCTTTCCATGTCCTTTGCACCTGTTTTGGACTGTTGAACTTCACTGACTTTGTTCAAGTCACTCATTTGCAGCTGGGAATTGAATGTTGCCTGTCTATCCCTGTAGATCAGGGAGCAGCTCCCTTGCTCAGTAGCGAGCATCCTATTAAATAAGGAAGCTCTGTGTACTTGTTCTGAGCAAGTAGAAGACTGTCTGGGTAGGATTTTAGATAGGATCACTCAGACTTCCTTATGTATGAAAAGTAAAACCTCTCACGTAACAGGAGTAACTGAAGATAGTTAATGTAGTATGAGGAATACAGTCATTTCATCTTGGCTTGTTTAAAGTGGTGACTGCCATAATGAATACATTTTTAAAGAAAGAAAGAATATGAAACGAAGACATTCAAGCAACTTTTTTGTAACTCCCCTAAATATACTCTACCATGCAAAAAATACTGCAAAATGTTGATAAGCATCTTTTCCTCCACAAAATCGAAATAAAATTCCTTTCTCTTTTTCAACCTGGTGCTTCTGCCAGATTTGTTATGTTGGGAACATGATGTAGTGTAAAAGGCATCTGTAACCTCAGGCTCTCAAGAAAAGGCATGTTTTATACATTATTCTCATCTCTTCGATGGATACCTTCTAGGAAATGCTTTGTTAGTTGTTCTTTTTTTCCAGTACAGAAATACTGCTTCAACATGTTCTGCGCTGAAATGTCAGCGTTGTGCTGTTGTGTAGGTGGTAGTATGTATTATACACAGTTTTGAAAACCTGAATAATCAGTGATGTGCATGACTTTGCCAGGGAAAACAAATGGCTGTGTCATTTTGATTTCGGTATATCAAGAAAATGTAACCTATAAAAGTTAATTAGCATTCTTCAGAAGGGGGTTGTTTAACTAACATCTTTGTTTCCATGTTTTCAGTTTTGTCAGAAGCTGGAGGGGAGTGTTTATTCTGCTGCTAATATATACCCATAGATTGGCAGATTATTCCGTGGAGTTTTAGCTAGCATGCATCTGTCCTCCACTTCATTGAATGGGTAGGTTTTCCACTCATTTTAACAACTGCTTAGATTCACTGAAGAAGAATGTATCACAGACTTCATTATTTTTTTTTACATAGAGTTTATCAATAAAGCTCCTTGAGCCTGATTAATTATATATCAAAATGAAGTTTTTCCAGTGACTTTAAAAAAGGAAAAAGATGTGGATAGAAGATATAGCCATTTGCACACCAGCATTACTTAAGTGTGCTAAAGTAAGTTGTAAAATTTAGAGGGCAGGCTTCTCACTCACTGACTGCTTTCACAAATTCCTTCTGGACTGAGACCTTCCCAAGGCTGAAAAATCGAAGATGAATAAAATTGTACTTCTATAATAAAAATTAAATTGTTACCTTTACAAATATTCTAGAAATGGAGGAGTGTAAGGTTTGATTCTGGAGGTTATTTCTGGATATTAATTTTTACATGAAAGTATTTAAGAACAAGTAGTTAGTAAAGGGATCTAATTTTCATGTTAACGTGCCCCATATAGAAAAGATAATCCTTAGAGGCCAGACTTTCAAGCTGGCTAAGCCTGCTGAGATGCACTTGCCGGGTACAGAATCCTTCCTTAAATACTAAAATAAAAAGTTGAGGTTCCTGTGGATAGAAATTAAAAGTCTTGTGGATAATTTGGCCTATTTTTTATTGCTCTGCAGATGTACATGTGAGACTTTATTTGAGAATTAGCTTTGATATTGTGTGTGTATAAAAGCCTGGTGTTCTTTTCAGTGTCACTTTGGATGGTGGCTGGAACCCATCCAGGGACTCCAGCATTTTAACTGCTTATGAAAATGCCTAGGCCTGGACAGGTCTTGGAGATGGTGAAAAAATGATAAGGAGTGAAGATTTGAAAGTTTACAAAATCTAGTAGTTGCAGTGAAGGGAAATGAAACAAATGGTGAGCTTGATGGCAGGGAGAGAGAACTCGGGACAAAGTAAGTTGAAAAGTAATGACAGAGGGATTTTGACTCTGAGTAGCTGCTGTTGAGGAGATATTTCTGTTCTGCCTTTTTGTGCTTAGGCCTGTTCTAAGCACAATCTGTTCAGTTTTACAATCTCTGATTATAAATCCCAGAGCATAAGGGCATGAACACTGACCCTCGGTTTGAGGTAAGCTTTGGCATCTCACTTAACAGTGTCAGGCCAACATCTCTTTGCTGATCAAACGTCTTCCAAACCAGTTCTCATCTTTCCTGGTAGCCACTTCCTTTTGTGTTTAAAGCACCATATCTATAACCTGGATATATTGTTTCCTAGTCATTCGCAGTTGCTTTTTGCATGTTTGCATGTCTTTTTCCTCCAAGACTAGAAGCTTGTTAAGGCTCAGTTTTTCACTTAAGACTTAATTGAGTTTTTACAAGCTTCTTCATCCAACTGCCAGGTATTTGGTTCTGTTCTTCTGACTCGTTTTGCTGTTGTTGGACTGCAAAACGTTCCTTCTCCTAATCAGCCCCAGATACTGACTTTGGGCCACACAGGACCCCACTGCAGCTGCTCCTATGCGTGGGTCCCACACTGCAGCTGCAGGGAAGCAGCCTCAGCTGGTAGACATGGAGGTGAGCAGTGAACAGAGCTCCCACTACTATCACAGGATAGCAATGATGCCCTCCGGGGCGTGGTGGGCAGCAGTTCCTGGAAGTACTCTTGCTGTATTGACCACTTCTCACTTTAGAGGTGATGTAAGAGATTGTTGGGTTAAAACTCTGTCAATGTTTGAGAGCTGGAATTCAAGCTCCCCCCTACTAACATTTACCCAAATTTGCAAGCCAGTATTCTTTGTTACAAGTTCACAGTTTTCCTTCTTTTTATAATTACCACTTTTTCTGTTATGCTTGATCTCTCCCATTATTCTCAGTTCTACCACTCATACATGTAAAAAAGAGTTTTTTTACAAAGATTCATTAATTAGAAATTAGAATACTTATCGGAAGTAAAGGGTAACAAATATCTTTTTTAAGGTAAAACTGTATTTTCTGTTCTATACATAGAACATCCATTTCTTCTGTTACTTTTTATTAGTAAATGTTGTCCTCAGTCCTTTACTGACCCATGTTGTGTAATCTTCCAAGCTTTGATACTTTGGCTAATAGATACCGTAGTGATCTTGAAGAATTTTAAATCTCATTGCATCTCTAATAAGTAGACGACATTGTAAGAATACTCAGATCATAAACAGTTTATTTTTTCCTAGTGTCTTTATCCTGTACTAAGGTAGTATATACTGCAGTAGGAACAGTATCATATGCAAAAGCAAATTCTGTAATTTCATTTGTTTTTAAATATTGTGGAGACTTGATGAGAAGTCTAAATGACATTTCCCAAGATCTGGAACTGGTAGATATTTTTCCACTGAGAGTAGTGAGCCCATTGGAAAAGATGTGGAAAATGCCAGTACCAGAACAAGCAGGAGGAGAGTGCAACACAGCATGTGGGATGGACTAGCACTTCTGGGCATGGATGAGCAAAGATTTGAGCAGCAACAGAGTTGAAAAATGTTGTATCACAGAATCATTAAGGTTGGAAAAGACTTCTAAGATCTAGTCCAGCCGTCAGCCCCTTACCACCATGCCCTCTAACTCACGTCCCTCAGTGCCACATCTACATGGGTCTAGAACACCTCCAGGGACAGTGACTCCACCACCTTCCTGCGCAGCCTATTCCAGTTCCTCACCACTCTTCTGGAGAAGAAATTTTTCCTAATATTCAACCTGAACCTCCTCTGGCACAACTTGAGGCCATTGCCTCTCGTCCTATTGCTGTTACCCACAAGAAGAGGCTGACCCTCACCACTCCGCAACCTCATTTCAGGCAGTTGTAGAAGTGATATTGTCACCCCTGAGCCTCATCTTCTGGAGACTGAACAACCCCGGTTCCCTCAGTTTTTCCCCAGTAGGCTTCTGCTCCAGACCCTTCACAGCTTTGTTGCCCTTCTCTGACACGCTCCAGGGCCTCAGTGTCTTTCTTGTAGTGAGGGGCCCAAAATTGAACACAGCCCTTGAGGTGCAGCCTCCCCAGTGCTGAGTACAGAGAGATGATCACCTCCCTATTCCTGCTGACTATTGAGAATGCTAGATCCGCTATGAAAGTAATGCCTCCTGTTTCATTATGTTGGCTCACGATGTCAGAGGCAGATGCTGATTGTATGGCAGTAGAGGCTGAACCTTCCCACCAATATTCCGTTACATTTTGTTGCTGTTTGACAGATGGCAGCAGAGGGGCAGTCTGACAAAATGGCGTCTGGCATGGAAGTGCGTATGGAGCAAAGATAAGTCATTAAATTCCTCCACGAGGAAAAAGTGGCACCTCTTGATGTTCAGTGATGCTTGCTGAACGTGAAGCCAAGCAGTGGACATGGTGACACTGAGGCAGTAGGTGGTGACAAAGACATTGGATCACCTTTGCTGGCACAGATTGTTAAAAATGCAGCACACAGGCTCTTGTTCATTGGTGGTGAAAATGCACAGCTAATAGTGATGACGTGTTGAAAAATAGAGTTTAATAGCTGAGAATTTGCTCTTTCAAGTGGTGCTATTATGCTCTTTGTATTGGTTGTAGTTTCCAGGGAAATAAATAGAAGGAATTTCTTTTGGAACAACCAACGTAAATATTCAGTAAAGCACTCCTACAATTTATAGTTACATTTTATCTTAAATAATGATTGAAAATTGAAACAATATATCTGTATATTAATGCCAAATGACATGAGCTTCTCTTTTAAAAGTTTTCCTGAAAAAAGCAGCAGGTTTCATCCTCTGGCACTGAGAGAAATGCCTCCTTCTCTATTACTTTGTATACAAATTATAAGTAACTGTAAAATGTGTCTATCTGTCCGAGTTAACTGCAGGGAATTAATTCCAAAAGAAAGGGTTAATATGTCATTATTGTAATGATTACAACTCTTGGAAAAAGAAGCATTCCTAAGTGAGAAAATAAGTGTTGTGTTTAGTTCAAGCTCTTTTTCTAAGGCGTTGCATTTTCTTTCTTTTTTCTTTCTTTTCTTTTTTTTTTTTTTGAAACTATGCTGCACTTTTCTTTTGTAGTTTTTACTTTTGTATACTAGTGTGAGGACAAAAGACATACCTTCTGTAATGATCCCCTACTGTAATACGAATTTGCAGAAATGTGCAGTAGTGTCTTTATACTTGTATAGAAGTGTAACATTTATTTTTATCTACCTATATATATAATATTTAAAACTAGTCCTTTCTCTCTTGTCAGTGTGCTGTGCCATATGGTGCCGAGCAACATGCCAGATGATAAAAATATTCCTAGAACATATGATATCATCAGTCAATTCAAGAGGGGTGAAACTTCTTGACCAAAGCATTTGTGGCTTTGATACATTTTCATGGGTGTAAACTGTATATTTTGAACTGATGAAGTATGTCCAAGAGGCCTCCTTCTATGCAAATGCTTAAATACATGATTAGAGTATTTTGTTTGTTAATAAGGTTGAAAAGAAAAAAAAAAATTGATTTAACAAAGGAATTCATGGCAAAGTAGGATGTTATTTTCATAGCAAGAAATGATTCGCTTTCTTCCTTTCAATAGATATTGCTGATAGCTGCTCTGAAGTTGGATCTGTGCCATGAGGAATGGCATTTCTCCATCTCTTTTCCGCTTGTGGAGAAGACAGAACATAGTGCTTGGTCAGAGGATGTTCATATTTAGTGCAGGCAGCTATCTGTGCTTGTTGGGGAAAAGACTGTGTGTGCTCTTTGTCACTCCCCTCGGGGGAGAGGGGGGGAGGAAGAGAGAGAGAAAAAGAAAAAAAGGCAATATTAAGTATTATGGTTTCCATCAGAGTTTTAGTTATTCTGAGGTGTCATTGCTGGGGTTTTTCTTACTTTATTTTGAGCTTGTTTCTGTCTGTTTGTACCAAACACCGAAAAATCCTGTGTGTTTTATATTGGCAGAGGTACCTGCTCTGAACAAACTTGGATATTTCTTTAGGAAATGTCACAGGGATTTACAAATCTAGAAAAAAGACATTAAAAGCTGTGGGGAGTCCCAGTGTTGCAAGAGAAATGGCCTTTGCAGTGATGTTAGCAATGCACAAACTTTAATGTCAGAAGTACCTTATCTACCTTCCTGTTCTCTGTTCACTGCTGTCTTTGTCATTGGAAGTATATTGAGGACTACAGCCTCGTCTTTGAGCTGGGACATAAAAATCCTGTTGGTTGAGCCAAAGGGATTAGATCCATGGCACTGGACTCTCTTCCTGCTCAATCTATTTCAATATGTCTGTGTTTATAGTGGAGAATCTCAGTAGTGTGAGGTCTGGCATTCCTCAGCTGGTATTTTTTAAACTCGCCTTTATGTGTGTTCTGCAGCATTCTCATTCTGCAGTGACTGTTAGCAGACTTTGAATTCCTAAATTAATTCCTACTTCTCTTTCCCTCAAATACTTGTAAGCGATCTGAGTTATTTGTTTGTATTTAAAAATTATTATAATTAAAAAATATTAATTTAAAAGAGGCTTTTGTGTGTTTTGTTCTCTTTTGCTTTAGATTTTTTTAGAAAAAAAAAATGGATGCAAAGTTTAAATTATGAAACATTCAACAAAGTGTAAGTATTGTCATATATTAATGTATACTAGTTCGCATGCTGTTGATGCAATGGAAAAAGACAGGAGTCCTAACTGCTAGTTTGTGCTTTCCATCCCTTACTTATTGTGACTGTTCTCTCTCATAGTTAATAGTCCTCCATAACAATCTCTTGCAACCCATCAGCAATTTGTACCTACAGGTTAATACACTTACAAATGCTTTTATAACAGAATAGCCTCATCAGATGGCAGATATATTAATGCTCTCCCTCACATTTTTCCTTTGAAAATGAACATAATTTACCACTTTTATGGTGACATTTAGTTTGGAGAGAAGCACTTTGCCCAACAATTAAACTTTTCACTACTCGAGTGTCTCCAGAGATGCCTCACACCATAGATATTTTAAGAACTCAGGCCCTGTATGTTTGTTTGGGGTTTATGTTTAACGCAGCTCTAAATGGGGTTAAGAACCCATTGGATTATATCACCTTTGGGGATTTGGGGCTCTCTTCTGTAGAGATGTATTGTGCTTGCGTTATCTCCTTACAGCTGTCAGTCTTTGTGCTCTCTCCTCCATCAGTCTTGTTTGTACTCAATATTGGTGAAACAGGATATGTTTTTCCATCTAGGTGTTTGATTATATAATAATCTTCTAATTCGGATTTTGAAAATGATGCTGTTGTCCCCTACAGCCACCTGCACTGTAAGTTGAGAATTATAAGAAAAATTGAAATTAAGGACATTTTAATCATTGAAAATATATTGTCTAGTTCTTACTAGTCCATCAGTGTGTTGCATTTGGTGAGCATGGCTTATTAAGGTTAAAAGGAGGACCTCAAAGCATATAAGTCATACATAGTTTGTTTTTGTTCCTTGTTGAAGTGGTAGAGGCTCTTGGGATGGGTTCCACGCCCCACCAGCAGCAGGAGCAGTTTGGCAATGGGTCCCCTCCACAGGACCATGGCTCTAAGCCCCGTGGTCAAACCTCTACCTCCTGTCCAACCTTGTAGATCAGACACACAGAGGCACTTACCCTTTGCTCAGAACTTCTTAGTAGCATCACTGAGATCTGTCAAGCCAAAGTGATCAAAATCGTGTGGAGTGGACTCAAAACAAAATCATGTTGTAAATGCAATTCATGCCTTTCAGGAGGGCAAACACAGCTGTCTGTATTTCAGTGCAAAAGGCTTCAGAATTATTTCTTAATAAGGTTCTTCTACCTGAAGATATTCTTCATCAATAACTGTAGGCTAAACAAGGTAATGTGTCAGAGCAAAAGACATGGATATGATTGAAGGCTGAAATGACTTCTGTGGATAAGGTCTTCACCTCTGAGGCACAGATACAGATTTTAAGGATGTTGCCACAGAGCTGGATCCATGGGAACAGTGATCCTGTGTCAAGGATGGGCGCTGGACACCTCAGCTGAACATTTATTAATTTTCTGTCATAATACTGTGACCTACAGACCATCTCAATTAGTTTTTTAATCAAGAAGAAGCAACACAATGGGAACAGAACTTTTATCTAAACAATGAGGAGCTATGAGGCCATGTGATGCTTTGTGCAGCAACGCGGCCATAACCTGCATATAAAGTTCAGCAGGTGCATCACAGTGCTCACACTCTGCAGCCTCAGCTGAGACTTTCTCATTTGCAGTGGAGCCTACCGAAGACTGCAAATCAGATGCATATATTGTATTACTGTTTTTTAGTATTTATTAAGCTTCTTATAAACTGTATCAAGCTGAGCTGACCACAGGGTAAATGTTTTCACTATACTTTCCTATGTGGTGAAGAGCAGCCAGAGACAATGAAGCTTAGAAGTTGTAGCAATGGAAGGAAGGAATTTGTAAGCCCTTATAACCTTGAACATTAATTCTCATAAGAGATCACATTTTCAAAAGGTGAAGGAATGAATAGAGGCACAAAGATATGCATGCTTGTATAGATCAACACAGTTGGCTCAGTACACAATCAAAAGCACATTTCAGCACCTAATTACCCCTTCTGAAGTGTAGTTATGCAATGTATCCGCCCACTTGCTATAAACCTGAATGAAGATATAAGCTGCATATAGGTTGTTTACATTGCAATTCTTTGCCTCTTTTAGAAAATCCAACCTTTACTCACTTCATATGAGCAGCTCACAGGATTTTAAGAATTCATCTTAACAGAAAGCAGATGGTTTCAGAAAGCTGAAATGAAGAAGGAGAAGAAAGAAATGTAAGATTAGAACTAAAACGTGTAACAGAAAGTGAAAGCTACCATGATAGATTTTCTTTTTTAAAGATAGGGGATTACAACAATCAGTCTCATGTCCTGCCATCCAGAGAAGGGGAAAGCACTCAAAATGTTTTTAAAGAGATAACTTTATTTTGTTTATATCTAGAAAGTGTTCGACAGCCAATTACAGAGCACAGATTAGCATCCTGTCTGCTTCTGAAAACCCTCATAGCCTTGCTGTGCATGGTCCCAGGAGCTTGTCTCTGCACTGAGGTTCAGGAAGATATCTCCAAAGCAAGGGGATGCAAGCTTCTCCAGCGTCAGCAGGAGAGCTGTGGCCTGCTGCTCTCTTCCGCCTCTGTCTGCAAAGATAAACTGGGGATTAGGGGAACCATAAGAGAACACATAGCAGTCCTACTGCAAAAGCCAACAGTCTGCTTTAAATTAGCAGCAAGAGTAATTTTCTCTTGCAGTAGCAATATTTCTTTATTAAAATGAGAGGACAGGATTTAAATATACCATAACACTTCCAATGCTGTGTCGTGTTTCTTGGAGGACTGTGTTTTGCTATGTTTATTTGCCTCAGGGGTAACACTTTTTTATGTACATTGTGAGGCTCAATAGTCTGGCAGAGGCAGCATTTAGAACTGCTTTTCTTGATACTGTGCATCTGTCTCTGTTGTGGTGGTATCTATATCGAAGTTTATAGAAAAGAAATAGATAGTGAAGATGTCTCTGGACTCTGTTTTTTCAGTGTTGCTATAGTTTGGTTTTCCAGCAGGCTGTGATTAATGTTTGTATAAGATAGCAGGGTAACCTTTTTTGCCTGTGGCTATTCTTAAGGAAAGAGTCATGAAAATTTCCCAGGGCAATTTATCTATAAATTTATCTGTCAATACTGGGAGACAGCTGCCTGTTCTCTCCACATGGATAAGTAGTTATTTCAGTTATATGTGAGAAGGATTATGTTCACTTTATGAATGACCAGTATTTGGTCAAAATAAACTTTTTTGCTATTTGAAACTCCTGTTTAGTTACAAACTGTCAGTCTTGATACAGGTACTGGAGGCAAGATAAACACATCATATGTTATTCCTGCGTAGTAATTCCACCAGGTCACTACTATCATTATAGTATTTTTAATATGTTGAAAGCTCATCTTTAAACAGATGATATAAGTGCAGTTGGTGTGTTTTCTCCTTTCACCTTCCTCTCTTCAGGGACTGGATTCCAGGGACCAAGTGCTCGTGGCATTTTTACCTGTGCTGTGTGGTTCCAGAGTGGAGCCCCAGCTTCCCAGCAGAGGAGTTCTTCAAAGAAGGGCTCTGGGAGTTTGAGTGATAGGAGACTATTTGACTACTCAGATAAATGGAGAGTTGATTCTAAAAGCTCTTACTTGATCTTGACTCATGAACGGGTGATTCTATTTCTTAAAAAATTACCAGTTCTAGCATTTGTTCTTCTTATAAATCTATGGAAAATTGTTGTTTGCAAACAGTTTCAGACAGGTGCTGTCTAGCAGCAGTAGCACAAGCACCATTACTGTCTCTATAACAAAACAGTTATTGATTTTCTTATTGGGGGAAAATATCTACATGTCAGCGTATTCTCTCTATATTTGTATACCATATATAGAAATATATATTCTGGGAAGGGCAAGCTAGACACATGGCTAATTAAAACATACAACTTCTGTTGCTTTTATTCTTCCCAGGTTATTTACAGAGCATAGCTTTGGGTATACAAGGATCTGCTCTGAAAGTAATGCCACCTATTATGTTAGTCCGTGATGTCTGAGATGGTTGTTGGTGGTATGGCAGTAGAGGCTTCCCACCAATATTCTGTTTTATGTTGCTGCTGTGTGACAGATGACAGCAGAGGGGCAGTCTGACAAAATGGCATCTGACGTGGAAGTTCATATGAAGCAAAGGGGTGGAACTGAATTCCTCTGTGAGGAAAAAATGGCACCTGTTGACGTTCAGTGACGCTTGCTGAGTGTGTATGGAGACCAAACAGTGGATGTGAGCACAGTGAGGGTTGGGTGGTGCATTTCAGCATTAGCAACAGCAGCAGTGTGTCCCCTCCAGTGGTGCAGATTTTGACAAGCATGCAACCTCTAGTTCATTAATGGTGAAAATGCATAGCTGATGGTGGCAACTGCGTTGGAAAATAGTGTTTAGTAGCTGAGAATTTGCTCTATCAAATAGTGTTATTGGGCTGTTTGTATCTGCTGTAATTTCTTTGGAAATAAATAGGAGGCATTACTTCTGGAGCGACCTGCATACATCAAAAAGGAAACTTGTTTCTTTGATGGAATTCCAGCTTTCTACTCATCTATCCATTCACTTATTTAGAATTTTGTACCTAAATCCATCTACGGTATCTGAAGCTACCGACATGGTTCCAAATTCTGGGTTAGATCCACTTGTCAGTGAATATAGGAAGTTGTAGAATTAGTACAGAAAATATAGTGTTAGTCTTACGGTAGTGCAGGGCTATGCTTGGTGAGTAACTGTGTTTTCAGTGACAAAAGCGATGGATTAATTATGTGGTATGTCTTCAACTTTTTTTAGCACTTGAGTTGATCTGAGTCGTACTGAAATCACTGCTGAAATCAGCTTCAGGTTTGGAGAGACTGACCATAACGTTCTGGTTGAATTTTTTGGTGTTGATCTTTCTGTCTGCTTCCTTATTCTTGAGGGGAGAAGTGACTGTTCAGATCCAACCATTCTGTGTGCAATTATAAGTGTAACCTGTTCATGTTGACTGTACTCAGGCAAATTTTAAAAGCAGTTAGTTCTAGCTTGTGTTGGTCCCACTTGATCCTATAGAAATGATGGTAAGATCACTCTCTGGAATGCCACTTTTCCCTGAAGTCCAAGGGTAAAATCTATGCTGGACAGAACTCCTTATGCTATGAAGCAACTTGTGCCCTTGGATTTGCAGTTCCTTTTGTTCCTGTCACTCTTCACTGTGGGTTGCAGTTGCTTGTGGGTAGCATAAATATGAATATGTAAGTGACAGAGGACCTTCCTTGGGGTTCATCCGACTACATGTGCATTTGGGAGAAGGGACCCCTACCAGAGCATGATTCATCTCATTTTGTCTGAGTCTAAAACAGATTAGACAAATGGGAATTTAACAGTGGGTGATGGCTTGTCCAAATGTCAAACCAGAGACCATCACCCCATAAGACAAAAAGAGTGAAAGTGGAACCAGAAAGCCCCCTTGTACGTCTCAGCAAATATGGCCACACACATCTAGCCAGGACTTCATTGCTGTTGTTACTCTTCAAAATTGGCCATTTGGAAATCATAAGTGCACAGTGTTTCACATTGGATCAAAAATAATCTGGAAATTTGGTATCCATTAAATTTTGTATGCAGTTTTCTATTTTGTTAAGCTCTCCTGAGGATAAAACTCATATTCTGTGTATGTCCAAAGTATAATTGCTTCCCGATTTGTAACTGCTGACACAAAGGAATCTTTCTTATTAACAGATCTGGGCAGAAAGTCAGATTTTAAAATCTGGGCTACTCTGTTGTCTATCTCTGATTTTCTCAAGAGAGTGTGAATAAATAAAATAAAATGAAATAAAATAAAATAAAAAATCCTTGGATACCTCTGGCATGTTATGCAAACCAATAGGCTTTAAACTTTCTGGGGGATGCAACAAGTTCGTGGAGACTAGAAATCTAATTTGGAGAAATGAAGTTTTGAGACTGTCTAAATGAGGAAAACAGTTGCATTTAAAATTTGATTTTAAAAAAATTGCTGGTGCAAATGTTAGGGGAAAATAAGAGTTTTTTAGATGGTCAGTAGAGGGCAGGCATATTTTATTTGTGAAGAACCTTTGCCCACTACTGTGTGCAAAGAATATTTGTTCTATCTTCAGAGTTGAGGAGTGTAAGTCTACTTTGTCATATTACAGTGATGTAAATCAGCAGTTATAATTTAAAAAGACATTGTCAACCCCTTTGAGGAGCTAAATGTCCATTTTAAAGCAATTGGAGGATATGAGTTATGACTGCAGGCATTTAATTTCTGTGTTTGGATAGTAAAAACCGTGGCATAAAAAACCTGAAATACTGCTGCTACTGAGTACTAGAGAAGAATCATTTCTCTGCTGAATTCTGTAAAATGCAGTAGTTCTTTCTGATGTGAACTACTATATCACTAATGGGGTGGAAACACACTCTCGAAAGTCATGATTGTTTAAATCTTAAGCTCAGTAATGGAGATTCTTCTTGAAGATCTGGCTATCCAAGTGACTTTAAATCTAAAGGAGCAATGCCTCTTTTAATTTCTACCTGCCTTCCTCTGTAATTGAAACAGTGTTTGTATTTCAGCTGGACAGAATACCTAACAGGTTCTGAATACAGGATAAAATCAGTGTCATATCTGATTAACTCAACAGAAAACAAATAAAGTGGATTTAAAGAAGCATTTATTTTGAATGAGAATGCTCTCCCCCAAATGTATTTTCGTACTGAAACAAAATGCAGACAATATCTTTCAGGAAACTAATCAATATGAGCACGTTTCTAATGTAGCTATGGTACATAACTTTTAAACTATTACAGTGAGCTTTATTCTTGAAGAGAATGAACAATGAAAATACATTTGTTGATGCTAAAAACCAGAAATTTTTGTTTAGATTTACCTGCGTACACATCCACAAACTCTTATTTATGTGCGTGATCAAACTTGCTACGATGAAGCTACACATGTAAGTTAAGTAATAGAAGCACGAGGCAAAGCTTATGTCATCTACCATTTCTTTATCTGGCTTGACAGTTTGATTTTTTTCCAGCAAGATGTTCACATAGACACCTTTAATTAGGATCAAAAATGTTTTGAAGATTTTTCTAAAAACATGCAGTTGTTATTCAGTTTGCCCTTTCTTTATGTATCAAGAGAATGATTTTGTTGCCTTTCATGTCTATTTCAGCTACTAGAGGAAGTGAATGCTTTAAAAATTGTTGCCCTCCCATTCCAACTTCATAAACTTTGCACTTGTTAGCCTGGGAACTCCAATACCTTCATTGCAACTATGCTTTAGATGTGTGACTGGGAAAGAAAGGGCCTTGAATTGCTCTTGTAACTGAACATAAAGTAAGTTTGTATGATTACTTTCATTCCTTTTTAAGTGATGTGGCCTTACAGGCAAGGAGATGAATTTTTATGCTACCCATACCTTCCAGATGGTCTCTGGGATTAGTTTCAAGTTTTTGTTCTAGAAATTAATGGAAGTCCATATTTACATGCAATCCAGATAGATACTGAGAGGACGAATCTCAATAAGAAATGAAAGCTGATTGAAGAGATGCAAATGTTAGAACCTTCAAATGATTTCAATCAAAATTGGACTTGCTGTAATGTGGGTACATGTTGCTAAATTAACTGCAATTTATCTACTTGTATCTCTGTTGTAGTCATCAAGGCAGATGGAAGAACTGTCCATATGCAGGCTATATCATAGATAAAATTTACAGGATATACTTACTCTAATCCTGTGCTTAACCCCTGAATGTTATGTTTTCTATGAAGTGTTAAATGCAAAAAAAGGGAACTTCTGGACTAAAGCTTAGGTTACTGGATTTCATAGCACTCAGGTAGATAGAAAAGCTAAAACTTGATTGTTGTGATGGTGCCACTACAGCAAAGTGTTTTTAGCCATATGGGTCTTAAGAAAAATACATATATTTCTGTAGATAATAACGCTCATCAAGCTAACAAATGACTTTCAAAGTTTTAATGCATAAACTTTCAAAAAAGAATTTTTCATTTACAGTCTCTGCCTTTGACTTGAGATAGTCAAACTGCTGTAGTGTAAATTTTAACATTACTTGCACTGACAACATCGACTTCAAACCTAGTCATTTCATAAAAAAAGAGCTAGTGCTTTCAGGAAATATTCCTATTTCTATGTTACCTTGCCAGTTTCTGTAATTCTGCAGTTATATTTTCCTCTTTAATGATGTCTGTCTCCTGCATTGTACTGCAAGGCTGTAACGAAAGAAGGGGATAATACATTTATGCAAAGTAACAATGAAATAGATGAAGATTTTTTTACACAAATTATTTTATGGATTATTTACACCAATTCCATCTGCATATAGTAAACAGAGATTAGAGAATTTAGTTGTATTATTACGTTTGCATATAAGTGTTGGACTATTTATTATTACATCAGTGCTGAGCATGGTAAAAGCTGGAAATAACTTCTCCTTCAAGAGCTTGAGTCTTGAAAACAAGACAGACAGATGGCTGTAGAGGAACGGAGATGAACTACAATGGTCTACTCAATATTTAGGGATTTTTTTCTGTTAGTTTTGTTATGAGGTATTGCTGAATGACTTCACTTCAACCTAAAATAATGAATGAGAACTTCTGTTTAACTTAGCCATTTGAGGCATACATAACCCATCCAGCATAACCTCCATAGATGAGATGAGACCAAAGAAACAAACAAAGCTGAGAAAGATAAATGACCACAGTCAAATGTGAATTATCTTTCCTATCTACATACTTTTGTCTTTTGAGGCACTGAAATTGGTGTTCCCAGGCTCTTTCTTGCGCTGTTTCTCTTGGTAAGCTCCGTGATGCAAAGGATGAGATGTGCTGTGGGAGATAAGAATGGAAACAGCATCAAATGTTGAATTGAGGTAACCCAGGTGTGAGCATGGGATGATGTTAAACACCTAGTTGAATGCCTGTGTAAATGTCTATATGGTTAAGAAGACTTGTAAAGAACTAAGTAATAGAAAAGGTGCAGTAAGTCTAATAAAAATGCATGATAGGATAAGAAATGAATCTGAGGGAGACTGAGAGGGGTAAAGAGGAAAAGAGGTAATGGGAAGCCTGAGAAAAATACAAGGAAGGAAGAAAAAAAATCTCTTGACAGACTCTTGTATAAGCAGTTCTACCTGAAGAAAATCTCATTTGCACACTGGCAAAGTAAAAAGGAAGGCTGAACAGGGGAAAATTAAACTGGAAGCAAAACAGAGGGAAGGGTCTTTCTTTATTTTTTTTTTTTTTACTTTTTTTTTTTTTTAGAAAATGGAATGCTCCCAGAATGTTGGTAGTCGTTTGTTTCATGGTTTTTGTTTCATTCTGGCTAAGAATCCCCCGAATTCCCAACTTTTCATTATCCCATAGTATTTATTAGCCCTGTTGTAGTATCACCACAAGTCTTGAAGAAAATCAGGAATTTTCAGGGAGAGAGAGAGACTACATGAACAACAAAGATGATAAACTTTGTGTTCTGAAGCCTGATGCAGAACTTACTGCAAACAGTGTGAGAATTTTCATTAAGGTAAATGAGTGGTTAACATTTTAAATGTGCTAGAAAACTAAGTATGTGTCCATATTCTGCAATAACACACCATTAAGAGACATAAAGACAGCTCTGAGCATCTAAGCGGCAGAAATCTGAAGTAATTCATCCCACAGCACAAAACCGAAATGCCAGCCTCAGTGAAGAAAATGCAAGTAGGGATTTACCTCTGCAGCTTTGGGACAGAATTGATCCAAGTATGTCCAAATAAGCTCCTGCTTTCTTACTGCAGCTGCAGTGGTTAACTAAAAAGCAGGCCTAACATATAAGGTGGCTGGGCTTTGACCTAAAAGCATGAAGTATGTTTAATGTAAGCAGAAATATCCTAGCAGGGCTGAAGAAAGTCAGGCCTAGGGCTTGTCATCAGTTCCACAGGTACTTCTTTTTCCAGTTGCCAAGTCCAGTTTGGCCCTGGTTTGATCCCCCAGAGAGATGTTAGAACAATACAATAAGCACCTAGACAATAATAAGGTGATAAAAAACAGCCAGCATGAATTTGTCAAGAACAAATTGTGTCAAACCAATCTCATTTCCTTCTTTGACAAGGTAACTGGCCTAGTGGATAAGAGAGAAGTAGGAGATGTGATGTATCTTGACTTAAGTGAGGCTTTTGACACTGTCCAACATGACATCCTTATAAGCAAGCTTGAAAAATATGGCCTAGATGAAATCACCATAAGTGGCTGCAAAGCAGCTGAAAGAAACGTCCGCCAGAAGTTATCAGTGGTTCTCAGTGGTGCAGAGGCAGCTCACGTGGCAGTCTCTTCCGGGGAAGTTCTCTTCTCTGGCCCATCATTCAATTGTTAATGAGAAAATACACATTTATTCTTTTTACAGGGATAAATGCAGGGGGAGATGAGGTTTGCAAAGCTAAGAAGGAATGAATGTGTTCAGAAAGATCTCTGTAAATGAAGAGGCCATGATAAAAATCAACCAGGTGAAATTCAGTAAAGAAGTGCAAAAATACCACCCTTTGAAAAAAATATGGTAAATGCACAAAGACAAAATGCAAAAGTAATTGGGAGGCAGAGAAGTGTCTGGGGTTTTGGGAGATCACAAGTGAAATATAACTCACAAAGGACATGCTATTGCAAATAAAGCACCTCTTTTTTCGGAATTCTTTAACAGGAGTGTCATGTGTAAGACATGGGAAGTAATTATTTTGCACCATATGGTGCTGGTGAGGCCTCAGCTGGAGTATTGAATCCAGTTTTGGGGACTGCATATAAAGAAAGATGTAGATAAATTGGAGAGTTTCCAAAAGAAATCACGAGGAAATGAAGAATTTTAAAAGCATGATTTAAAAAGAAAGGTTGAAGGAGTTAGATTTGCCTAGAATATTTATTCCCCTTACCTGTTTTTGAGGCGGGAGGGTCTAGACGGACTCTTGAGGTCTGTCCTGGTCCTATGTTTTCATAGTTCAATCTCTAATTTTGGCCATTTGACTGACTTATATTCCTCTAAATCACAATTAGTTGATGTCATGACAGAGGCATCAGAAAAGATCCGAAAGAGAAAGCAGATACTCAGTGTGATTTACATGGATTTCTCTGTGTGAGTATCGCAATAAGGATGATGAATTTATGGGGGAAATAAAGAAATCAGTGTTCAAAACTGACATCATTAGTAGTGTCGAAAAAAACCACTTGGTGTGTGATTATTATTTTTGTGTGACAACATGCATTTCAGTATCATCATTTTGACAGATTGGTACCTTCAACAGTCTGAGTTTTCCTTCTGTAAAGTTTTCATTAGTGGAGATTTCTGATTGGACCCGGAATATTGTTTTTCCTGAACAGAAATATAAGAGAATGAGAAAGTAGAAATTTTAAGGAGGAAATAACTACACATTCACAGTGTTTGGGAAGATTTTTCCTTATTTCCATTTGTTTTTTGTTTTTTATATGTGTGTGTGTGTGTTTATTTTTCAGTTCCAAAAATATCTCTTCTGAATTGTGGCATTTAGATGTTAAGGCATTGGCGAGAATAGTTGCCAATGATTCTTACTTTCCTGCTTTTCTTATAACTGTATGGCTTATCTGTTCATATGCCTCCTGCAAAAATTGCCATTATTTAGATGTATTCGCCAACAAAGTATTAACAGATCAGTAGATAATGAAACCCTGCATGTAAGCTGCTAGGCAAGGAATAATACATATAATTCCTTTTTTTTTTCCTAGAGACCAAATTTTCCTATGCTCTCACACCAGTTTGTCCTTCCAATGTCAGCTGAGAGGGTTAAGCTTCCCCAAGGTTGTCTGGGTTTGTGGGGCAAGTGGAAATAGTCATGCATCCTGTGAATGATAAATGGGGGTGAGACAGAACAGAACTGTCCTTAGGTCGCATCTGCAGCCTGTGGAGCTGAAGAGCCATGGTCATGACTGTGCTTCAGGTTGTCCTTAGTGCTGAGCTAGAGCATGGTGTTGCATCGTGGCATTCATTGAATGCTATCCCTCGAGGAGATCCTTGACTCTGTTGTGCAGAGAAAGGCTTTGAGACTGCTATACCTGTGGCTGGAGTGGAAATTATACATTTGTCCATGATTACTAGCAGGATCTGTAGCACTCCTTATCCCTTATCTTCCTGACAATGCACTGCCTCAAAAATGTTCATGTTTGCCTGGAAAAAGCAATAAAAAAAAAAATCTATCTCAGTTGTATATAACACAAAATAATAGGGTCTGATTTAATCCGCAGCAAAACCCATGCAGCTCGAAGTTGAACTTGCCATTCAATTAGTCATTCATTGCTTTTGTTTGTGAGTATTGCAGTATATGGGGTGTGTGAGATTACCCGCTGGCTGCCGTTTCTCACAGTAATGTGGATATCCCACAGAAGGAATTAAGAATTAAGCTCCTTTTAGTGCTCACACTTCCAAATGCTATAGGATGCAGAAAAGTTGTTTTGTGTGTGTGTGCGGGGAGCTGTGTGTGGGTGTGAATTAATAGAATTTTTAAACGTATTTTTAATTTTTATCATCCGGCAGCGCTCTATTATCAGATAGATGATAAAATGTCTTGAATAGTTGACTCTGGGGCTTTCACTACACTGCCCATGAATGCTGAAACCATCTGTTTTTCTGGACGTTTGTCAGGGTGAGTGTGGCAGAGGCAGCTGTTTGAAAAGGGACCCTTTGGGTGATGAACCAGCCCATTGTTTCGAAGCGATCCGCTCGCATTCAGAGGCTCTACCCAAGCGTACTATAGAGCAATCAAAATCAAACTATTGTTTGTACCAATCATATTGATCTGAAAAGGAGGTGGTGGGATGACCGCATTGTAGATGCAAATAGTTGCTTGGAGCAGCTGTATACTGGCCAATATGTACCACAGTAGGAAACCCACATGGAAGCTAGAGGGCTCCCTGCACCCTACTGGGGAAAAAGAAAAGATGCTGCCAGATTGAACTCTAGTTTACAGCAAAAATGAAGGCTCTGGACTGTTGGTATTGCTAGTAATTTGCTTTTTACAGCAGTTGTTGACATTAACCCTCTAGTGCCTTGGTAATTAAAGTCAATTGTTTTTTCTTTTTTTTTTTTCTTTTTTTTTTTTTTCCTTCTGAAAGCACATTGCAAAAAGACTTTATCAGAAAGATAATTACCTAAAGCTACCACAGTGAAATATAGGAACGATTGGCTTGGATGTCGACTATCAATTTTCTCTTCAATAAAAATTAATTGCGTTTTTGTTGTTGTTGTTGTTTTAATGCAGAATCATTCATGCACTGTTTAAAGTTTTCATAATTTATTTATGATGATGAAAATATAGCAGCTGAATTGAAACATATTGTGGTGTTCATTTCTGTGTTAAATATAGCTGTCTTATCTCTTCAGAAAGCAGGGGAAAAGATGATCTTTAGTGCATGTAATGAAGATTATAGATTTTGGTTTAGAGTAACTGAGAATGCTGCACTTCATCCATTAACATTTTAAGCTTTTTAGTTGTCCTTGTCACTTCATTGCATGCATGCTAATATCTCCTCATATAAAATTTAATCTGTCGAACTAAATGAAGGAATTAGTATCTGAAAGACATCTTTCATTAAGCAATTAACGAATCTTTCTAACAAATCTACAAAAGCATATGTGTTTATATTTAATAAGTATTTGTATGATCAGCCAATTACAATACACGGATACATCCTTTTTGTTTATGTTTGATATCACAAAATCTAAACTTCCAATCAAGTTGTGATTATGCCTTAGTAAATGTATTGCAATTGTCAACAACTGTGGGTAGAGGTGATGATTTCTTTCAAAATCATCATAGTCACATAAAGCTTAATATATATTAATCTGTGTAAATCTTTTTTCTATCTCTTTGTGATTCACAGATGAAAATTATGAGATAGTAAAGAAACTGCACAGGAAATAAAATCAAGAATATGTCTTTTAACATTAACAATGATGTGTGTGTGTGTGTAGGAGGGAAGGAAACGAGAATAGGATGGCAGCCTGTATTAAAAGATGATCACCTGCACCAGCTGCAACATGTTTCCTTTCATGGCCATAGAGTAGCTTTTCAAATCTATTCCCTTTTCAGACTGCTTGCATAATTTTATGAAGGGACATCCCACCCTACATTAACCTATTATTAAACCAGAGTCAGCTCTGTGTAACCTCCGTATAAGATATGAAAAATGTAAGTAAAACTCAGGACATAGTTCATTTGCTCTTCCAGCATTATGAACTTCTGTGAGTTATTTTCTTACTAGAATACATGAATGTTTCCTTGTTTGGCTTCATTCTAGTCTGAATTAGTCTTCAAAATGCTCCATCTGATGAATCTCTAGTCAGTATGTAATAGTAAATTATCAATTAACTAATAAACCTTCCAAATGTCAAATATATGCTACTTTATTTCATTGAATGATGTGATTCTCGGGCAATAGTTCCTCTCTGATTTCTACTAAGTAATAAATAATAACATCATTCAGAAACTTCTGCACTTCTGAGCAAATGTAGGTCCATCTGTATGAAAAGCTCTGTAAAATTGGCAGAAAAACCCACAGATCAAAACTGTGGGATGGTAAAAGGAATAAAAGTACCAGTACTACCAGAATTTTGTATGTGCAATTCTCCCAGCCCAGTGTGGGGTGGCCCAGGAGAGAGTAGGGGAGAGAGTGAGGCACTCGTGGGAGACATCAGTTCATGAATTGCAGGTGGACGCTTGGGTACCAGGTGACAAGGGCAGTACAGACATGAAATTGGAAAAGCACAGCCCATAGAAAGACTTATTTTTCTTACCAGACGTAACAAGGGATGCTAAGACAGACAGTGTAGCATGCTTAATTTGTCTCATTTGCTTATCATTTTCATTAGCACTTTGCTACCTGACTGTTTTAGAGCCAGTTCTGTAAGTGTTAAAATAACTCACCAGCTTGACAGCTATCATATATGTCTGGCAGTATTAACAAAGTGAAATCCTTGCCATAAAGTTTGAAAAAAACGTATCAGACACCTACTCACTGGTTGCCAGAGGACCAAACCTCTGAGCAGGAGAGAGACAGAGGGAGAAGTTGCACCACCGGGGAACTTCAGGCTGAGCAGAAGCCAAGGCACCTGCTGTCTTCACTCCCCGGAAAGGGTGGGGTGAAGGAGCCATGGAAATCTTTGTTCACTACCTGGTACTTCTCTGTAGCCTCTGTGAAAACCTGCTCAAATTTCCCTCACTGCTGAGACTCCAGGTTGTGTTTATCTCATCTTGCGGTGGAGGCTAATGTCACCTGCTCAAGGATGCTTTCAGCTGCGTGCAGCATGCCGCACAAAGTACTGATGAGGCTCATTCCCATCCTGGAAGCATTACCAGCTTCTTGCTTCTCTTTGCTTTTATTTGTTCTCCTGCAACTTTCCAGACATTGGCTTTTACTACCCTCCTTTTTTTGTATGCCTCCAGTGATTGATTTCATTGCCTACTTTCAAAGCTATTTAGTTTCACCAAATATTGGCTATGTGACAATGAACGCTTAGTCAAATCCCAAGATTTTACTGAGTGTGATTCCTGGATCCACTTTACTTCAGATGCAATTACACAGGCAGGAGCTGCAGAAGACTGGCATTCTGTGATAGTGCTTTTGATGAAGAGCACTTTAAATACATAAGAACAGAGAATGCAGGGCCTTGGAAACAATACTTCACTATGTATTACATTTTAGCCTCCTCCCATGACCAGTTTTCATCAGAAAAAATCTGGAGATGAAATCAGCTGCAGGTGCAGGGTTGTAGTTTTATGCTGCAGGTATCTGGTAAAAATTATTTGTGTGTGGTCTGGGACTGAGTTGGCCTTCTGTTGGGTCATCCCAAAGTCTCCAAGCCTGATGAACATGTCCTGATTTGGGCACATGTAGAGGTTGATGCTATGACATGGAGCTATTAGTACTCTGTGTGTATTTATTAATGTCATTTTTCTTCTTTCCGTTAGGAAAAAAGTGGGAGTTGCTTTTTTACAGCAAAAGATAATGCAGATTTTTAAATCCTAATGGAGACAGGACTATGACGGTCTAATATAAATAATGTTTGTTTGAGTTGAGCACACAGAACCAAAGCCTGCTTTTCCTTATTTCCTTTACAATTTTAAACTTGTCAGTATAAACAGGTGTACATCTGAATAAACCTATTTTCTTCCCAGTAATGGAAATATTATTTTCACATTTTTCTTATGATACACTAGAAAGATTTTTGAGGCAATTTCCTTCTCTGAGGGGAAAACTTGTTCCCAAAGAAACATTTTGACAATGATACTATTTCACATCCTTTCACGAGGTGAGTAGTATGTTAGGCAAAAATGTAGTACAGTTAGAGAATTTGGCACAAAATTGGAATAAGGACAAAACGTTGTCAGAATTGGGTGCTGAAAGCCATATGCTTGTGTTTTGAAGGTGGGTCACGTTTTTAACTGTCAAATTGTTAAGAATCCTCACATCACCCATGATTTCAGTCAGAGACAGGTTTTCACCACTGTGAGAAATCAGGACTGCCTGCTATCCCCCATTTGGCACATAAATTCAAAACTTTTATGACAAGGCATCTAATTTATCAACCCTAATTTGTGACGTGGAAGGACTTCTCTTGCAGAAATTTGATTTTCATTCTTACTGTGGCAAACTGTCATTTCATTGTTAGTGTCAGAACATTGGGAAGACTGTTTTTCTTGTTTTATATCTTAAAGGGATTCAACTTGTGAAGTTGTGGTGGAATAACAATTTCATCTTCTGTTTAAGAATACAAACACGTTCCTTGACTTGTGGTCCCAAGCATCATTCTTCTATTTGTTTAGGAAGAAAGGAGAGAGAATAAAGTAAAACCTTTAAAAAAATTAGAATTCTCATCTCAAACCTGAATGAGTTCATTGGTAATTTACAAACACATTTCTGTGCCAACATTTTTGTTCTAGCATGAATAAATCTGCTGTTTTCACCTTCCACTTCTTTCCATTATATTTTTAGGAAGCTGTAGTTTTACTGTGCTAAATAAATATGTCTCCTTAATTATGATGTCCAAAGAACTGCTTTCTCTCCTGTGCCACATTAATTCAACTTTTTTTTTTTTTTAATCCAATATCCAGAATGGCACACTAATTTTTCCTTGAAATTTGAGATGATGTTTCATCGGAGGCTTTTTGGAGGCGATACAAGTATCTGTGGAAAACATTCAGATTGATTGTGATCACTATTGGAATAGAAGGAAATATTAGATGGAGGCCATTCAGCATTCTCTATGTTTTCAGTATTGGAACCCCGGCACTCAGCAGAAGTTCTTGTTTCTGACTTGAAGTGCGTGCTTCTCAGTGCTATCTGACAGATCTTCCATTTCCTTTACTATCACCCCAGATTTCTCCTTTGTGATTTCTGGTTGTGTTGCTCATGAGTCCCAACTACATGTTCTCATTATGATCCTTAATACTTTGTTGGTGAAGTCCTCAGTACAGGAGAGACATGGACCTCTTGGAGCACATCGAGAGGAGGACCACAAAAATGATCCAAGGGATGGAACATCTCTCTTATGAGGACAGGCTGAGAGAGCTGGGGCTGTTCAGCCTGGAAAAGGGAAGGCTGTGAGATGACCTGATTGCAGCCTGTCAGTCTCTAAAGAGGAGCTACAGGAAAGAAGGGGACAGACTCTTTAGCAGGGTCTGTGGCGATAGAACAAGGGGGAATGGTTTCAAGCTCAAAGAGAGTAGATTTAGGTTGGATATAAGGAAAAAGTCTTTTAGAGTGAGGGTGGTGAGGCACTGGAACAGGTTGCCCAGAGATGTGGTTGATGCCCCATCTCTGGAGACTTTCAAAGCAAGGCTGGATGAGGCTCTGGGCAACCTGGTAGCTGTGCATGTCTTTATTCATTGCAGGAGAGTTGAACTGTATGACCTTTAAAGGTCCTTTTCAACTCTAAGGATTTTGTGATTCTATGATTCTTCTGTATTGCCATTGGGAAGAAATGGACATAATTGTACAGTTATGTACAGGGCAGTACCAGTGCAACTTCTGGTTTGTTTGAATACTGAATTTATTTCAAGCAAAAATTAGCTCAGTGGTCTTTCAAAGAAGACTCCTCTTGAGTTGTAATCTTTTGCAGGTTTTGGAAATGGAGTTCATTTGCACTTTATGGATGTTGAATGTCACAAGACAGATATTTATACATCAATTTATCACCTTGAATTATTATTTCTGAATTATTTTTAATCAGAAACTTGTTAGTCCCAACAGGTTTCTTTCCAGCTTCTTTCAAGTATAAGCCAACAGATACGGATCCATTCATACTGAGAGAAAAATTATCCTCGTCTTGCAAATGAATTTTAAAAAATGAGACTGTTTATGGTAATTAGAGATCCCATAGGAATCCTGTAGGATGCTCATCAAATTCGACCAAGTCATATATTTAAGTCATCTCAGAAAATACCTTTCCTCTAACATTATTTGCCATTATTTCATTTCCAAAGCTGTCCATGATTTAATCCCAAAACTGTGAGAACAGTAACTGCTGCACTGCAGTACCTCTCATGTAACTGAGTGGGGTCAGACCTTAAAGCGGGGTTGGTCAGCAGCAGAGTGGAAGTTATTTGTGTTTTTCTCAAGTGAGGATGGTTCTCAGATAGCTTTCATGTGTTTTAGTATGAGAAATCACTGACTGACCTATTGGTTCCTGTGTGGATTTTTAATTTGGGAAAGTGGGAGATGTGGCTTTTTTAAGACAGAAACTTTTGTGCATAGATTGTCTAACAGATTTGATATTCAGCACTGACTGCAGACAAATATTGCACATCCAGTCCTTGATAGGCATGAATATTATTAATCAGCATCAAATGAGGAATTTGTACTCTGCTTTCAACTTAAAGTGAAGGCTTTCTTCTTAAGTGACACATTAACTCTCTTGTTCCAGCAATGAGTGAATTAAAGTTTGATGATATAATGGTGCTAAATTAACTGAATTTATGCATGAAATAAACATGAAAGATTATAAATTTCAATTTTGTTTCAGAATCTTAAGCACTGTAGGTCAAAAATACTCTTCTACTATCCTTGCGTTGTTTATTGATGGATACTTATTCACCTCCAGTCCTTTCTGTTTTAAAGCCAATATCTTTCCAATATTGAACATCGAAGAAACAAAATGTAAAATATTTATGGAAAATACTATGTAGTAACATAGCACAGTGACAACTTCTATACAGATATAAACAATGAATAGTAATTGTACTAAAATAAATATATGTCATAATTTAAAAGAAACAGTTTTGTTTAGACAATTACAGAAAGGCTTAGTAGTAAAATTCATGGTTTATTTCTTAATTTTATGAGAAATTTCACTAAGGGTTAATCTAATCGATCCATTTCTAAATCTCCTATTGCTGTAAAGAGTTTAGCTTAAGACTTCCCATGACCAACTGGGCTGAGATATGCATTTTGATCAGACAGGATAATTTACTCTTAGGGGATGACCATATAATAGCAGGTATATGAAGAGTTAAAAATGGTTGCTACAGGGGCAGTAACTTTTACTAAAATTACTTTTGATATTTTTCAGATATTGTCAGCAAACAAATCAAAATTCATGCTCTATTGGAGGATAAATTCACTTCTGGCTCATGAGGAAGTGGGAATGCTTATCTTTCAGTCCCCGTGTGATGTCCAGTTTTTGTCACACTTCCTCCCTGGGGTTTGGTTTCATTGGCAATTTGACAGTTGACCTCAGCCTCCCAAAAGTCCTGCAGATAAGGAGCTTTGCTTCCACTAATTTCCTGTTCATTTTCTAGTTGCTACTTGGGTTGTTAGGTTTATCTTTCTTCTATTCCCTTGTAGTTAAAAAGTTCAGGCAACAGAACTACTTCTTTACAAAGTACAGCCATGCTTAATTGAGCATTAACTGTAGCTTTGATGTAATACATGGACAGACCCCTAATTTGAGATTGGTGGGATTTATAATGTGGTGTGTTTACCACTTTGAGCCTCAGGTGTGCTCAAAGACCTTCAGAGCTGCTCCAGTGTCATTTTGTCCTCAGTTCAGTCCCTAGAACTATCTCGAGGTGCCAGTGATGGTACTGTTGGATGGAAATTGTTTATACCAATGCTGTAATGAATACTTCAGGGCAACCGTGCATTCTCCTAAATGGAGATGTCTGTTATGCATGGCCTTCCTGCTGTAGGTCCAGAAGGACACAGTGCTCCCTTTGTGGTAGTGTCACACCTGCCATACATGTGTGAACATGGAGTACCACTCAGTGTCTCATGGCACTGCGTGGCCCTCTGTCTTGAGGCAACAAACTGAGCCCTGTTTGTCTACTTGAGCTGAAATAAATCAGTCTGAGCTCCATTGACTGTACTGATAAAAATACAGCATTTTTAGGTACCGACATTAAGATACATCTATTTAATCTAAAATCATTTTCCCTGTATGAGGCCAAAAGCAGAACACTGAGTGTCTTTTTGGTAAGTGGGATGCTGCTCTCTACTAAAATAAAGCTATTATGGTGCGTGCTTATCTTTAAATAAAATGTGAAGATGCATATTCACCCTTCCTAAATTCTTGTATCTGGCCTGTTCAAGTGAAGGCTTTAGTTGTCTCTCTGTGCACTCATGGGTGGTAAAGCAGATATCTCTGTGGGGGAATTCAGATCTTCCACAGTTGAAAGTATCAAGAGTGATACTTTCCAGTAGTTGTATAGGATGTACAGGGTGTTTAGGATCCCTACTGTTTGCTTTAATTTAAGGGGCATTAATGTGGACCTTGTTTCATGTTGTATTTTCAGATAGGGCCCCTAAAGTGTATAATAATATAGTCAGCAGAGTTTGACAGAGAGCACATACATAGGTTTGGTGTTTGGCAGTGTTGAACTGAGTGTTGAATTTGGGCTAGGAATTATTTCCTTGCTCATCTTTAAGAGCACAGCCTGCTGATGTTGTGTTAGGAATGGTACTAGCAATGGCTTATCCCAGCTGTTAGCAGGACCTCCAGCCCGTGTCTTTTCCACTGGGAATTCATGAAAGAGCACTGACAAACAACTGGGATTATTTCAGTGGGAAGGAAGGAGAAACTGCTGATTGTTCCTCAGGAATACTGAAGTGTCCCTAGAATGAACTTATGTGCTGTAGTAGCAGTTCCTGGTAATTCTTTTTATACTCTAAAAATGACTTCCATTTGTGAGACAAAGCTGTGTTCTTCATTTTGTTTTCTTCTCTCTGGAAAACACAAAGAAGATCTTTTCTTAGAAATGAAATAAAAAAGTGAAGTCTGACTTTCCTATATCAAGGAGTAACTATTGCAGAAATTTGGCTCTACTCCTGCAGGGTCAGCTTGAGTTTGTGGACAGCTCCTTCTACTGTATTTCCAACCCTGTGATGGTGACTTGAGTTACACACTTACCTGCAACAGTGCTGAGTGTTTTTCAAGGCTAAGAATCAAAGCTGAAAGGTAGAGGGGATACTGATTGTCCAAACAGAAAGTACTGCCATCCTACCCTGTGTTTGCCTGTGGGAGGTCGTTGCAGGGCCGGAGTTGATGATGATGGTGGCAAGGAGGCTGCAGACTCAGGTCTGATGCAATGGGAAATCTTGGCAGTTCTGATTAATGCAAATCATGGTCTTTAGGGAAAATCAATGTAAAAACACCTAGGTTAGCGTCTACCCTTGTTTCAAGCACAGATCATCCTTCTTCAGCCTTATGAACAGAGTGGTCTGTGAAAACTGTATGAGTTGGGGATTCTTTTGTTTTTTTGTTTTGTTTCTGTTGGTTTGTTGTTATTTTTTTTTTAGTTGCCATCACCCTAATTGAGGTTGACTCATTACAGTGTTTTTTTAACTATGTTCTTGGAAATGTTGGACTTCTTGTGAGTTTAAAGCAAATTAACAATGCTTCTTTTTTTTCTTCCCCTCTGTAAAAGCTGTTTTACAATATGTCTCTTGTAAACTTGCAGCTTTCTAAGTTTCTGTATCAGAATGTGAATTGATTATGGGATTTGACAGATTGTATCCCATTAGCTCTTTGGCCTGTAGGAAACAGCCCTTGACCTATTTTTTTAAGCTTTATTTCATAAATGTTTTCAAAACTGACTGAAGATCAAAAAAGCGGGGTCATTCATTCAAATTTATTTTAACGACCAGTGGTTCATGGCTAATGAATGTATGGTTTATTAATCAAATGTATGTAGCTGAAAGAAGCCAACTACAATTCACTTACAATTGCGATTTTACCCTATTTTAACGTTATTTTAATGAGCTACAGATTTGAATGTGGGCTTTGTTCATCTGTTGCTTCCACTCAATTGCAGTTTCACCCTAAGAAGACACAAGACAGATTGATCAGGCTTCCAGTCATTGTGAGACTTAAATGAAGTGAACAGGGCCTTATGTTTCAAAACCAAATGAGAGGATTAAAGCAACAGAAAAAAAAAAAATTCTCCTATGTTATCTGTCTGCTGTTCTTAAATTTGATTAAGCTACTTGCCACTAAGCACTTTTGGTTTTACTGTAAATACAGCCTAGAAATAAATTTTCATGGCCGCAGGCACCAATCAGCAAGTGATACCATGAATAATTAGCACTTAGAAACACTTGTTCATGTTAGAATATTTCTTTGATTGCCATTTCTAAAAACACACTCAGATTATAGGACAGTACATTTCTTTAATGTCTAATTGGGATAAATCTGCATGCCAGCAATTACAATGATATCGAAAGCAAACTTTTCTCAATTTTTTTTTGTGCACGTGTGTGAAGTGCAAGTTTATATTCTGTGTGAACAAGAGAAAAAGAATAGTCTTGAGTTAAGTTAGTAGGTTTAATAATTACTGGATATATTAATTTTATTTTTTAAACTTCAGAATTCAGTGCTGAACTATAAAAGACACTTTTGAACTTGAATATGATTGCATCTAACATTGTCCTCTTAAAGTCTAAGCACATTGCAACCACCTGTGGAATAATGAAATGGTCTGTGGAGACAGTGTAATCAAGAATTCTGTATTCAGCTTCCTTCTAATTCTGCTTTCTTCTTTAAAGCTCTGAAGTTGGCTTGAAAGTGGTGGGTAGTAGTGATAGTTGAGCACACACTGCACATAAATTCTAGGAACACAGCAGTTAGAAGCATAGCTCAGTTTTATGGATGTATGCTTTGGTTTGTGTATTCAACTTCAGGTATAAGTATATTTGAACTGCAAATTGAATCAAGAAATGTGAAAATATGCATCACACTCTTAACAATTCTATGTTTTTCACCAGTGTTTAACTGAATGGTTTTATTACTGATACTACCAATTAGACATTTCTATATTTGACATTTACCTTTTATGTTCTTTCTAAATTGCTTTTTTAATTTTGCATAAAAAAGTCTATGTTGCAAAGCAAACTAGCTTACTTGTATTCAACCTGACATTTCTTGTGTCACTCTCAGGCACTCTGACCCTGCTCTGTGCTGACTTCCTGTGCAGAAAAGTGCTGTGTGTTGGTTCTGTTGAACTGGGCAGTGTGAAGTTGTTTTCTCAAATGACTTTTTACATTAAGATTTTAAGTAAGAAATACATGAAATATTCTTTTCTAGCGCTGAGACATTTTAGAGGGGTTAAGTAAATGTTTTTGTAGTGGAAAAAAAGCTGTAGAATACATTAAAGGAAATGTTTTTGAAAACTGATCTCCACGTAATACTTTGGCTGGGTTGAGAACACAGATCAGTGCCAGCACTATCCAATTAACACAGTGCCTCCATGAAGCAGGCTGCATTTACAGCTGGGGAAACTGAGGCAGAGAATGAACAAATGGATCTTCTGCTGTGCTGAGGCCTCAGTGATTTCCCCTACAATTTTTCCTATGCCTATTTCTTAAGGAATAGGTCTCTCCACGCATCAGGTGTGCAGTTTTTCATGGAGTTGAAAACAAGAATAACAAATGGTCATGACGTTGTTGCAGCACAGCTGGGCAGCTAAGGTATATCTTCACCAGTATCATTGTCTAGAGGACCAAGATGAAAGCTAATTGAAGTTCTTGCAGCCAGGCTGTGAACTGTCCCTTCCTTCAGTATGCAGCTGTATCCTAAGGACATGCCCAATATAGAAATTGCAAGATTATGATTAGATGTGGAAGTCCCAGATTCCCAGATTTGTGTGGCTCTCTTGAGCATTCAGACTCTCCTTGCCTCGTCTAAGTGTTAGACTAACGTCTATCAGCCTGAAGAATTAAATGTGTGAGAATGAACACATTGATAAGAGAAACTAATTTATAATCAACACTGAGTCTTTATGCAAATATTTAGAATAATGCAGGTTTAAAATCTGTTGAATGCCCACTCATTGTTTGTTT
The DNA here is from genome assembly GCA_037305975.1 of Chrysolophus pictus. Taxonomy (NCBI): domain Eukaryota; kingdom Metazoa; phylum Chordata; class Aves; order Galliformes; family Phasianidae; genus Chrysolophus; species Chrysolophus pictus. Next base: position 61,111,012 of record CM074577.1, on the reverse strand, counting down.
TTAACTAATATGCTTCATGAAGTACATATTTTGTTTTCCAGGGAGATTATTGTTAATAGACCTTTCTGTTTTCTTATTGTTTATGTGGTCATATGTAAACTTTAGGAACCGAGTTATGCTCGTGTGCATGTGTGTCTAACTGAAATCAGAGGTTGTTAGATTATTTCATTCAAAACCAGAATTTAGACCTAAAAAAAAAATTATGGTGCTCTTGAAACACAAACTCACATTCATATTCTGTATGTTAAATGTTTTGTTAGTTGTGTGTTGCTGTCTAAGAAGAAAGCTTTAAGAAATTTTTACACGTACATATTTTGATGGAATTGGATTACTTTGCTTTTTAAAAGTATATATGAAGACAAAAGCATACAGCAGAATGCAATTTTTTAAAGCATTTATGGATTCATTTTCTATAGTGCAGGCTGTTTGGCACCACAGTTGGCGAATATTTCTGTATAGCTTCACAGCGTTATACAAATTTATGTTGACATTCAGTGTATGTAAGTAACTGAGAATATCGTTCATTTCATTTAGTGTTCAGTCATCTAAAATCAAAGCATTTGGAATATTATTGCTTAACTTTGCTATAAATGAGTAATCTACCATGTATTAAGCCGACTCTGTTTAAAGCGAAGTTTCCGTGTAGCACAGGTTACCATCTGTATTTTTTCTTCTCATTATTGCCCTCATAATAAGTTCAAGGTGAGGTTTTCAGGCAGTAAGCTGCAAGTCAGTTTTCATATAAACACTTCAGAAAAGCTATCTTGACATCAGCAGCTTATGCAGCCTTCCATCCATAATGTAAATGACTACACCTGCGTTATTTTTATTTCTTCACTATTTTGTGGCCACTCATTTAAAAATGTTTAAAGCATTAAAAACGACTCTGCAAATACGTGTGAAAGGACACAATTGTTCTTGGAGGAAAGGCCAGGAAAACACACAAAAGAGGCCACAGTGAGACGATCAACATAAAGGTCCAGGAGGTATTATTATGAGGTTCACAGATACTGTGTTCCAATCAAGCTCAATAAGGTCTGAATTCCTATTATGTTTCTCAAGCCTCCAAAAAGACATGGGAAGGAACCAAAAGTTTAAGTCAAATAAAAAGCACTTAAGGCAGGAGCACATGAATGTATAGCTGGGTAATGGAGCTTTCATCTCTAAAATAAAAACAGTTCAATTCAATTGGAACCAAAGTTTCTTCCCCCTTTGAAAAAGTTTATTTTAATGAGTTTCTATTTTATGCGTGAGCTGTCCTTTAATCGATGCTGCTCCATTGAAGTTTTACCCGATGAAGACACAAGACAGATTGTCCAAGCTTGCAGCTATTGTTGGGAGCTGATGAAGTGTATGGGCCCTTATGGTTGATAACAGAAGTAGATGGTCAGAGCCAATAAATAAAACTTTAACTCTGATTGTTGGGTGCTTTATGCTGAAAAGCTTTCTATTATCATGAATCTTTGGTTTTGAAGGACTTGTGAACCCAAAGGCAGCTCATAGCTCTGTCACACAAACTAAGTCAGTCAGACAAGCAGCAATCTGTCCTATCTGATAAACCCAGTTTTGTCTTTTAAATTCTAGACTTCTCTTCAGGAATCAACACTGTTAATATCTTGACAGACCATTAACTTCATAATGCATGTATCTGCTGCCCTGTTGATTTCTCATAAAAACACGATGTTTGCAGAAGTCCTGTCCTTGATCATGTTTTAACAAAGTAAATATGAGAAAGAACAGTTTTAACAGCTATAAGCCTGTTCTAATGTTTGAGATAATCAGTAAAATATTTTTGTGGCAGCACAAAAGTGAGCCACAAGTGCAAAAGAAAAATCATACTCAGTATAGCAAATAATCAGAATATTAACACAGGGTTTTGAGTTTTTCAGTGACAAATGAGATTTAATTTACAGATAGAGCAGTCACTTGGCCCAAGGAGATCTCAGTGAGAAAAGAGCAAATATAGATTAAATTAAAATATCCTCTGTATTTACTGTAGAAAAGCCATTCATTTCAATTTTTGTGTTATAAGTGAATGAGTGACAGGACCTCACTTTGAAGGTGTCACACAGATATGGGGAAAGATAGTTGGCTGTAGGGCTGCCTCGTGTGTCCTAGAGTTTCCTGGTGCTGGGGGCAAGAGGCAGATGAAGAACCCTGACCAGCTGGGGGATGTTGGATACCCTTGGGAGGAACGGCAGGAGGGAGAAGGTGAGTAAGGCTGCAGGGAAACAGAGAGATGTTTCTCCCAGAATGTCTATTGACCACTTGCAGAAAGGTGACTTCAGATCTGGCCCTTCTCACCCTCTGAGGTTCTTACTTTTCATCATCACTCAGTATCTTCCAGTGACACGTGAAGTATAATGGATGAGCTTTTAATCTGCAGTGATAATCAAAGCAACATCAGTGCTTATACAGTAGATGAGGAAGGCAGGCAATTCTTTTTGATTTATTCTTATTATAGCTGAGGAAAAGTTTTTACTTCATCTTAATATGTGATACAGTTGCTTTAATAACTGCTACTGTTCAACATTCTTTACTCATGCGTTTGATGGAGGTGAAAACGCTTTTTACTTTTCTCACTCAAAAGCCTATGTTTTGTCCATCTTCCAGAATAAGTTTGGCCTGTGAGGAACGGTGGCACAGAAACAGGAAATAAACAAAGGGAAAAACATTGTTGATTTGGCTCTTAACCTATTACTTATAGCATTTCCACTTAACACCCCTATACAAGGAATAGCCATAACGTATAAAGTGTGGGAAGTCAAATAGGTCCACATAGTATACACCAAAGGACTCCAGGCTGTAGTTGTGGTGCTTCCAGACTTTGCACCAATCTGTATTAAGGACTGACTTTGAATCAAGTACAGAAGATATTTTATAGTAGCAGTAGCTACTCCTGCAATGCAACATGCCAACACTAGTCTTCATACTATTCTCGTGTTTTTAATGTGCTAAGTATGCTAATATTACCATACTTTTGCAAACCATGGTTTAATTCAAAATGGTATTTATTAGATATGGTAGTAGATGAAAAAGATGTGTGTATTACTCTGTTTTGATGTCAGTAGTTGAAAAGACTGAACTTAGAAAAAGAAGCTTTGAAATACAAAAGCAAAAAAAGACACTTGGAGGAAAGATAGTAAAATCTCTGTAAGGAGTGGACACAGGCAGAGCTAATTCCACAGCAAATTAAAGATCAGGCTAATGTAGTGTTGACCAAAACTGTTTAGTACTTGAGGTGAACTGCCCAGGTGCTTGTGAGTATGCTAGTGTGCTAGTTTCAAATAAAATCATAAACCTTAATCATCTCTTGAACAGTGCAGGATTCTATTGGCTCTTCCAGTAGATAAGCCATTGACTAGAAGGATTCAAGGGCTTAATTCCATCTTACTCCAAGTGATGGCAATTCCATCTTTGTAATATCCTTTTTTCCATTGCTGTTGAATACTGTGTTCTAGGAAACGATGATGGCATGATCTATTATTAAAGCAGAAATCATATATTTCCATGAATCAGGTCTTTTTACTGGTTCCTGTCTCTCTTTTATAACATGCTTAGAGAATGCACAAGAATGGCTATACAGAACTCTGGACATTACTATATTATATTTTTGTGTTATGTTTTTCAGAGTGGCTTTGTGCAAGCAAATCCCTCTGCTGAGGAATAGGCAATGTGAGCTCTTGCAGATGAGACTGATTCCCTTGCTGATGCCCATCCTTGCTTTCGAGAGGGTGCACAGACATCCTTAACAGCAGCAGGCTGTACACCCCAAAGTGTTTAGTGAGAGAGCGGGAGGCACAAACAGCAAAGTCATTCAGAGACCCACTTAGCCATTCCCTGTTAACACAAAGAGAATTCTACAAGATTCAGATTTCAGATTTGTCTCCAAGTAGGGAGAGCAGCGTTCTTTCCTGAGGCACCTAATTATGAATCTATTCTTGGGTATTATCTGGCACAGGGAGGCGTGATTGCATTTTCCTCATGAGATAAAAGTATTCCTTTCCCACTAATTACATGCGATAGGAGTTTATTTGTTTTACAGTTAAATCTGTTCAGTATCAAGCTTCTCTTACCTGCTGGTGCACATCAGGTTATAGGGTTCCCTTAGGTCCTGTACCAATGGAATTAGAGAATTTGCTTGTTCCCTCAAGGATGTCCTGAAGGATGGTAATCCACATTATGCCTTGGATAGTGTAGTTCATCTGAGGATTTCACCAGTTTCAAGAGCAAAAGGGTCCTGGGTGGTTAGAGTCCAGAATGTCTTGGGAGTAAGCATTTTGGCTGTAGGAGAGGGCTGTGATGTACATAACTCTCACTGAGGCAGCCTTATATGTCCCTCATCATGCTCTGAGCGGAGGCTCCATTCAGGAGCTGCACAGCCTCCCAGTGACAGGCTTTTGGCTTTGCTGTTCACGTTGTTACAGTTAATGTCTCAGGCTTTAGAAGACCCTATTGTGTTAAGCAAGGCAGTCCACAGAGTTCTGACACAGTGACTTTTAAGCCTGTGGAACATAAAGCAATATCCAGTTGGAAAACTGTAGTTGATAGAGCAAACTTCTTTTGCCAGAAGATAAGGAGCGTTATAATTCGATTTATATGATAAAAGTACTAGCTAGAGGCTGAATTGCTTGCTGTCCTTTATTATAATTTCGCAATTGCCAGATATGGGTCAAAAAGGTAAGATGTACTCTTTTGTACCAAAGCAGTGGAGTAATGAGGACATCTGTTTTCATATGGTACTTGACACACACTACCAGAAATTTGATGTCATGCTGTCCAAACTTGTACATCATCGCAGAATTGCATTAGGTTTTCTGATTGATTCTGACAAGTCACTGACAGTTTTTGAGGTGAAACACATACATGACAAAGGGCAAGCAGAGGCTGCATATGTCAGCTGGAACACTCCCTTGTTGACTGGAAGGGGTGAAAATCTTTCTATCTTGCTTCTATCTGCCCCTCACTGTCGTTTAACCTCCTCACCATTGCCCCAGTGTGCAAGTTTTATGCATTATTTGCTTACAGTAGGGGTTTCTCATGAGTTTTAAAGGTAGCACAGTGCCAAGGAATCATTTCTTTTCATGGGTTAATGTGTGTGCCCATAAGGTAAGAAATAGAGTTCAATAAATTTATTCATTGTGAATCATGCAAGGTTGGTTTCATTTATCATATCACAGCATAAACATAGTATTTTGTCATTTGTATTTACACATGCATAAACTTAATTTACCCTCATGATGTCAACCAACACCTTATTTCCTTTCCAGAAAATGTCGTTGTATATCAACTAACACAAAGTGTTTTAAAATAACAGTGCTTCATGGGGAAAAAAATAATGTTATTTATTTATTTTCATTGTAGAGGTTTTTATTTGATTTTGGAGCATTTGCTTTTTTGTTTTTTTTTTAAGAAAATTAATTACACTTCATTCATGATACACACAGGTTGACCAGCTCTGAAACAACACAGGATTCCCTCTGGTGCTACTATCAGTAAGGTCAAATGCACCGTTTGTTTTCAATGTATGTTTTTAAGTATGCTTGCAAAAGAGCAAGTGCTTGTTGTACTATAGCACTGCAAGTCAGTTGTGTTTTATATTAGTTTTATGTGCTATGTTCTGCTACAGCCCTTAGCTGTGAGATGAGTGATAATTTTTTGCCCATTTCTTGAAAAACAGCTAATCATTAAATGCAGACTGGTTGTAATGTAGTTGTTCTCTGCTGAAACACTCAATGTTTGATAAAAGGAGTAGAAGAAGGATGCACCCTAAGTGGAAGAATGCAGCAGTGAGCCTGGTTTACCCAGCTAAAGTTGCACACTGATCTCAGAAAGTATCAGTTAACCTAGATAATTGTGTTACAGTATTTAGTATTTTGGTCGATTTATACATTTATAGATAGAAATCTGTAGATAGAGATAGAAATGCATTGATCCCCTTCGAATGAAATACTGAAATCAGCATTTACTATTTGAATGAAGTATGTGTTCTTAGTTTAAAAAAAAAAAAAGCTTCCTTTGTTATTTTAATGAAGAAAAAGTCTTTTTACAGAACAATAATAGTAATAGTATTGAGGAAAAAGTACAGAGCAAATGAAATAAATAAGGAAAATGTTTTGGAATTTTGAAATAGTATCTAAATGTTCAACCATAGCTTAGATAATGCTGGCTTTTTTTCATGAGTTCAGTATTTCATTTTGAAAAGGTTGTGATGTCTCAGTTTAACTAGTGGAATGCACTTGGAGATGAACCAAAGATGGCATTATCACACCTTCAAAGATGGGGGAATATATGCAAGAAACAAGGTGTAGAACAAAGCAAGAAATTTGGCCTGGGTTGAAAAGGACTTCAAAGATCATTGAGGTCATCAGTTTCCTCACTTTATTGTCATGAAAACTGAGAGGGACCACTTCAGCTGATCACCTTCACCCTGCTGGGCTCTGTGCAGTGGAAGCTGTTAGATGTTTGCAAAGATTTGAATCTGTGATCATTTTTTCTTCCGATGAATATGCAGATCTCTCTGGTTTGTGAGAGACTTGCTTTCTTCAGTTCACCTTTGCAGACATCCAAGAGCTGATATTAGAGATTCATGAATTACACTTTGAAAACCACTGGCATCTGGAGGACAATTGAAGAACTGATTGTGGTGGCCGTTACGGTGGTATGGCTGATATTTCTGTGGCTGTACAGAGCTCTGGTGGGCTAGGCAGACCCACCAGAAGTTCCCCTTCTATTCAGGCTCTGTGATTTAACTGCAAGACCTCATACAGAGCAAATTCTTGCAGCATTTAGGACCAACATAGGAATCAAAGTAATTTTTAAAATATTCCTTCAAGTATCTCTTACTTTGCTGAAATGTTATTGACTTGAGTTTCCATTGTATTTTTTGCAAAAGTTGGAGTTAGAGAAGTATTCTCTGTTGTGCATACAAAATTTCTGCTCACCAACTGGAATCATATGTATATGTAAATGACGGCAGATTTGGGCTCATAATTGTTCATATTGGCTGTGGCACTTGTTCTGTCAACCCTGTGTTCTCAGTGCTGCCACTTGGATTTCAATCAAGATTTTATTTGGGCAGGAGTCATAGAAAACTCTTCTAAAACCATTCTGTTAGGAATGTAACTTTCTCCTAATGCAGTATGGAGTTCGTGGCTACTTAAAGCATTACTAGAGCAATATCAGTCTTTTCATAATTTGAACTTTGGCATCCTCTAGCAGGTTGTATTCTTCACATAAACTACCCAACAAAATACCTTACAATACTAACAAGGTATATTTTACTTTAATCTATTAATGCAAAATTGAATGCCTTTTTAATTTATTTTTTCAAATCTATCTTAATATCTTTAGGTTCTTAGGTAACTTGGGCTTAAATTGAGTGAAATTGCTTTAATATGCAGACACTCAGTTTTATGATCAGAAGGCATTTTAAAGACTGGATGCATGTATTTGAAATTAAGCATTCTAACAGCATGACTGATGTCTTTTCGTTAACTTACCACTCTGCAATACCTACACAGTCCCTTATAATGACATGCTGTAATATGGACACCTATGATATAAATGTTCTAGGTGGGCCTTTTTTTTTCCCCCACCAAATCACACTGGCTATTGTCCCTGTTCATGCATGTGTGTATTCCAGGGAAATAGAAAAACCTGTCTAGTAATGCTGGAAATGCTCCATGTCCTCCTCATCCACTCATCCCTCCCCTGTTTCCCAGGTTACCTCAGTAGAAAGGCAAGAGGGGACATTCAAGGGGTAACATCAGGGCTTTTTGAAGCAGCTTCTGAGCAACCTGATGTAGCTATAGATGTCTCCGTTCATTTCAGGGGAGTTGGACTAGGTGACCTTTAAGGGTTTCTTCCAACTCAAACGATTCTATGATTCTATGACCAACTCCTACACTAAATGCTGCTCTGTTCAGAGACTCAAAGTTTATTATCACTGACCTTTTCAGGAAAAGTAAATTTTGGAGTTCTTCAGTGTAAAGATGTAGGTGTGTTTGTTCCTAGTTGGATGCAGGTTTTTGCAGGCAGCAAAGTCTGAATTCTATCCAATGGCTGAAAGTCTTTGGTTTTTCAGCTTTGTTTCTGAGCATCTTATTACTATGTAACTGAAGATCTATGGTATATAATTCCAATCACAGTTGTTAGTGGTTATTTCTAATCTGCTTGATCATGTCTGAATTTGTATAGTGCCTGTTAATGACACTAACTTGCATTTATCTCCTGAACTCCACATTAGTCTATTCCATTAAAAGTATTGATTCTGGCTTGACGGATAGTTCAGATGTTGTTTGATTCTAGCGCTTGACTATTATGGGGTTTAGTATACTGATGACAGAAAAGCATCTTTCCCACCCAGCTATAATGTGTGTATTGTTTTGTTTGTTGTTGGGTTTTTTTTTTTTTTTTGACAATTTCTACTGTGATCTGACTTTCATTGCAAGCTATTGCAGAAAAAAATACTAATACATTGTAACATTTAAAAAACATTACTGTACATTTATCATACTGCTTTAGTATGGCAGCACCATTCCAGCATTAAGTTAATTGTAAGGAAACTGCTCCTGGGCACGGCAGCTTGCTTTCTGTACAGAAGTCCAGATTGCAAAAACTTGCCGATTTATACTCCATTGGGTGCAAATGTTTTTATGCTTGTAAAAGATTTGTGAGTCCACCTTTTATTTGGAGTGCTTGTTAATGTGTAATATATGAAGTTAGTTCCATGAAGGTTCTGGGAAAAAAACAGAAAAATACTTCCCCTGAAAGAAAAGCTCAGTGCTTTTTTGTCTCAAAGCAATTGTTTGGCAATCCAACAGGTCGAGGGGAGGAAGAGATATGATATGCTTATATGGACACTAAATATAGAAAAATAGGAGATTGTGATAGGCAGACACATCCAGTAGTACAGTGATGAAATTGAGATATTCCTCTAAGTCCAGGGCAAATCCCAGCTATCTCATGCTTTCTTTTTAGGGAGAATGTTTCCCTTAAAGGAAAGGCTTAGTTCCATTATAAGAATTGAAATTTATAGGCAGCACAACCTGTCTCTCTAATTTTCTGTCTGGGAAGTAAAACTGCCATTAAATTATGTGACCTGCATTGATGAGGAATAATAAAGCAACATCACTGTTTGTCTTCCAGAAACAAAGAATGTTAGCAGCCATTTTAAGCCTTAATTTTATCAAAGCAGTGGCTCCGGCTCCTTTCAGAGACTGATGGGTTTGCAAGGGGAAGGCAGGGTTCTGTGGCTTCTGATCAGACTGCAGCTCTGTGACTCGTCCCCTGTCATGAAGCAGTACAGGAAACCATTGCTGAGTGGTTTCCTTTTTATGTCATAATTGCAGGCACATGTACAGGAGTCTAGGCAGGGGTTTTAAGCAATATGTAGAAATATAACGACCTCCAATCAGTTAAGATCCATAAAATTGCCTCACTGATACACAAGAAGATAAAGCCTGAAAGCTGAGAAGTTTGAAGCTTAGCAGACTCTCAGTGCAGTACTGAGGTGTTCACACTATGATAATGTCATTATTATTAACGTATCAACTTTTCTCTCAGAATCTTGGCTTTCAAGGTATTATAACTTTGATTTTGGATGGTGGTTGGTTTCCACAATCTGGGGTGAGGTAGATTATTCAGCTAAAACTGCTCACACCATTTTTCTGGTTCAATACCAGCAAAAATATTATTGTTTAAAAAAAAAGAAAGAAAAAAAGAAAAAGTGGGAGGAGATTATTAGATTTTCATTCATTATTGGGCAGATGATTCCTGAGTTGTTGAAATAAATCAGTTTTGTTGTATACAAGGTAATACTTAAAATACAAGTACTCAGAGTGGCTCAAGTGCTATGGAGTCCTCGCTTTAGCTATTACAGCTCCTTCAAGTCATGGAAGGTGACAGGATTACTTCTGAAGAGCTTCTGAGACCTGCACGAGCTTTCTCCAGGCTTTGGCATCCCTGTCATTTCACAGCACTAACTTTCCCCATGTTTTCCAGTGTATGTTTGGCGGCACTCGAGTAGGCTCATGTACCAAATAGTTCCGTACCTACCAGGGCTTGGTACAAAATCAAATGAGTCAAAGACAGGATTTCACTCCAGCAGACCTTATGTTGTGAACTTTAAGATTGTACTGAGAAGAATGTACCAGATCAGAGCAAGTTTTCCTTTGAAGAAGCCAAGATATCTTCCCACTGAGAGAAATTTTCTTGCCAAATGCTGGCTCTCCAACTGTGGCCATCTTGACTAGAGAGCTATTTAAAGCAAGGATGCAATGATTCTTGCATTATGGCAAGACTTTATTTCAGTTCTTATGGATTGCTGATCTGTTGATGCTCAAACTTCCTTCAGAAAAGTATACTTAGGCAGAAAGCAAGACCAGGAAATTTAAGAGGAAAATAATAATGGGAGGAACTGAAAGCAGAATTAAAAGTATACTGTTACTGAGAGTATGTTTGTTTTGCTGCTATAATATTATGATGTATCATCAGAACAAACATTGCATCCAGTTGGATGTATACCAATTTCTCAACTCTCTGACATGACTTACAGCTGGTAAAGAGAGACTATCATAGAAACTGGTCCCAGATGTGCCAGTCTCTGTTACGATAAATCCTATTGCCTTGGGTGAGAATCTATCCATTGTCTGATCCCTTGGACAAAAAACAACAAAAAACAAAATACATACATTAGGAAGCATTTTGCAAAAATTTAAGAACTGGCATTTTTATGTATTTCGTGTCTAATGCCATTCATATTTGTGAAAAGGAGCTTGGAAAAGAATGTTTTTATCTACAGAGAGCTAGAAACATGCAAGATATCTGGCAGCTGCTCATAACTCAAGGTAAGCGGGAAATAGTGAAGCAACCAATTAGGTAGTTAATGTGTAACCCCAGGGCTTAGTTCTCATTGTGGACTGACTTGTACATTTTTTCCATGAAATTAGTGAAGCCAAGACGTGCATATGCTCAGTCTTCTTGGATACAGATTTTTGACCCTTGAGCAATGTAGTAGCTATTTCACCTTCTCCATTCGTCAGAAAATGAACAACTCGTTTGCTGATGTTCAGCTGCAGCTCAAACAGTTTCTGATAAGGATGAAACAAACTTTTCTGAGTTTTATGTCTATAGGAATTTGTCCTCAGAACTTGAGCAAGCTATTGCTAATTGCTGACCACAAGTCATTCATCTTCGCAGGTCAGGCCTGTTTGTGCGTAAAAGACATCCCTTTCATTTTACTACCTAGATAACACTGGCTTCTGCAGAATATTGTACAATCTCCAACTGATGGTTACTATCCTTGAAGAAAGCTTGCATTTGATTCTGTAAGTTTACTGTGAGTTTACTTGCCATATAGTAAGTACTTAGTTCTTCAGTGTTTATTATTGGTCTTACGATGAAAAACCAGCATATTTTTGACAGTAAAGAGCTTATCTTTTGAAAAAAAAACACTTGCAGCTATTAATTGTCTAGTCAGTATAATCAAATCTAGCTCCTAACAACCTAAATATCAGTAATATAACTGTATTTATTTATTTAAAGGTGAAAGTATGCATATGCTTACTTTTATTTGAGATGCTGTCTTTCCTCATTTCTACCCCTGTGAAAAGAAACAGAGCTTTATATTACCTTCCAACTCCCATTGTTTTTGCTATCCTTTTCTTCCCTGCCACAGGTCTTCCTACAAATCATGCATGTAATGCAGATGTCATTATTGTCTGCTCAGGTCTTCCTATTCAAATCCCACAAAATATTTTTGCAGGAATGTCTTTAAGATACCACCTTCCTTGTTTCTGTTTATTTAGCGTGATTCTTCTGTTACCTGCTCGATTGTCCCTCAGGTATTGCATCTCAGAATATAACCACTGGGGCTGAGCCCATAAAATGTAACATACATACTTTCATTCTTGAAGTTTCTTGTGGTCTCTTCTCTCGTGGATCATCCTAACCTTTCTTTCATATAGTATCCAAAATTTACTGTCCTTTATCTGCCCAAAACGCCAGTTCATCTTTGAGGACATTGCCCCTGATAGATGACTTCCAGAGCTTACATATCCTTGTGATGATGCAAAAAATAGTTTATCTGCATATGTGTCAAGATGACTGCTAGTCATTTTTAACTCAGTGCCTTTCCTATGCCATTTTGCTATTTTCTTCTATTTTCTTCTGTCTATAAATAATTGTTGTCTGTTGTCTAAAGTAGTACCTTTGAGGAAGATCATGCCTTCTTTGATTGCTGTGGCTTTATGCAGTGACAAATTCAGTGGGTTCCTGATCCATGCTTTAGATTATAGTCTTACTCCCCAGAATAATAAAGTGCAGGTTATTCCTGTGATTAGCTGTGATAGCTTTGGTTATGTTTCATTTTTTTTTACCTGCAAGCAATTACTTTAAAATTCCTGTGAATTTCAATGTCAAAATAATTCATTCAGAGATTATAAAGTAAGTACATTGCTAACTAAAACCTTCCATCATGATTCAGGACAATAGAACAGAAAAATAAAGGCCACCAGCAATTTAAGCTTCTTTTGTGTTACTATTCCAAGTCAGTTTACTGACTTGAGAAAATAAAAAAAAAAAAAAAAAAAAGGAAAATGTATTTTCTCTCTTTGCTTATGTTTTATAGTATTTTGTTTATAAACTGTTACAGTGTTTCCCTGAAGGAAGTGATGAGAATGCAAAGCCTGTTGAAGCCAATGAAGCATTAGTCAGATTTGCCATTTGTTTGTTTGTTCGATACAGAAAGAAGGTTGGTGTTATGTTTTATTTTGTTTTTAAATTTAACATAAAATACACAAACCTGATTGCAAACCCACAAAATTGGTAAATTGGCTTGAGGGCCAGCCCTGAAGCTGTTTTTAAACCATGTTTCTTAATTGATTGAATTTAGAGTTGACTTCTCTTTAAACAACCTCACACAGATACCAAGGAGAAATCCCAAATTCATTAACTGTCATTTGATTTTTTTTCCCCTAATTTTCCTTCTCACTGATACTCTTTCACTAGACACATTACCAGAATAGTTACCTAGAAAATAACTTCTGAGTTTCTTACACACGAATTTCAGTTTTGACTCTTATTTTCGGCAAAAAAAAAAATAGTGGCCTCTTTGCCAGAGGCAAATTATAATCTGACAGACACACAGGGCCCTAAAGACTTCAGAGGAGCTGAGGAGAATGGCCCATATATCTCATTTTAAAGCTTTCTGCAGTGAGGATCGGTGTGATGGAAAGATCTGCCTTGTGACACAGCAACAGAGGAAGAAGGATTAAATAGACACTTTGTTCCTTATGTTGATGCCTATTTTCCTTTTTTATCAGAATGACCTCAGCAATGGGCTGTTGGATATGATAAAACATGTTTTTTTAACCTAAATCAGGACAGTGATGGCAATCTTTATTGTGTCATAATTTGGTGCTGAAATCTGGGGGGTAGGTTTCCAAGAGACTGTAAGAAAAAAAAGAGAAGCAGCAAAGCTTTAAAATTTCCTGTATCTGACCAAAATGCTATGTTTTTTGAAATCATTAAGGGCTTGATCACTTCTGAGGAGATGTAATAAGAGGAGGAGCTTTAACATGTCTGTCGCCCCTCTGCTGCTGTCTCTTTTGTGCATGCACATTGAATAGATGTAAACAGATTGCCTTAGACTCATTTACACAGTCTTGTGGATGTGCACTTGGAATAACTGTGCAGAAAATTCAGATGCAGAGTGCTTTTAGATAAATAGGACAGGGGCTCTGTTGGTGAAAGTTAGCAGAGCTCCTTTGACCTCGGGCAGCATAAATCAGCAGAGCACTGCTAGAGACCCAGCCCATCCCGCCTTAACTCACAAATATTGCTCTTTTCATATCTGCCTTTATTGCTTCTAAGATAAACATAGGTCTTTCTCTGCCTTTCAGCGCCTCCGGGTTATTGGTACGGCAGTCTCAGGCCCTTAGAAAAATCCAAATACAGTCCATACCCCGCTAAGTACTGAATAGGAAGGCCATCTGCAGGGTGGTCTTTGTAGAAATGGCTTTGGACTGAATCAGCCCTCTGGACTGAACTTTTACTTCTCTAGCACTGCAGAGATCTGCTTGCTGAGACTGGTGGCTGCCCTAAATTAAACTGACAGTCCAGAAGACTATCTCAGGTGTCTCTGGCCTTTGTGCAATAACATCTCTTAGGTGGTTTCTAGTGCCACCTATCCTAAAAATGGACTAGAAGCCCTGCACTCACATATGTGTTCAAGGCATTTCTTTTTGCTTCAACAGGAACATATCCCCACTTGAATTCAGTCATCTTCCCCCAGAGTAACAAAATAAAATAAACTATCACTTCAGAACACAGTTAGAAATTTAGGGAAGGAGGCATTCGAAAAGTAGACTGGATGAAGCATTTTGTCCCAAATCCATGCTAGTCTGCAGCATGGGGTTTTGAATTTTTTGTTGTTATTGTTGCTTCTAATTACAAAGTTGGGAAGTTTTTTGAAACTATAATGATTTATTAGAACTGAGCACAAAATAGGTTGTCATCTGGAATTTTCCTAGAGCTCCAGGAGAAACAGAAATCAAAGCATTCCTCCACATTTCGAGACTGCGTCCTAGACTATGGTATTAAAATTCACTATATACAATATTAATTTTATGTATATATATATATGCATAACTCATTGTATACATATTTTTAAAATAGAAAACATGTGCCTTAAAAAAAAAAAAACAACAGAAAAACAGAAGTTTTCTTGCATCTATAGGGTAAAATTATCCTTGCAATCCTCTCTAAAGTACCAGAGTCCACTTTATTCCTCCCTGCCTCCCCCACCTTCCCATGTGCATGCTTACAGGTTGTATGTGCGGCTTTTTTTTGAGAAAGCTGGGTACTGAGAGAGCCCTGTTGTGAGAGCACCAGATTCATCCTTCAGGATTTGTAGTTCCTAAGGGGCAGAGCTGTCACGAGTGGTTGACGTTTAAAGGAGAGGAGGCTGTATTCTGTGAATGCTGTGCAAGCCTCTCAGAGGCTTTGAAAAGAGGGGCTAAAAGCAAACTATATAAAGATTTGAAGGGCGGTGAACTCCTCCTTCCAACCTGTGTGACTGTGGGTGTGCATGTTGCTACGCTGGATTCACATCCGGAGGATTCAATCAGGTGTTGGACAGGAAATGCTGCTGTTGTTGACATCCATTCACGTTCATTGCTTCTAGGGCAGGAGAAATCTTCCATGTTCATAGAAGTTGTTGTTGAATGTATTAGGACACAATGGGAAAAGTATACAGACAGATTTAAACTCGTTTGGAGTCACAGGGAGGATTAGGAAGCATTTCAGTTGTGCAGTAAATTAGTGCAGAGATCTTTCACCTCCAGCCACTGGGTTCAAACTCATGCCAAGCTGCAAGCTGATAAAAACTGAGTGATTTAAACTATATCCTTTCTAGGGCATGGCCATGTTTTCTTATGTGTGCCTCTCTTCAATTGAAAAGGCTTTCCATTACATTGCAGTTCATAACATGGGATTACTGCACTGTGATTTTACAAAACTGATGCATTTTCAATATCAATTGCAACTGTTATTAGAGCTTTCTCTTAATTTAATTGAAATATTTCAAAGCAGAACTGTTGAAAGTATTGTGACAGTTTCAGCGTATGGGCATTTTTACAGGAGTATGGAAATGTTTTATTCCCTTCTGTATGAAGAGTTAATGTACATATGTGAGTATACATACTCTTTATATGTAATAAAAATACTAAAGAAGAGAATTGTCTGTTTTTAAAAACCTTAAACCCTTAATCTTTCCTTTTTGTATAATAAGTAGACTTGGATGTAGCTAATGTCATTTGGATGTTCAGAACAACATATGCTATGAAAGGGCAGCCAGCTATATTGATAAGATAACCCTACTTCTGTGCATACTATGGGTGCAGATTTGAATTTAACACTGTTAAGCTGTGGATGCGAAATGAGTGATTATGTGAGGCCTTTTTCAAAAATCAGACCATAAAACATACATTCAAATGATACCAAGTCATAAATTCATAAAAGTGAAACAGCTCTGTGTTTATGTTTCTGTAACACTCCATAACTCAGACATTTTGTGTATATGTTGTGTTGTGGCATACGGTCTTCTTCTATCAGAAAGTTACAAAGATCTGAATAATGTTACATAAAAATTGGGAGAAAAGCTCTGGTATTTTTCATTGTTGCGATTACGATCTGGTATATGGTATAGGTGACAGAACACCTATATCCTGGACAAGATGAGATACAACTTTCAGTAGGTATCTCTAACTGCATGAAATAAATATTATTTTATGTATTTATTTTATTTTAGAAATGTATTATCATCTCTCATTGCTCAGGCAGTATTTTATTAATCGTTCTCTCCTGGAAGAAAAATAACATCTCACTAGTCACTCAGGAATCCTTACTGTTCTGCAGGCTGCATAACACAGCATTTTCAGATATGAAATGGACCTTCCAGAGAATTAGTGAAACACACATGTTTGTTAATAAAAGCCCAAATGTTCCACTTTTGTTCCTTTGAGTAGTTTACTATGCTTCGGTAGAAAGAACGTGTCAGTATGAGGCACGTAGTGAAAAAGTACCAATTTGTAATTTCTTAAATGATTCACCTCTGGGGATGGACAATGCATATTAGAGCATTTTAATTATGGTGGATTGTATTTTATTTGCAGAATAACAGGTAGGGTACACAGTGGTTTTCAGAGTTATTGTATAACGGGTTATGTTTCTGATTAAAGATTACTTAATGTGTTGGGATTTTCATTATTATTTTTATTTACTTCATAGACATACTTCACACAATATCATAGGCTGGCATCTCTGCAGTAGCTCGGAGCTGCTCTTTAAAATGTCCTTGACTTTAAATAAGTATATAGCCAGAATAGGCATATTCTTGGCTTCAATGTAATTTGCCTTAGTCCACTCTCTGACAAGGCTGTTTAGAAGGGAGGATGCCAGTGGTTTCCAACAGGAAAATGTATACTGGGGGAAATTCTGTGTTTGACAGAAACACGAAAGGACACTGCAGGCAGGTATGGAGGCACCTACTACAAGGGATTCCAAATTTTAATTGGACTTTTGTTTGCTTCTGCCATACAAACAGTTGGAGAGTTTATTAATAATTAAATAAAAACAGTAGAATCCTTCTGGCTGATTAGGCCTGGGGGGAGCTAATAATGTATCACAGTGCTTTAACAAAGAGTCACATTTTCTGCTTTGGCCATGTGCTGGGTAGAGCCTGAATTTGGGAGGAGGAACAGCAAAGCACAGCAGACTCCTCTGCTGCTTTTTTTTTTTTTTTTTTCATATATAGGTGGGAAAAAAAAGGGAAACAGCTAAGAACCTTTTTACCAGAAAAACAACAAAAATAAACAAACAAACAAAAGAAGCCTACCACAAAACAACAGTTTGAATATTTTGTCCTGAATATGTAGGATAGCCTAATTCCTGGCATCCCTTCCCAAGTGGGGGTACAGGGCTTCAGCTCTACCTGCCTGGCCTTTCAAGTTGCCTTCTCTAAAATGCCAGCTCAGGAATGGAGTCTCCATGTCACACATAAGGCAGGCTGGGCTAACAGGGCTGAGGCTGTGGGAGTCCCGTGGCCCTCATGGCCCTCCTCAGCCCAAGCCTGGGAGGGTTAGATCAGATTCAGTAAGCAACAATGAGCTTTTTATTGACACCTGAGTGCTGTCTGAGTTCTAATTCTTCAGGTAATGAGTTAGTTTGTGATAGAGTGGGGGAGGATGTGTAAGAACTTCTTGGAAGTGTGCCTCACGGCATTAGCAACTGAAACCAACCCAGAGTTAGTCAGGTTTTTTTATATACTTATCAGTACAGTATTCTAGAGACCATTAAATATGAATTTAATTAATCCTCATAGTTCCTCTGGGAGTTCAAAGATTGCTGTTAGTCCTGCTTTGCAAATGGGGAAAGTGGAATAGTTTCAGGTGGCAAAGCAGAGCGGGATGGTGGTGTGACCCCTCCTGAGAATGCAGCCCCCACTGCTCCATGCCTCACCATTCCACTGCCTGGAACGATGTGTGGCCCAGCCCCTGCTACGTACCTACGACATTTGCAACTGCTTCAGGCCTGCTTCAGTTTCTGCTCCAGGTACCAGAAATTCTGCATCTGAAGAATGGGATACATAGTAAAGACATCTGTAAAAAATTTGGCTTAAAGGCTCTGTCATGCATGGGATAAAATATCTTTGAGAGCACCAGGCACAGGATTTGTTTTGGTGGCATTCACCTCCCTTGACCACACTGATGTTTTTCTCCGGTTCCATAACACTTCCATTTCTGTACCTCTTAATTGAACATCTCAGACCCTGATTGCTGTTTAGAGGCAGAAATCTTGCTGAAAACAACCTCACCTACTGCAGAGTCTTAATTTGCTCCCTGAAAATGATCGTTATGATGCACTGAGGCCATGGAAGAAGTGAGCACATGCAAGCCTGTAACCAATGAGTGGGTCATAATATATAGGAAATAAGATATGGTGATACGGGGCAGCTTTAATTCTGATACTTCTTCGCTTTATGCTTGATAAAGAAACATACCTTTGACTGAGATTTAAAATGTAATTCCATTAGGTTGTTTGTTTCCTTTGTATTTTTTGAGAGCCAGAAAGAATGATGTTGCTTGCCATTGTAGCTACAACTTCCTACATATGCAGTGATCACTCATTGAACCCTGGGCCTCTAAGACTATAGCACATGCTGTTTCAGCTTGTTAGGGGATTAACAACTTCAGCTGAAAGCGTAATAAGCCTTTTATCCTGTAGGCAGCAGCTATTACAGGGGGTATGCACATCACGTTTGAACAGTGCCCTATCTAGCATGATTTAAAAAGAAACAAAGAAGGAATGGAGGACAGTTGGGGACACAGCCTGAACTGAAGGCTGGGGCTGTACTGCAGGGTATATTGAGCCTCAGTAGCTTCTGCATTCTTAATTGTTCTGCTGTTCATAGGGCTGACACGCATGCTACAAAGAGAAGGACTCTGCTGAGGCAGTTGTTAATGGGGAATGTGCCTCTTGCTGTGTTGGAACATACTGTATTTCCTTTTTATTGCACCTGCAAGTGTTACTCTGGAGCACGGCACTAAATTTTCTATACCGTCTGCATGTCAGCAAGCATTTCAAAGAGGCTTTTTGTGTTCTAGGTACAATTCTAGTTCATGTCAGCAAATGGATGTCTGAGCTATGGAGTAGCTCTGTGTTTGCTTTGCTTATACCAGTGCTCTGAGCTGAGCTGAAAAACATTTTCATTTTCCCTTCATTTCTCAGGGAAAAAGGCTGCCATTATTATTCTGCCCTCTGAGATCCAGTTTCATTTTGTTGAAAACAAATGAAAAAAGTCCTTTGTTTCTAATCTTTGTTCATCTAAAAATTCTTTTTGGCTGTAAATCAGGAAATGGTGACAGTGCATTTTGGGCCACACTTGTAATTGTGTATGGTGGACACAGAAATCTTCCTGGTGCTTTTTATGCTTCCTTTTTAATCTCAGAAGAAATGTATAATATTTGGTACCATTTTGTTCTGAAATGAAATCTGTATTTAAATTTACGAGGCAGATCACCAGTATAACATTTATAGTCTGAGTTCAATATATATTTTGGCTATGTCCGTCTTTGTACAAAACTTCAGCATAAAATACAGTAGTTCAGTTGGAGGGAACCTTCAAAGATCATCTAGAAAAACTGCCTGAAAGTTTCATCCTTCTGACTTTCCGCTACTAGAATACTATCAAAACCCAAATTTCAGCATCAAAACATGGTCCCACATCTGCTGATAGACTGGATTCCCAGCAAATGTCTGAAAAGAGCATCATCTAAGGGGCGATGTCAGGAAGCAGAGAGCAGGGCTGGCATACAGGACAGCACGGCCCCGTGCTGGGCTCTGTCACCCAGCAGCAGAGTGTTGGGGACAGGCACAGGGAGGCTGCAGTGCTGCCTGGCAGGTGATGTGACTGTCAGCCAAGTGCAGAGGAATGCCACATGCCAGGAAATACTGCGACCACCTCTTGCATTTTGTATAAGCAATTTTCCAGTCTGTTGTCTTCTGTCAAATGCAATGTTCTGAAACATTTAAATAAAATAAATATTGCTGTTGAGTTATATTTAGAGCCATGTGAAATTTCTCTAGTGAAACTCCCAGCCAGGCAAAACATGCCAGCTTTCAGGTTTCCGTACCACTTGAAGTACAGTCTGGGTTTATCAAGAAGGTGGTTCGTGAAATCTGCTCTCCTGAGGAGGCCAGCAGAGGCCTGGCTTTGTGCTAAGGAGGCAGCTGGGGAGATTTGGGGTGGGACCCCAAAGGTGGGTCCAGATGGTTGAGATTCTGCTAGGTGGAAGGTCAAGAAAGCAAATTGTAAGAGAGGCTGCTCTTTTGCCTGTACCTCCCACCCCTGTTCACTGCACTTTCAAATTTGCCTGTCTTTCTAGGTGTGAGTTACTGATCTAATGACTGATGTTACTGATGTAATACATCCCAGCACGGCTGAGGTCCGTGAAGGTAGGTGGGTATCCCTCTGAAGGTAGGGCTGGAGCCTGCTGGGATGGAAACTGCTGTGGGGGACCAGGATGGAGAAGGCTGGACTCAGTTGAAGTTGCCCTCCACGTGCTCACCCTCCCTTCCTCTCCTGTCTCCAGCAAAGAGCTGCTCCCAACACACCACCCACAGCCCTCACCCAGGAACCTCCAGTGGCACCATTTTGCCTGCCAGGACGCAGCCAGCTGGAGCACGCACACATTCTGCATTCAGTCAGCTGGAGGCCCATTTGGAGGCTCCTTGAGCACAGATGAGTGAGGTCTGCGTCTCGGTTCTGTTTTCTGGGAGGGTGCCAACAGCGCAACAGTTTGTCATCCACATGACACCCACTGCTGGTATCGTGTAGGCTCCAATGCACATTTTACTTCACTTTTCCCCGATACTAAAATACAGTCAACGGTACTTGGATAAAGCAGCATTCGCAGTTCTCTCTTTTTCATGGTGTGGGGGGAGGGGAGGCTGAGGACGCCTGCAAATCACTATGGTTCTCCCTCATAAAGATTTCCAAAATAATATCAAAATATACAAGGACTTTATTTTAAAGTGTGTATTAATGGAGAAGCATGCAGATTTTTTTGCCGCACTGGTGGTCTGGCTGTGAAGGTTATGCAATAAAACAGAATTTTAAACAGCACTTAAAATAGGAACACACATTGTCTACAAGCTTGTTTTTTTTTTAACTCAGTAGGACCCTTCTTTTGTTCATTTATAAGTTAACCTTGTTTGATAATATACCAGGAAGGGACATAGAAGCCTTTATTCTTCCAGAGGGTTGAATTCTTTTGTGAGATATGATAGACAAAGCTGGCATCCCTTTTACAAGATATGTAAAGCCTGTCTCCAGACATTGTGACATTGCTACAGACAGAGTTTGTCATCCATAAATTTACAGCTTATTTCAGTCTATTCATAAATTGACTAAATTTTTTTTGAAAGAAAAAAATATATAGGTGTATAAAATACCCGGTTACAGGTTGTGTTCTATTTAGCCCTTGATTGAAACGTATTGCTCCTCAGTATCTTTTAGCTATGAAAATTATAATATGGAACAGAGATTAGAATGAAATTATCATGGCTAGAAGGCATTTACTCAGTGGTGGCAGCCACATAAACCTGAGCCCTGAGAATGATGATAATACATTAGGTTCTGCATGCCCGATATTATTGCCGTACATTATGTATGTTTCATTTATACTATTTCGCACACACCAGCAACGCTGACAGATAGGTAATTACTCTCTGCGCCAATGAACACTTATCAGCACTGCCGCTGTTTATTGCTGGAATGAAGTGCGCTTGTCAGTCAAGGTCACTTGTTTGTGTGTCCTTTTTAATAGTTCTTTCACAGTTGTTGAACTTTGCGTGCAGTTCTTACAGCGGGATTTCTGGGGCTTACTTTACTGCATAATGTGCTGCTTGTGTTATCAAAGTCATTTGTATTTATCACTTTAATTGATAAACAACCAAGTTGCAGGGAGCAGAACTGCAGATATGAAAAAGCATATTTTGCTAGTCACCTGATCCCAGCAGGTGTTTGGTCATGGGTGACCTCGGGAAGCAGCGTTTAGCAGAGCCGCTTGGACTGTGGAGTGCCACCAGCAGAAGCTGGTGAAATTTCCTGTTGTAAAGATAAACGTTAATTTAACGGCGATGGACACCAATGCAATTTACAGAGTGCACATTGCTGCCGCTCGTGCTTTCTGGCAGAATATTTGCTGTTCCTGAGCCGGGCTCTTACTGCTTGTTCCCTTCGTTTTGAAGGCAAACAAGGTGGGAGAATTTACCTTGTTTGTCTTCAAATCAGTGTTTTGTTTTCTACAAGAAACCTCACAGAAATTCTATAGTATTGCATAAAATGTTTCCCCTATATATGTGGCTCTACACATTTTTCTGTTCTTCACATTAATACTGTCAAAAATATAACTGCAAGCCTATTATTTCATTAAGAAAAAACAATTCTCAAGCTTTTTATTTTCTTTCTTTCCTTCTTTATTTTGTTCTTTATTTCTCTTTACTTCTTTTTTCTTTTTTCCTTCCTTTCTTTTTTCTTTTTCTTTTCTTTAATTTTCCTTCCTTCCTTCCTTCCTTCCTTCCTTCCTTCCTTCCTTCCTTCCTTCCTTCCTTCCTTCCTTCCTTCCTTCCTTCCTTCCTCCCTTCCTCCCTTCCTCCCTTCCTCCCTTCCTCCCTTCCTCCCTTCCTTCCTCCCTTTCTCCTTCCCTTCCCTCCTCCCTTCCTTCCTCCCTTTCTCCCTCCCTTCCTCCCTTCCTCTCTTTCTCCCTCCCTTCCTCCTTTCCTCCCTTCCTCCTTTCCTACCTCCCTCCCTCCATCTCTTCCTCCTCCCTCCTTCTCTTCCTCCTTCTCTTCCTCCCTCCCTCCCTCCCTCCCTTCCTTCCTTCCTTCCTTCCTTCCTTCCTTCCTTCCTTCCTTCCTTCCTTCCTTCCTTCCTTCCTTCCTTCCTTCCTTCCTTCCTTTCCTTCATTAGGAAGCTTTATTAGGAAAAAAAATAACACAGAATGACCTCTAGGATATAATAATTTATCCAGTCAAGATAACTGTAGCTATTTCCTTAAGCCTATAATCAGCCTGAGTTTGTGTGTTGTGAGATTTATACCGCAGTTACTTATTACCAAAGAAACAGTTAGAAAGGATTTATGTATTGCATGCAGCGTGTGTGTCCAGAATTCTTGTGCATATTTGGAACTTCTGTACTCTGATATCTCCTTGGTCCTGCTAGTAGAGGGCACTATTTTGAAGTGGAGACTGAACATTCAATTAAATGCAAATTTTATTCAGACACTAAAGCAGAATCGCATTCATTCATTAAACTCAAATGATGCTTTTATTTAGAAAAATATATCAGCACATGGTAGCACCACATGCTGCTTATAAATAACTGTGGTGATCTGGTTGTGCAAAAGTATATAATTTCATTATTAAAGGATTTAAACTCCTTACAAGGTGTATGGTGTCCATGAATGTCTCACTTAATTTGATTACATCCATAGAAAAAGAATTTCACTTACATGGGAGGCCGTGGATCTCCCGTCTTACCATGCAGTTCTAATGCATTATGATCCCAATCTCACACTTGAAGGTGCTGACTTTGCTGGATGCATTTAATATTTCTGATGCATAAATGCAGATTTGAGCAATTCGGTTTGTTTGTGAACCTAGCCTGCCAAACTTCCACGTTTTCATGCCACTTCCTTTTCTTAGTTCTTAGTTACCAGAGTGTTACAAAGAAAGGGTTTTGATCTCATGTAGATAGCATAGCATTAATTACCCTGACACTAATTAAACTGCATCAAACAAATACCACCGTGTTCCTCAGGGGGACAACAGAAGGCAGTTTAAAATAATTACTGGAGCTTCATGCATGTGTGAAGTTTTCATTACTCTTAGGACACGAGCAAAAGAGATTTGATATCATTAACCCCCCCCTCCTTTAGTGTATGCAAAAAATGACTAAAATTTCCTTGGAGCATATTGATGTCTAAATAGTACTGATTTCAGTTCTTGCACATAGTAACTTTTCTTTAAGAATTGTAAGCCTGTGAAGCAGGAACAGGTGTTCCAGTCCACATTCTGGTATGATTATGTATTAGCTTATGTTTGTCAGACCATTTCATTAACCACCCACTGCTATCACATATACATATACTTTGTTCTTTCTGAACCATGAAATGAAATGCATATATCTTCACTAATGCTTGCTATCAATGTAAATGAGAAAAGGAGGCTTATTACCAATCACTGCTGCTGTGAAGCACACACCTCTGTACAGTTACAGGTAATAAACATCTTTTTATAAGTAGGAAGCAAGATATATTGAGTTCTGCCTGAAATAAGGAGCAGGCATGCCTTCCACTGTACTCCGGCATTAATGGATTGCAATTCCCAACCATGTCTGCTCATTCAACAGGACATCCTAAAGCATGTTTCTAATCTCCAGACCAGAAGGTGTTATTCTTTTTCAGGCTCATTCCTGTCTTGCAAGTGTTTTGAAGCTAACAAAACTTTTTTGGCTAACAGTTAACAGGCAGGCAGCTTTTCTGAGGAAAATCAGAGCATATTTGCACCATTGAGCAAGGGCTGGTTTCTGGATCAGCGGTCACTGCTGCCAGTGTCCTGCAGCCCGCAGCAGCAGCAGCAGCAACTTTATAGGTTCTTTTCAGAAAGTGGGTGGAAGAGTGGCAGGAATCAAATACCAGCAAGCAAAGATGACACAGGAGACAGTAAATGCGGAAAATCTGGAGTTGCAAACTCAATATGATTGCCATATTTTGCTAATGCTTACTCAACTGTGCATGGAGCACTGCTTTCCCTTCTCCAAGCTTGTGTGCATTTCATATTTCCCAGTGGCATCCAAGCCACCTAAATCATTGCACGTGGCCGTGTAGCTTGTTTATTTCTAGAGATCTATGCAGTGTCAGTAAACTTCTTTGAATTCAGTACTGAAGGCAATTGCCTGCAGTGTTTGAGACAGCCAGCGTTTCTAGATCTGCGCTAGTCATAGCTTTTAGAGTATGATCCTTGCTTGAAATTTGATTATATATAATTTGAATGAGTTCAGTCATGAATCATAACCCACTTATTTTTTGTCTCCCTTGAAAGAACTATTTAAAAGATTTATCTGTGATGGAAGGTCCAGGGATATTGATGGTGATTCTTTTTCTTTTTTTAAATTAAAGTAATGCCTTGATATTACTAAATCTGCTGCCTGGAATATACCATTGAATTAGTATTGTACAACTGACGGACTAAGCAGAGATGATCAAAACCGATTGGAGAGGAAATACAAAATTAATCCAGTTGTAGGATTCTGCAAACCCAACAAACATGCAGAAAGGAATACTTTTATTTCTTTGGAGCCAGATGGTTTGTCCTATTTTAAGCTGATAGAATCTTCGTGCATTTCTTTTGGATGTCATTGGTTTTAACTGCCAGACAGTATCTACTGTTAGAACTTTCCTTATTCCTGGATTATTTAAAGAGTATTTTTGGCACATTTGAATGATCATACTGTACACCAAGTTAATTTTTCCTTACACTTAGCTCATACACAAAAAAAGTGTTTATATAATGAAAAAAACCCTCTAAAATGAACAGTTCTTTTTTTCCTTCTTTTGACATGATGTTGACAGAAGTCGCTTTGATGTAGTTTAGAGTCATGAATTTTCTATCTGTTCTGTTTTTCCTGGGGCTCCATCTATTCAGACATCCTGATCTGTCATTTTGCAACACTTTGTGAAGTGCTTGACAGATAGCGGTTTTGACAAGTGCTGGACATCAGCAGCAATTCAGAATAAGCAGTGTATATTTCTCCAGGTAAAGTGACAAAACGTCTAAAAGCGTAAGAAGAACTGTACAGTCTTCAATCACATTTAATGTTACAAAGCAAGACTTTTTCTGCTTTTTTCATTTGTTCTAGTAATGTGTAGGGGTTCATACCTGAGTATCTGCTGGAATTTTGGTTTGAGAACAATTTGTTTGTTGTTACATTTCCTAATACACACTGTGATAAAAAACGAAAGGACTTGCTGAGTCTGGGATCCAGAAAAGTGCAGCTTAGCTAATGTTTCATGCAATAATAATTTACACAGTCTTCTAGTGTTCGACATAAACAATATGCATATGATCAATTACCTTTTTTTTTTTAATGACAGAAATTCTACAAAAAGAACATAATTTAGGAAAGTCAACATCATTGATTATCATTCTTTCTCCTATTCCACTTCTCAGTTCCTTTCCTGATGGTGATTTATGTTATATCACCAATAGGTACCCATAGATTCCATATTTACATTCGGTAGAATATTGAAAATGTAAAACATTTCATATAATTATTTTGCATCTGTATTCACTCAAGAAACAGCTGTTGAAAGTTGAGGGGGATGCAAAATGGCACAGCCTGAAGATGTTCTTGTTCATTCAGCTAACTCCTTTTTGATGTGATACCTACTGGCAGGGTTGTGTGGTGAATTCAACTTCTTTGACAGCCATCAGCCTCACTGACCAGTAGTTTCAGTTTTTTTAGTTAGAGGAAAGATGAGAAAAAATATTTCCATAATTTAGATTTTTTTTTCAGCTGCTGGATTGAAAGCCCCTGCCAACAGCTATCTAAATCAACACCATGCCAACATGTTCTGTAGTCCGAAGGTCACTCAAACATCTGGCCCCACAGTCTTGTTCTTTAAGGTTTGTCACTGGGCAGCATCTGTTTATAGATTCTTTCTCAACCTCTCTTTGATCACTTTGACAGCAAAAAGAAGCTTCTATCACCCTTGATGTGTTAAGATAAAAATATCAGGGACATTGGACCATTGTAAAATTTGGTGATATTTAATGTAGTACTGGATCTGTACTTTTAGTTTCTCAGGTTTAAATATTTTTTCCTTGGCTGTGTTAGAGGGAATTATGTAGTACACTCTGCTGTTGAGATTAAAATATATATATATTGTCAGAGCTGATATATTCAATGGGAATGTAAAAATGACTACACTAAGCAGGTCTTGCCCGGCTGAGCTTGGTCAGCATTTAAAAAAAAGTTTGGAAAGTGAGTAGAGCCTGCATATTTAGCTCTTGTCTATTTTCAGTAACGTTATCTAACGCTCTCTTGTATGTCTATTCTATGTAGTCCTGTAAGGAGCTACCTCATAAAGATTAACTGCTACTTCTGCATTTCTAGACATTTCTCTTAAAAGTAATCGTGGAAGAAATGCAAGTAAGATCATTAATTTCCTGTCTTCCTTGAGTAATTGACGATTTGGAACTGCTGTTCAAAACAATGAGGAACTTTTTGATCTGTTCTAGACAAGAATAGGTAGGCAGTCTGCACTCTGGTCTTTTGTTTCCAGAGACCATTTGGTAGTCTTTGACAGTGTTAGAGTGATTATATATTTTTATGAAAATTCCTGAAGTCTAGGTTGTGTCACGGTGGTAAAGATCTTGGGAGACATGTCGTCTTACTCTGTAGTGCAATTCTGCTCTCAGCAAAGGTCCTCAACTTGTTTGAATATAATCCAGAGACATACACAGCCTGTAGTATAAGTACAAAAAATTATGTGTATGTGGAATTAATAAATTTTTGTTCATATACTTCCAGATTTTATGGGAAATGTTGGAGACAACTCTAAAGTCCTTCGCTACTCCGTAGAGTTGGTACAGCATAGTATCAGTCATTCAGGCATCTTGATCTTCAGCGGAGAGATGTCTGCATGAGAAGTTAATAAAATGTGCAGATGAAGTACTGCGCATCTACCATGGATGATCACCTCAATTCTTTAATTGTCATTTTATAGGTATATGACCATCTAGAAATGAGCCATAAATCCATTTCATCCTGGCTATCAATAGCCAATAGATAGCTGAAGCTTCTGTCTGTCATTGGCTGAGAGTGAGAAAACAGCCACACGTGAAAGGCAGGAGTGGTCAAATCTTAGCCAGGTGTTGTGTAGCCATATGAAATGGTATGGGAATATGTACTTCTAACTGCCCAAATAAAGGGGATAAGTCCACACTGTTTTCTCAGGTGCCATCATCCTTGGTGTTGGGTACATGGGATCTTCCCAACTGCTGGTAGTGTAATGGGAAATGGATACCATGGCCTTGAGATGAGCATTGTTGACAGAATGAAACTTGAGTTGGAAACTGTCTTTCCCAAGAGCAAAGCTGAGAAGAGTCTTAGCATTAGAGAAGAGCAGTTTGTATCTGATACAGAGGAATGAAGAGAGCAGAAGGACAACACAGCCTCCTTCCCTGGTCCCCACCAAAAGATCCCAGCTAGAAAGTGGTCAGAATGAAGAAGGAGGAGCAGAGTCTTCACTGAACTATTTCCAGTAGCTTTGAGAGGCCTGTAAATCTGAAATATACAGAGGGTAGGCGCTTCCATAGTAACTGTGAAAGAGATGTAGGCTTTGAATTTAAATTCCAGTTAGCACATTTAATAGCGTACGAACCTGTTTGTGATAGTTAACTGGAGAGTAATTCTGCCCAGAGTTTTTCTTTTTATTAGGACAACATGTTGTGAAAACGGATTGAATTTACCCTACAACATCACTAATACTCTGCATCTCTGTTCTCCCATTTCCTCCTTGGTGTTATGATGTTTTCTTTGCAGTTTCTCTTTCTGGATGATTTTTTTAAGTCCTCTTGGAAATACAGTCTGTACTTCTTTTCTGCACCTTGCTGCTTTAAATGAACATTGCATAACCCCCTGTCTTTTGTCCACTTTTCCTTCATAGCAGTATTTTTTCTATTCTTCTACCTAAGAAAACCTCAATACATTATAAGGGCAAAATTTGTGAGAATAAGTCATATCTCGCTCCCTATTCATTTACTTGGGAAGCATCTCAGATGAAGGAGATTGCATAAGGAAACAAAATTGTTGGGCAGAGGTTTGTCCATATTTTTGTAGAACAACTGCAGTTGATATCACCTGTAAGAATTAGAAGATTTCATCCTGTTGATAGTGCTAGCATCAGAAAGATATTGCTCTCTGAGAAAAACAAAGCAGTTTGCACATCAGAAAGTCTGCTGTACCCTCTCAGGTGAGTTGTGGAAATCTTTCTTTGAGGTGTTGCAGGTCTGAGTTGCAGGAATGCTGAGTGCTAGAGTTAATTGTAATTAATGTTAGCTAGATCTAACGGTCTTTCCTTTTATAACCCACAAGTAGCTTAATTTTAAGCTTTAGATAAACAAGTAAATGTATACACAGAAATTGACATGAAACTTGATGAAGTCAAAAGATGGGTCAGCAAAACTTCCGCCTTGGACTTCCAGAGGACAGACTTTGAACTATTCAGGACACTAGTAAGGAGAATCCCTTGGAAGCCTGTCCTGATTAAGGGTAAGGGGGTCCAGGAAGGCTGGATGTTCCCCAAAAAGGAAATCTTGAAGTTGTAGGAGCAGGAGGAGCAGGCTGTCCCCCTGTGCTGTAAGATGAGAGGGGAAGAAGTCTGATGTGGATGAGCAGGAAACTTTTGCAGAGAAAAACTCATGAGAAAAAGAGTCTACCTCCTGTGGAAGAAGGAAGGTAGACTCCTCTGCAACTCGCAGAGAGTACAAAGAAGTTGTTATGATGCACAGGAAAAAAATGAGAAAGGCAGAAGCCAAGCTTGAACTCAAGTTGGCCACTGTAGTAAAAGACAACAAAATTATTTTTAAAAATATATTAACAGTAAGAGGAGAGTCAAGGATAATCTCCATCCTCTATTGGATGTGGTGGGGAATGTGACCACTAAGGATAAGGAAAATACTGAGATTCTCAATGCCTTCTTTACTTCTGCCTTTAATAGTCACACCAGTTATCCTTGGGGTACTTGACCCCTGACCTGGAAGTTTGGGATGGGGAGCAGAATAAACCCCACATGGTTCAGACACAGTTAGAGACCTTCTGCTCTGTCTAGTCTGTCACAAGTCCATAGACGAGATGGGATCTACCTGAGGGTGCTGAGGGAGCTGGCAGAAGTGATTGCCAAGCCACTTTCTACCATCTATCAGCGTTCCTAGTCAACCAGAGAGATTCCAGATGACTGGAGGTTTGCCAGCGTGACTCCCATTTACAAGAAGGAATATAAGGAAGATCCAAGGAACTACAGACCTGTCAGCCTGACCTCTCTGCTAGTGAAGGTTGTGGAACAGATTATCTTGAGTGAGATCACATGGCATGAACAGGGCAACTGGGAGATCAGGCCCAGCTGGCATGGGTTTGTGAAAGGCTGGTCCTGCTCGACCATCCTCATCTCTTTCTGTGACTGGGTGACCCACCTAGTGAGTAAGGAAGAGGCTGTTGACGTTGTCTATCTGGACTTCAGCAAAGCCTTTGACACTGTCTCCCACAGTATTCTCTTGGGGAAGCCAACAGCCCATGGCTTGGGCAGGTACACTCTTTGCTGGGTGAAGAATTGGCTGGATGGCTGGCCCCGGAGAAGAATGATGAATGGAGTTAAAACTAACTGGTGTTCAGACATGAGTGGTGTTCCCTAGGGATCGATACAGGGGCCCATCCCATTTAATATCTGAATGAGGAGATTGAGTGCACCCTCAGTAAGTATGCGATGACACCAAGTTGGAAGGAAGTGTCAATCACCTTAGTGTAGGAAGGCCCTACAGAGTGATCTGGACAGGCTGCATTGCTAGGCTGAGACCAGTGGGATGAAATTCAACAGGACCAAGTGCGAGATCCTGCACTTTGGTTACAACAACTCCATGCAGTGCTACAGGCTTGGGGCAGAATGGCTGGAAGCCTGTGCAGAGGACCTGGGGGTGTTGGTCAGTGCTTGACTGAACATGAGTCAGCAGTGTGCCCAAGTGACCAAGAAGACCAATGATATCTTGGCTTTATTAGAACCAGTGCAGCCAGCACTGGAGCAGAAGGAGGAAGGTGATCATCCCTCTCAACTCAGCTCTGATGAGGCCATATCTTGAGTGCTATGTTCAGTTTTGGTCCTTTTAACTACAAGAAAGGCATTGAGGCCCTGTAGTATGTTCAGAGAAGGGCAGCAAAGCTGGTGAGGGTCTGTAGCACAAGTTTTATGAGGAATGGCTGAGGGAACTGGGATTTTTCAGTCTGGAGAAGAGAAGGCTCCGGGGAGACCCTGCTGCTTCCTACAGCTGCCTGAAGGGAGGTTGTGGCAAGCTAGGAGTTGGATTCTTCTCACAGGTAACTAGCAATAGGACTAGAGAAAATGGCCTCAAGTTCAGGTTGGATATTAGGAAAAACTAACCAGGAGTTCACTGTCCCTGAAAGTGTTCAAAAAACATGTAAATGTGGTACTAAATAACATGGTTTAGTGGGCAACATTTGTGATAGGTGATCAACTAGACTAGTTGATCTTAGACATCTTTTCCAACCTTTATGATTCTATGAAAGAAAATAATGAGGTAAATCTTATTCCATGAATTGTAGCTTAAATGTGGCTAAAACTTCCTTTAAAACTTAAATGGATGAAATAAAAAGGTAGGTAGCAATGATTTTATGTAGGAAGTAACTTTGTGAGCAGTACAGCGAGCAAACACAAAGCAGGACAGTTTTCAGCACTATGGCTGTGAGATGGGACTTCTTTTTCACTAAAAATCATTTATTGTCTTCTGCTTTTTTTATCTACCATTTTTTCTTTCACAAGGAACTCTTGTTTTCATGTTTGTCATTTTGTAGAGTCATAGAATCCTTAGAGTTGGAAGGGACCCATATAGATCCAACTCCCCTGCCATGATCAGGTACCTGTACAGCTCGATCAGGTTGCTCAGAGCCCCATCCAGCCTGATCTTGAATGTCTCCAAGAATGGGGCATCCACCACCTCTCTGGGTAACCCATTCCAGTGCCTCACCACCTTTATTTTAAGTAACTTCTTCCTTATATCCAATCTAAATTTCCCCTCTTTTGGTTTGAAAGCATTTCCTCTTGGTCCTGTCACAACAGACCTTGCTACATTCAAAGATAAGATTCCAAGAGTGGTCAGATGAGTCTAACAGCTCACTGGTTTGGTTTCTTGTTGTCTTCAGTGGTTGGAAGTGAATATGTACCACAGAGTGACATGGCAGAAGCAAAACACAGAGGTGCTTTCTTCTGCTTCCCCTAGTTTCTCTGAAACTGCAACTCAGTCGTTTTCCAACCTACAGACATTATTCTTGTAATTTTAAACTTCCATCCATAGATTTCTCTAATTGTTTGATTAATGTGACAAACTTCTAGAACTTCTAGTTTCTATAATACAGTTTCTACAGACACCCTCTCAGGCTGATTTAATGCCCTTAGTGATCTTAGTGTAGAAAGGACAGCCCTTAAAAATCTACAGGATTTGGACCAGCTTGATTAAGATGTTGCCTTCTTGTTCCTTGGAATTCAGCATTTTTCATTTCTTTTGTTTTCTTCCTTCCGAGATCTCTGAATGACTTCTAGATCTATTCCATTCTTTTTCAGCTTGATGTTCTTCATGGTTTTGCTCTTGACCGTGTTCTGTCTCTCTCACCATCCTTTCTTTCATTACTTTCCAGGAATTTATCTCAGACAGCTCTTCTCATCACGAGTCATTGGGAAGATGTCTGCTGTGCTTTTGCATCATTGGGGCGGGAGCTGCTAGCTGGGCACTAAATCAGAGAAATATAGAATCCTATAATCATAAAACAGCTTGGTGGAAGAGACCTTAAAGATCGTCTAGTACCAACCCCACTGCCATGGGCAGAACACACAGTGAATGTCTGGGGCATATCACAGCCAAGCATACCTCTGTTCACTTAGTAAACCAAAATGGTCAGTGAGGATGGGAGTCATACCAACACAGGATTGAACATATTGGGCAGCTAGGAAATGGACATTTTAGTGGGATTATCAGCTCAAGTTTTGAATCATAATGGGCTTCTAATTAATCAAGAACGTGGGCCTTTAGTATGCCAGAGATCTCTTTAAAACAAGATGCTTGCATTCCTGCGTGTTGTCTGGGAGGGAACAATTCTTAGGAAGAAGTCCCTGACTCACTGGCTGCAAGGCAGACCCGATCTGGTGACTGAAGTTCATTTTCTGTGATGAAACTCTCAACAGATGATGTTAAAGGCTAAAGAACCTTTCCAAGCAAACTGGAATATTTTATGTAAACAAGTAACAGGACTGATCGCTGTGTAAAGTGGCATAATACAGAGGCTGTAAATATTTTGCCACATTCCTTACATAAACAACTGAGCTTGTAACCATTTGTGTCACCTGTAATTAAAAATGAAATAATCCCAGCAATATGAGAAAATCCTATATGATTAATATCCTTTTGTAGTTGTATGCTGCACTGAAAGATAATTAATTGTAAAGACATTTTTAGAAACAACGCAACAATCTTCTCTCACCAAAAGCAAATGTTTAAAAAGTAAGAAAATTGATAATGCAATTAATTATGTGGATATTGTAATAATCTAACCTTGGTAGAAAGTTGGTGCCTAGGGACAGTATTATCCACACATTAAATTGAAATTAACAATAACATTCTCTTCATCATGACAGTCTAGGAAATGACAGATGTAATATAGCTGCAGCTCTACAGAGTTGCTTAGGTTGAGATTTCAGAGTAATTCTTGAAGATGCGGATCTGTATTAATCCATAGATATTAATAGAAGATATGTCTCTATATATCATAAAAGGATGTTTCAGCTAGAGATATTATAAGACTTACTCTAAACTGTATTTATAGGCTTTGCATTGTGATAGTGCTTCCAAATTCCCTAGGTGAGTTTTCATCAGGATGGTGGGTTAATGAAGCTGTATCCAGCCCTTCTTAAAAAACATTTACTCAAAAAGTGTTCATTGAACATAAATTTTCTTTAATTACAAAAAATATCTTTTAAATTTAGCCTAATTTCCAAAACTAATAATAATGGAGAAAACAAAAATAAATACTTAATTTATAAAATGCAAATTTACAGGAAAATACATGAAAGATATGGTTGATAATAGAATGGAAATTAATACACAGACATGCTGCAAGCTGTTGTGGTGAACCTTTTGTTGAAGAACTGTAAATTCTTAACCAGTTGGGTATATGGATACAATTTACATACAGTATTTTGCTAATATTACAGATATCAGTAGAAGCTCAAGATTAAATTACTTTTCTGGTATTCAATTAGATTTCAACAGGTTGCTTATAATATAATAAGAAAATAAGCATTTAAAATCCTATCAGTTGTAATAGTGAAATGATAATACACCAGCAAGTGAAAATACAGTACAGTAAAGCAAATTGCTGGTGTTGTATTAGCTCTGCAAACGTGTGTATAATAATGTGTATGATTTTATGTATAATGTGAATGTACGCGCGTTTTTTGTTGTTGTTCTGTTCTTTAGAAAGGACATAATCAATATGAGCTTTACTTGTAAAAATGAAGAAGCAATATATTTATTGCAAATAGTAGGAGAACATTTGCAAAAAATATGGAGGGGTAATAGGAAGTTTTTGTCTTTCATTTGTTGCTTGCTGATTTATTTGTATTTATACACATGGAGAGAGAGGCATGTGTTTCTCAATAATTAAGTAGTTATAACAAACCATGAAGTGTCTGCTGTATGATTCATGTCCTGTGAAAAGTCGATATGCCATCCAAAGGAAGAATATGATGTTCTGAGCAGTACTGTGTTGTTGGGTTGCAGTGACAGAGGCTCAGAAGGTGAAGGCGATGTAAAGAATTGGAGGCATTAAGGAATAGTGTCTCTGTAACAGCTTTGCTGTAGAGGCTTTGAACTTGGTATGTGATCGGCATGACCTTCCAACTGTCTTCCCAGTGGAGCAGCAGAGTTCTCCCTAAGGGAAATCTAGGCCTCTGGGCTTTATCAGGTCAGAAGAGGCTGTGATTCCCCTTATTGTAAAGCACCAAAAGCCAAATTTCAGGGTTTTTTTGCACAGGTACAGAAACCACTCCAGATTTATAGATGAAGTATATGACATGAAGCTTGCTCTTAATCTGTTTGTGTGGTTTGTACATGGCCTGAGCTTGGGTCATGATGGTTTGAGCTATGCTTGTTGTTGCAAAGGAATGAATGTTTCACACATTGCTCGGTGTCAGTCAGTTCCATCATGAGTTCATCAGCTCTAGCAAGCAGTTCAGAGGTACCTACATTACGCTTCTTCCTTCTTACAAACATACTTAGAGCAGAAGTCATAGAGCAAAAACTCTTCAAGCTACCCAAACACCAAATTAAATTTTAAAAAATGACCCATAACAACAAGCAACAATTTTTTAAAAATCCACATTTGGACATTTAGGTCCATCATCTGTCAAAGCTACATGCTTAATTGTACAGAGTAGTTTAAATTAAGCATTTGCTTATGTTCTGCAGGTTTTGGAGCCATACATTTAAGCACAGTGCTTAAATTTCTTCCTGGTATTGCAATATTCTAATGTACGTGCCCTGAATTATATAATACTACTGAGCACCCTTTCCAATTTTCTTAATGCTGTGAGTCATTCAGCTTCTGGGCATTAGTTAAGTTGTTACATAGATGATTTCCCTCATAATTGTAGGCAGTTTTGCTGCCTTGTTTTTCTCTTTTTCTTTGGCAAACAGTATTGTTTCACTAGTGTTAATAGAGTTGCCTGTTGCTATTCCAAGTGTAGCCAGCTGTGAAGTTGCACTTATAATTGTTATTACCATGCACTTGGTTATGAAATGCACCTATTGATGACTTCACCAAAATGCAGCCACTGGGCTCGATCCTGGCCAACACTCTTACTTTTTCCTACTGCTCTACATTTCCATTCATTTTAAAGGCAGTTCAGGTTGCGTTTTTTTTTTTTTTAATGTTTTTGTGTAATTTCCCTTGGACATCACTGCCTTTTCCTTCTGAATACTCCAGTCAGTATTTTCCACTGTTGTCTCAGTTCAACTTTCTGGTTGGAAGTCATTGCACCTTCTGGTTTCTGATTTCCCTTTTGATGCTATAGTTGAACACTGAGGTGTACAGGAATGAAGGTCAGAGGTGCAACACTTCTGATTTACCGTGAAGCAGCTTTCCAGAATAATATCCATATTTAAGCACTAAAACATTTGACTTGTAACCCGCCTTGGTTGCTGCAATTGACATAATAGCTCCATTTTGATTTTTTTTTCCCATTTGGATCTGATTGATATTGCAATGGACTTGTTGTGGAGTTAATAGCTATCGTGACAATTTTTATTTTCTAAATGAAACAATGCCCCCTGGTGCTCTAGGATTTGAGAGGTCTGGTTTTATGGTCAAAACAGAAATAAAACCAAATAAAATCTTTTCAGACAGATATTTGTTGTGCCTGAATTTGCCAGTTACCACTCATATGCTGTCAATGTCATTCATAGGGGTTGGTGAAGAACTCTGACAGCACTGAGCAACAAAGTCAAAAGGAGAGTAGCATGGAATTGAAGCACTCTTGAAACGAGACGCACATTGGTTAGGCAGAGTAAAAGCAAATTACAGAAGAGAAAATAAAATGAAAGGGTCAAGACAAGAAACAGTCTAATCAAAGGAGCAGCCAGAGAAAAGTAAAATTAAAGCTGTCTGCTTAATGAGATGTAAAACCCAGATAGTGATAGAGAAGAAGCAATAACATTAAAAAATGGAAGTACTTTTTTTCTAAAAAGATTGGATTTAATAAAGATATTATAGGAAAAAAAAAAAAAGGCAGAGAGGGTGTGGAAAAAATACAGTCAGGAGCAATACATTAAAGTGGTGAATCTAAAAGAGAAAACAGAAGGTATACAGTAAGTGCATGGATACCACAGAAATTAGGGGAATAAATGTCGTTTGGTATTTTCTGTACACTAACAAAATAGATTATTAATGCAGTAAACCAAAGTCTCTCTGGAGTAAAAATCTAAGCTTCTAAGCACTGAAATGAAGCAGTTTAGCCTGTCACTACCAGCTGAATTTTTAAAAATTTAAGTGCCAAATTATAAAACTGTTCTTGATGGGCAGGGCATGCGAAAGGCAAAGTCATCCCATTCCTTCAGCTGCAAGACTCACGAGCAGGCTGTGGTCTCATTTCTTCTACAGTTGCAGATAAAGATGAAATAGCTTAGCTCAGAAGCAGGGATGTCTGCAAATGGCTCTAAGGTAGCTTTATGTTCCCACAGTCCTGGAGCAGCAGTGAGTCAGTTGAGTCCCTCACAGTAACACAGAACAGCCTGAAGGCTGCTCTAAATCATCCTGGCTGCCATGACCCCATCGCAGCAGTGCGGAGCTGCTGGGGCATGGCAGAGCCTTGGCTGCGCTTCCCTTCCCTTGCCCATGTCCTCCAGCCCAGCCAGGGGAGCTGGCAGGAGGGGGTCGGCAAGAGGAGAGCAGGGAAGGCTTGGAAGCAGCCGTTCTGCTGGGAGGTGCTGCTCCTGTGGGGCAGGCGATCTGCCAGGGCCTGGTGCAGGCAGCTGGGGTACTGCTAGGAGCTGACCCCAGTGAAGCTGGGAGAGGCTCTGGGGCTGTGCACAGGCCAGGTTTTGTGGAGGTTTCTGTTATCATGTTTTACAGATCTGCTTTTCAAAGGCTTTTGTGGAGAGTTCTGTAGGGATCCCTTTGCCTGGCAATCCCATCACTGTGCTGACTGTGATGTAGATCCTGCTCTGGTGCATGCTGGTGCGTGCTCACGTTCTGCTACAGACACAGGCTGCTTTGTTTGTACACCAGTGTTATTCTGGCATTATTACCTACATGGTATTATTTGGCCTAGCCATAGCAATGTGTAAATTGTATGAATGTTTCTATACTGAAGAGCCAAGTTCACAAATTGTAACTTGTTTTTAAATTAATTTGTTTATTTACCTGCTCTTAGAAACAAAACGTATCCCAGATCAGGAGGAAAACATAAGGCAATACCAGACATCAATAGCAATTTTTTTTTGTTTGGTAATTCGAAGTGCAGATATTTACAATAGGACAGCTCGATGCTGTTCTCAGTCCCCCTGAGGTGACCCTACATCAGATGGAAGCTACAGTTAGGAGCACAATGTGCTTCCCAACCCTTCTGTAAGTTTCCTAGTCTTATTACTTCCATGTGAGCAAAATGCTTGTGGCTTAGGAGATGCTGCTCTTTACCAAACCGAAGCTCGTACATTCCAAAACCTTCCCTTTCTCCCACTCTGCAGCAAGCAGCCCAGCCTTGTTAGCAGGCTGCTATCAGCATGGGATGCTATCAAACTGACTGGTAACAACAGGCATGCTGTTAGAGGAGACAGTGAGGCAGAGGGACAATTATTACCCCTTGTAAGAATTCCTTTACAGCAGTTCATGCTTCACTTTCAGTCAGCTAGGTATCCTGTGGTGTGTTGGTTTTATAAGTAGTAACCCACCTGTCTTGCATCTCTCTATGGTTATGCAGATAAATATATATATTGATATAGTTTATCATTCCAGATGTATTTTAATAAAAATCTGAGGAGGTATATTCCCAACTAACAGTCAGTGGAGGAGCAGGCAGAGGATTTTTTTCCAATGTGAGGTCACAGACACTCAATCAGTTGCTGCCCCTAATTGCTGAGGGAGAAGAATATGATCCTCCAACTAGCAAGTGATAAAAGGATAATTTGGAAGTAGAGGTGCAGCATGCAAGTTAGGGAACATGGATGCTGTAATCTGTAAAAAACGGGAATGTCTGTTGATATTGTACCTTATAAAGTGTTGTCTTTTTTGATAATTTAGAATACAAGATTTTAAAGGAAAGACAGAAAATACATCTATAGCACTGACAGCTCTTCAGGGTGTAAATTCACATAGCTCAGTGGGTGCCAGGAGAGCTGTGTGAGCCTGCAGCACTTTTAGCTCTGTCCTGAGAACAGCCAGCATCATCTGCAGGAATCCCTTGCACAGAGGCAGTCAAGCTCCTTGGAAAGGGCTCCGTGCTCCCCTGCCAGCAGCTTCAACTGCGAGTTGTTCAGCACAGGCACTGGTACTGAGGATCTGGTGCTGTCAGATGAGACATGTAACCTCTGTCTGTTGCCTTCAGTCATAACTGAGGGGAAAACTGTTTAATGTTATCTTCAAGTCTGAAAACTGTTAACATCCCAAAATACTGAATATCTTCTGATTCTGTAGTTTGCCTGTTGCTGTCTTCTCTGCAGCCTTTTCAGGTAACACAGATTACATCAGTTAATGTGGACATGTGGGAGGTTGTTCAAGTACCTTCTTGCATCCATCCAAACATGAAGACATTCCCACTATAGCGAGCATTTCATCATTTCATTCAGTATTGTCATAAAGCACCAATCAGTTCACCAGGCTGAGCAGTCATTGCAGCTAGTTCTGCTTAACAGAGCAGAGGAACATTTATGGTAGCTTGGGGGAGGCAGTGAAAACTGCTTATTCTCTGTGTTCCCAGCTGACACATGGGTCAGTGCTGGACGGTACTTCCAGAAAATATCGTCTTGCACAGGTATCTTTGATTTAACAGCAGGGTGGAGCTAAAGTTGTGTCTTTGCATGCAAAAATTCTAGACTGCTTAATAGCTTAATTTTTTTTTCCTTGAGGATTGATGAGTTAGCCTGTCATTTATTTATTTGAGATAGTTTATGATCTTCGACTCACATATTTTAGTAAGGCATGTTATGTATCATTGTTGCTTTGTGTTTCCTATTACTGAAAATTAATTTTTCACTCAGAATCTTCATTTAATTAGATAATACAATCACACATGCATTTTGCATGAACAGGAAGAATCTGTTTTAATTTAGCTATTACATATTTTGCTATCTTGGGTTTTTCAGTTAAAATTCCCAAGTTTTTTGTTTTAGCATAACAATAGTCATATTCATTGCTTCTTACACTATAACAACAGCACTCAGATGTCAGTTCATAGATTGACATAATCAGCTTTGTCTCTTAATTAGAAAAGAGAATAAAGCTGTTTAGGAGTGTCTATGAATGACAGATGTACCATTAACAGAAGGCTACATTGGATGGGAATGGTGCAAATGCTTGGAATTGAAATGTTAAAATTGTTACTGATAACCTTTCATTTCTAATTTTCATTTTCTTAGAATTCTTTTCTAATTGAAAAATAATAAAGCCAAAGGTACATGATACAGCATAGCAATGGAACAGTTGTTTGTAAAACAGAATTCCAGTTCCTTCTGTAAAGACTCAAAATTATAACAAAAGTATCTTTAAGATTTTTCCTGTAGCTAGGGAAACCAGTTACTCAGGATTGGACCATGTCTTTGGGTGCACTCATCGTCATCTGTATGATAGCACCATTTTTTTATGAGCAACAGGACAGAGTGACAATTTTAATAGGAGATTCAGAGCACAGCCTGTACCTGACTGTGCAGCACAGCACATGACATGAGGCAGTTATTCTGAAGAGTGAAAAACTGACTTCTGTAAGTCCACATTTTGAACATTTCTCCATCAGTTCACAATGCTGTTGGTATCCATCCTTTGGTGAAAGTTGTACTCGCAAGACGTACAGCTTTCAGTTGAAGTAAATAAAAATTGTAAGGATGGATGAGGTGTCCAGAATTTTTCTTTTTCTTTGCCAGCATCCATTGGCTTTGCACTAGAATGTGTAACACTTATCTCCCCAGTAGAGATGTTCTAAATTTGTAAGATCCATGAAGCCTTGCCACTCTAAAGCACTTTGTGTTCTGGGTATAGGCTGCCACATCAACTGTTCGGCATTCTGCAATGTGGGGCTTCAAAACAGGTGTAATAGTGCTCGCTTGAAATAGCTTATCATAAAATATTGAATGTTTCTTAAACTAAACTACTAATTTTCAAATTCAGGCTTTTACTTGACGGGAAGAGTAAATTGCTGTTACCTGCTATGTACACCAGGGATTTCAGAGGCAGGGAGGTGTATTAATCTGAAGCTGACTGAAGTCACAAAATTTGAATTAGAAAATAGGTTTTCAGTTGGAAATTTTACACTGTTGAAAGGCGGAGGTAGTGACATTTTAAATCATTTTCATGTCAAGTGGTCCAAGAGAAACAGGGGATAGGAAGTCACGATCTGCAAAAGTGCCTTTTGGATGTGGTGTTTGGATTCTGCCTGTTGAAGTATATGTGATTGAACAGGGCCATGCAAAACGAGATCTATCAAATTTCAAATCTAAATCTGAATGAAATTTATATCTATCCTATACTTTTTGAACCAGAGAAGGAAATGATGGAATTGAATTTAAAAAAAATTTAAAAAAAATCATATTTTCCAGTTAATCTAGGACAGTGAAGTCTCGGACTCCTCAGAAAGATGATCCTTTTGTAACCCAAGTATTATTTCATGCAGTGAAACAATTATTTTTTTGCCATTTTTATTCCTCTGGTAAGTTCCCAAGTTGACATTTCCTCAGTATAATTTTAAGAACTTGAGGATCGTATTTGTATTTTCTACTCTCTCTTTCACAGCAGAGGGATTTAAAACATGTTCAGACCTGCGCTGTTCCTGTTATTGTTCCGTCTTACAGTCTCCAATTAATATTTTAGCTTTCCATGAATGCAGAATGAAAATGTATTCCCAATTTACCTAAAATTGGAATTAGCTAGGTTACCTAAAACTGACATGGATACCATACACTAACAAGTACAAAGCCAAGAACTTCTTTGTGGTTTAACCCTTGTGCCCTTGAACACAATAGAGTTTAGATAAATGTTTTAAAAGGGCAGATGCAGACCAATTAAAGGAATATATTTCCCAAGCATCAAACCATTGTTTTCAGGCAATACACCAAAGCTCTTAAATTAATACATATTAAATTTGTTACAGGCTCAGCAGAGTTTTAGGCTCGGGAGAGGGAAAAGCAGATGAGGGCACCCCATGGGGAGACCAGGGGGGCTGTCTGTGAGCCACCCAACCCATTTCCCAGCTTGCAGGGTGTCTGCAGGCAGCCCCACAAAACCCCACCAGGAGCAGAGGGCACCACCACCCCTTCACTGGTCCTGCTGGAGCTGGGGAGCTCTGTGGGCACACCGAGGGGGCTGCAGCTGCCTCCGTTCTGGTATTTGCTAAATAAAACTGAGGAACAGCTGTTTGGTGGGAAATATGTTTAAGGGTCTTTTTTTATTTTTGTTTTTAATAATTAGAAATAAAAATGTTTTAGGGTATTTTAGAATCTCCCTCACAATGAGAGATCAGGTTTCAGGTTAGCGGTACCCATGACTGTTCAGTAAAAAGCTGCTCTTTATATCCAGTCAGACCAAATGAGATGCTGGATGATGTCGCTGTTACAGAGTGTGCAGCTCAAGTAATAGAAGGGTGCTTCTCACACATACAGCCATATGAAAGGGATCACTGCCCAGCCCAAGGAACATCATGTGCAAATAATCAGGTTTGTTGCCCCTAGGTGTGAAAGCTTGTTAAGGCATGGATGGGATTTATCAGGCTATCAGAAAGTCTATCTTGGGAAGGACCGAACTGGTCTTGTATGCTGGGGCAGAGCTAGAGTGGAATTTGGGGAAGGAAAAGTTGGAGGGGAAGGATTCAAGGGAAATGGGGAACAAAATAAGCAATTTTTGGAAGAAGAGGACAGATTTGAGGAAAGAACATAGAAGCACATCTATGTATAGGGAAGAAAAGGAGATGTTACAGCTGGTGAGGAGCAGAAGAGGAGTGCAGATTGCAAGTTGCTTTCTTCTGAAATAAATTTCCTATATTCTGTGCTGAGAGAAATAAAAGCTGAATTTGGAGAGTGCATGGAGGCAAAGATGACAGAAGGAAGATAGCTGGGATTTCAAATGTAGCATCAATCTGGATGGAGAAACAGATATCAATCCAGGCTGGTGGCATGGGGAGGTAAAGCAGGAGATAAGGAATTTGTAGTGGAGAGTTAAATTTCAAGGCTGTTTATCCTAAAGTGCAGTAGATTTGAGAAACTAGAAGGAAAAGAGAAAAAACAAGGCTCTGGAATGTAAGCATGTGTAATCCTTTAACAGTGAAGAAAACATGACCTTCTGATAAAATGTTCATCTGAAAAGCATTAGGGTTTTTGAACCATTCAGTACTGCATTCAGCTGCTGTTTTCCTGCAATGTATGCATTAGTGACAGGATTTGTCTCCTTCTCTCAGCGCACCATCTCGACCATATTTGCAAATAGGTGGACTAAGTAGAGTATCTGAGACATTTTTGTATTTATTCAGCTCTTCAGAATATACTTTGGAATCTTTCAATACACCTTTGAGCAAAATGTGTATGTTCTGACAGTTAATTCTGTACTATGATTCACAGAATGTCAGACATCCAAAACTGCCAGGGAGAAGAGGGCAACTACTTTTAGGTCTCCCTGTGCTACTAGGCATCCAGTTGGGGACCACATGTCCCTAACTGTGGAAGTCATGGAATTGTTAGTGAAAATCTTCCTACCTGCTTTCCATCTTCTTTAAACATTAAATGTTTGTGTTTTTTTTTTTTTCCCAATTCATACACAGCTATGTATATGCAGATTTCAAGCCAGAGAATGAGGCCCTGTTTTCCTACTTAATTACCCTGACAAATAAGGAACGGGCCGCTGGTATTTGCAAATCATGTGCAAGTGGGAAAAGAGCATTCTGCAGGATGCCTTTGGTGGCCGCTCAGCTCAGAAGG
Source organism: Chrysolophus pictus (assembly GCA_037305975.1). Lineage (NCBI taxonomy): Eukaryota > Metazoa > Chordata > Aves > Galliformes > Phasianidae > Chrysolophus > Chrysolophus pictus. The sequence continues at coordinate 61,067,434 of CM074577.1, read as the reverse complement.
ACAGAACTCATACTCACAGTACGACCATGATTGTAACATCAGAAGCTTATTACAGTAAAACTAAATGTTTCTCTTACTGTTTTAAAAAAATGTTATCTATATTATCTATACTCAATTTTTCCTACAGTGAAAATATACTCTCTGGATGCTTAACTTTGCATGTAAGTGTAGAAGTAAGTTTGTTTATATACACATTGTGTACATAAACGTACACAACACACACACACATGCATTTTAGTGAATCACAATTGCTTGTTGAAAATGGCAGATATTCCCTGCATGGGGAATGGACAGAGGGAGTGTTTCATTGACACTGGTCCATCTCCCAAGCGAAGATCAGTTCTGTGAGGTAGGGTGCAGGCATACGCTGTAGGAAGGCTGTTCCTGTGTGAGGCAAAGACAAGAAGCAGCAGATGGATGTAGGCAGATAGGAGACCACAGTGGATGGATTCTGTGTGTGTTACGGATGTGGTCTGCAGTAGCTATGATGATGTTCAGGATTCAAGAAGAGATTTAATTGAAGATGAGCTGGAAGGGAAGCCAGGTGGACAATAGTAGGACTAGAAGTGTATTGCAGGAGGCTTCCCAGACCTGAATAGCAGCTTGGTTTGAGAAGCAAGGTAGCAGTTGCAGGGCAAAGGGCTGAACAGAGTGGGCAAATCCACTGAGGAGCCTGGGGAAGGATGAGCAGCAAGGCTGGGAGGATGCAGAGGGACCATGGGAAGGAGGAAAAAGACGACATATTAGTAGGCCAGGAAAACTGACCTGGACAAGTGTTAGAATGGAGGGTGCAAATGGAGTGAAAAACCAAGCATGGGAGCAGGCATGGAAGAGTTTGGTTGAGCATCAGCTGCCACCTAGGTGAGTTGCTCGAGAAGCTGGACATGAGCCAGCAGTGCACTTGCAGCCCAGAAGGCCAACTGTATCCTGGGCTGCATTAAAAAAGGGGTGTCCAGCAGAGAGACAGAGGTGATTGTCCCCCTCAGGGGGAGAGATTGTGGATGCCCCATCCCTGGAAGCATTCAAGGCCAGGTTGGATGTGGTTCTGGGCAGCCTGGTCTGATGATTGGTGACCCTGCACATAGCAGGGGGGTTGAAACTAGATAATCATTGTGGTTCTTTTCAACCCAGGCCATTATATAATTCTTTGATATGATATGATTCTATGCATGTTTCTAATAAAGGCCACTACTTCCAAAAAAACCTTCTACACCTTTTCTATCTGCTGATAATAGAGAACTTCAAGATGTCCAGCTTAACCAAGATGCCAGGCTTCCAGACAGCTCACTCACATGAAAAGAAGCCTGTTTTCAATATCTGCTTTGTTTAAATGAACATCCTATGTTATCTAGCATTCATAATGTTTCAGGGGAAATAATAATTGGTTTTTACAATTTTTTTTCTTCTGAAATTCTATACTTTGTACTCAAGGAAAATACACAGAATGCACACAGAAGATGCAGTATCGTTATATAATATTCTCCTCCCTTCCCTTGTTAACATGGTTTTTTAAATGTGATGAAGTCCCACCACTGTTTCTGAAATTGCCTGAATTTATTTGTTTGCTCTTTATTACGTAAGGAATGATTTCTGCATGTTTGAATATATTTCTGTGTGGAGTGCTGACATTCTTATCCACACTTCACTTGTCATTTCTAGGCCAGACGGTTAATATGATTTCCTACTTTGAGCTACTTACTGTGTACAGTTTTAACATGTGTTGCAGTAAGGCAATATATTAAAGTGCAGAAATGGATTATGGAAGAGATAGATATCGAATGAGAGTTGTTGGGTTCTCTTGGGTGAAGTCAATCAATGTGCAGTGTAAATATGTTCCTGATAGTGCTAAAAGGAAGTATTGGTAAATTTGTATTCTGATCCAGTCCCTCTTACATGAATGCAGGGAAAAAAAGCATTTGTGTTTGTGGATAATATTAAGAGGAGGGGCTGCAAGCCTGCGAAGGAGGGATTAGTGTTCCAAATGGCAAACTGAAAAAATAGAGGACTAATCAGCAGCATCTGGATAGGACCAGGATCTTTTCTCTGGGAAAGGGCTGAAGGCTGTAATGATTCGTAACCTGGGTTTTTCTCAACACCATAGAGATATTGCATAGAAAGCTGAGGTTGTGCTGGGATGCAGATGCCCGCAAGATGCTCGAGGCAATTGCTTTGCAGTGCTCAATGCAGGCATGGTGCTTTCAAAGGGGTGGGAAAATCGAGAGGGGAGGAGTGTGAGAACATAGGGGTGCAGAAAACAGTTGTGAGGAAAATACTGTAAGAAACTGGAATTGCTTAACCTAAAGAAGACTAAAGGAGAACATTATAAGTACCTTTGAATATATAAAGTGCTCCTGCAGAAGTGAAGGGAGTTATTTTTTTTCTTATCCTCTTTAGACAAAATCTAGAGGACTTGAAGTGCAGCATGAAGATAAAGGGTAGACATGAGGGGAAATTTTATGATTATAAGGACAGATTGCTTGGGGAGACTGGAAATTCTATTACTAAATATCTGTAAGAGCAGCATGGGTGAATACGAGCAAGGATGTTGGCATACAGTAGCCTCTCTGGAATACAAGGCGTGGAGTAAGGATCTGTTCTGGATCCCTTCCTAGCTTGTCCTATTTTAATTTGGTTAAAGCTGAACTAAGATAGAAAAAGACCTGGATGGGACAAGTGATTTCAAATGTAAGATATAATAAAATAACCATGGACTTGATTGGGGAATGTGCTGAGCAGTCATGGCTGATCTTACTGACTTCACCCAGAGCAAAGACAGTGTAGAATTTCAGAGGCAAGGCCACTAGCACTGAATCAGTATTAAATTCTATTACTGCTGAACTATTTTTTTGCATTAACTGAGTATTTTCCATCACTCCAATTCTGGCTGTTGTGAAACTTCACATTACATTTTGTGTAGAACCCTTCCTGGAATGTTCAACCTCTGACAAGCCTGAGCCAAAAGGGCTTTTTCAGTAGGTTTCTATTTTTAAACTGTTCCTCAAAATGATAATTTCCCACCTTTGGGGTTTTTAGGCAATGCTCCAACCAGTCACTACAAGTAGTGGTTGAATTTGTGGATGTATTCTTCAACACAGAACTTTGAAGAAGTGATATATGCAATGTGAACCTATAGCTGCTGAGGTAATGTAGCCTAAAAAAAAAACAAGCAAAATAAAAAACTTCCTAGGTAACAATATTTCAGAGATACTGAATATGTTGCTGAGTACAGCTATTTGGGGGATTTTTAGGGATGATCCAAATGAGAAGAGGGAAAAAAATAAGAGATTCCTGTGTAGAACTGATTGCAATGGAAGTTAGAGCACAAACAAAAAGCTTGTATGCTTTTACAGAAGAGGTGTGTTTTAGTTAAAAAAAAAAAACAACAGAACTTTTTGCCAAAGAAAAAATCTGTCAGTAAAAAAGATTGCATTTTTCTGCATGGAGAAAAAAAAAAAAAGCCACAAGAAATATTCACTGGTTGGTTTTCACCAGCATGCTTTTTTTGGAAAAGCAGATAAAATTTTTCTTTGATGTGCTCACAGGTGTATTTTCCAGGTGTAGCCATTGTCTTTTGATATTTTCTAAGCTGAAATTATGTGAATAACATTGCAAAATCATCCTGTGTTCTCCCCTCGTTGGCATGCTGTCACAGCACATCAAGCAGGCGTTGCACTGGGTGGCACTGAGCACTACAGCTGTGGAGAGGGCTCTGTCCTGGCTTAGCCGTAACAGGGGACAGCAAGAGATTTATCCCCTCTTGGGCTCTTTTCCTCTTCATTAGGAGTGATCTTTATCCTCCCAGAAGAAAGGAGGTTATCTGCACTTTACCTAGACGAAGGTACAGGCAGTGGGCAGTGTGCTTTACATTTCCAAGCGTGAGGAGTCAGCTTCTTCAGTGACTGTGTCACCCTGCCAAGCTACAGCCCAGTGCATCCATTTGCTTACACAAACCTCCAAATATTGATCAGGTAGGAGCAACAGCTGATCCTTACCTCTGCAGGAAGTGCTCAAGCAAGGAATTCAAAGGTGAAAGACTATATTACCAAAGTTCGTGTCCATCTAATTCTGCAGGAAGTACTTTTTAATATTACCTGTATTCAGCCTAGAAAACTTAGAATTCCAGGGTATCACTGAGGGAAATAATTTTGATGAGGTAATTAAGACGTACGTAATTTTGAATGTGTCAAAAACTTTTGTTGTGATCAAATGTTTGAAAGAAAAGGGGGGGGGGGGGGGGGGAGGAAGGGGGTGTTCGTCCTCTCATAAATGCAGAACACCTAATGCTGTGAAGAGGTTTGGGAGAAACTAACTGTTAAATGTAAAAAAAAAAAAGAAAGAAAGAAAGAAAGATGGATAGATAGACTTGCTGGCTTTCTCCTGTCCTAAGTTTCCCGTGTCTCTCTTTTATAATACAACAAGACACTCCAGACACCACATTTCTGGGGATTACCTTTGTTGGGGTTGAAGCCTTTGGCCTCATTCTTTTCCTCACTGTTAGAGTGCTCATAAGCCCCTGGAAAGACACTGTCTGTCATGTCTTGTTGCTTAAATATTGTGATCGAGCCTGTGAATAATCTCAGACTGCTCTGACATGTTCATAATAGCTTTTGTTCTACTCCTGCACCCATACATTTCCATTTCTTGAGGTCCCTCAGCATGGTCTGTTCCAGTATTGACACAGAATGTGGATGTTGAACCAAAAGTGCTACGAGGAAATCAGACCAACGCCTTTTATTTTTGTGGATGGTAATGATTTAGAAAGCGAAAATGGCCCCTCTGTGGCAAATGATAATATCCAGTCTTTTCTGGGCCCTTTTTCTCCCTAGCTTGAGGATTCTTTCACCCGCTGGTGAAAGTTGCAGTGAAGCAGCAGTACCCCACTGAGTTACATTGCCATGTATGGCTTTTTCGGTTGTTCTTTGTGCAGTGTTGGCTGCGCTCACACCAGATGCCAATCATACACCACCAGTGGATTTGCAAGATTATAGGACAGGAAAAAAGATGAAGGTTAAGCACAGGGCACAATAGAGATTACTTATGGTAATGAATTGTATAATTTTTCTAGACAGATCTGGATTAATGTTTATCCCAGGCAAGAGATTACTGTATGTCTGATTCTAGTTGTAAACAGACATTATTAAACAGAAGGTTTATGTTCATGAAATGCGACTATGGGTGTTAAAGCACTTATGATTTATTATGTGCAAAGAGAAAAATTAACCTGTTCATCTGCTGTAGTACTAGATGCTCTGTGGAGTTTTGCATAATTTGGAAGGCATCTGCTCCTTTGGAATACAAATAATGAGTGAAAGATTCTTCTCTCATTTACACTGATCCAATGCCCTGCACTGCACAGGGGCTAGGGTGATGTAACCAGCTAAAGAATAGTCCTGCATACTTCTATAAGCAATAGCATTTCTACTAGAGATAAATGTTGGGAAGGTCTGTTTTCTTGTGAATCTTTATATTTTTTTCATGAAGAATTATAAATAAATATATGTGTTAATAGTTGGAGAGCTTCAGAAATAATGACCTTATTTGGATTTCCCAAATAATTCACTTTTGCTAATGGAAAATAATATTTAGAGAACTTTGGGATAAAAAATAAATATTTTCATCTATTTTCCACATAATTACTGTTGCAGCCCATTTTTCTTCTTTTTTATTTAAACGCTGCAGCATAGACACAACATTCACATTGTTTGTGCTGCTTCAGCTTCTCAACTAAATAATCATACTTGAATTAGTGACTTATTTTTTTTAATATATCTCTTAAGGAAACTGTAAACAAACTCCAAAACTTCACTTCTTTGATTGAGTAGAATTCCAACTTTATTATTTGCTAGCAAGGAAATATCTTTTCAAATAAAAGCAAAGACAAATTGCAGATATCTGTCTGTTCAATTTATGTATACACCATATTTGGAGCCGGATGATTTTTTGCAGAATGCCATTTGGAGTCATCCATTTACCAATGGTGGATGATACAGCCGCACTGGTTTCCCTCCTCTTGTTAAGTGATCTTCCTACTTCTAGATTTTACAGCAAGTGTGTTGCTGATGCTTTATTTGTAAAATTCAGTCATATGTAAGAAATCTGACCGTTAAGTTTTACTGACTTCAAATGGACTTCTCATGAAAGAATAAATATACATACATACAAATATTTTGTATGTGTACAAAAACAAGCTAATATGCGTGAAAAAAAAAAAAAAGGAAGAACATGGAGTAAATATTATGAGATACTAAGTGTGCTAGGCGAATTAAGATTTAAGTGGTTAAACTAGATGTGAGTGCCGTCATGCATAGGACTGTCAGGTGATAAGTTCTCAGTGCTTGAATTTAAAAAGCTGCAATCTTAAATAGCCATCAAAACACTTCATTTTTCTTTTTTTTTTTAACTCAGATATGTGCTACGTTTGATACAAAAAAATTATGCCATGAGAAAATGGTAACTTTTTTTTAACATTTTTTAATATTTGCTGGTCTAACTACCACATTTTATAAAGGCTGTGGAGCATGAGCCCTAAGTTAAAGTATGTGAGCAAATTTAATTGATGGGGAAAAGTTAGCGTGGGCTTTGTTGGTGATTGAGACCAATTGCCAGGAAAGCAGTGCAGCACCCTAAAGTATATACAGAGTTTTGAGCACAGGCTTCAGGCAGCTCAGGTAAGGTGAGCAGCACTGCCTGAATGTGTGTGCAGTGAAGCATGTCTAGGGGAGCAGAAAAACCTGCACCGCGCTGTGTCTTGGCAGACTATAAGTCATTAAGATGACCTCCGTCTCCCAAAGAGCAGTGAAGATGGAAATGAAGACACATTTCTGTGAGCAGCCTGCTATGGGTCGTAAGTTGAAGCGGTGCTGCATTTCCCTGCGAAGCACATGGAGCCCAGCCGCGGTGTTTAACGGCGCTGAGCTCATCGCTGCTGAGCTGAACGCGGCTGAAGCGAACGATGACCCTCACGTCTTGGCGATAGCAAAATGTCTCCCTGATGTGATCCCACGGACTTGGGAACATTAAGTTAATTTCCCCCTGGATCTCTGAGCTGCGTCCTCTTTACCCGGCGGAAAGCTGGTGAAGAATACAGCTTTTGACCGACTGACAGAACGTGGAGTGGGAAATGAGATGCGTTAAATTAGAATATGACAAAAAGCCTATCTAAATATCTGTCACAGGGCTACGGACGGGGTGTCACCCAGGAAAGGAAAGCAGACCGCTGGTGGGACTGCATAGTCGGGGGGAAAAATTGGTAAATCATCCAGATTTGTTACAGGCTTTGAGGGGATAATTAAGGATATCGAGTGGGCTGCTACACTTCAGGGCTGGTGATCCTTCTCATGTAATCTCAGATTAGTTCTTGTCTTGTCTACACCAAGCACAGAATTAAGCAGTACAAAGTTTGCTGCCCCACTGTAGTAAATCTTGGGTTATGTGCCTGTGAGAGGATGCATAGCATCTTGGCGTATGCAAGATACAAAAAAGAAAGGGTGCACCTTTCCCACAATAAAGAAACCACCACAAAACGAACAACAAAGCTCCAACCCTCAAAACTCCAAGAAACAAACAAAAAAAAACAGCAGTGCAAATGTGTGGGATGTAAATTTTTCTGGTTGCTACAAGAATGTTTGCAAAATGATTTTTGGGAAAACCAACATCTGTAATTAGTAGCCAGTGAAACAGAAGGAGCTCAAGGCGTGCAGTGTGGTTTGGCTGCATCTGTTCATCTTTAACTGCATTTGTAACAACTTTTTGCAGTAGGAGTGCAAATCATGGGCTTCTAATTTGCTCCTTGGAAAGTTTTAATTAGAAAAATAGAAAATGTAAGTTCAACATATCATGTTTACGTTTTGTTTTATTTCTGTGTGAGCAGTTCACGGGAGAATGTGACTATGATAGGGTTAATCCAGCTACACAAAAATCCATGCTGTGTATGATAGTAGTAAAGCTTGTGATCCCTTGATCTTTGATTAGATCCGAGCTAGTAAATATCTTGTTTAATCAGAATGAGTTGTTCTGCATGTAGTATAAGTCACCTTCACAGATGGGATGTAGCAACAGAGTTGTTCGTGAATATTTGTTTAAATCCTTTCCAGAGCAAGCATGCTTTATGTTTCTTTGTTGTAAATCAGATTGAAGCAAGTAAAGACCAGCACGGAGGAAAGACATCTACTTGCAGTTAGGATTAGGACAGCGTGAACCTCTTTTCCTTTGCAAGAGAAAATATAACTTAATAGAATCTTGAAAGGTATTTTACGCTGTTCTGCAAACATAACCAACACAGCGTGGCTGCTTGTTCAGGCTGGGTTACAAATACAGATATCTGGAATTTCATCTTAAAATGTTCATGCAGGTTTCTAGCTTAGCAGACTATAAATATACAGAGACTGAGATTTATTACGGTGAATGTTCAGCCTCTATTATTATTCTATATGTTAAAGATATGTAGTTAGAACGGTAGCTGTTTTGTATGCTGGTAAACAGGAATTCTTAAAACCTTATCTGTAAAGCTATTTGTTTTGTGTGTTACGTCAGCGTCCTATTTACCTAAATCTGTCATAAATGTCTTCTGATACGCCTCTCTTTGACATGCAAAATATTGAAAATGAGAGGACTCCTCTCTGAGATTTTCGTCAATATGTAATTTTTCCGTGTTCATAACTTTGTGGTAATAACTGGACAACCTGTAGTTAAACGTGTCTCAATTTCTCCCTCTTATTTTTCATAATCACCGCACAGAGCCTTTTGTGCTCAGAGGTGTGATTAGACTTAACCTGCCGTCGTATCTGTAGAACTTTCTGTACAAAATATTATACATTGCATAGATGTTAGCTCTAACTGTGATATATAAATAGATATAAAGATGAGTCGCCCTCTCGCCAAACCTCACTCCTGGTAATTTTTTTTTTATGTTTTCAACAGGAAGACTGGAGAGCCCCCACTAATAAATGGCTGGATTCCTTACCTGGGGAAGGCTCTGCTTTTTAGAAAAGATGCTTTCAAATTCTTACTGGATCAGCAAAAGAAACTTGGAGATATTTTCACTGTACATATTGCTGGTGAGAAATGCTTTAGTAATTCTCTTGGTTTTTCCATCAGTGATGTTAAATAGCAATTCAGATGTTTACTTTAGAATCTTACATAACTAAAAACATTCCTCTGTAGCACAGGACAAAATATGTTAAATTCAAATGTATTATAACGTCATAAGTATCCACAGGATTTATTTATGAGTATGTGTATTTGTATATAGCTGTAGGTATACATGCATATCAGCAGAATTTGTAGACGTGTAATGTAGGAACACATCTAAAAGTGTATTGTTTTTTTCCTAAGGAAGGCAGAGCTAACATCATCTTGACACTGCACAGAAAAAATATCAGATTAAATTTAGAAAACACTTTAGAAAAAAAGTGCAGGATATGTTCTCACACGTTTTACAACTGGTTGACAGGAACACAAGGGAATGAATGACACATTGACTCAGTGATACAATCAGGACTAGAACACAGAAACTTCCCATTGCCAGTCTCTTACTTTGACCGTGCTTGCCGAAAATAACAATATAATAAAGTATGATACAACCTTGCTGCTTTCTGTATTTATAGCTGTTTTACTACACTAGCTTGAATACAAATGTTTGAGTGATTTCACGTAGATGCTTAAAAGCATAAGGAAAGCACGGAAGGATTCTAGAATGAAACCTAAATAATAAATTTAGATATATACCTGTGTGTATACACACACACACTTTTTACTAAAATCAACTTAAAATCAAGTAGTTTCCTTTCTTCAGAAAAAGATAAGCTCTTATCTGACAGGGTCAGTAGAATGGAGCTTTTGCCCCTCCTGAATGCTGAGATCCTCGTTCAAACGATCAGTTTTATAGTTGCATCAATTATTGTTTCAGAGTCCTCTACCCCACTTTTAGCTATCCTTGTATTTTTAAAGAGTTGCAAAGAAAAATTGAAAGTATAGCGTTTGCTTTGTAATTTTTTGACGGTGACATTTCTTTTAGTTTTCCATTTAATTTATATTTTGCAATACAATTTTTTTCCGTCAAAAATCAAGTCAATCGCATGCAGTATGTTTAATTGATGAATTTTTACTTCCTCTTATTGTGTTCTTTGTCTTTTAAAAAGGCATTTTTACTGCTGTTATCTACGTTTTTTTAATTCATTTGTGTTGTTTTTTTTTCCTTTGGAAACTGGTATGTTCAGATATTTCTGCATCTTGAAAATGAGTTCATCTACAAGACTAACTTTTTTGTGAAATATTGTCTTTTTTATTGTTGATGTACATTCATACTATACACAGTAATGGCTTCTTATGAGTGAGAATTAATAATAGTTATTGAAAGACTCTCAGTGCATTCACAAAAGCAAATGCAGTCACGCTTGAGAATCCGTAATTAAATAATTTATTTATTTTTATTCTTTTATTTAAGACTGTATTTAGAGATTTGTGTCTTTAAGCAATCTGTGAATGTAATTTAGTTTAACTAATTTCTGTTTGCACAATAAACGGAATTCCTTTTCTACTAATCTCCCTATGTTTAGGTATTCTGAGGAAACCTTCGTTGATGCAGGTGAAAGCAAACCGAGTGAGTTATGGATGTCATTTCAACCTTATACAGAGAAGTCTTTGATTCTGTGAATTGGTCGTATCGGAGATGCTATCTTGACTTCTCTTTTTTCCAGTCTAAAAATACTGACCATCAGGACTTCACTAAGCAGAAACAGCCTGTCAGCCACAACTCAGAAGGGAAGACGAAGCTAGTTAGTAGCTCGTATCCTGTCTTGATGTTGAGATGTACAGGCTTTCTGTGCATCTCTTTGATTTGACAAAGATGATGTTTGTATGCTCAGCAAACATAACGCAGCCGGCTGTGTGTGTACTATCAGTGCTCTACCCCCCTGGTGAGGGACTACAGGTCCTGTCAACAAATCCTATCAATATGTATTGTTCTAATTATTGGTTCTCAAAGTAGTTCATTTGGAAAATGTGGAACGATGCTTGGAGTTTCTGGCATTGCCCCGTACCGGTAACGCGATTTCGCTGATTGTACTTTCCCATGTGATGAGCAAATGATTGTCATACCTAAAAGTCGCAAGGGACATGGATGTCATCTTAATAAAGAAATTAAAAAGCACATCTTTCTATGAGAAACAATGTAAATTCCTGACCTGTCGCAGAAAATAGTTCTCTAATTGGTTTTGTGTGGTGGTGCAGCAGAATCGTTTTCCCCAAACGTCATACCGGCGAAGCACTTCTGTACATCATTGTCAGCAGTTCAGCAGAATCTTCCTAATAAGAGGACGATTACGTAAAAGCGATAGTCTTCAGGAAAGAAAAAGGGAGAGAAAAGATAAGAAGAAGGAAGGGATGAGAGAGAAAGCTCCCGAGTCTGTTGTTTTTAGATGGTAGTACTTCCTGGCCCAGCGTTTCTGCTTGCTGAGGATCAGCAGCGTAGGCAGACAGCTAGGTAAGAACTTAACGATCTTGAAGCAGTTTTGTAACAGTTTCCCAGCTCTAAACTTTGTCTCCTTTTCCTGATACGTTATTAGAAATGACAGTGGGCATTGCAACGCCATCTATGAGACTGTCTGACTCAAATCTTAATAAAGTAATCTGTCTTTTGGTGCTTTTGCTGAGCACGTGGCCTTTTTTAATTCTGCTAATAAGTCATTTTTTTTTTTTTAATCATGACACGCCTACAGTAACGTACCACATTTTTCTGTCTTAGGCAAAAGGTAATTTTCATGAACTTACAAAGCTGAAGTCTGCTGCAAGCATTACTGAAATAACATCCATCATTATGTGGCATATGAAACGCTTGTCTTTCATCATTAGCATTAAAAAGCTCCAGAATGCATTATTAGAGTAATTTCTTAACTATCATACAAATACTGGCTTCTGTGCTCAGATTTACCAAAGTTGACAATTTTCATATTTTCCACATCAATCTTCTATTTCTAGGAGAGTGTATAAACTAAATGGAGATAACCAGGCTATTTGCAGCATGGTTGTAATGCAAACTGAAGGCTTGGACAAGGAGTATAAATTTTCTGTATCCATATTAAAATAACTCAGAGGGCTTTTTACAGAAACAAGTATACATCTATTATTTTGACTTGTTTCTATTGTACTAAATAAAATAGCTCCGTGACTTAAAATATTGGGATTTTTCAGTGTGGCATTTCTATATAGACAAGTCTACTTCCTCTTTTGTGCCAAAGGAATTTTTTATTTTCTAACAAGGACAGGCTTTGTCCCCAGTGGTTTCTTTATAAACATGTTCAACATTTAAAGCTTCCTAATTTGGAAAGCATGTGGCGTGCCTCCACTTTTGGCTGATCTGTCGTTTACCTTTACCACTACTCTGATGGAAAATCATGAGCATCAGTATTTTGGTACTGTTTTAGAAAAGACCACTGCAAAAGGTAGTTCTTGGCATTAGCTGTAGTGGAATGATATTGGAGGGGAGGGGCAGCTGCATTTTAAAATACTGCAGAGTAACAAGAATCTTGAGGAAGAACTTTGCATTTGTTGGTATTTTACACCACCAGGGATATTAAATGGGAAGAGACCTCAACTGCAGAAACAAAATTATCTGAAAAGCAAAATTTATGGCAGTATTGATGATATCTCAAAATGGTATATTGAGGTCAGAAAGTTTGGTTGTTTGCTGTTAAGTTCTCAAAGGCTGCTTAGGGTAAGGGAGGTGTTGGGGCATGAGTTTATAATTGTCATCAGTATCCTACTGGGTGGAAGGCACTGGGGCAAACCTGTGGTGCTACATCTGTGTGCAGGGCATGATATTAATGGTTGAAAACACCCGTAGTCTTGTAACAGTAACTTTCTAACTGCAGTTAATTAGTTCTACATTTTGGTCTTTTTCTAACAAAGAGATCTAAAATTGGTAAATGGTTTTAAGTTGAGGGAGGGAAGATTTAGGTTGGATGTCAGGGAGAAGTTCTTTACAGAGAGAGTGGTGAGATGCTGGAACAGGCTGCCCAGAGAGGCTGTGGATGCCCCATCCCTGGAGGCAGGTTGGATGGGGTTCTGGGCAGCCTGGTCTAGTATTAAATGTGGAGGTTGGTGGCCCTGCATGTGGCAGGGGGTTGGAGCTTCATGATCCTTGAGGTCCCTTTCAACCCTGGCCATTCTGTGATTCTGTGGATCCTCTGTGAGGTACATACACAAGCTGCCTTTATTATAGAGGGGTTCCACTATTCTGACTATAGAGACATTGCATAAATACAGTAACAAAGTATTTTGTTTTGTGTGTTTATATATATCGCCAACTTGCAATGCTATGGTCTGGAGCCCAAGCTGATTCTACAAAATGAATTATATTTTGGTACATACTTACTTTTTGCTACCAGGAACCTGATGAGAATACTAAAAATAAGAATCTGTGTTACTCTGTTTGTCAAAGATTTTCTTTTCCGAAGTATGTGCTAGTGTTGAGGGAATTTTGATTTAAAATTATTGTTAAAATAGTTTGTTTGTCTGAAAACCCATTTGCTGAAAATTATTATCTTGCTTAAAAATGATAAGAATTGATGTGTGTTTGCTAAGAGTCTGATTAAAGATCACAAAGAAACTCAAATTTTGCATCAGAAATAAGCAGATGGTGGACAGATGGTTTAAATTAATATTAATTAAAAATCTTAACTTAAATTGTTTACCCTGTAAACGCAAAGTTAGGAAGCCAGCTTTCATCTTTAGGGTTAATAACACTCCAAGTCTATTTATTAAAAATCACTCCAATAGGCATTCTTTCCAACCTTTGATTACAAAGATGGTGGCCTCAGTGAAGAGTGTGCAATTGTGAGAAAGCTGGGGTGAGAGGAGTGCAGGGAGAGCAGTGCTGGGACTCTTCTGCAAAGGGAAGATCCTGCAAGGGTTAAAAAAATTAAGGGGCTAAAAATTCGTAAGTGCCTTGGAAAGGAAGAAACGGTCAGGGAAGAGGACTGGGAATTGAGGATCTCTTTATCAGGCTGATTTCTTGCTCTTCAAAATTGATTTATATCTGTAGTTTGTTATGTTACAGTACAGCAAACTACATGAGTACCTCAGAAACCTTCACACATCGTTAAGAAGAAGGGGGTCAAGTTCTATCTTGATTTATCCCTCGTGTTTCCTTTGTTTCCCTGGGATTGCAGGGGATGTAAATGGGATGAAAATTTCACCAGCTGGTTATTATTGCAAAGAAAGTCCAGGGTGCACCCATCTTTGCCACAGAGCAGGGTGTGTATGTGCAAGTCAGGATATGGAATAACTATGATCATTCAAATGTCACTACATGGTAACCATGGATACTTGTTGACATTTTTAGTGGTAGTGACTACTTTATCTCAGGACATCTGTCACAGAGCCAAATTTGGCCCTCAGTTAAGCATATAGCGTTCCCATTAAAATCAAAGGAGATTTGTCCCTCTAGTAAGACAGAATTAGACTGTAAGTATGGTAAGCTTTGATGTTTTCTGGGTTTATAGCTAGGATATTTCACAGAGAATGTGTACATTTTAATGGATACCTTTTTTCCCTAATGCACCTGTCCCTGCAAGTTAAGAATCTAGAGCTCTAAATTTAGACTTAACATGGGAATCACACATAAAAAGTTAAGATTTAGTTGAGCTTTGGGAGTATTAGCATTTTGATTCATGATAGTTCACCAAAATGTTCTTTATTAGTTGACTTTAAACTTGGGGGAAATTTTAGATTTTTTTTCTGGTATAGGCAACTTCAAAAGTCATTGTACCACTGCAGTGCTGTACTTTAATACCCAAAGCTGGAAGACCTGCTGTAGGGCTCCTCAGGTGCATCAAGAAGGCCAGAAAGTTTTCCATGCGTTCTGACACAACGAATGACCATGCCAGGTCAGTGTGTACCCCATAATGGCAAGCATAGTGAGAATAAGATCCTCCTTTGTAAGCCAGGGCTTCAAAGTCAGATTCCATTGTGGTCATTTTACAGATACCAAGCAATTTCTTAGCAAAAAAGTTGAGACACCATTAAAGAAAAAGACAGATGTGGCTTTAAATGTTGGGGTTTACAACATGCAATTAAAACTATTGCCAGCAGATTTGAGTCTAGATGTCATCTCCTTGAAGAAAATCTGCCTAGGTAACAAGTTTTCCACTTCAGCCTCCCTCATCCACTTTCCTCTATGCAGATGAAATATGAAATCTCTTACTGTTATTAAAAAAAAAAAAAAATTACAATGCTGCTATGATCCCACATTACATTTTACAAACCATACTAGGGTAGTAACTGATTTATTCCAAAGCGCCATAATTGCAGGTCACACCCTATTGTTTCCAAAACCAGTAGATCAGTCCACAATTGAAAAGTGTCTTCCTGCTGATTTTAGAAGTGCTGTGAAAGAATATGCAGGTGAAATCCTGACAAGAAGAGTAAGTATTGTGTTTTCTTCCAAATCTAAACATAATATGTTGTATCTTCCTTTTTTTTTTTTTTTCTCTGCAGATCTCTTCACAGATCTTTTCTTTGGCAGTTTTCTTGGTGTTCTTCTTCCAGATGTTGATGGTACTTATTTTTAGTTATTACCTCTGAAAGCATCGGAGTATAAAGCCACATGTCTCTGTTTTTTCTTTTCTTCTATTCAGGCAGATATATTACCTTTATCATGGACCCGTTTCAATATGTTTACGTCATCCGAAATAGCAAACAACTTGAGTTCCATGAATTTGCTGATAAGATGGCTTCCAAAACTTTTGACTACCCAGCCTTGTCAAATGTAAAATTCCCCGATCTCAAGGAAAACCTGCACAGAATCTACCAGTATCTACAAGGCAAGCCTTTGGAAATAATTTCTGACCACATGATGAAAAATCTCCAGGATATATTTGAATGGAAATGCTCACAAGCAACAGATTGGGAAACAGAAAAAATGTACAAATTCTGCTGCTCTGTAATGTTTGAAGCCAGTTTTGTAACACTATATGGAAGAGTTCCTGCTGCAGATGGCCGCAAAGTTATTAGTGAAATCAGAGACAAATTTATCAAGTTTGATGCCAGCTTTCCCTATTTAGCTGCAAACATACCAATTGAGTTGCTAGGAGCTACCAAGAAGGTTCGGAAGGAGCTTATACATCATTTTTTACTTCAGAACATGACAAAATGGCTGGGAGGGTCAAAAGTGGTCCAAGCCAGACAAGATATATTTGAGAAATATGAGCTGCTTGGAGATTATGACAAAGCAGGTAGGAAACTTATGAATGATAGCTTGTCTAAAATAAAATAATTTACTATAGACCTTTGAAATAAAAAGGCAAAATGGCGACCTTGAAATTTTTTTATGTTCTTTCTAATTGGCTAATGATAAAATGTTTTACTCTGAAACAACCCTCTATGATAATTGATTTTTTTTTTGTGCTGAGGTGGTAAAACAAGATACTTAATGGTGATAATGAGAAAGATTATAACTGAGCTGCATTTACTCCCCTTATTCCCCCCACCCCCCCGACATTACATTTCAAACTATTCTCATTAAGCAGAAAATTAGACTTCAGAAGCCTATTGGTCCTCATTAGCATTCACTGATCCTTGGCTGGGTCTGTGTCCTAACATCTTTTAATTAGCACACTGCAAATCTAATCAGTGTAATAAACGCTATTAATCTTCCTTTTCACTTATTTTCTCCCAGCACATCATTTTGCCTTCCTGTGGGCCTCTGTGGGAAACACGATTCCAGCTACATTCTGGGCCATGTATTATCTGCTGCGGCACCCAGAAGCTCTCGCAGCGGTGCGTGACGAGATTGACCATTTGCTGCAGTCAACAGGTCAGAAGAGAGGGCCCACGTATAACATCCACCTCACCAGAGAACAATTGGACAACCTGGTCTACCTGGGTAATTTATTTTTATCTGTTAGCAAGAGAAGAGGGTCTCTCCCTGCAAACTGGGTTTATCACTCATTTCTGTTTACTGAGAAGGTGGAGGACACAGCTGCCTAATTGACATAATAACACCCATTTACATCAATTATAAATTATGTAGTTTATAGCTGTAGATACTCTCATTGCATGTAAACATTAAAGCCTAGGTAATTAACTATGCAAGGTATGCAAAAGGCTAAATCGAAGCTTTGCAATTATTTGAAAAAAGTTGATGCCTATTAAGTTGCTTGATTCTGAGCATCTGCCGAAGTGTTAATGCATTTCAAATACTTCAGCGTGGTACTGCCAAGAAAGACCCTTTTCTGAAATTAAAGTAGGGTAATGCATTTAAACTGCAAATGTAATTTTTTCACAAGCGGTTTCTTTCTTTTTCTCTCCTTAACGTGATAAAAAGAGTTCTAAAGCAGGCTTCAGCATAGCTATGCCTCTGAACTAAAGAGAAGAACTAAAGCTTTCCAGATGAGAAATGGCATTTTGAGTCCTGAAAGCAGTACCTTGATTCAAAACGGGGAGCTCCAAGGGAGATCCAGGTCTCCCAGTTGTAGACCAGTGGCTCACAGGAGGACTCTGGCCAGTCACATTGGGAAGTTGTGTTCTGGGGTTGGATGAGCCTTCAGGGCCCAGTGGTTTCACTTCACTTCCTAGTGCACAGACACTGGTCAGATGAATGATGAAATTAGCCTGGGGGAGGAGAGAGGAAAGTATTTGTAGGTGTGTGTAGCAGGGAGCAGCCTACCTTCAGAGCATCTGAAAATCCCCATAGGTAGTGGTATCAGAATGACAGGAGCTCTATAAAGGCATAAAGGGTGAATATCCCTTTTGTTTTAGATACTGACAGCAATCCCCTGATAAAGCTGAGCATAGCTCTGTGTGTTTTGGTTGCTCCTGTCCTGACCTGGTGGTCTGCTCTAAAATAAGGTTGTTACAGGATAGGGTAGTAAAGCAGTGTGGGGTCAGTGCACCTGGTGAGCATCTACATAAAGGATTCCACTCTCCAGTATGGCATTTACTGAGACCCTGTGGCTCAGTTTGAATTGTCTCCCATAGCACAAATCTAAGATCGAGTTTGATTCAACTACTTCTTATTAAAGCACTGTTGTTAACTATATATAGTGTGGTTCTAGTAAGTTGGTTTCATCTGGAGTTACAGCTCTTTTGATGCAGATTTATCTGTAGTTGATGGAGAAGGCTTTTGATGTTGGGAAGATATCCAGTAACAAGAGTAACGCGAGTTATTGGCAATTCGTGTAACTTAGGAACACAAGTAAAATTGTTTCACATCTGAGTTAGCATCCAGCAAAAGATAATACAGAAGAAAAGTTGCCAAGCATCAAGATCATAAAATCATAGATTCATAAAGGTTAGAGAAGACCTCTGAGATCATCTAGTGGAACCATCAGCCCATCCCCACCCTGCCCACTAAACCATGTCCCTTAGTGCCACATCCACCCTTTTCTTGAAAACTTTCAGGGACGGTGACTGCTCCACCTGCCTGGGCAGCCTTTTCCAATACCTCACCACTCTTTCTGAGAAGAAATTTTTCCTATGATGATCAAGGCAAAATTTATTTTCTAATTGGAGACAGAGGTGAAATTGTTAAACGAAAAACAAAAGCACCCCAGAAGTACAGGAATAAGAAAAATAACAGCACAGAACTCTCCAAAATCACCTGGTGAAAAACGGAATGTTTATCCCGTATTTCCAACATTGACCATGTTACCCTCTTGCTGCTCCTTGAAACTGTCAAATGTCTCGGTATCACTGATACACGTGTTAAAACGAAAATGCTGCATCTTACTTTGTAGTATTCTGTAGTACTCAAGTTACACTTTTGTTAAATTTTATAATGGTGTTAAACATAATGTGATATGTAAGAAATTATTTCAATTCTTCTGGCACTTAAGTCGTAAAAGGCTGGATACTGTCCCATAAAATAATAATATAGAAAAAAAACCTGTACCATAAGAGAATTAAATTCATGCTTCAGTGGAAAGGAGAAAGGGATGTTTTTTTAGTAAATGTATAGAAGGAACAAAGGTTCAAATTTTCATTGCTTGTGCAGCAAGAATTCCCCATCTCCCCTGGCTGCTGCATGGAGAAAGCCATGGGCCAACCCTGCCCACACTTAGAGTATCTACAGCTTTCTGGCCATGGCATATGAGAAGGAGCTTGTCCTCCTCCCTCTCCCCCTGTACTGACCTGCAGCACAGAAAAATGAGAATTTGTGTCCCTGCTCCTGGGTAAGGCAGCCAGGTGGGGTTCTTGTCTATTTATCACCTTGTCATCTCTTTCTCCTGTTTTAAGCACTCTGATTCCCCGTCCTCTTTTTGGCCTACTGTAACAACAATCCTTTTTTTGGATTCCTCATGCTATGGAGAGCAAGCAGGAATTGCTAAAAGGCCTTTCTGAGAGGCATTCTTGTTATTGTGGCCACATTCATTGGGTCTAGAGAATGACATGTCCCAGTTTACTTTTAAATTCGAAACAGGTATGTGATTTAAAAAAAAAAAAAAAAAACAGCTTTCAACCCTCTTGTCACACATTGTGGCCCCGATTATTTTCTTTCGATGGCATTTCTGGGGCAGCGCACTTCGTGTTGTCTGCTTAAGACTTTTCCAGCAACCAAAACACGCGTGCTTGTGTGCACAGAGTAACATACATTATTAGTCATTATGACTCACAATGGAGCTCTAATACGGTAAACGATACATGAGAACGGTCTGTCGGTTTTTATGGTTATAATGGAAATGCAAAGGGTAGAGCAGAAATATACTTAGTGCATGTGTAACGCTAGGCATGTTTAGTCAGTTCGTTTGTTCAGTATTAGTTCCATTCATTTATATGGTGAAGTATTCTTGCCCCAGGTCACCGCTGAATCCCAGAGATTTCCTGCAAACAAAACACAGCTTGAAAAATCGTTTTGTATAGACAAAAGGACAGGAACCCCAAAAGAGCTAATGCGGAATGTGTAACTGTAACATGAGCAATAAGCATTAAAATTGTTATTTGGGTTAAGGTAAATAAATATATTTTTCTTGGAGGCGGCTAGGCAGTACCATGTAATTCTTAGGAAGATACAGATGTAGTTGTTTCCAGTTGTCGTGTGTGTAGGCACACCGCTATGCGTGTGAGTTAGTGACCCCCCCAAATATTTGCATACCCAATCGCTTTTTTCCTATAATGCACTCTAATAATTATAATACCCTATTACCTGCTGTTAGTGTAAAATTAACAATCCATTATGCACAATAAGTTTTATAAAACATTTACAGATCGAGATCATGTTTAATTAAAATTAACTTGCCTATGAAAGCCAAATGCACTTATGATTCACAGTGACCTTTTATTACCTGCAGTCCCTTGTTTTGGCTGGATGATTGACAGCTTGCTGTTTGGCTACCATGTTGTATTTCAGCTGACAAGACTTTTCATTTTAACTCAATTTGCCTGCCTATCACAAGCTGGTGGCAGGCCAGGCTCAAGTCACCCAGCTTTGCCTCAGCAGCTTGCTCTATTTCTCATTAGTACGCATTTATTCAGTGGAAATTGGAAGACAAATGCTTGAAGGCATGTGAACTAAGTATAGCAAATTAGGGTTTAAAGACTGAATATTTATAAGTATATTGAAACAGTTTTTAAAAAAAATCTAGAATGAATTGGAAACTGAGTGCTAGCTTTAGTATAAGAGGAATGAAGAGAGAGGTGGGAGGATTCTAAGAATAACAATACTATGAGATATTTCTCTCTCTCTCTCTCTCTCTCTAGAAAATATGTAAAATCTCTCTGACAACACCTTATCAAACAACAGCCTGGCTTCTTTATGTAGTGTGTGTACAGCAAAGTTTAGCATCTCGTGTGTGTAAGAAGGGGAAAAAAATGAGGGTCATGCTCATTTGCTGCTTGGTTATCCCTTGGTATGCTTTAAATTGCCTTGTTTGTTCGGCACAAGCACAGAAACAGATGTTGCTCTACCACGCTGGATAATTTACTGTACCTCATGGTGCAGAATGGAAGGCCTCCCAAGCTACCCAGCTGGTCTGTCAGCGGCGATGGCTGGTGTCTGCTCAACTATGACAACTGCAAGCAAAGGCTGCAGCTTTATTGTGCAGTTGTCATTCTTCCCAACGTATAGCCCCGGCATTTGGGGAAAGCTGACTGTCTCTTTTTTTAATGTTTGCCTGCAAACCAGTATAAGCTTCCATCCTCCTTTGTTGATCATAATGTGACTCATTACTTTTGTCATCTAATGATTATCGGCATGATCGCTCAGAGCTAGAGCCAAGCTCGCCTTCTACACATAACTGGTACTGGAAGGTAAAACAGATTTGTCATTTACGATCTGACCGCTAAGCCACACTTTGTGCTCCATTATTGTGATTAACTTCTGCATAAGATATGCTGCCCGATTGTCATCTGCGATCCGGCGGTGGGCACCGACTGCTGCTCTCTGCGAGAGGACGGCCCCCGATAGGATGTGACTGCAGCGCTGGTCGAGTTAAACGCAGACCCGCTATTTTGCAGCAGCGCTGCAATAATTATTTTTCCTTTTTTGCTTTCCCCACCCCCCCGATCCCGTTCGATTTCCTGGGTGAATGGTGTTGCCGCATGCGTCACCGCCGTTTCCAAAACTGTGGTGTTCCGAGCTGTGCATTTTGAAGGTTGAGGGCAGTCTGGGAGTGGAGGCTGGACCCTTCCTTTTGTACCATGCAAAGTTTTGTTGCCAGAGCACTGCCAGTTGAAATCTATCGTGTCAGGTGCCTTGTGGCTATTCGCAGTAGAGGCCATATTCTGGAAACAGGGTTCTTCTCTGGCTTCGTCACCAACAAGCCGATTTGACTCTGCCTGATTATAGTAACGAAGGCAGTCCAAAAGAATATGCACAGACTCACTGTACGTCACATTGAATCACGGCGCTGGCCACACAGAGCTGACCGCAGCCTCATTTCTTTAGACAAATGCATGCTTAAGGAAAAACCTCTTGCAAGAAAGCATCCAGGGCCACTTTATTTGCTATGCATGCTGCACCAGATTTAATTTTTAGTGAAAGAGCATTTGTTATTATTTTTTTCAGCTGCATCTACGCTGGGTAGCTACTGTCTCTAATAAGCTAACCTTTTGGGTGCAGCAGTTACAGCGCCTTGGTGAATGCTTAGAGAAGGCTGATTTGATATCCCCAAACATAAAAATGGGCACAAATGGATTGTTATGAGAAAATGAAACCCAATTTTAGGCTGTTTTTCACGCTGACGATTAGAAGGAATCAAGTCACATATAACAGCACCCATACACGCTGGTGGAAAAATAGTCAGTTTTGATTACAAAGTGAGAGATGCAGCCTTAGACAGGAGCTACATGCTGATATACATGCTATCAGAATGATTTATGCAAATTATGCATATTATTCCCAAAGGAATTCCTCCTCAAACTGCCAGGATAAATTGCCGGAAATTAGCCATAAAATCTGTCGTGCTAGGAGCAAAAGGTGAAGGCCACTGGGAAAGCAAGGACATTCAGCTTCTGGAGCCTTCCAGGATGTGATGGTGGAGACAGAAACTGAGCTTCCCCTGTACTGAAAAGGCTGTGTTTTGTTTTCTCTTTGACAATTAAAAGTGTCTTTCTCTCTTAAAACTCCCAGGAAGATAATGAATTGCTTTCATTCACTTTGACCATAAGAGATGCTACCATTTGGCAATGTAGCTCACTGAAAACAAAGCAAATAAATTTAAAAATCCTCAGACTAGCAAGCAAAGTGTTTTTTCTAGCATGTGATTGTGCCTCTACACCCAACAGCTTCTGAAAGGCAAGCTGAATAGCTCCGCAGATTCTTTCACTGGTATTTGCTCTCAAGCTCCAAAATGAAAGGAAATGCATAAAGCATTCATGTCTTCTGATTGTGTTGTTTTCAACATGGTGCCTGAATAATGACTTTCCACCCAAAATCCAGAGCTGCCTCCAGCCGACACAGTTTCTCAGAACCATCAGCGAGAATCACATCGCAGTGCTCAGATCCGCAGCCCCCGCCCTGCGGGACTGTTTAGTACCTTCTCATAGTGTCTGGTTCATGTTTTGTTTTTTTTTGTGGTTTGTTGTTGGTTTTTTTCTTTTTTTTTCCTCCTTTAGCCTGCCCTACTAAACCTGTCGAGATGCAGCAGCTGCAGCCATGTATAACTTGCAGTCATCTCCCATATTTCTGACGCTTCCCCCCCTCCGCTTTTGTTTAATCACAGAGAGTGCCTTAAACGAGAGTTTACGGATGTGCTCATCTTCCATGAACATTCGCATCAGCCAGGAGGATTTTGTTCTCAAGCTCGAAGGGGATCAGGAAGTCAGTTTGAGAAAAGGAGACTGGATAGCCCTTTACCCTCAGATTTTGCACATGGACCCCGAGGTCTATGAAGATCCTAAGGTAAACGCTCAGCTGGTGCCGCTCTTCCGACTTCAGGCACATTGTGGCAGCCAGGCCTTTTGTGAAGGGTATTTTTGTTGTTTCTTTTTTTTTTTTTTTCCTGCTGTTCCTTCTTGTGGAACAAATCTTCTGACTTTCAGATGTATTTTTGAGGGCCCTACAGGTCAAAAGATTCATGGCCTGAAGAGAGAAATATGGTGATGAGACTGACTGCTACTGCTTTCAAAGGAATTGACAATTGCACATTGACTACCATAAACTTTAGGCTAAATGTGGGTTTTGTTTGTCAGTGGATCATTTGATACCCAAGGAGGGCTGAATAATAGAAGGTGGTTTAAATAGCAAATAATGTGGGCCATTTAGCTAAGTGCCCCCAAAGCATCATTGACTCTCTGAAGCCTTATAATAGCAGTGACTTACTTGAGCCTTATGCTTTTTCACCTCTCTTCATAGGGATTCACCCCTTCTCGATCAATTAGTATAGCGTTGTGAACTTGAGACTGTAAAGCTGTTGCTCCACAGCGAAGCTCCGAGGGTAATTGTGTCATCTCCTTGTATTTTTCTCTGACGCTCAAGTTAATGAATATCAAAGACTCGAAATTAATCCACCCTGCCTCAGCCTTAATATGGCTTCAGAAGTTCACCACCTGCATGCAAATTAAATAGTCTGAGTCTGCAGTAGGTTATTCCACTCGGTCGCTGTCCGTGGTCCAGTGTGCCGCGTAGGAAGTGAGGCTGTCTGTAGTCTGGCCTTTTCAGCTGTAGAGATAGGAGCTTTTCCTGAATCACTCCTCATCCCCCTTTCCCTAAGCAAACAGCCATCTCCCTACCATGCTGATTTCCATGTTTGGGCATGTTTACATGTTTATAGAAACCCTGTGTTAGAGACACTGCTCCCAAAGGGTCTTCTTTTGGGGAATTTAAGGGTAAAGACGTGTATGTGGGATTGCAGAGGAAGGATGAGATTCAGATGCCTTGTTGGTGAAGGGCAGCATCGTGCTGTACAGGAACCCTGCCAGAGGCAGAGGGGAGTTGTGTTAGAGTTAGAAGGAGCAGGATGTAGAGACAAATATGATCACAAAAGCCATGAAAATGGAAATAATATCCAGTAGGACCCTGCTATCTGCTCCCACCCAAAATGAAGACAAAGACTACTGATAAAATTAGTGATTTTAAAAAATAATCATGTATTGGCAAATAGTTAATTAATACTTTTATCCTTAAAAAGTCACAGCTAACAAATAAGCTTTTTCTCATTTTATTCTTAACACTTTATTTTGGAGAACATTATTGATTTGTCAAAAGTCCATCTGTTTGTTTAGGTCCTAGACTAAAGCATCAGAGTGGTAGCTGTGCCCCTCCCTTATTCAATAATTGTAAGAATACATTACCATATTTCCATTCCTTGAATATATCTGCTTGGTATCAGTTCTGCTCAGCTTTCACAGTACAGCTTTAGTTCATATATTTTATCTTTTTGATAGTGAATGAGCAATCCACACATTGCAGTACTTTGATTTCAGCACATGGGCCCTCTCGAAAAGTGGGGAAATCACTGTTCTGTTTGGTTCTTAAAATATGCAGTGTGCTTTCAACAATAACTACTGAAGATCAGATAGAAATGGAGAATGAATTTTTTGAAAGGTGCAGTCTTGAGCTTGTCATGTATTTAGGGAAAACTTTCCTGGGAAAACAGGCAGCTTGACGAGATAATTTTGTAGCAATGCTTTTCTCCTGGATACATAAATGTAAGAGCTATCAAGTTATCTTCTGCTTTGGCACCATATTGTATATGTGTAAGCATATATTGTTGACCTCTTTCTCCACTCAGAGTCTAAATAAATGAGTCCGTTTTTGCAAAGTGGATAAGTAAACCTCCAAATCATAGCACAGTTAAGTAAACCTCCAAATCATAGCACAGTTAAGAGCTCAGTAAACAGAACTCTGCAAATTCCCTAGAATGAAAGAAAAGGAAACCTTGCAGGAAACCCTACATGGTGACTTCCCAAACAAAGCTAAATACAGGACATGACAGAGTGAGACTTATACAAGTCACAGGAGATTCCTCAGTTTTCCTAATATAGTGAACAGACCATTCACAGAAAACATTATCTCCAGTTTCTTCACATTTTTCTCATCACAATTCCCAGTCTCCCTCCCAAGAATGCCTCATGCATGGCTGGAATCCCCTTTTTTGTAAAAAAAACTAGCCTTTCTTTAAAAGCAAGCTCACTGGCTCTGTAAAAATTATCACAGCCTAGTGACCCCAACAACGCAAGCATGATTTTGATATCACACATGTTTTCTGCTTTTCCAGTTCCTTGCACAGCACATTATTTTTTGTTAAAATGAACTACAGTTTTCAGGTGGTTCTTCGTATTGCGAGAAAGTAGTAAGGCTTGGCCCTGTATGTGTATGTGTGCAATACCTCAGTTCCCAATAGTTCCAGACACCAGGAGCGCATCCTGTGGAAATGCTCCTGTAAAGTGAAGAGCTTTGGGTTTTTCTTTTCAGACAGTTACAGTTCTTATCTGACAGTGCTTTTTAGCATCAGTGGGATTTATATTTCAGGAAGGGATTCTTTTTTAAGAAAGAGGGGGTATTCTGGGCTTTCACTTGTTACTGTGCTCCTTCAGCTGACGCAGTAATTTAGAAAAAAAAAATATATATGCTCCCTTTCACAAAAACTGGAAAGAAGTACTTCCCAGTGAAAACGCACATACACCTGCCTTTAGCCTTCTGGGAAATCCAGGCCCTTGCCATTTAGAGAAAAAGGCTCCTGGTCATCAACATCCAAAGTTGTATTCCCTCCCTTCCCCTTGTCCCTTTCTCGTAGGCCACTTCCCCTGCTGCTGTTTTTCTTGACAGCCAGACCCTCAGTGTGTGGTTTTCAGAGCTGTTAATCTAATGGGTAGATCAGTATCAGTGTGTTTTATCATTGTGTTATTTGGGTTTTTTTAATCAGTTGAGGTGGTTTCTGTCTGACTGACTTGTTCCCAGCCAGCTCCAAATGGCTGCTGCTATAGCAGATGTATGCAAAGCAGGACAAATGCTAATGAGTGACCATAAGCAAGAAGTGTCTGTCATTTTTATTCAAAGCATGCAGGAGGATTTTGTAAGTGGTTAATTTGCCGTTGACTGAGTGAGGGTGCCAGATCTCCTTCATTCAAAAACATGAATTATCTCTAAACAGTGATCCTGCTGCTGGAAAATAGTCAGAAAGATGTTCAGTTTATGGAATGCAAGTTACAAACTCAACCTCAAATCTCACTTGAAAGCACATTCTTTATAATGGTCAGTCACTGGCGGTTGCCTAGCTTTGCTCACTGCTTCTGGAGCAAGCCATGTGAAGGTCAGATGTGGCAAATTAAGCAGCAGCGATCTCCACCTGAAGGGAAAACTGGCTGCAAAGTATTGGGTCTGCTTTTTGAATAATGTGCATCACTGGGTGCAAAAAAAAAAAGATTTTGCTTTACCTTGCAAGGACAGGATCAGTATCAGTGCAGTGCATTAATTTATTCATAAGCATTTGTGGATTATTCTTATTCATGATGTATGTACCACACCAAGCACATATGATGTTTTACAAGAAATTGTCCTTTCACTAAGGTTCATTATCCCTGCTACAAGGCAGTCAAAATCTAATTGCAATCAATACAGGCCAGACAGTCTAGTGAATGAGACATGGAAGCTGAAGGAGCTTGATGTAAAAGGGTTGAGCTTAGTAAGTGGATTTAAGTAGTTTTCTTTGCAGGGAAGAAAAAGTGAGTTAATGAAACTACAGGGAACCAGCTGAAAAGGAAAAGCTGCCAGCTCCTTGTCTTCCTCTTTATCTTGTTTTTTGGGTTTAAGAAGCATCACTGTCATGCAACTGTTTTGTTAGATACCTCTCACTCACTCTTTCTCTTTAACTTTCAGGAGTACAAGTTTGATCGTTACATAGAGAACGGCAAGAAGAAAACTACATTCTACAAGGCAGGAAGAAAACTGAAGTATTTCCTAATGCCCTTTGGCTCTGGGATCAGCATGTGTCCAGGGAGGTTCCTCGCGATGAATGAGATGAAGATGTTTCTTTTCTTACTTTTGGCTCATTTTGATGTAGAACTAGGGGAAAACAAAGCTGTCAGACTTGATAACGGTCGTATGGGCCTTGGTATCCTCCTGCCAGACACTGATATTGCCTTTCGTTACAAGCTGAGGTCCTTCAGAAATTGAACGATTGCCTCTGTGCCTTCTACTAATCCCTGTTTCCTCTGTTTCCTCACTCAGCTTTGTATTTTTGGAAGTATTTGCTTTTACCCTCTCTGCTTTCACCTCCTTCCTTTTTTTCTGAGGAGAAAAGCCCTTGGGCTGGAGGTAGATGACAGACACAGGGACCTAAGAGCCTGTACTTGTCCTGCCCATGTTCTGCTGAGGTGAGATGACAAGAACTTGGCTGAGTAAACCATCTCAATGCGAAAGATCCCCATACTCTTGGCCGTGAGTTGAGTAGGGTTTGGGGGAAGATGATGGCAAGATGAATCCAGCCCATCCTATTGGAAATAGGCTCAGTAGCCACATACAGGGAAATACTCTTCAGAAACTTGACAGTCCAGATACACTGCAGGCATTCTGACAGAGCCAAAAGACCTCTTACTGTCACTGTGCCATGAGATTCTCCCTTGTTGGATTGAGAAGTCACCTACCCTCAGGAAGCATTGACTGCATCTGCTTGTAGAAAAATAATAGTGTGAATGGGGGGGGGGTCTTAATTCTAGAGGGTGAAAGGATTTTTTAGATATAATTATTCTAACTTTGTGTTTACTCTGTTCCCTTTTATGGGTGTCTTAGTCCTTACCTGGGAGATGTAATGGAAGCTATATGGAGTGGGGGTAATTTGCAAAATTGGTGATGTTTTCTGCAACCAACTGAAGTCATAGGGGAGGTTCTGTTGATTTTTAATAGGTTCTGGATCAAGCTGAAATTATCTGTTTGGGTTTTTGAGCCAAAAAATGTATACTTTTCAGAGAGAAAACTTATGAGCCTATTTGAAATGATTCCATCATCTCAAAAATTACGTTACATTTGTCTTACCATTTTACTAGTAGCATATTTGTGTGTTTAGTTTGACAATTTATTGTGTTTGTTAGTTTCTCCAAAAAGGCAAAAGAATGAGAGGGCTTCAAGGACAAGTGTGGTGTCTAAAACTGCTTTTTAATAGTATTTTAATGTGCCTAAGCTGTGCATAGGCAGACTAGTGTGACTTCTGTTTGGAAGCAAAATGATCTCTGTGCAAAATGGAAAACAGGATCTTCTTTGGGGCCAAAATCTGAGCAAGTGAAAACACCAGGCAGCCACAGTAGTTGACTGCTGGTGGGCTGCACAACCTGCTGCACTGAGTGATCCTGTTTCAAACATTAATTTTTTTTGCTGCACAGTATGCAAAATGTAAGATTTTAGACACTGTCTCTCTCTAGTGACATCCTCTCTCACTTTCGAGATGGAAGCTGTCCAGTCTCAATTTGCCATGAGCATAACTGTAATGGGAGACCAGCCATGTTTGTTGGCCTTGCTTTGTGTTCCCCAAAAATTCTGTTTGAGATCCACCAGCCAAAGTTCTGCCCACATTGCCGGCTGATGAATAACAGTGCTCTACATGATGCTCCCAAGTGTCCCATCATCATACGTAGAAGTCAGAGTGAAAGAAAGATGTATAATCGCTGCGAGTGCAGGTTAGCTTGTGCAGTAAACCCTGAATCTATTCTGTGCCAGAATTTGCAACTTGCTAAGTAACTAAACAACCGCAGAACTATTATCCTTGTCTGGACACTGTTGAATGAACTGCCAGCTCATCTGGAGTTAGAGTATCCAGCAGCGTTATAAAAACTTCTCAATGAGTGCAAAGCAAATCATTAAAAATATTATTTTTTTCAAGTATTTCATTGTCTGCATTCCTGTGTTTCAGACTGTCCTGCTCTGACAGAGTTAATAATGCTCAAAGAAATTACCTGACACTCTGCTTTATACAGAAGACACAAAGCTCTGCAAACTTCAGCTGGATTTGTCTTTTCCCAGTAGAGCATCGGAGCCACTGGTTCATTCTGAGAATACTCAGCTAAAATCTTTTGTGCCTCAATCTTGCATGTCTTCCAAAATCAGAAATTTTACTTGTCTCATAAGCACTTGATAGCCTATGGATGAAGACTGCTATTTTCATGCTAAGGTTTAGAATTATTTGTCGTTACTTGTGTATAAGACTGTTTAGTTATTCATGTAAAGCACATATCCTAAATAAACATCAATAGAAAGGCTTTCAGACATTGGCACAGCCACATTCCAAATCCTCTGAGTAGGAAATCGTGTTTTTGTGAGATGAATATTTTCATATATAATATCAATAATGCCTACAGTGTTGGAGTACAGTTACATTAAATGGGCTTTGTGGTTGATTAAATGCCTTAACTTTGCTTCAACATTTAATCAACACCAGAAGCTGATTATTGCTTTTTGTCACAGAATAAAATTTGTTTTTATGGAGAGATTCTTGCATTCAAGTTACTTACTGCTGTACTTACTCGGTAGGAGTTATTCTGAGTTATTTTGTACTCAGCCATATCTCACAATTCAGTTTGGACATTAGAGCCTATTTTATTGAGAGAGGAAACGCTGATATCATTACACTGTTGACTGTATTACATTATTGTTTAAATGTAAGCTGTAGAATATCTCATGCCACAGTTAGGATAAATCTTTCTTTGGCATCCAAGTTTGAAACAAACCTGAAGCAACTGCAAAAATAACTGTAGGTTATTTTGTTTTAAACATAAGACTTGTTTTTCTAATGGCAATCTATTTTTAGGATTTTGAATTAGTATAGCACAGGCTGCAGCATAACGTAGTGGGACACTTTTGTGCCAGAAGTACATGCAAATCATTAGTAATTTCAGATTAATTGTTAATCAGCTTGTACAGTATCTGTTTTGGAACTAAAAGGAGATTTAGATTGCTTCTAAACCAGCAAATTAGAGTTGTAGGCCTTGCTTTTTCATTAAAAAAAAAAAAAAAAGGAAAGAAACAAGGTGTCAAAGTCCTTCTGGGAGTTGAAGGAAAGCTCTGTGAGGGCATTCAGAAGCTGTGCCTTGGAGTCGGAGACCACACCTCACATCAAACAGGAGACAGGGCTTTCGTGGTATGAAGTCAGCCTGTTGCACTTTTTGCTCAGGAGCCAAAATGACGGAACTTGGAGCAAGGTCTGCCCGGCTCAACCTGAAGCTGTGTCCCTGGGGAACCACGCTCCTGATGGATGGCATTTGCTAGAGAGCGGTGCATCACTAAGGTGGGACTTGCATCCTTTCGCAAGCATGGTAAGGCTCAGTGCTTTAAAGTCAGAGTGTTAGAGCAGGAGAGAGGAAGAATTAGGCCTGGTCATCCTGCTGTTTCACATACTCTGCAGCTGGGCAGGGACCCGGTGAGTCAGCAGCCGGCTGACTGGGAGCAGCTTGTTCTCCTTGGAGCAGGGAACAAGGTCCGTGGTGTTGGTCATTCCTGATTGATAAGCAGCAAAATGGGACAGGCCTGCAGCATCCCTAGGGGCGTGGCTGGAGCCAAGATAACCACAGAGTGCAGCCCAGGGAAGAGGGCAGCTTTGTGTGTTTGGCCGCAGCATCCAGGAGGCGCCAGCTTGGTGCTGGTCACACGGGCACTGTGATGGCTAAACCACTCACGTAGAAACCTGCAATAGCTGTGTTGGCAGGTGGTCAGCTGTCAGCCATGTGTGGCTGGCCTTACTGCTGACCAGTGGGACCAGCCAGAGAACTCTGCAGGGCCAGGGCTGCCTCCACTCTGCCTTGGGTGACATGGGGAGCCCGCTCCTAAGTGTTACAAGTGACTGTGCTGGGCTGTACTGGCCTCCAGTTATAGGCTATCACTGCATACAGTTATATTGATGCTGTCATCTGCTGTTAAGGGGGAAAAATATCTTCTGATATAAAATAGGTTTATTAAATCAGTGTCCCATCTGTAGCATCTGAGCAGGAAGGTGAATTAATCATTAACTAATGTGAATGCTGAAGTGTGATTTTTTTTTTTAACCACTATTCTTTTAATTTACACTTTGTTCTGCACTGTTGCTGTGACCCACCACCAACTCACTAACCCGCTCTGTGTCTCAAAGGATCATGCTGCTTTATGTGCACCTCTTTGCAAATTTGACTTTCACATCTGTGCCGATACATCGTAATGTAATAATCTAAAACCATGTCAGAATGTAAGAGCTGTTTGGAATGTTATGCATGTCACTGTTTTTGGTGTTGCACTTCTTTTCCTTTCTTTCTTTCTTTCTTTCTTTTTTTTTTTTTTTTTTTTTTTTTTGAGTGATTGCTGATCTGTAAATTTCTCTTGTAGAATTATAAGTGATCTTTTATGTCATCGTTATTGAACTTTCTGTCGTTCAGAAGATTGTGAATTGCTCTTAATTGCAAAAACTGACATTTTGTATATAGATGGACAATGGTTAGGCTTTACTTTAATAGTTAATATCCATCATTAAGGCTCTTAGGTCGAATAAGACACGTTGTGAATTTCTAAGCAAGAAAATTGAAACTTCATTATTTTAGTAATCTAACATCTGAAGTGGTTTTTATATTTCAAGGACACATAAAAATATATCTATTTTAATATTGAATGAGTGTCTGTGTTGATTTTTTTCCACCTTGCATTTGCACTTTTCTCACAGATACACAACTATTGCTTTCATTTTAAAAAACAGCACACAGCACTTTCGTGCTGCTTGATCTTGAAAAATATTTCTTTAAGGAAAACAAAAAAAGCCTTTAATTCAGTACTGGCATGAAGCATCTTCTTGGAATTTAGGAAATGATTGCTTCTTCTTTACACCCCATCAAACTAAAGCAGTTTCCTATCAGGAGGAATGTGGGACCTTGGACATTCTTAGGGCATTATCCTGAATCAGAATAGAGATATGCATTCCCAGTATAAAGATTGCTTCCTAAATACAACTCCTAGTCCTTTCCTTTTGCCGAACCTCTGTGCAGTAGATGTACTACCCACTATTAAATACACTGCACTCTTAGATCATTCACTTTAGGAGAAATGATAAAAAATTGTTTCAGTGTACTGCACTACACCAGCAAAGCACAACTTAGCTTTTCTAAGCAACACTGTCGCTATGAATTCTGCCAGAAGCCATTTCACACACAGCCTAAAGAGATCTCTTTTCTTCATTCCATCATGCAGAAATGTGCGTGAGGTGTATCTGTGAGGACTGCTGGAGATACGTTGCACAGAAGAGGGGACGTGCAGCATTTTTCTGCATTTACTACACAGTTTTGTAACTTTTTAATTCCATTGCCTCCAGATTACCTGTAAATTTCAAAAGTTACTGACATTCAGAAATAAAAAGTGATGTTATTTGAGGTATCCTGAAGGCCACTCTTCTGCATGAGCTTTTCTTTGTGGTATGAAAGGCAGCTATGGGGGGGGGGGGGGGGAGGGGGATTATAGTATTTCCTGATACTGTATTATGTCTAATATTTGTTTGGACACCAGGTGCTTTTTTGATGTTACTTATATCACATTTTATTTTAAAGTCGAGACATCAATTTATGCATGACACATGCTTAATTCATATGAATAGAGCTATTTCAACTGTCGAACCATAGCAAGTGAAGTCTTTTTCTGCCCATTACCTGAAAGTGTGTGTGTACCACGGCCAGCCGTATCCAAATACCCGCAGCACACCAGGAAACTGCTCTAATTACAAAAGCATCACTTACAACTACACCTGTGCACTGATGCTGAATGGCTGTATTCATAAATGTTAGTAAGTATGAGTAAGCGGTTGCTGCATACAAAGAAACAAATATGCAAATATTTAAAATATGATTTTTTTCACGTGAAAGCACAGAACTACAATGTAGTGGAATCTTGATCCTCGTACAACACAGTGCTGTGTCTGTGATGTGCAGCAGGTTTCCCTGGGACCTCAGGTACCGGGGTTGTTGTCGCACACTTTCTGTAATAGCATCAGTGT
Organism: Chrysolophus pictus; assembly: GCA_037305975.1. Taxonomy (NCBI): domain Eukaryota; kingdom Metazoa; phylum Chordata; class Aves; order Galliformes; family Phasianidae; genus Chrysolophus; species Chrysolophus pictus. Next base: position 61,034,069 of record CM074577.1, on the reverse strand, counting down.
GCTTGTCTTCCCAACTATTTGCACCAAAATAGAGTCAACAGCAGCCTGTCCCTGCTATGAGCATTGCAGTATTCTCTCTTGCCATATTTTGTTACACTGCTTGTATTTTATTTTTTCCTTTAAACAACACTTGTTATCACAAGAAACTTGACCGCAAGTCTGGGCTCTGGCTACAAAGGGGACAGTAAGGAAATGCCCCGTTGTGACTTTTGCCGACGAACTTCTGCATCAGCTCCTCTTCCCCCCTACCCCCGTCTTCCCAAGAGTTCAGCCGCCAGCCTCCCGCAGGCACATTCCCACGCTGCCAGCCAGTGAACCGCCCGGCTGCGGACCGCGTCTTCCATCGCCTCCCAAGGAGGAACTCTTCCCGGCAGAGACTTCCGAAGCCGCCGTGGACTTCCGAAGCCGCCTCGGACGCTCAGCGCAGCGCCCTTCCCGCTGTCCCCGCTCCGCACCCCGGGGCTGAGCCCGTCCGACCGCAGCCGTGCGTGCCGTGCTGCCCGCTCTCCGACTCCCGGTTCTCGGCGCCTCCCCGCTCCCCAGAGCCCCAGAGAATAAGCAGGGAGCGCCTAAAGCAGCCCGGACGGGGACGGGAGCCCGAAGAGGTTTCCGAGTGAGGCAGCTCGGAGCGCTGGGTGAGTTCGGAGCCGGTGGTGAGGAGGTTTACACTGGAAAGGAGATTGTTGGCCCCTAATCCTCAATTACAGGGGTTTAAAAATAGTATTAGAGGGGCAATCTGTTCGGCAACTTCTTGGAAGAAATAATTGTTGATTTAGATAAGCGTTGATCCCCTCAGTGTTTGATGAAGATGTTAATTTATGGCTGTCTGGCAGTTTATAGCTGTCATTAGACGTTCAGCTTTGTCTCTGTTCGAAGTGCGTCTTTCTCTTTATTTTCAAACGGTAAGCAAACGGTTGCGTTGGAGCTAAACCGCATCACTTCCCTACGGCATCTCAAATTATACACAGATCGTAGTTCTTACATGCGCGTATATGAATTTAAAAACACAGCAGTAAAGTGCTCGAAACAGACCATCAATTCACTTCTTTTATGACACGTTTCGGAGTCGGGCTGTGAGGACAAGGGCAGCGGGGGAGGGAATTAACCCCTCCGAGGCTGCGGGACGGCCGCGTCGGGGCAGAGTCCGAACGGCCCTGGGGGGGGCGACGGAGCGGGGGGAGGGGGGGAGGGAGAGGGGGATGCGAGGACGCGGGGCTGATGGGGACCCGGGGACAGGGGTTGATGGGCGGACGAAGGGACTCGGGGATGATGGGACGACGGGCGGCTGCCCGAGGCTCTGGGCTCGGCCCTTTAGCTGTGATGCCCCAAGTTTTGTCCCGCCCCGGCCGGGAGCGACTCTGCTGGGAACCTCGGTCCCCTTCTGGCCTATGGGAACGCAAGCGACGCTGGAGAGAGAGCTGTGGGGTCCCGAGTCATTGATTTTGCACCCCCACCATCCTCTCGTCAGCACCAGAACCCGAGTGTTAATTGCCGCGAAGTTTCCGAACACGTGGATAATTTACTTTGACTGCCGCGTTTTAATTAAAAGCAAACTTATTTATGTTTCCGATGTTTATATTGCGCGATTTAATTACGTTTAGAGTCAGCGTCGTACTTTCCTCTCCCCTCCCCCCCCTTCCACTCTAAATCACATTTTCATTAAAGGTTTTAATAAGAAAACTCACTTGACCACTATCCGTTATGCGGTCCCTCCATGCACACAAGTTCACTTACCCATTCATTTAGTCACTTACTCATTCCAGAAGATCCGCCGCCACTGCTGCTAGCAGGGATGTGAACACTCATAATTATTTGTCAAAGTCTGGAAAGTGTATTATCCCTTCTTCTAGTGGTAATTAGTTACCATAGCATCTAATACGTAAATGTGCCCAGAGCACACCATTAACAGTTAAGCGGAGGATTCAATTTAACACATGATTATATCTTTCATAAGTCATTACATTAGGAAAGCCAATGTCACTCATGCTGGGACCATTTCGGGCTCAGAGCCGGGGTAAGGGCCGGGGAAGGGTCCGAGGTGGGGAGATGCGGCGCGGTGCGGCTGCCGACATGGGGGGCTCTTTGGAAGGGGCCACGTTTCTTTCTATCAGCCAGGCATTAGGCGGGGCGGGGGAGGCTCTGCCAGCGCTGCCCGGGGACGCTGCAGGAGGACACAGGGGGTGGCAGCGCCCGTCACCACGCCGTCCCCTCGAAAAAAGCCTGGAGGTGACAAGCGAGCTTCCAGGGCCGGCCTGGACGGCAAAGCGTTGGCTTTCCGCTTCCCTCCCTCCTCCGCCCCGCCGGCGGAGCCAGGACTGGGGAGCGGGAGGAAGAAACCTCGGCCACGTCCATCTGCAGGAAAGGAAGAAGAGAGGTTAACGGAGCGGCGGTGGGAGCCGCTCACCCCTCCGGCCCCGATAGGGAGCGGCAGTCCCCGCAGCCCCGCAGCCCCCGGCCCAGCTCGGGAGTTCCTCCGGCAGCCGCCGCCCCGACGTGACCCCGTCGAGGGGACGGCCGCGGGCAGCCCTCTAGGAAACCAGAGGTACCGAGCGCTGAGTCTTGAGGCAAATGCCTCCCCGATGCTGTGAGCACACGCACACACACACACACGGGCACGCACCACGCCAAGCTGGTGGCGGTGGTTAATTCCTAATCAGAATGATGGACAGCAGAGACGGAACAATACAAACTAATGGCTGTGTTGCTGATCACTTTACCCCTTGATTAAAGACACCCAATTATGGCGCAGAACAGTGTCGTAATTATGTTCCTTAATCACATCCAGGAGGTTTAATTGCCTTAACGATGTGTTTCATTAAATGAATTTAGGTATTATAGTCGACAGTTTTCATACACAGTTGTTTTCAAATTAACATAATATTAGACATCGTCATGGAAATTGTTTTAATAATCATAATTAGACGCACCCAGCCTTTGTCTCGCAAATGCTGAGAGACGCTGCTCCCGGCGCCCGGGGGCTGAGCTGCCCACCCTCTCCGGGCCGCCTTCCCACCGCTCCGTGGCACTTTACAGTTATGTTTCCTGAAAAGTTACAGGTTCTGATTAATCTTTTCTGATGGGAAGTGGAGCGGAAAAGATTGATCCCCTTCTCCCCCCTCCCCCCGTGCGGGGCTGCCGACGGGAGCGGCGGTACGGAGGGCACCGGCCGGGGGGGGGGAGGGAGGGGATGGCCCCAAAACTCGGCGGGGACGGGGAGAAGGGGGTCTGGAGTGGCAGTCGGGGCCCGACGTGGGGGGAAGAGCTCCGAGCAGGAGCACCTCGTCCGGAGGCAATCTAAGGCTGCGGGGGGGAGGCACTGGGGAGCAAAGGAAAGGAGCCATCCCTCCACGTACCCCTTCTCCCCACCCCCCTCGTCCACCTCCTTAAACCTGGAGGTAAATGTTTAACACAAAGCACAGCGCGATTACAAACGTTTGTTCAAAATATTTTAATAAAGATTCTTTCCGACATAGATACACATACAAACGATCGTACATTGCTGTCATAATCTGATTGACCTATTTAATATATATCACTCTTTACACATCCGTGACCTGCCAACAGATCCATCACGGCTCCCATTGCGCCATCCAACCTGACAGTCCGAATTTATATTATCTGCGAGGAGAGGAAAATAGCAGGACTCGGGGTTGGAAAGAAAAGAAAAGAATAATTACAAAATCCGGATTTACAACTGGCAGAGAGGCAGCACCCAGCCATGCAAACTCAAGCGGAAGGCTCACTTTGGGGAAATAGCTCCTTCTTGCTCTTCATCTTTCTCCCCCCCAGCCTCCAACCCCCCCCCCCCCAAAAAAAGCCCATCCCGCCCTCCCTCCCCATCCCCCCAAAAAGAAAAGAACTCCCCGTTCTCGGGAAATCAGCCCAAAGTATTTTCAAGTGTTTCAACTTCAAGATTATCATCCACGGTCGGAAAGGAATTACATACACATTAAAAGCGGTCCAAACGATACCTCTGCAAACACAGCGCCCTGGGAAACATTGGCGATATTCGCATAGCAGCTTTTGCTCTGAGCCCGGGAAAAGGGAACGGCCATCACCTGCCCTAACGCAAAGCCCTTTCCCAAATCAGTGGCCGAGCCACGAAGAATACACCTTTCCTGTCATTTTTGGACTGAAGCGATTTATTAAAGCTCAATTGAAATACAGGGATGATGCAACTCAAAAATCCAAGATGACCTTTCAGAAACCTCAGCAGCTCGGGTACAGCAACAGTTCCGGTTATACGGTGTTGGCAAATAAACGCTTTCAACACTTGGCACACAGTTTTAAGTTCATCCATAAACAGAATTTTAGAAGCATTATAAAGTAATCGCACAGAAGACCCCTGACCTTAACACATGAGAACTACCGGCGGGGCGGGAGGGTCACCCAAAGAAGAACAAATAAATACGTCCCGTCTGTACAGCGCTGCGGGTGGGGGAAGACGAGGTGCACACAGATCCCTCGTTCAGAAACGCGGTGCTTTCAACCACACACGGAGGAGGGGTTCGGATCAGGGATTTTTTTTGCCTTTTTTTTTTTTTTAAATCTCTCTCGGTATTTTTTTTTCTATTTTTTTTTTTCTTTAAATCACTCTCACCAAAACTTTGCGCATTTGCACGGGATCAAAGTTTCGAGACGCTAAAAAATACAAAGTCTTCCATAAGCAATGCTCCAGTCTCTTTGTTTCTGCGAGTCGCTTAAATAAGAAGTTTACATTTCAAGTTTGTTTGTTTCCTGGCTCAGAAGAATTATAATAATACTGCTAATAATTAAAAAAAAAAAAAAAAGAAAGAAAGAAAAAAAGAAAGAAAGAAAAAAACCTACGTTCGCGTGCCCTCTCTGATTTGTCCCATCCACCTCCGCTCCCCATCACCTGGACCGCTCGGTGCTGGGCGGGCCGGGACACGGCTCCGCTCCCCCGAACCCGCGCTCCGTCTCCCTCCCGGCCGCTGTTTCTCAGCCGCCCCATTGTCCGGACGCGAAGCGGCCCCCCCGGGGCTCAGCCCGCGGCTCCCCGCTGCAGGGCTCGCCCCTCGCCGCCCCTTCTCCCGCCCCGGCTCCCTCCCGCGGCCGTCCCGTCCCGGCGGAGCCCGCGGAGCGCTCGGAGCGGAGGGCGGCGGGAACCCGGGCGGCTCTCAGTCCCTCCGCCGCTCCCGCGCCCCCCGGCCCGGCCCGGCCGCGGCCCCCCGGCGCCCTTCCCTTCTCTCTCATCTCCCCGGGGCCGCGGCGGAGGCGGAGGCGGCGGCGGCGGGGCTCGGCGCGGCTTAAGGCTTCTCCGTGCACTGTTTGCAGAGACTGGAGGAGACGCTGTTGAAGATGGCACATTTCTCCGGGCAGGAGGTGGCGGGAGGCAGCCCGGCGCTGAACGGGTACCCCGCCGCCTGCTCGTAGGCGCCGAGGGCGGGATGCAGCGCGGCCGCCGCCGCCGCCGCCGCCGCGGCGGAGCTGGGCAGGGAGGCGGCCGAGATGGCCTGGCCCTGGTTGAGATAAGCCACGAGGCGCCGCATCTCCTCCAGGGCCTGCGCCTGCATGAGGATGTAGTTCTTGGCCAGCAGCAGCGTGGCGATCTTGGAGAGCTTCCGCACCGAGGGGCTGTGCGCGTAGGGGATGACGGCCCGCAGCTCGTCCAGCGCGTCGTTCAGGTCGTGCATCCGCCGCCGCTCCCGCGCGTTGATGTTGAGGCGCAGCGCCTTCTGCTCCTTGGACTTCTTGCTGCCGCCGTGCCCGTGCCCGTTGGAGCAGCCGCCCTCGGCAGCCTTCAGCCCCCCGCCCCCCCCTCCTCCCGGGCCGCCGCCGCCGCCGCCGCCGCCCGCCGCCGGCGAAGCGTCGCGCGGGTCCCCCCCGGCGCCGCGCAGCAGCAGCTCGCAGCGGCCGTCGCTGTCGTCGTCGGGGCTCTGCTCGCCGCCGCTGCTCTCGGCCACCGAGCTGCGGCTGGCGCTCTCTCCGTACTTGACGCAGACGGAGCCCGGCGGCAGCGCCAGCGGGTCCCCGCCGACGCCGGGCTGCAGCAGCGCCTCGGGCTCCGGCGCTTCGTAGCAGGCGAGCGGCGAGGGCTGGCGGTCGCGCGGGTGGGAGAGGTCGAGCCCCGGGGGCGAGCGGAAGGCGGACTCCATGCGCTTGGCCGAGGCGGCGAGGCTCTTGTGGAAGAGGTCCTCTTCCGCGGGCAGCCCCAGCGCCCGCTCCATCGGCGCCTCCGCCTCCTCCGCCCCCCTCAGCTCCCGGCCCGCTCCTCCAAGGCTCCTCCGCGCCGCGGCGGGCGGCTCCCCGGCGTCCCGCGGGCGGAAGGCGGCTCCCGGCTCCCGGCGGGGCTGCGCCGCGCTCGGTGGCCCCGCTCCGTTCCGGGCTCCGGCGACGGCTGGCGGTGCTCCGGCGGCGGCGGCTCCCGCTGCAGCTCCGGCTCCGGCTCGCCCTCAGCAGGCGCCGCGCTGGGGCATTGTGCGCTGCCAGCCGCGCCGCTTCCACCGTTTATCTTGCTTGGATTCACCTTCAAGAGATTTCCGGACCCATCAACCAGCAGCCGCCGCAGACGGGGGAGTCTTTTACATCATTATCTCGGAGAGTAGGTTATTATGGAGAAGAGTCGCCTGTTGGGACAGAGCTTTCTACCCAATCAGGTTAACGTTTTAATTAATAGGATTAAAACGGTAACAAACAATCCCAGGCGCTATCTGGCCCCGAGTCTGAATAGTTTCATTTCCCAGGTCTGCAGGCAGGCAGCAGCCCGAGCTTTATAAGCGGCGCCCGCTCCATTATTCTCGCTGCCATCTGTATACACAGCTTAACGCATATGTTTGCAAGACGTTGTGTCCTGTTAGTAACCCAACAACTGCCTTTAGCTTGACATGTGTGGCGACTTTCACTCATCAATGAGCACACTAAAAGCCCTACTTAGATCGAAGGATGTTCTTTGCCTCCTTCAGCAAATTGCAGCCCCGCGCCGCGCCGGAGCCGCCCGACTCCCGCTGCCTCGGCCGTGCGGGCGGAGGGACACCCTCTTCCCCCTCCCCAACCCCCCCGCAGCCCACCCGCCCCCCGCGTTTACATCCACTCAGAGCCCCCTCCCTTCCCCCCCCTTCCCGAGGAAGGGAAAAGAAAAAAAAAAAAGAGAGAGAGAACTGAGAAGCCCCGGCCCAGCTCGAGCCGAGGTGCTCCTGGGGGCGGGGGCGGGGGGTCCCAGCCTTCTCCACCCCCACCCGCAGAGAGAGACCGAACCGCGAGGAGGTTCCCCTCCTCTCCAAGCAGCAGATTGCCGCTTGCTAATGCTTATCCCGTGCGTCCCTATGGAAAAATAAATCCCCGGCATTTACCTCGGTCCGGGGAGGAGAGAGGACAGAGAAAGCCCCAAACCCACTAAGTAAGACCCGAACCTATCAAGACGGCCCCGAACCCACCAAACTTTTTAAGACGATCCCCCCAAGCCTTGACAGCGCCCTCCCTCTCTCCGTCCCTCCCTCGAGGCTCCGCTCCGCTGGCAGCCCGGGACCCCGCACCCCCCGCCCCCCCTCCCGCCGGGCTCCGTCCGCCGCTCCCCGCTCAGAGCCGCTCTCCTTCTCCATGCGGAGCGCTCTGGGAGCACCCACTATTTAGCGGCGGGTTTTCGTTTCGGCGACATCAGTAAAGACAATATTTCCCAACGCTTCTACTAAATCATCCTTATGGGGCAGAATTACCGAGGGCTATGAAATTTTTTGGTTTCCCCGCTTTCATTAAAAACCTTTTAATTGTGTCTTTCGGAGTTGGCCCCAGGTGTTGGACTCTTTTCATTACATTTTGCTCTAATGTGATGAAATTCTAATTCTCTCCTTACCATATGGTTAAATTTCCCCACTGAGAATTAGTTGAAAAAGGAGAAATAATCTATTAATCTCTATAATAGATTCACAAATGAGCTTTGCCACAGAACCTGTTTTTGAATGGTAATATGGGAACAGTTGGGTGCCTTGTTTCAGGGAAGAAAGGAGCAGGCGACAACAGCAAACGTTTGAATTTTCACCTGGAAAGAATGAAAAGGAGCCAAGCTGCGGATCTCCGAGTAATTGACTGAGATTTCAGAGAGCGAGGACAGGACTACAATGCGAGCCCTACAATGCACACTCCGGCACCGCTCGTCTCCAGGCCAGACACGGCCATGCTAGCCGGGCCCTGAAGGACGGGCTGCCCCAGCCCTGTCCCTGCCCTTGCTCCTCTCCCTGATCCCGGCCAAGCGAGCGGCCACCGAGCTGCCCGCCCCTTGCCACGCTTTAACCTCCATCATTAGCGATCCAAAAGCATTTTGCCTTTTTTTTTTTTTTTTTTTTTTTTTTCCCCCATTAGCAACTTCCTTTTCCTTGGGACCTTCAACAAAGGCGTTTGTCACCGCAGAGTATTTTATTTATTTATTATTATCATTATTATTTTTAATTTTAATCAGAGTCAGCTTATGAAAATCACGCGGTCACTTGAGGATGACGGACGCTGTTACTCCGATTTGACGGCTAAGGGGAACGTTTCACCGCTGGCAACTTCGAAGACAGAGATCTCCGTCTCCATCCCTCCTCACTCATCGCTTTCACTGCCCCTCCCTCCCTTCTGCCTGACCCTTCGGGGCCCGTGCCGTCGGGTCGGCTGCACTCCCGGCCTCCTCCTCTCCGCTCTCCCCCAGGTGCGCTCTCCCCGTTTGCTGTTTCTCTCCATCCGTCCGATCTTTCTGCCCGCCCCGTCGCCCGTCTCTCTGCCCGAGCTGTTCGGTAGTCGCAGGAACTTGAGTTTGGGAGCGGGCAGAAGAATTTATAGAAGCTCTAAATGCGGGGCTTATAAAAATACCGAGGAATGGTCTTTGAGGTTTATGCACTCGTAAACTTTTGCTGATTGCTTCTGGGAAGTTGTCAGGCATTTAACATCGCGTTTATCTTACAGCGCAATGAAAACACATCTGCCCAGCTCCTCGTTACCTGCTTTAATTGCACCGTGGCCCTCTGCCATTGGTTGCGCGTTATTTCGGGGCAGGAGCGGCCCTCAGCCGCAGGAAGGAGCGCGGCCCGGCCCGCAGTGAGCAGCCCGATCGCGTTCCCTCGCCGCCCTCAGCCGGACGGAGCGGAGCGCTGCCGAGGTGGGAGTCAGGCCGAGGGTGTCACGCAGCTCCCGGTCCGCCCCTCTCCGGCTCCAACCCCGCACGCCGGGGCCGGGCTGTCCGAACAGCCACGGGGCTCGAGGAGAGCTCTGCCCTCTCAGCAGATCCCTGCGTTTGTTCTTCTCTCGTTGGCAAAGTTTATGTGAGTTCGAGGTGAAGAAAAAGAAAGGGTTAAAAATAATGGAAATGACGGCCCCGCTGCAGCCCCTCTTAGTGTACAGCCCTCACAGGCGTCTCCGCGGAAGTCTGTGAAGTCCCAGCTTGGCAAGGGCTCCATGTAGGGGAGAGGGACGTCCCGGGGCAGGGGCTGCAGGGGGAGCATCTCCCCATCCCGGCGCCGTGAAGAGAAGGGAGAGCTGCAGAGGGGCAGACTCTATAGAGGGGCACAGATGAAGCGTATTGGGGTGAGAGTGCGGCCCCGCTCCTCCAGAAATGGGCGGCCCTAGGAGTAAGGAAGGAAAAGTCTGCGGGGTCGGGGGTCCCCAGGAGACCCCCGGCCTCTAACCGACCCCTTCCCCGCAGACGACGGGCAGAGTCCCGGTCCCGACGCGGCACTCCCGATCCAAAATCCACAGCACCATCTCCTGGGCAGCGGGCGCAATGCAGGGCTCCTACGAGGCGCCGAGCTCGGCTCGGGCTGCAGGCAAGGGCCGGCGTGGGGTTGGGGGCACCGAGAGGAAATGCCATCTGGCAGTGCTGCTTTGGAAGCCGAAGTCTAGGGGGTAAGAGACGGGCTTGGGTAAGAGTCAAAAGACTCTGTATGTTTTATCTATACATTTACATGTTCTCAAATCAGGAATTGTATGTACTTGAAATAGTCTAGAAAAGCCTGGTGATATTCCAGTTTCAGAGACAAGACTGGGTGCACACACGCTGAGGCATTACCCTGAGGTTTATGGGGAAAGACCAAAAGATCTTACCTAAATGCAATGTGTGCCCTTCCTTCCTTCCTTCCTTCCTTCCTTCCTTCCTTCCTTCCTTCCTTCCTTCCTTCCTTCCTTCCTTCCTTCCTTCCTTCCTTCCTTCCTTCCTTCCTTCCTTCCTATCTTTCCTTCCTTCCTATCTTTCCTTCCTTCCTATCTTTCCTTCCTTCCTATTTTTCCAGCCCTCCAAACCACACTTGCCAGTGCATTTTTTCCTTAGCAAATTGGAAATTGAGTGAGAAATTGAGTGAGCAATCTGCAGTGCTTATGTATTTGTTTCAGTCTGAGTTCTGCCCTATGCAGTTCCATCTAATCACTAGGTTTCAGGGCAAGTCTTCATTCTCTGTCCCTTTCAAACACTCCCAAGAAATGTCAGGATGGGTTTCAGCAGGAGTGGGGGCTGAAGCACTGGCCATGAACAGTTGATATTTACTCCTTGTCCATCTTTTATGCTCATGCTCAATTCTATTTTCTTTATATTGGAAACTTCCACTGTAACAAGTGTGGCACTGTGCTTACTCTCCTCACTCCCATTTGGCCGAGCTGGAGATGTTTATTTTCAGTTAATATTTCATTGCCAATAGACCCTTCCTTTCCTTTCCCTTCCCTTCCATGCTTCTTGAACTCCTTCCAGTTCACCTTTATTGGTACTGAAAGTACTTAAATTTGAAAGCAGCAGTCGAGGTGCTATCTCATCAGTATTGTGTACTGAGAGAGACATCTATCACTTCCTGGCTATATGACACGATGCCTCTGTGTTACAAGTCCAAAAATTACATTGGTTTTTTTTTTTTTTTCTTAGTCTCACTGCTGGATCTTATTTAATTTACTGAAGCCCATACATCCAAATCTATATGTTGGTAGGCACGTATATTACACCTACTGTGTTCCCTTCAGTCACCACTTTGCAATTATAGGAAGAAAAAAATGCCTGTGTGTGCCTTTCTTCCCTTCTTTATAAATCCATGCTGTTTATTGGCTGCGGATCCATTTTCCCCTAAGTGCTCAGGACTTTTACCTTTTAATATTTTCCCCTCTATATTACTGCAGTCTGAAGTTAGACTTACCAGATGGTAGATGACAGGATCGCTCTTTCTCTTCCTCTTCCCCTGCCATTTTTAAAGGCCAGTAACACGTTCCCCTTTCTTTTCAGACTTCGTAGAGCTCACTAATTCTCCAGAAATGCTTTAAAATAATTGTCAGTAGTTTGGATAAGTTCATTAGTGAATTCCCTTTTCTCCTTATGAGGCACATCTTACGGATATGCTCAGTTTCATGTACTCAGTTTCTTCCCCCTTCAACCTTCCTTATGACCTTCTCCCAACAATTCTTACTACATGGCTTTTTTTTTCTGACTGTGCTTTATTTTTCTTAAGAAAGCAGTTCAGTATATTTGCTAACTTAGCATTGTCACCCCTTTTGTTCCCTTCTTCATAACAACAAACATCTTTTATTACTAGCAATTCCTTTCCCCTTGTAATTAAAAGCTCATCTACAATCTAGACACATCTACATAGTCGTACCGAAAAATACAGGCGCTATTGCTAGCAACTCAGTTATACTCTATAAATAAGGTAATTTTATATGTTTAATAAGTTATCATGGACATAAAATATAAAAATGTGCTGAAATACAGCTCAGTAAGAGTAAAAACCCATATATTTAAGAGAGAAAAATAATTTAGTTTTCAGATTCTTCCTATATTTCAACTATTTTTGAATTAAGGTGTAAGCTCTTTTCTCATTAAGCACTTCTTTCGCCATGCTAAGTAATAAGGAAGAACAAAAGATTTCCTTCCTGGATTACTTTGTTGGATTCACACTTTAATCTCCAGGTAGATGATGTTTTTCAAACACACTCAGATGTCTGATTGTCAGCTTTATGTCTCGGGAAGTATTCCCAGCAATTCGGGTACAGTAAAGTATCTACCTCGAGCAAGCCTCTGTGTGCTATATAACTTTTATAGTCATTATAAAAAGTAATTTATTGAAAAAACTTAAACCTTTTCCAACTCAACTGACTTTTGATTTAAAGGTGTGAGCTCCTGGTTATGGAAATCAGGTGTGGTAGGTGCTTTTTTCAGAATTAGGTTTGCTGTTTATATCATGAAGTTTAGAAGCTACAAGACTAACATCCTCTAAAACATAGCACGTTCACAGAAACTGGGATACCTCAGCTCATGTTTCATGGTTACATTGCCTGGAATTGCACATAATCTGAGGTAAGGGAACTTTTTCCTTTTTCACATCACATTTTTTCTCCTGGGTACTCTTTTTATTTTCCTTTACTGTAGTACAACAGCGATTCTGGCTGCAGGCTGGTTTGGGGAAATGGCATATAACAGAAGAGAGGAAGTAATGTCTCACTGGTATCTGACTGTCTGTCTCTATCCTTCTGCCTCTCATTTTCTTTCTATATTTTTTTCCATCTTTCTCTTCCTTGCTTGCTTTTGCTCCCTTGATTCCTTGTGTTCTTTCTTCGTATACCATATGGCCATGCTTCGTTTTGAGATGGAACAGCCCTGTTTTCAAAGTGACAATATCCTTTAATAACAGCAGAGATCACGACCAGGAGGAGAGCTCCTTGTAACAGTGCCTAGCTCTGATTAGCGCTGTGACACAAGCTCACGGTTCTTTTGAGCCAAACCATTGCAATGGGATTTGAGCTTGAGATTTGATCCAGGGATGAGATCAGCCAGCTTCGGCCCTGCTTCTGCCATGGGTTGTGCGTGGGCAGAGAGCTGATGCTGCCAACTGGAGGATCCCACCTCAATGCAGCCACACCAAGGGAAAGACCAATGTCATTTATCAAGGACATAAATGATGGAATTGAGAGTGCCCTCAGCAAGTTTGCAGATGACACCAAGCTGAGCTGTGCAGTCAATACGTTGGAGAGAAAGGAAGCCATCCAGGGGGACCTGGACAGGCTGGGGAAGTGGGTCCATGGGAACCTAATGAGGTTCAACAAAGCCAAGTGCAAGAACACCCTGAGAGCAGCCCTGCAGAGAAGGACTTGGGGATCCTGGTGGATGAGAAGCTGGACATGAGCCAGCAGTGTGCACCTGCAGCCCAAAAGGCCAACTGTGTTCTGGGCTACAATAAAAAAGGGTTGGTCAGCAGGGAGTGGGAGGTGATTGCCCCCCTCTACTCACATCTTGTGAGGCCCCATCTGCAGTACTGCGTCCAGGCCTGGGGCCCCCAGTACAGGAAGGACGTGGAGCTCTTGGAGCAGATCCAGTGGAGGGCCATTAAGATGATCAGAAGGCTGGAGCACCTCTCCTATGAGGAAAGGTTGAGGGAACTGGACTTGTTTAGCTTGGAGAAAAGAAGGCTCCGGGGAGACCTCATTGTGACCTTCCAGTACTTGAAGGGAGCTTATAAACAAGAGGGGGAACAGCTGTTAACAAGGGTGGATAGTGATAGGACAAGGGGGAATGGTTTTAAACTGAGACGGGGAGGTTTAGGTTACATATTAGGGGGAAGTTTTTGACTCATAGGGTAGTGACACAGTGGCACAGGTTGCCCAAGGAGGTTGTGGATGCCCCATCCCTGGAGGCATTCAAGGCCAGGCTGGATGTGGCTCTGGGCAGCCTGGTCTGGTGGTTGGTGACCCTGCCCACAGCAAGAGGGCTGATACTAGATGATCATTGTGGTCCTTTTCAACTCAGGTCAGTCTATGATTCTATGGAGGAAGAACAGTGAGGCACGGGCAGCTGAGGTGGCAGCCTTAGGGTTGCTCTTCATTGTGTTGTAGCTTAGTCCTTTGGGATAAGGGCGAAGGACAACATAGAAAAAAATGCCAGAGCACTACAGCTCAGCTTTTAGAGAAACTTTGGCTTATTCAGAGCATTTTGTAGCACAGCTTTAGATACCCAGAAATGCCCAGGTACTATGGAGCTGACACGCTGCTTCCTTTCTGAGAGTAAGGACGAGTGACCAGTCAACGCTTGAGGGCTGACAGAAGCACTTAGCGTCCTTAGCCCCTCCTTGGGCTGTCACAGAGACTTACTGTTGTTTCCTCTGCAGAGTTATTGGATTATTCCAGGAGAGGGCTGCTGGAGGCAAGAGGCTCCACAGACCTGCAGGCTGAATCCACCAAGGTGACAGTCATCTCTCAAGAGGCAAGTCTGCAGTGAGATCTAAACATATTTCAGACTGATTCAGTCCGTGACGGTCCAACTTCTCTTGCTGACCATCCGTTTAGACAACAATTTGATTTATTTGAATTCAAATGGGCATGAAAACAAATGGCGTGGCCTGAGGCAAGGCTAGGTACACCTAATTTACAGAATGTATAAGATTGTAGCTAGGGACTTGTGAGGGCATTCAAGGAAAGGGCACAGGCAGCCGCTTCACATCTCAGCCCCGTACACGTCTCTATATTTAGCATGACACTGGGTTAATGCTAGAAATTAATGCAGGAAATTAATGCAGGAAATTCCTAATGCAGGAATTGGGATTACAAGCTGGATCGCTGGACTGAGGCCAATGGGATGAGATTCAACAATACCAAGTACTGGGTCCTGCACTTTGGCAACAACCCCAGGCAATGCTATAGCCTTGGGGCAGAGTGACTGGAAAACTGTGTAGAAGAAGTGGGCCTGGGGTTATATGCTGATTCTCATCTAAACATGAGTGTGCCCAGTGCTCCAAGAAGGCCAATGGAATCTTGGTCTGTATTGGAGGTATGTTGCCAGCAGGAGCAGGGGAGTGATCATCACTCTGTACTCAGCACTGGCGAGGCTACATCTGGAGTATTGTGTTCAGTTTTGGGCCCCTCACTACAAGAAAGACATTGAGACCTAGGAGTGTGTTCAGAGGAGGGCAACAAGGCTGGTGAGGGATCTAGAGCACAAGTCTTATGAGGAAGGGCTGAAGGAGCTAGGATTGTTTGGTCTGGAGAATAGGAGGTTCTGGGAGACCTCACTGCTCTCTACAGCCACCTGAAAGGAGATTGTGGCGTGGTGGGGTCAGCCTCCTCTCCTGCTTAACTAGCAACAGGACTAGAAGGAATGGGCTCGAGTTGCACCAGGGGAGATTCGGGTTGGTAGTTAGGAAAAACCTCTTCTCTGAAGGAGTGGTCAGACGCTGGAATGGGCTGCCCAGGGTGGTGGTGGAGTCACCATCCCTGGAGGTGTTCAAGAAACGTTCAAATGTTGCACTCAGGGACATGGTTTAGTGGGTAAATATTGGCAGTAGGTAGATGATTGGACTGGATGAACTTGGAGGTTTTTTCCAACCTTGTTGATTCTATGATTCTATGAAAGAAGCCCTGATTAATGTACTGGTTGGACCAGGAACAAAACAAGTAGCCTGAAAGGAGACTTAGCTGAGGTTAGCTTCGTGCCAGTCTGCGTGGCCATCAGGCTAGGAGGATGCTTGCTTGAGGGTCCTTGAGGCACATGTTTTAGGCAAGGGATTTTCCCTGTCTCTCTCTCCTAACTCTGGCCATAGGAAACTACGTAGGAATTTCCTGGCATAATGGCAGAAGTATGGAAGATGGAGGCTGCAGCACTGCCTTCAGCTCAGGTAAACCTGTCACCCAGAGGACACAGGTTTTGTATCACATGGCACATACCAGGTTTGCCCTTAGGGCACTTGGACATCTGGTCTCTTGGTCCAATTTTTGATTTTTCTATTTTGATCTCCCTTCTTTTCTCTATACTGAATGAAACCCATGTTGCAGTGGAGCATAGATCCAGTGAGCTCACAAACCTTCTGCCCACACATGAGATGAACCTGAGCTGAAGTGTCCACACATTACAAGATTTGGGCACCATTTTTAGTGATGACTTCAGGATTATGCTGGTAGCATGAGAGCAGGCATAGTGAGAGACACAGAGCCTGTAGCACACAGTTATTATATTCATGCTGTTGATTCTGATTCTCTGATAAAGTTAATTGACTGAGTCAGGGCAAATTTGCTCTGCACCTGCTCTGGACAGAGCAAGATCAACCAGCTCTAATCAATCACTCCCACTGGGAAACTGGCACAAATAGTGCTGGCTTTGCTAGTGCCAGCGGCTGATCACTGATCTCAGTGGCACTGGTAATGAGGGAGTCCTCCCTGAAGCCACCTTCTCTTTAACCATTAAAATAATACTTTCCCTCAACCTTTCTAATACACTTTGCTGGTGTCTGTGTTACTCATATGATGTTCTGGTATTTTGGAAAAAATTGTACATTACTTCTTTTGCAATGCTCAGTTAAATTGACTCTGTCATGGACCAAGGAATCATAGAGTCATGTTGGATAAGACGTTTAAGATCATCTAATCCAACCATCAAACCACCACCACCATGCCCACTAATCCATCTCCTTCAGTGCCATATCTACATGTTTCTTGAACACCTCCAGAGATGGTGACTCATCACTTCCTTGGGCAGCCTGAAGGATCTTTTCTACTGATATCTACTCTAAGCTCTTCCTCCTCCAAAGGCCTTCAGCAAGGAGAAAAGGCTACAGTTTAGTGTACCTATAGTGTACCTGTAGGGCCTGTGGGTCAGGAGTCAGATAAAGCTGCATACTCTGCATTTCCTGGACTTACTCATCATGGTATCAACAAAAGAATAAATTATAGGGAAAGACCACATTTGCATTTGGGTCCTGTAAGCTCCCCGTTCCGTTTACATGCAGTGGCTACATGCACTCATCCGGTGCTAAATGTGGGTTTGTATACATTGCTTCTGATGTACTATGTGATGGGGAGCTTTAGCCTGAGGCAAGAGGGCACTCAAGGAGTTACTGTGTTTTACGCCCTGCTTATATCAAATTATCTTGCTTGTGTGTCTAGGTGCTCAATAAGAAAGCAAGGAGACATTTGAGATTTTAATTTGGATTCTAATGAACAAACCAGGGCAGGGGCAGGAACAATTCTATTAATCCTCCCGTCCTCGCCCCAGCTGTGATGGGCACAATAGTGATGTGTTTCCCTCCATACCAGGCTGGGAAGGCATGGGAAGAAGTTCATCTGTCCCCATGAATTTAATTCCTTGAACATCTGGTCTCTGTCTGCTACAGACAAGATGGCAGGCCAGATGGGAATGTCCTAGTGGCTGCAGTCAGCCTTGAGGGTACATATTGCATTAAGCTCAAAGATATTTTGAAAAGAATAAGTCTTGGGACCTGAAGAGCTTTTGCATAAAAGGCCAAATGTTAATACAAGATAACAAGGTTTGTTCTTTCTTTCTTTCTTTCTTTCTTTCTTTCTTTCTTTCTTTCTTTCTTTCTTTCTTTCTTTCTTTCTTTCTTTCTTTCTTTCTTTCTTTCTTTCTTTCTTTCAGATAAAGTTGTTAATATAGTAAGAGGTAAAAAATACACTATAGATCCAGTCTGTAAGCTGGGACCTCCATCATCAAGACTATTTCAGCTGATAAGTGAAGGATGCACAGTTTCCCCAGGATGCCAAATGATGGGTGGAAATTTGTGCTACTGAACTGGTCAAACTAAGGGGTAAAGAGAGCCAGTGGATTTTAGGAACCAATAGAAACTCAAAGTTGATTAGTTTCAGTCCTTGGATTTAAATGTTTTTATCTTAATAATGAAGAGTAAAGACATTTATGCTCAGAGACAGACCACACATCACTTACTGACATCACTAAGAAGACAGCTTCTACCTTGGTCTTATAGAAATTTTTCTTTCATTCCGTATTAGTGATTCCACAGACTGAACACAAACCTGACTGAGGTTCTGTACTTGATAGAAATGCAGTGGAACAAAGTCTAGTGCTATTCCATGTTTATGCTATGTTAGGAGGAAAATAGAAACCCATCCAATTTCAAATGAAAGGCATGCAACAGCTGCCAATAGTTGGAATGAAACCTTGGAAGAAAAAAATAAAGATATTAATGTAGGGCAGCCAGAACAACTTGTTTCGAACAAAAAAATATTGTCCATTTCAGGAAAGGGTAGGAACTAACTGGGATTTATTACACAGTATTTTATTTCAAATGATTTGATATCAGCCTGCACTGTGATTAAACTTTTACAGGAAAAACTTTTACTGCTCTCCTTCCCCCCAAAAATCCACGAAAATCATCTGGCAACTAGAAAATGTAAGGGGAATGCTAGAGGAGTACTATAATGTCTGCAAAGAGATGGAGTGTTCGAAAACTCCTAAGGATTATCATTTATGCAAAACACATAGAGAAATTAAAGCAAAAGGCCGCAAAGTCTAGCTATCCCCATACACATCCCCCACACAGCAGGTGCAAAGGAAGATTTGTCCCTTTAGGTCAGATTTGACATAGATTATTTGCTGAGGTGTTTGAGTAACCTCACTATCCTCTCTTTTCTCACTTCCCTGAGACAGTCTTGCTGTGACTAAATGGGACATTTTTGTATTTCAGATCATTTTCACTGATCTGCCTGGAACAGCAGGCACCGTTTAGAGTCACACAGTCTCAGCTAAGTGGACATCAGTTTAGCAGTTCACAGTAAAGTAGGCTTAGGTAAGAGCCCGTTAGTTCTCATTTTCTTCAGTCTGTTTCTTTTTCTTTCTCTTTTTTTTAAACTGTCACTGTTAAAAAAAGTACCCGTTGAAAAAGAAAAGGTCTACAAAGTCGACTTCTGACTATGTTTAGTACTGCTATTACAGAACAGTGCCAAGGAAACAGGGTCAACACAACCTTGGATTTCTCATGAGAAATCGACACAAATAATCTGTTATAAATCAAGAGAGATTAAAAGAGGGAGATAAGGCAAGACCAGTGTAAGTAGGAACTGCCACCACGTGGTAAAAGCAGAATAGGTATATGTGAGGATATCAGTTGTGTCGTGAGAGGTAGACTGGTGGTCAGAGGAGGTTGTAACTCCAGATGGACACATGCTCTGCCAAAAGGAGAGCAGGATAGAGTTATTAAGTGGATTGCTTTGCGCAAGACATTTTCAGGCAACAACCAGCAGGTAGATTTGACTGAATCCCAAAACATGACACAGTCAGGAAAAGGCTGCATCAGGGTAAACCTAGAGGTCCAAATGGCAAATGTCTAATTCAGCATCAGTTCAGCTAATTAGTAGTTTGTTTATAAGAATTTGGAGGACTTTACTGTGTTTACTCTAGGAAGGTGACAAAGACAACAGTGTGTGCCTGTGAAGGGAAGGTGTAAGGAAGTGTGTTTTGGGGTTGTGCTGGCACTTGCTCTATGGAAGCTGCTGTTGTGTTGTGCTCCTGTAGCGATGTACTGATCTATTCGCACAAAGGCAATACGTGGAGCAGATCTCTGTCGGGCTCCTTGGCTCTTAAGGATTCTAAACAACAGCTGTTCTCTCTTCTTTTTTTGGGCCAAAGTCAAATGCAGCAGCATAAAACATGTGGGCTTCAGTGCTATGGAGCAAGGGTGCAATTCATCCTCCTTTAGCAGTTGTAGGTTTGTATACTTGTATGAGCAGCATTTAGATGCATGTGACACTCTAGAGGAGAGAAAGAGAGTAATAAAGTACAGATTATGGTTGAAATACCTCAAAGAACTACTGTGAGCATCTGATCTGACCTGCTGTGTCAATGCAGAAGACTGTCATGAATTAGTTTAAACTAGATCATGTCTTTAGGAAAGAAAATTGTAATGTTTCAGTTTCCTGTGTTAATGTACCATGACCTTAGAGAAATTTTGTACCAATGGCAGCTGTTCCCATAGCTTTAAAGCACACAGCTTTCTCCTGGTTTGAATCTGGCTCCTTGGCATTGCATTTTTATACCTTCTATGTCTAGGCTTACGATCACTTTAACTCAAGTAATGAAGCCATTAACTTCACATTTGTTCAAGTCAGCATTTTGGATTCCTTGAGTTTATCATGCTAAAACACCCCTCAGTCACTCTGGTTTATTTCCATTTCCTTTCAATATTGTGAGCTGCCTTCCTGAGAGGTGGACAGCAGAACTGGGCACTACTTCATCTGCACTGGTTCAAGAGTTCAGTGGCTCTTGAAATGGCACTTGAAAATGAAGCCTGAATATGAAGCAATCCTCTACTTGATATTCCTCATTTATACTACTTCACTAGCCCCCGTGTTGCACTTGGAACTGGTGTTCCACTTTTTTTTTCCCTTAACAATACCGTCCTCCATTCTTTGTCAAGATGACATTCACAGCAAAGTCATTTTTGTTAAGATGTGGACATGATATTACCTTACCCTCTTGAACTTTACTAGCACTTCACAGACTATAGAAAATGTTAAGTTTCTTTGCCAACTTCTTCTGAAGTTCTTGTCTACAAATTTTCCTACGATGTAACCCTCATCTACATTTTGAAAGGGAATTCATATTCATTTAAATGCACCTGCTATAACCATAGGGATTTGCATATGTGGTTCAAATATGCTAAAACTTATGTTCAAATATGCAGTGAAGACCAGGGAACTTTTCAGCTACTGACTCATAAAATCAGAAACCACCATTATAACAATCTAGGCTTGCCTATAAGGAGTGGTTTCGGCACAAAGATTTGACATTGATAAACTAAGTTGTACATTTTGATCTAACTTTTGTCTGATTTAGACTGCAAATATTTTTCTTGACTTGTCAGAAATAGCTTCTAATTTCTGAATAAGCTGGAGCAACTCTTTGGAGCAGACATTTTGTCTCGATTCAGCGATTGATTCTTGATTTTCTGTTCAATTTTAGTCCCCTCACTTCAAGGAAGACATTGAGACCCTGGAGCATGTCCAGAGAAGGGCAACGAAGCTGGTGAGGGGTCTGGAACATAAGTCCTATGAGGAGAAGAGGAGGTTCAGGGTAGACCTTACTGTTCTCTATAACTACCTGAAGGGAGGCTGTAGTGAGCTGGGTGTTGGCTTCTTCTGTTGTGTAACTAGTGATAGGACAAGAAGGAATGGACTCAAGTTGCACCAGGGGAGATTCAGGTTGGATGTTAGGAAATACTACTTTTCTGAAAGAGTGGTCAGGCACTGGAATGGACTGCCCAAGAGGTGAAGTCACTGTCCCTGGAGGTATTCAAGGAACAATTAGATGTGTTGAGGGACATGGTTTAGTGAGAACTATTGGTAATTGGTGGACGGTTGGATGATCTTTTAGGTCTTTTCCAACCTTGGTGATTCTACAATTCAGAGGCTTTAGCTGATGACAAACTATCACAGTGACAGAAAAAAAATCATCACAGTCTAATTAACTGTTCACATTTTTATTATGAGTTCTAAATCTTAAAATGCTATCAGTCACAAAATCACAGAATGGTTGAGGTTGGAAGGGATCGCTGAAGGTCATCTGGTTCAAGCCCATACTCAGATAGAGCCATCTAGAACAGGTTGCCCAGAACCATGTCCATTTGTCTTGAAATCTTCTACAGATGGAGACTTCAAAACCTCTTTGAGCAACCTGTCTGTGCTTCACCAGCCTCACAGTAAAAAAGCACTTTCAGGTAGAATTTCCTGTTTTTAATTTAATTTTTCCATTGTCTCTTGTCCTGTCTATAAGAACTGTTGAGATTTTGACTCACTGTTATCCATTTATTTCCATCAAGTTTTTATACATGTTGATAGGAAAAATTACTTTACTGTGAGAATGATCAAGCACTAGAAAAGGCTTTCTAGAGAGGTGGTTGATGCTCCATGCCTGTCAGTGTTTAAGAGCCATGGCCTCAACATATCTTGAGGCTTCTGAGAGCCCAACTGCCAGGCAGTGCTGTGCCCATCTGCAGAGAGGGGCAGCTGCGGGTGCCCTCGTGGTAGTCTCCTGGATGCCTAGAGTCCCCAGCCTCTGCTCTCAGTCACCAGCCTCAGCCCTGCTCTGAGGCATGCACTGGTTTCTACCACTCCACTGCTTCCCTTTAGCACCAATTCCCCAGGCTCAGACTACTCTCTGGCTGTTCCTGCCCCAGTGCCAGGGCTTGAGCAGAAACAAATCGGTGCCCTCAGGCCTTACTCACACTTGGTAATGTGCAGCCCCCTGAGCCAGACTGTGCCGCAGCTTTTCAACGGGCCTCACTGTGTGCTCATCTGACCCACCCATCAATGGGATATATCAAAAGCCCTAACCAAGTGCAAGTAGACAATACCCACTGCTCTCGTGTTGTCTACCAGGCAGTCATTTCATTGTAAGATCATAGAATCACAGAATGGCTTGGGTTGGAAGACACCTTAAAACCCATCCATTCCCAACCCCCTGCTGTGAGCATGGCTGTCACCAGATCAGTTGCCCAGGGGCCCATCTAACCTGGCCTTGAATGCCTTCAGAGATGGGGCACCCACAGTTTTGTGGGGCAGCCTGTGCCAGTGCCTCACCATCCTCTGAATAAAGAATTTCTGCATAATATATAACCTAAATCTCCCCTCTTTTAGTTTAAAAACATTCCTCCTTGTCCCATCACTATCAAGTCAATCACCATCTTGTTTATAAGCTCCCTTCAAGTACTGGAATGCCACAATGAGGTCTTCCTGGACCCTTCTCTTCTCCAGTCTGTACAACCCCAGTTCCTCTAGCCTTTCTTCATAAGAGAGGTGCTCCCTCTGAACAAATGGAAAGGCTATCACTTGTTACAGCACAGGAGATGAGTTGTGGTGATAAAGTCTAGAAGAAGAGCTTCTGCAAAACTCCATCTATTTTTCTTAAATCTAGCTTTTTAACACCAACTTTGTACTTCTCTATACAATGCACAAATAGAATATAATGATAGTGACTATAATGAAAAATTAGACAGTAGTTTCCCTTTGCTGGCTGCAATAAAAACAGCAGTTTTACAGTTGCCTTACACTGTGAGCAGCTGTCTGCAGAACCTTATCATTTAAAGCGTGGAGAGGGGAACTCTAGGAAGCAAAGCAGATGCAAATAGTACAGTGCAGAAGACTGCAGACGTGCTTTGTCAACTTTCCTCTCTTTCTGGTGTGCTTTACATCATCTGTAAAAAGAACAAAGCAGTCCTTCTGCCTGTTCAAACCAACCATCTTCTTTCTTTAGTGTAGAATTTACTAAGCACAAAAATAAGTCAACATTGTATTATATATTTTGCCCTGAAATTGTCCTGGAAAGCAATTTTGGTGGTTTGATTGGAGAACATACTGTCTGATTAAATATTACAACCACTAGAGAGAGTCAGGGCATGAATAAATGCTGTAACCCTTTTAAAATAAATCTACACAATTTTATGATGAACAGAAAATACATCAGTCCATATCGAAGTTGATAAATGTAAAATACAGTAGGCTTATGCAAACTGCATGGTTAACATGCAAAATAGCATTTTTTTTACTTTGTATTTTTCTATAAAAATAAGAAGACACCCCAAACTACACCACAGAAACAGAGCAAGTTTTAACTGGTTTCATATGTGATATGTCATTACAAATCACCACATTCTGCTTAGATAATATTAGTTCCCTGATGAGTACTTTTAAGTAAGTAAAAAGGAAAATACAGACTAGAACAGCTATGCATTTAAGAGGAAAGCACATTCTTTTTAGAGGCACCATAGATCACTAGTTATTAATCTTCATGTAAAATAAAGTGTTAATAAATCACTAACTGATCTCTAATTATGCTTATCTAAGCCCTATTTAAAAATTATGTGCAGTAAAATTTTAAAAATAATAAGATTCTCCCTGAGCCATCTCTTATTTAGGCTAAACATTCCCAGACCGTTCAACTAATTCTCATATGAGATATGCTTCAGTCCCTTAAACAGTTTAGTAACCCTTCAGTAAGTTTATCTCTCTCTTGTACTGAGGAGTTCAGAACCAGACACGTCACCCCACATGGGCCTCATGAGTGCTAAGAAGAGAGGAAGGATCATCTCCCTTGATCTGTTGGCAATGCTTTTCCTAACACAGTCTAGGATGCACTTGTTCTTTGGGTTTTTTTTTGCAGTGTGGGTGCACTGTTGTCTCACGATCAGCTTAAAAATCCTTCTGCAGAAATGCTTTCTTGCTTGTCGTCCTCCATGGCATACTGCTACTGGGAGATTTTTTCCTCCCCAGATGCAGCAGCTGGCATTTCCCTTTGTTCAACTTCATGAACATCCAATTATTCAGCCTGTTCAATTCGTCCTAACTTTACATTCAGATTACTAGTGAAAAGTTGGTATGGCGTTTGCTCCATATTGAATTCTGCAATACAACATTAGTTTGACTACAAATGAACATTGTGCTGCTGATCACAGCTCTCTGTTGTGATCTCTGCCTGGTTGTTCAGTCAGTTTTCAATCTATCTCACTGCCCCCTTATCTAATTTGTACTTTGTGATGATGCTGTGGGAGACAGTGGGAGATGTAGTGTTATAGGAGACAGCCTTACTAAAGTCAAGGACAACAAGGTTCTCCACCTAGTCATCAAGTTAGTTATCTCATTGTAGAACGCTATCCAGACTGGTTAAGCATGATTCCCTTCAAAAATCTACACGGACTATTCCCAGTCACTTTCTTGCCTTTCTTGTGTTTAGAAATAATTTCCAAAAGGATTTTCATCATCTTCCCAGGGACTGAGACAAGGTTGACTGCTTTGTAGTTCCTCAGATCTTCCTTCTTGTACTTCTAGAGGATAGGAATGACATTTACTTCCCAAGTCTCCAAGACATTTCAGAGGCAACTGAGAATGACCTCACAATGACATCAGCTGATTCCCTCAGGTCTTGTGGATGCAACCTGTCAGATCCCATGCAATTGCATATGTTCTGTTTGTCTAAGTTCTCCCTGACCTTGCTCTCCTCCACCATGCGTAAGTCTTCCTTGCTCTGCGCTTTCTGTTCTCAGAGGCATGCAGTTTCTGAAGACTTGTTTTACTGGTAAAGACTGAAGCAAAGAAGATATTGAGTATTTTGACCTTTTTCTTGTCTTATATCACCAGGGTGCTGTGCTCATTTAGTAAATTTAGGGTTGCATTTTTCCTAATCTTAACTTTGCTGCTGAAATATCTGTAGAATAATATCATATCCCTGCTATTCTATATTTCTTTGTTTTGTTATTCCAAGGACTTACGCTTTATAAGTGAAGGAGGTGGGAAACAATCCACAACAGAGAGAAACGCATGCTTTATTTTATTTAATATTACAGTGTTACCTCTCAGTCTCTGAAAGTCATGAAGCTTCAAAGGTTTTGCTCCCACGTGGTGATGGAAACTTCACCCATTTGCTCAGCATGATCTGGAGAGACATCAGCCAACTTAAAAAGACATCGTGGAAGAAAAAAACCTATGTGTAAACTTTGGAAGCCTAATCTATGAATGGTATTGTGAAAAAGGCATAGAGAATCTGGGAAATACTTCTAGAATCACAGAATCATAGAATCAGAATATCTCAAGTTTGAAGGTGAAGATCATCTAATACAACCCGTGGCCCCGTGCAGGACCACCCAAAATCAGACCACATGATGAGAGCATTGTTGAGACGCTTCTTGACCTCCAGCAAGACCCGTGCCATAGTCACTTCCCTGATAAGCCTGTTCCAGTGCCTGACCACCGTCTTGGTGAAGAACACTTTCCTGACATCTTACCTTCGAGCTAGGAAGTGGGAAAAAAGATCATTGTGTTTTGTGATGGTAAATCTTTCTATAGAAAGGAATATGGGTTACAAATTCAAAGAACTGACAAGTTTTTGATCCACTGCAGGAATAATTTTGTCCTACAAGTGCATATGTTAAGATTAAATAATAAAGACTGGGTATTACATGAATATTGATGGCAAAACAGAATCATATAATCCTCAAATGATTAGATTTGTAGTCTAAACTCCTGCTCAGACTTTGAAGTCACACATAGATGCCTGGCTCCATCCTGTTGAGAACCACCTTGTGGGTACTGGAAGGTTGCTATGAGAACCCTTCTTCTCCAGGCTGAGCAAGGCTAGGTCTCTCAGCTTCTCTTCCCAGGGCAAGTGCTCCAGTCTTTGATCACCTTTTTGCCCTTCTGCTGAACTTGTTCCTTTTGCCAGCGAAGGCAAAACTTGAGACATTACTCTAGATGCCAACTAAGAGTTGATGAGCAAAGTAGAATACTCATGTCCTTTGATGTTTCAGTCAAACTGCCGTTGATAGAATCCTGGATGCTATTGTCCTTTTTTGTCTGCCAGAATGTGCTGCAGGCTCATGTTTAGCTTGTTGTCTACAAAAGCCTAATGTCCTTTCGTGCAGAACTGCTCCACAGCCGGTGTGTTTCCAGCCTTTATCTCTGCAATGAGTTCTTCCTTCCAACGTACAGGACTTGGCACTGGGCTGGACTGAATTTTTTAAAGTTCTAATTGACCTATTCCTCCAACCTATCTTGATCCCTCTGAATGCTGGCTTTACTCTTGGGCATATATACAGCCTGTTGTGAAAGAGAATCAGGTTTATCTGGCATAACAGCTCTACAAAATACATGCTGACTGTTCCCAGTCATCAGCTTCAAGTATGCAGAAATGTCTTCCAAGATCTCTTGCCCTCTGATTTTTCCAGGGACCAAAGTGCAGCTGATTAGATGATTTCCTGGATGGTCCTTTTTGCCTTTTCTGAAGATGGGTGTAATGCTTGCAGAGGTTGCGAATTTTCCCCAGTCTCCCTAACTTTTCAAAGATGGCAGGACACTGAAATGTCTGAAAGGACATTGGCCAGGTTTCTGATCACCCTTGGACTTAGCTTGATAAATACCATAGTCTTGAATGGGTCATCTATTTTTACATAATCCTTATCTGGTCCTCAGCCACTGCTGTTACTTCTCATCAAACTTTCTAAGCAAGGAGGACTAGTTGAAGACTGTTGGGGAAGACTGAAACAGAAAAGGCACAGAGTAACTCAGTCTTATTAGTATTTACTGTCAGTAGATCACATGTTTTGTTCAGAAATGGATTCTCTTTCCTTGTTCAGTGTTTATTCACTGCTACTACTAACACATGATAGAAGTTCTTGTTGCCCTTGACATCCCTAACAAAAGTCAACTTTAGGTGAGATCTGGCTTTCTTAAAACATCTCTTAATATTTTTAATATTAATTAATAATAACATTTTAAATCTCAATGTTTATGATATTCTTCTTTGTAGCCTTTCTCTTATTCCATTTCCTCTATGCTGCCTTTCCCCAAAAGATTTTTATCCTATATTCTCTGTAAAGACAAGTCTATATCCTAACACATCTATTTTCTTGAGTACTAGGATGGACCATTCTTGTGCTTGGAGAATGTAGTTCTTCAAGAACTGAAAGCTTTACTGATCCCATTTACCCTTCAGAGTTGCCTCCTATGAGATTCCTGAGAAAGCTGAAGTCTTCACTCTTGAAATCTTTACTTTCCTACTCATTTTCCCCAGCAAGCATGAATTTCTGTAGAGATATTTGCAAATTAATGTACATCTCTTAAAATATCTGATAAAAAGGGCAAAGATTCAATAAGTGGTTAAGGAGAAAAATTCAGTTTCTGAGATTCAAATACATGTTTATGCCAAAGTAAAAATTCTTTAAAATCACCTTAAGACTTTATTACTTTCCAGATCATAAAATGTCTTTTGTAAACTAGGGACAAAAAAGATTAATTTTGTCAGGCAAGCTGTTTTAAACATAGAATGGAGCAGAGCATGCTGCTTAACAGCCAAAACGTAGTTGAGCGCTCTGTAATTCCAGGTTGAATTAGTCCCATACTTGTTATTTTATCAGACATCTACTGGCAGTGGTGGTAGAAAGAATCCTCACTTTCTTGAGTATTATGGGACAATGGAGAGATCAGAGTGCTTTAGAGATCCTTCTCATCTTGAGGTCACTACATGGAGTAAGCTATTTCTTGCAGAGAATGTCTAGCATTTAGTAGGTAGCAAGAACTCCCAATAGACAGTGAGATTGGGCCATCTTGTTTTGGGTAGAAAAGAGCTTGGACACACAATACTATTCCATTCTTTCAAGGTCATCAAATGACCACTGTTTATTTCATTTACTGACACAGACCTGACAATTTAGTAGTTTAATTTATTATTCCATACAAGATTTGCTCAAGCTATAAAGGAGATCACCCAGTGTCTTTTATAATAAGTAGGAGCCTTTTCACTTACGACTATCAGTATCTACTTTCAGTAGTGATGACCCAAGTACTGGTTTTGCATAGGGCTAAATTCCATTCACGTTCTTAGAGAAAGTAAAGGGGGAAGAGTTTCAAGGAAGGAAAGTTTGGGGTTTTATTTTTTATCTTTTTCAGAAAGTCAAAGTGAATTACATGAGTTATTCAATGGTAATTCTGACCTAGCTTGCAAAATAACAAATAGGTGGGGTGCAAATCTGTCATGTTAATTAAGATCAAACAAACATGAAGTTTTTTCTGCAAGTCTCCAATGAGAGGGGCTGTGTTCTGCTTATTTATTAAGACAGAGTCAGGAAACTTGCACTGCAAAGGTCTGTACTGTATAAGTTATATGAATAAACAAAATTTCTCTCTTAAAAATCTGGCAATCTTACACTTTTTAAAAGCACTAAAATCATTTCAGATATAAATTATTTGTATTAAAATATTAGAAGCTGAAAAAAATCAAGAGAAATATATTCACTAGTCTGGGGTCATTCCTGTGCCTCAGAGAGAGATGAATTTTATAACCTCACATAAACAATTACAAACTGCACGATGTTTTAGTGAAGCACAGAAAAAGAATGCATGGTTCTGTTAAGCTGCCAAAGCCTGTGAAATCAGGTGATGTAAACCTTATTCTGACCATTGTTCTTGTTTCAAAAACTTGAAGTTCCTAGGGTTTGTTGGTTTAATTTTTGTGTCTTATTTCCTTTTTTGGAAGTGAACAGTTGACAGTCTGTTTTATATGCAGCATGCATAGCACATAAATAGCATTCAAATTAAATTCTACACCAGCTGTACATACCCTATACATGTGGTTCGCGAATGTTGCTGACTGCAAATGGTGCATATTTTGATTTTCAGTTGATATCTAAAACTGTGAATTATCTTTTGAATATGTAGTGTTTTGCTTTCGATCCCTAGATTACATTTATATCAAGCAAAATAAATACAACTGTCTGATAATCACAACCTGGCTTTCTTTAACTTAGGTAGAGACCAGTTTCTGACAAAATGACCCCGAATCTTGTCTTCCTCAAGGCAACAGTGTTGATTTAGATCTGAAAGAGAAGTTTGAAAACTAACCACAGAGGAAAAGCCAGCACATTTCTGTGCGCTGCTCCCTGTTAACCTGAAGTGTCTTGAACGTGGGGCTGCTGAAGTCCCAATGTGCCGTTAACACACAAAGATTTGGTATTCAGCTATTAGTCTTTTCAGGCATGTTCACACTGCATGACATTTATTTAACATTGACTCCCAGAAACCTGTTCCAGCATCCACTGGGCCCAGTATAAAACCTGCGAGGATTTTTTGGATGTGGCTTCTATCTGGTTCTTCCAATATCCTGGTCAGGAATATGGCAGGGAGCCATCTGAGAGAGGAAAAGTAGCCAGATGGCACCAATACACTGTTGCTTTGGCATTTTTTTCTGGCCAGCTGACTGGTGCGATCTCTAAGGATATTTTTGTTTGTTTGTCCGCTTGTTCTGTATCTTTTCTTTGAGGTAGCCTGTGTACCTGAGTTAAGCTCAGCGGTAGTTCGATTACCTAGCAGGTTTCCTATCTTTTCTTTCCTCTTTTTGTTTGTTTTACACAGTGTCAGAGGAAATTTATTTGGTATTCTAAAATCTTGCTCTGATTTCATATTCATTTTTCATACAAAAGCCTTGCTGGCTCTAAGGAGAGCCATATGCTTGAAAGACATGCAACACTGATATTTTTTTTTTCTATCAGCATATCTATGAACATTGCAAAAAAAAAAAAAAAAATAGAAGACAAACCTCAAAGAGAGATAAGACCTATATAGATATTAATCCTTTCAGCAAAGACTTCATTTGAAATTCTGGCTGAGTTTGAAAGTGCCCTCCTTCAATGTCTCCAACTCAGATGTTGGCACTTCTTTAAGTGAGTCTGGGGAGATCGGGGGGACCTTTGGGGCACCTCCTGAAGGTGGACGTAATTGCAAAATGTGTCCCCATGCCCTGAGCTGTCCAGCCATGAGCCATTTCTGGTCTAGAGAACCATATTGGTGTTTTACTGTGTGCAAGTCAGTAAGGCCTGGTGACAGGCTGTGCATATTACTGGTTTGTGTCTAAACAGCTTCTAGAGTAGAGCTGGCTCGTATCCAGCCATCTGAGAGCACCGACCAGGCAGTCTGCATGGATCTGCACCTGTCCACGTGGATGTGTTACAAATGCATGTGATGCAATATAATTCACTGCTTATAAATGACATTCTGTGACACCTCCTCCTTAAAACACATTTTTTTCCTCCAAAGCCTTTCAGCAATGACCCAACACTGAAATAACATGGCTAGGAGGATAAGAGCATTGCTGGGAGTTACCACTTCTCCTTTGTGTTTGAACCCTGTGATCTGCCTAATTGAGAGGTTGATCCTGATTGGCTGTGAGCACCCACAGTTCCTTCTGATGGGACCATATGGTATTGCACTGTGTGTGCTTTGAGCCAGAGAACAGATCTCTCGCTACCCTCTTTACACATGGGGCTGACATTACTACAAAGGCAAGTGGCAGTAATATAATGCCTTCCAGCAACTGTGAAACTGTCTGCGTGATTCAGATGCTTTCCTACTTACTGATAATTTAGTTCTGATAGTGCCTAAAAGGCAGTTCACTAGCTTCCAGAAACACAATGCTTCTGTGCCACTACAGGTGATGCTGTTCTTTTTGCTTTGGTATACCAGTGGTGAAGGAGTGGCTTCAATATAAAAAGCAGATGTCGAAGCATTCAATTGAAAAGCTGCTATTGACAAGTATCATTTCAACACACAGGTTACTGATTCTTGAAAACTAGTTTCAGACTTAGTTGGCTGATGGCTACACCCATTTTGATGATCAATTTTTGTACAAGTCAGGAGCAGCAGCTTGATTATTTTAAGGGAGGGAAAACATAGGAAGCAGATATTTGTGTTCTGCAGATGTTCAAGATGACAGCAGTCAGGAAACTGCTAACCACCTTTATTTCATCAGATTGCTGAACTTGGGGAGTGAGTGCTCACATCTGTGGCCCATTCTTATAACGTGTTTTCTCCTCACTAATTCCAGCTCCTGGCTGGAAGCTTTCCATGCTACTTCTGGTAATCAGAAGACAGTACTTCCATAAAGTCCCTGGCTCTTCCAGTTCTCGGAGGACTTTATACAACTAAGCAGAGGTATGTTCTGTTGCAATAATCAATTAAATTAAATTAACTCTACTTAGGATTTTAGCTCATTTTAAGGGGTTACTGTTCCCATAGGATTGCTAGGCCTTAGTGCTTTGCTAGCTATGCCTGAAATCAGGTGAGTGTAAAAGGTTTGAAAAAGTGAGATACGATAATGTAACAGAACACTATAAAGTCACAGACAAGATGTTGCAAAACAACTCATATTTAGTCTGTAGGGTCATATAAAGGAAGATCTCTCTCCATCTCTTTATTCAGCATTCAGGCTGGGGATGCTTTCCTCAGCCCTGTGGTACTGTGCATTGCTCTGCCTCCAGGTAGCACAGAGAGAAGAGCCCTGACTTGGGAAAGTACACCTGCCTTCAGGTGCTAACCCCTTTCTGAGGCTTCCATGAGGTCCCATTCAGATTCAAATCTTCTCACTCTCTCTTTCCTTATGACTTCCTAATCCTTAACTCTATGTGGTGGGAGTCCTGAATTTCCTCCCAGGAGAACAAGGCTGCCTCTGCTTTGGAAATGCTAATGTCCCCTGGGCATGACTGACAGTGATGAGGACTGGAAATTGGCTAATCCCTAAACAGATTGTTAGCCCATGGCTCAGGCGGAACAAGGTTCAAATCCCAGGCTCATCCCACATTCTGCATTGCTAAGCATTCTTTAAAAGCTCACATAGTTTGAGACAGTGCACATAAAACACGACTGTCTTTTGGGTGATAATGTGACCGCCTCTAACCTTGGTTTTGACAGTTTCTGTGATAAATGTGCTAACAGTCAATTTAGAGAGGTAAAGATGGATTTAGAAATCAGGGTCCATTCTGTAGATCCGAGAGGTGAAATGCTCAGTAATAATAAAAGGTAACAGATGGTGGAATTCCTTGTACTAGGATGTTGCGTAGAATAGAAATCTAAATAGGATTGGATATTATTAAAAGCAACAATATCCAGATTGATAAATAGTTAAATGGATGAAATGGAGGGAGACAAATCTTTTTCTTGAGACTTTTTTCACTCTGTGAAGATAAACTTAGTCTGTTTCCATACATTAAGTGCACATCTGGAAACAAAGTTTTTACCTATATCTGAAATTTATCAGCCTTGCGAGAATTCTGAGCAGTGTAACTGCATCAAAGAACATTTGGAGTGGAATAAGCATGGAACCAGTTGTGCTATTTCAGTGTGTTTGTTTCCTTTATTTTATATCTCAGATAACTAATCAAGCATACAACATAGAAGAGGACTGTCTGAGATGAGTAAAAAAAAAGTAAAGTCATGTAAACTATGATGCAAAGTCTGACTTTTTAGGTCAAATATGGATATTTTTCAGTTTGAAACACAAATTTTGGATGACAGAGAGAGGAAGTCCTGTATTCCTTGTTTTCTGTCAGAAGTGTAGAAACTCTGAAACCGTACTTTAAGAAAAAAAAGAATTAATTGCTTCAGCAATGTATAATCTGATAGGTTTAGAATATGGTTTTAAGGTCTCACCTTTTTGTGAGGAGCTAATGAGTAACTGCAAACTGGGAAAAAGATTGTGCTCAGCTCCAGATTATGTATGGAGAGGTCTCTGAGAGGTCCAGCTGATTTTGCCAATGCATGTACATCAACTGTAGAGCATGAGAGTTCATGCCAATTTGACATGCAAAAGCAAACAGAAGAATATGGAAAAAAATGTCTTTTGGTGACAACCTGGCTAAGCCGTGCCATGTCACTGCTGCTGAAGAATAGTCCAGGACAAGTTTCTGGCAGTGCAGCCAAGCAGCTCAACACATGCACCTCTGCATGCCAAAGCTCTCTTCCCCCTTGGAAAAAAAGGTGCAATATCCAACACACTGGCTGGGCCTGCACCTTGACATGTACTGTGCTCTGAGCCATGCCCAGGCAGCCTGGGATGCTGCTGCTTGTCACAGACAAAAATGGTGCCAGAGAGCAGTCTGACTTCTTTGAGTGGTCATGGACTTCAGCCTTTGCCCTGACTGATTTTATTTGTCAGCACAGGCACAACCCGAGAGAGCCTGACTGAGAAGCACTGAGCCTCTTAAATATGCTCTCCCCTCAGATGTTGAATGCCTGCCCACTTAGCTCACGTCCACTTTGTGCTTCTCCTCAAATTTTACTTAAACTTTGAACTGAAATAAATTGTGCCAGAGATACCTTCCTTGTGGGTAATTAGAGTATCCATTGTTGGACTGTGGCACTGAAGAGTGAGTACCAACAGCTCCATTTTCCTTCTCCTGAAAGCAGAGGAACTGACATACGTGATTCCTCTTCTGAGCAGTTCTGCCTCTCATTTCTGTTTCACTTCGGATTTATCCAGATTCACTGCTCACTGCTAGCAACTTCACAATTCCATGGTTCTTCTGGTTTTAGGGCTCTAAGTTGAAGGGTTAATCTATGAATCTGACCAAGAAGTATCCAGTAGGCCAATGTGGAATAAATAGCAAATCAATATTCACCTTTTTATTTTCATTATTCTTAGATAATTTGATTCTGCACTTTCAGTGAAACAGATTTGACAATGACATAAATTAAAAGTAGTTCATCTGTATGGACTGATGATAAAGTTGAACTGATGCCAGTATTAGAAAGGCATCGCAGATTTAAAGACTTACATAAGAGGCATAAATGAAGAGTTACATACTGTTCTGTGATTCACCCCTCAAGGTCTTGTGATTTCCCCACGAGGTCTACCTACATGTGACCCCATTCTGCCTTTGTTCCACATCAGTTATAATCCACCTGACTGAATTAGCCAAAGCCTGTATATTATTTCATTTCTCTGGCTTGATAGCCAGGACTTAGTGTTGCTCCATCTAGAGTCACAAGGTTTGGCACGACCTTGGAGCTCAGAGGGTAAAAGACAATGCTGCTTTTTGTTTCTGCCTGGCACCCTTCCCTGGTGCACTGGGCTGCTTTGGGAGAAGGGGGTTCTATTAAGCTGGAAACTGCAGTCACTAAAAATAATCAGGAAGGTTAAAAAAAGCAATAGTGAGAAAAAGCATTTAATGTGTTATAAAGTAAGTGATTTTATAACTGATCTTATTACTTAAAGTTTAAAAGCTATTTTCACTAGTCTTTGTCTGATACAAATGAAGATGAAAGAAGTTGGACAAGAGGAGACTTGGGTACTACAGTATGCTTCAGGAATCACATCTTTAAGGGTTATTAAACACAATTCGTTTTTGTCAGATTCCAATTTGTCTGTATTTTAGCAAATTCTACAAACTTGAGTTCTGACATTTTGTATATCCCTATTAATTACTCATTCCTGAGAATCTGTACTTGTATGACCTTAAGAGTTACTGCCTGTTTACCTTGAAGAAGACCCACTAAGACTCGTCATACATCGTCCTTCATGAAAAATAAAAAAATATCAGAGTCTTTCTCCCTGGGTAAATGAGGAAATAAAACAAGCTGGGCTGGGTCAACGGTTTTAATACTGGTGGGAAACTCTTAACATGCTGCAGAGGCAGCAGCTCAGGAATCTGCTGAGATAGCTGGATCTGCAGTTCTAGGTTAAACTTAGGGATAAAGGGCCACACTTTATCAGTGTTACAAGGGATGAACTGACCTTTGTGCAGAGTGCCAACAGAGTACCCACACATCACTTATGTCTGACAAAATGTCCTGAACAGGACTTTGGTGGTGCATAAGGCTAATGTGGTCATTTATCACAACAACTGTTTCAACCGCTACAGCTGTAGCGGAGTACAGGAGTAATACAATCTCTCCCTTTACATAACATATCTCTTTATATCACTTTGTTTTTATTGTGACAAACTTCCAAAGAAATCAAGCACAAGACTTACGCAGTTCCATGGAAGAATTTCCACTTAGAACAAGATTTTACTGGAAAATCCCAACTCCATGAAACAAAACGCTATTGGTGATGTCAGTGGTCCAGTCAGAACCTCCCTTG
Source organism: Chrysolophus pictus (assembly GCA_037305975.1). NCBI lineage: Eukaryota > Metazoa > Chordata > Aves > Galliformes > Phasianidae > Chrysolophus > Chrysolophus pictus. Next base: position 60,998,980 of record CM074577.1, on the reverse strand, counting down.
GCAAAGTTTTATGCCATTCCCTAGTGTTCTACTGATGGTCACCAAGGAGCAGAGCCTGGCACCTCCCTCTCTCAGGGAGCTGCAGAGAGCAATGAGGTCATCTCTCAGCTTCCACTCCTCAAGACTGGGCAACGCAATGTTCTCAGCCTCTCCACAAAGACTTGCCTTTTAGCTCTTTTGCCAGCACAGTTGCCAATAACCTTAACATCCCTTTTAGGATACTTGGAACTTCTCACTGTATTGAAGGTGAAGACACACCAGTGCTAAATAGTGGAAGAATTACCTCTTTCAGTTAACTGGCTATCCTGTGTTTAATGAACCCCAGACTGCTGTTTGCCCTTGTGGCTGCCTGAGCATACTGCTGGCTCATGCTGAGCTGCTGTCACCAATACCCCAGGTACCTTTCTGGTGAGTTCCTTTCCAGCCACTCGTCTCCTAGCCTGTGCCTGTGTCCAGCATTACTCCCTCCCAAGTGTAGCACCTGATATTTTTCATTGCTGAACTCTGTGTCATTGATGAATGCCCAGTGTTCTAAGGTAATTTAATCCCTTTGTAGGTTTTTGGGATCAAAGCCCTCAGTTGTTTATATTACACCAGTTGATGACAGTTGACTGTCTGCATCATAGTCTGCTTCTTTTTCAGGCATGCCTTGGGAATGAAAGCTGAATTAGAGCATTGACTTGGCTGCTGTCTTTCCTGCAGCTGGGTTAAGACTTAAGGAGAAAGCTGTGTTGTTGTAGTTAATAAACCATAACTGTTTTTTGGATGTGTTTATCATTTGTCAATCTATAATGTGTATCTATTTGGAGAGAGACTATGAACTTCCCAAAGGAAACAAAGAGCAGTACCTGCTGCAGAGATTGTAATTCAGGGACAAAAACTAACCCATCCCACATAATGTTCTTTTCAGAGAGATCCTGGAAAAGTGGTAAAACATCCTGCTTGAACTTGTCTTCCATAGGCGTTCTTACAGAGATGCAGGCTTGGTCTATGTTCCATGGAAGATTTCTAGGATATTGCTTCCTATGCTCAAAATGAAGATTTGTAAACCCAGTCTGAAAATTCAAGATTCCATTTGATTTCAGCATCGAAGATGATGATTTTTTTTTTTCCATTTTCTGTCTTCATTTACTGTAAATCTTCCTTCGCCTGCCATCCTAAGTTTCTCTTTTTTATCCCTGAAAAATTCCTCTTCCTAATACAAGGCACTAATTTTTTACTTAGTATGTTTTGGCTACCTCCTATTTCCTTCTCTCAACCCTTAGGTTTCCTGAAGGGAACTAACATTCCTCCTAATCTCAGTGAAGCGCTATGTGCTTTGGTTCCAGCTGTCATGTCAGCAAACGTATATTTTCATAGGATATAAATTTCAGAACAAGAAAAAACTTCACATTCAGATTTGGCTGCTGATGGAAAATATCTTATTACAGACTACCTAAGTCAAAGCAGCCAAACAGTAACTAAATTACTTTGTTTCTCAAGTGATGAAAAAAAATGTACCCAGGGCACCAGTTTTCCAAAGCAGGAGAGTGTAAATAATGATCTGCTGTGAGAAAGAGAAAGAAACTCCTTTCTGAGTGAGTTCAAGACTAAGAAATTTTTCAGTGAAGGATGAAGGAAAGAGGAAAACTTCAAACTTCTCCAAAGGAGAAGGTTCTTAGAAGGAAGCAGTGTCCCCAACATCTGTGTGAAAGAGGAGAGTAGAAGGTTGATTATCAGCTTGAAAGCTGTGATGATGTTGCACCGTATCCACTGTGCCATAAGGCAGAGACAAACACTGAAAAATGTGTAGCTTTCTTTTCATTGTTTGTTTATCAGCTTTTTTAAACTGTATACTGTGAGAGGCTAAGCTAATGCACAGGACTCTGCAGTGATACTCTGGCTCTTCGGCCATCTTCAACCAACCATTGGATTATTACTGCATTCAGTGAAACATATCAGTGAACATCATGAGCTGTTGTTCCTCATGAAATGAAAGGCAGTTTTCCTCAACACAATTCACTTGTTTGCTGAACACTGTCATAGAGCAGTTTTCATTTTTTAATGTTAAGTGATGATGATAGTAGTAAAACCCCTCTGTCTCATGGAATGTAACCTTCGTATTTGGATATTAAAAGCTGAAAGAAAAGCACATGGCAAATATATATATATATATCCTCAAATATATTACTATCTCATCTCCATGCGTATGTAACAGGCACAGATATATTTTCAGTCTAAGACAGGAGGCAGATATATACTCTGTGCCCTATGGCATCAGTGCATCCAGTAAAAGACACCAGAACGTGCACTAGACAGTGGGAATGTCAGGACATGGACTGCCTCTAGATGGACCGTATTCCAGTGAATGCCATCTTGCAGATGGTTAGAGGATTGCTCTGCCAAAACATGCCTGGGACTTCAAGTGCTAGGGCTAATCCTGATCTTCACTGTGCTAACATAAATTGGAATAGATTCCTTGAGAAGAAGACAAAAGTTTTCCAAAAAGCTTCACCCTGTAAATTGAAAACCAAGAGACTCAGCCTCTGTAGGCATCTCTATACTGCTAAATAAAGCAGAACTTTATTTGAAAAGTGTTAGTACAGTTTAAGGGCCAAAGGGGAGGAAACTTAGATTTAAAGAGGGTGAAGGAGAAGGGAGAGTTGGGCTACTGTCTTCAGCTGACTTTAATTGGGATTTTGAATTGAGTGAAAAGAAGGCAACGTTTTGGGGGAAGAATGTCTGTTACTGAAGATGCTTTGAGCCTAGGATAGATTTTCTATCTAGATAGTGAGCAGGGAGGAGAACGGTAGGAAAAGCTCAGCCTGGGAGGCAGGGCTGTGAGCTGTGGAGAGAAGTGGAAGCAAAGCAGGGGCTTCCATGTGGGAAGGGTAAGGTTCATAACGGAGTCTGTGTCTGTGACTATGGGAGAGTTCAAAATAAAATGAGCTAGAATTATTAGATTAGGAAATGGGGATACAGCAGATCTAAGTTTACTTCTAACTTGCTGTATGATTAGTGCCAAGTCATCTAATTTCTCAGGGCCTAAGTTTTTCCATCTGTGAAATATGAATGATGTGACCGCCCTCAATAAATGTCACAATCTAAGTGCAACCTGATACCTTTCCCCTGTGCCTCATGGGCAGATTTTTATTTAGATACTCGACCACCTTTGTGATCACATTGAATAGGTGATTTGAAAGCTTTGTCATAAATCTGAATATCGCTGACACATTAAGAAGAATGAGGTGATCTGAGGATGCACTGCATTAGCAGAAGAAATATGTTTAAATCTGCTATAAATGAGTTTGAACTGCAGGGGTATGAAGGTATTTTTGTTTAGGCATTGAGCATTCATATTTTTATCATTTTCATGAATTTTCTTTCAATATAAATAAAATACATGTTACTGTTACAATTTGGCAGATGTAAATAAATCAAATACAGTCTGACTATTGCTGACCAACTGTGAAGGTAAGATTTGCTTGGAGGAAGTAATTTTGTAAATATAGAATTGAATAGAAGGGGAGCTCTATGAGGCATCCATCACATCCTGCATTTTTTGTTTTCTCACAATTAGATTAAAGGGAAAGCATTCATTTTGCAGAAGACTGTGAACTGATTTGAGGATAGCCTTTATATCAGCAATGAATATCACCTTCCAAATTTTCCCAAACTCTCTACCAACTTTATAATTTAAAGAGCTGAGTACATCTTTTAAGCACAGGATAAAAGCACATTCAAAGGAGAAATGCAGTTCAGCCCTTCCTGAATAAGCCCTTCACAGTTCTTGCAGAAAAAAGACCATGGGATTGGCCCTAAAAATAAGCTGAATTGCAACTCTAGTTTCAGTGCTGTAATATAAGCCATGCATTTTAATATGTACATCATGCTTGCAGCAGTGTGATAATATGGAAGCATAACAATTACATCAGTAGAATGAACACATTTCTAATGGTATTTGTGTTATATGGATATATGGCTGTTGGCCTGTATGCTGATACTTTCATTGCTGCCATATACATGCAATCTACTTATGGTTAAGGTTGCCAGGCAAGTAATTACCAGAATGGAGTGCTAAGCAAGCAGTCCCGGTGTCAAAGAATCTGACCTTGTGAAGATAATGAGACAAGGAGAATTCAGAACAGATGAAAGCCAAGAGCACCTACTTTATCTACTGACAGCCAGGGAACACCTTCATGCTCAATCAGCTCCTGCTAATGAGACAAGATGGGGCAAGATGGTAAAACAGCAGTAACGGGCAAACTTTTTTTCAGCTTAATGATCTATAACTTAGTTTGATAAAATTGTCTTTTAAACCAGGCAGTAGCATAAGTACGAACAGAGAAGTACAAAGAGTGTAGTTAATATCTTTTGGTTTTGTTTACATTATAATGGAGAATGATTAATGGGTGGGGAGACATATCCTATAGTGTGGCTGGGGGAAGCTCAATCCATTTAACTTATCAAAGGGAAGGCAAAAGGGCAGCACAATCTGTCTCTGAGAGTCCACATCAGGAGAGGAGCATGGTTAATGGAGGGCTTTTCAGCCTAGCCAGCAAACAGAAACAACGAATGCTGCCTGAAACAAGGGAAATTTGGGCTAGAAATTGTGAGATTTATTTGTGAGGGTAATTTATTAATCATTGTTGTGGGAGACTCCTTAATTAGCTTAAAATGTCTATTTAATTTATTTAAACAGAAGACTGGATGCTTTTTGGAAGGTATATGTGCTTTTTTTTTTTTTTTTTTTTTTTTTTTTTTGTATGTTTGTGAGAACTTTGGCTTCTCAGAAAGGATCTAAGAAAGGCTATCAGGAAGGACAAGTTCATTGCCAGTGGGCCTGAAATGTTTCTACAGTATACTCAAACCTATTGGAAAGTTTAAGGGTATGCAAATTGTAAAAAGTTGAAAACTAATGGACTAGATAAATAGACTCTTGGACTTGGATCAAGAATTGATGTAGGGGGATGTTAAAATCTCTCTTACACAGAATATCAGACTAAACAATTGCTCTGGACTATTCTCGTTTTGCTGTCTATAAATAGGGGTAATATTGTGGAACCAGACTGAGGAGATCAGGAAATTCTGGCATATGCTGTAGATTACCTTTTTGGGCATAGGTTAACCAGACAACCTTACGATGTGTTTGCAGAATAGCTAGTTGGCTTTCTAAATTATCTTCTTGCACAGCCTTTTTTTTTCCTGATGCTAACACAAAGTTGTAGCCTCATTCTTTCTGTTCTCCATTGAAAATTTTTGCACTTATTCCTTAGAGGCCATGGCTTGGTAAGAAGATAGCACAAGCAAGGAACAGAGCAAGGGGTAAGAGTGACATATAGTCTCAATCTTGAAACTCCAGACAAAATGATAAAGGTCCTTGGCAGGCTGAAGGCAGGGAGGAATGTAACTCCATACCCAAGTCCCTTTGTAAAATCCTTTTCCTTTGTTGTTTACTGCAAAGAAGTCAAGCCACACAGAATTAAGCAAACCTCGTGAAAAGAACAGATCAGAGCTTTTAAGAGATGTTTACTGCTTTCATTTCCCTGGAGGGGAAGAATAAGTCACCACCTCTAGAAGCTGTTGGGCAGAAATCTGCTCTTTCTGTTCTGGGAGGGAAATTGAGTGCTCTCTGGATCTGAGGAGCGTTTTCACAGGTCAGGAGAGGCAGCATGAGGTCGTTTAGTTCAATTTCTTTGTCCAGCCCAGAATTGTATCCACTTGTTTCTATGCTGACCTACAACAAAGTTTGTTGTTTTTAAGAAAAACATGCTGTCTTGGTTTAATGCCTAGAGCAACCAGAGCACTCTGGAAACTTGATTTGATCTCAAACTGAGGAACAAGAACTAATGGTAGTTCCCAAATACAAGTCACTCCTGCAGCTAGGATGAAACATTGCTCCTATGATGCTCCTTCCTCTTCTTACTCCGTTTAGTAAGCAATGAAATACCTAGCAGCCTATTGATAGGTGATGAATTATGCTGATTCATTTCCAGACTTGTCAGATCTTGCATGTTGCCACCAAGGCACGCGTTACTTGATCTTGTTTTGTTTTCTTCAGACTTGGCCCACCTTTTAGCATCACGCTACAGTCCCATGAGAAACTTTGTTTAAGGAAAAATGAAGGGTAATTCACACACCCAGTTGCATATACTAGAAAAAGTAAATAAGGGAAAGCATTTTTCTATTTTCAAAAATTTTCACAATATTAGCCTTTCTTCTTCCATCTGAAAGGGGTAAAAAACATTCAGACAGTGTCAGCATTTAACAACAGTATGATTTTTATTGCTGTTGTCATTCTTTCCTGAAGAAAATCAGGAGCAACTGTATCTAAATGCTGAAAATGGGTCTCCCTCTGTGATTTCAAAGAACTACAAAAATAACTGTTTCAAAAGTGCATCTCAAAACATAGAATTATGATTTTTCTTAGAACAGCTGAGCTGCTATCAGAAAACACTTTCAAGTTTAGTGTAGAAAAAAAGGAAGGAGGGTTATGGTTTAGAGAAGGACATGCCTAGGTCTTTTAATTCAGCTGTGCTGTAGAAAACAATTTTCTCTCCTACTATTTATTTTTAAATACTTAACGGAAAAGTTGCAAAAATAATTGGAGTGTGCAGAACTGTATATGCATGTGTAAATACACCTATATGTAAGAGAAAAGGAAAAACAGCGCTTGAATTTCTACCCAGGCTTCAGATTACAGTGGTTATAAACAAAGAAAGAGAAGATGGCCACATCATTATGACTTTGTGCATGGCTTTTTTTTTTTTTTTTTAATATCTCAATTTTTGGCTGATTAGCTGCCAAATGAAACCTACTTGTGAAAAATAGACCATGGCACTCATTTCTTGAGGCAGCCAGCAGTTTAGCTAAGTTGCTTCATTCATGACTGTAGCAAGGCTCAGCAGGGTCATTTGGGTCTGTCTTCTGCATGGGAAGCCAATAATGTGCAGTATTTTTTATACATGTAGATTGACTTTATCTTGGAGATTTGATGTGAAAGATGTCCACGCATTTTCCACAGTTGCAAGAGGCTATTTTTTAATCTCAAAGGCCAAAGCATTCTTTGCATTTATTCTCCTCTACAGCTTGAACTGTGGATCTGAAGCATCCAGGTGCAAAGGGACTGGACTTAATTGAGCTTTTCTGAGGAGACAGAGCACAAGACAGAGGAACACAAGCAGATGTGAGCAAGTTAACACTAACAGTAGTTAAAAGGTGCAGAGATTCAGAGCAGGAGTAGGGAGGTGACTGTTCACCTGTACTCTGCACTGGTGAGGCTGCACCTTGAGTACTCATCTTTGGGCCCTCAGTACAAAAAATATATTGAGGCCCTAGAGCATGTCCAGAGAAGAGCAGTGAAGCTGTGAGGGTCCTCGAGAACGAGTCTTATGAGGAGTGACTGAGGGAACTGAGGTTGTTTAGTCTGGTGAAGAGGAGATTCAAGGGAGACTTTACTTTTCCCTACAACTGTCTGAAAAGAGGTTTTAGTGAGGTGGGGGTCTGTCCCTTCTCCTAGGTAACTAGCAATAAGACAAGAGGTCTTAAATTGCTCCAGGGGAGGTTCAAGTTGAATATTGTGAGGCACTGGAACAGGCTGTCTAGGAAGATGGTGGCATTACTGTCCCTGGAGCTGTTCAAGAGACTTGTAGATGGAGGGGACGTAGGCTGAGGGACATGGTTTAGTGGGCATGGTGGTGATGGGATGGTGGTTTGACCAGATGTTCTTAGTAGTCTTTTCCAGCCTTAATGATTCTATGATTCTAAGGGGCTACGCTGAAAAGATAAATATAATGGATGAAATAGTGATTTCTGCTCTGAAGTTTTGACCTCTCTGTGCTTGGAATGACTGGGACTTCCCTCTGTGTGGGCACATTGTTTCAATCCATTTGATGCACACGGAACTGAATACCCACATCCCTCTACTCTGTGTAGGGCTGATTCCGGGGCCAGAACTGCTCATAAGAAGTGTACCCGATAAAAGAGCTGAGGCAGCAGATAGGCTTACTCCCTGGGAGGATTACCGTGGGGAAGAAGGAAGGAGTACATACTGAGGAATCCAGGAGTGGAAGCAAGACCACTGCCATGCCTTGTGCTGCTCCATTCTTCTCTGTGCAGCTGACCCTCACTGTAACCCATGTTTCCCCATTCCCTAGCAAGACTGGCAGGGAGCACAGCTCAAACACCTGAAGCGTGGTCTTGGCGGGGGCGAATTTAGCTGGCAGCATGCCATGGCAGTCAGATGCACACACCGCAGGAAGCCTGTCAGCCAGGGGCTCTGTGATGAGGCACAGAAGGAGTGAAATTCAGCCTCCTGACAGCTGATCAGGGGCTGACAGCTCCGCAACAGACACCAAAAGTAATTGGTAGGTGTAGCTCTGTGGAAGAAGACAATCGCAGGCTGAGCGAGGCACAAACTGTCACAAGGAGTGTAATGTTGGTGGCATCAGCTGTCCTGCTGTACAGCTCGCTTCCCAAAACTTTGCCTCAAATTCTGTTGATTTTAAAAAAAGAAAACAACAGATAGTACAAATCGTGAGGCAGGTTCCAGGCAAATCTCAGTTCATCTGCTGAAGGCTGAATCATAGCTGAAAGAGCATCAAGGAAGAGATGGAGGAAAACTTGACAGCCCAAGTTTTGCACCCATTTAGAGGGGCAGAACAATCTGCTTGTGTGGAGAATGGCCCCGGGTTGTGTTGAGGAGGGCAAAGCAACCCTCAGCCCTCTCACAGTGGATGTGAGAGAGATGCAAAAACTGCTGGTATTTTCCTGACAAAAAGGAATGTGTTTATTCAGTAACAAGAGAACATATGATGAGAGATAGGTGTCACTTAAATGTACTTTTCATATAAGAACTTATGTTAGTGAGCTGATCAATTTAATTTCTGTTTCTTCTTATACCCCACTTCCTTCTGTATCACCTTGTGGCACATTTCGTATTGGTAAGACTGGTTACAAACAAACTAAATAAAATGACTCCAGTTAACATTAATTGAGCAAGTAGTACAAATCCAGGGTCCTTCGATTTTTAGAAAAATAGGAATATTACTCATTTAAAAATCAATACTTTAGGCTGAAGATTTTTTCACAGCCAAAATCTTCACATTTTTTTCCAAGCCCACATTTTTTAAGTGGAAATTTCTGACACTGCACAAAGAATTTGACTGTGTTATTGTAAGCAAATTTTATGCTTTCTCTAATAGCTGTTTAGATTTTGGATTTTCATTTGACTGCCACTGCAAGAAGAGAGAAAAGACGATGATATCTGGGCTAGTGAATATACCATAACCATCAATCTTTAGAGACTGTTCAGGTCTAAAATGATGAAATTCTGGTTAAATAAATTTTGCCAGCACATATCTTTTCAGGATGTACTCACACTCAGATAAAAAATGCAGAATGCATGACTTCTTGTTAAGTGCCTGTTAAAACTTCATTGGATCAATAGTCATAAGGTTTGTTTAAAACAGATGCATGCATAAAGGCAGCAGTTAAATGCAAACAAGAAAAAAGAGACAATTTTTCAAAACAATGAATTGAATTGAATTTAAAAATATCCATCAACGAGTTGACATGATTTTCAGAGATGTCTCGCAAGTTCTCTAGCTGTTTATCCTTTCTCTACTCCCTGGAAGAGTGGTTACAGACTGCCTGTATTTTATTCTTCAAGATGGGATGAGACCAAAAAGTTTATAGGCAGAAAATCTACTCAAAATAGCTCTCAATTCAACACATTCCTGTGCTTTATAGAAAACAATGATTCCTTGGATCAGTATGAGGGAGCTGAAACAGAAGAAAGCTTATGTTTTTGATACGGAACTGAAATTGAGCAATACTATTCACTGTGTTGTTTTTTAATTTATCACATCTTCCTGTGTTGTTCCTTGTCTGCCTTGATAGATAGCAGGATGACAGATGACATCTGCCTGCATCTGAACACAATGTTAAAACATGCAGATGTACTCGGGAAGGATCCATTGTTGCAGTGATATGCCAGCTCTAGGAAACCTAAAAGTAAAAAAAAAGGATAGAAATCAAGGCGTTTAAAGATTTAAAAAATACTGAATTATGGAAAGTATAGCTGTATACAAGTTTTTTTATTGTTTTTTTTTTTTTCTTGTGTCTAATGATTAAGATTTAGTACAGTCTTCTTTATGTCCATTGGCTTAACTGTTCCTCAGCCCTTTTTATTTGGACCTCTATTGCTACTTGTTTTTCCTTATCACTTTTCTCCTCTGAATCACTGCAATGGTTTTATCCTCTATTACTTGCACTATGACTTTGCATGTTTTCGGTCTCTTACCTCACTGTTTGCCATGATGTATATATTTTTCTGTTCTCTGCTTTGACTATGTCTTCAAATTTGAAACAAAATAAAACACCACAACTTTTTCAGTCTTCAGAGAAATTCTGTTCCCTCAGTGATGCAGCTGTAATGTTATTGCTCCTGAGTGGACAGAGGATAGCTCCTAAGGAATAATCTTCAGTGGATAAATTCATCTTGTATTGCCCTGAGCTTTTCATAATTGACATGTATACCACAAAATGTGTGAAATTAAATGGAAAACTTTCTACATGAAATCAACTTTCTCTTCAATTGCCCATTCAGTGTCTTATGGTACTAACAGAACTTTCATTATTGAGTTATTATGGATGCCAGCTTCATAATGAAATGATTATTGTGGACTAGATGGACTCAAACAGGGAAGACAGACTACATGCACCTTCTTCTTTTAGCCTTATTTTCTATGATGATAAAGCCCTTGCATATCAGGAAGAACATTATTAAATTTAGAGAAGAACATAAAATATTTCTATGCAAATGTTTTATCTAAATGCATTATTTACTCCATTATAAACCTCATGAATTCTCTGGAAATAGTCTGGAAGTACCATATAGTTTGTAAAGAAACCCTGGAGGTTGTCTATCAAACCTACTGGTCATATCTTTTTACCAGGCTGTTGAAGTGAATATGCAAAACAACAACAACAAAAACAAACAAACAAACAAAAAAACAAGCTAGGTAGTTACTTCATTAGTTAGATCAATACCTTATAGTTATGGTACAAACATTAGTTATGATATCACTCCACTGTACCTGGACACACCTCAAATAGGTTGAGAAAATTTCATCAGATTGTTGAGCATTCAAAGTTTCAAATTAATACCAAAATTTAAACTGTACAAATTTATTGAACACAGCCCTACCAAAAGGGCTTGAGGATACTGGTGGATGATAGGCTGGAAATGAGCCAGCAATTTGTCCTCACTGCCCAGAAAGCCACGCATGTCTTGGGATGCATCCAAAGAAGCATGGTCAGCGAGTTGAGGGAGGTGATTCTGCTCCTCTACTCTGTATTGGTGAGGCCTCACCTGGAGTACTGCATCCAGATGTGGAATCCTCAGTACAGGAGAGAAATGGATTTGTTAGAGCATATCCAGAGGAGGGCCACAAAAATGATCCAAGGGGTGGAACATCTTCTCTATGAAGATAGGCTGAGAGAGATGGGGTTATTCAGCTTGCAGAAGAGAAGGCTTTAGGGAGACCTGAGAGCGACCTTTCAGCATTTGAAGAGGGGCTATAAGGGAGAAGGCTACTCACTCTTTAGCAGGGTTTGTTATGATAGAACAGGGAGAAATGATTTCAAACTAAAAGAGGAGAGATTCCAGTTGGATATAAGGAAGTTTTTTACAGTAATTTTGCTGAGGCACTGAAACATCTTGCCCAGAGAGATGGTGGATGCCCTGTCCCTGGAGACATTCAAGGTGAGGCTGGATGGGGACCTGAGCAACCTGATGTAGCTGTAGGTGTCCCTATTCAGCGCAGGGATGTTGGGCTAGATGGCCTTCAAGGGTCCCTTTCAACAAAAACAGTTCTATAATTCTGTAATTTTCTGATTCTATGAAATATTTGTTACCTGATTGCATTTGCCAAAATGTTTTCCCTTTCATTGCCCTTGAATAGTTTTTGTCTGCACAACTGTATTTATTATTCAGCAATACTTATCAGATACTTCATACAAATAAGTCACTTAAATTATGTTTTGTAGTGCAGATGATTTACATCACCTGGTATTGTGAACACTTGATTGCATGACTTAAAACCAAATGGGAAATAAAATGTATGCCACATGGTACAGCCAATTAGCAAAGTCAGTAATTTTGAAACAGGACTGTATCACAGAGCATTTGTTCAAATATCTATGAATTCAAAAGAACTGTTCAGCTAATCTTTGTAAAACATGTTTTTCATGTCTGAGGATAGAAATGTTTGTCCATTACCTAATCTGATGTCAGGTCTGCAGCTGTTTAAATTCCATGTGATGAGCTTTTATTTATTTGCTTGCTTGCTTGCTTGCTTGCTTGCTTATTTATTTATTTATTTATTTTAAAATCCATTTATTAAGCTCATTAAAGACAAGAAAAGTAGGAAAAACCTACTTCTAATTTTCAAATGGATGTCCCAAAGAATTTTCCAGTAAGCATCCCAACAACTTTGGCTCAGAGCTAAGTGGAGACTCATGGATGTTGACTGAGTTGGTCACGTTTCTACATTGTAGTCCAATGACTTTAACCCTGTATATTCTCATGAAAGCAAGAGCACCATATCACATTGTCTAAAGTGATATAAAATAATTCTGAAAGTTTCCAGTTATCTAACCATTGTCTTTTGTTTTTATTATGAGCAACACATGCTTCCTACCTATTTAAAATGAAGGCTTCTGATTGAGTCATTAGAAGTCAGTAACAATACACAGTGAACTTGAGAAAAAATCTGCAGAGGTTTTGTTTTACAGATTCTTCAGAACATTAATTTCACACCCTGTTCTTTAAGATGTGTTCCCTTTTGTAGCAATAATTATTGAGGATGTGAGTTAAACAGAGTCTGAATCATTTAAGACCTCTACATCCATGAATAATGGTCACCAGTGGCTGTTTCTAAGCTATGTATTTATGCAGTAATTCGAACAATGAAGTCTTGATGTGTTTCTAGAAAATAAACATTAAAGTAAACATCTTGTTCTGTATTGAGATGATTAGAGGAGACATTCAACAAAGATGAGACTTTTGTCAGTCCAGTTAGGAGTTTATTATCGAAAGCTGTTGCAATAACACTGTTATTTCAGTAGATACAGGCTGTTCAAGTTTCCTGGGATTTAAAGGTGAATTCAGGTCGCCCATTACTTTTGCTGTCATTGTATATATGCAGCAATAGGAAAAAGTGGAAAGAGATAAGTGTGCTACAAATAGCGTAGATAAGCATGATAGATATCATTTTAACCTTTCTGTATGAAAATCTTGTTCTCCTTATGCAAGAATCACATAAACAAGATGGAAGAATAAGCATGGATTTTCCTTTTCCAGCCATACTGCATATGCAACCCTGTTTCTGTAGGATATCCTCTGAAGTCCTCAAACTCCTACACTCTGTGACTTTCCACTGGTTCCTTCAAACACTGGAGATCAAAACCACTAGTGCAAATATGAGGGAAAATGGTGAATCTGCACAATAAACAACTTCTTGAAGTCTGTGCGGGGACTTTTAACAGCTGCAGTTTGTAATGTGAATACTTCCTAATTCAAGTCCAATTTGTGGAAGATGTGTTGAAATTTGTGTTTCAGTGCACACTTCTCTCCATTCTATTCCCAAAGGAGATGAAGGGGCAAAAATGACAGTTTTGCCCTCAAGTTCTCAAAACTGGTAGTAGAATGTTCCTCTTTCCCAACTGTTCCACCACTCAGATCAATTTTTCCATGAAAAATGTTGAAAATTTATTTCCTGTGACATGATAAATAGATTGATAGCTTCTAAGCATACTAACTTTGCTGCTTCATCATGTTAACTGCTCCTTTTTGTTAATTTATTTGCATTTGGTTCTACTTGTAAATATGGGTCAAAAGATATTTATTTTTCTTTCTCTGGTAGAAGCCTTATATACTTTATTCTAGGAAAGGTCTGGTGAATATATGTTTTAAGTGTCTGTGTTATGTAGAAGGCTACAGGACTCATTTCACTGAAAATTTCAATCAGGAAAGTTACAAGCAAGTTTGTATCTGGAGCAGTGTTTGAACTGCATCTTTATTTTGAGATCTCATTTAAGCATCCTCATATACACAAGTGGCCAAATGTGAGTTTTATGGATAATGGAAATGAAGTTTTTTAAGTAAAAATATCAGATTGGAGTTAGTCGTTGCTTTTCAATACATGCAAACAAACTTGAACCTTGTAGGTAATTTTTCATTGAGTCATAGAGGCTTAGTGCAACAAGAACTGAAGTTTGACTATGAAATCTTGGAATGGTCATTTTCCTACGTATTCCCATATAAAGACAGAAGCTCAAAACATCTTGCTCTTTTGGGACCTAGATTTTGTTTTCATTATCAGGTTGTGGTGGCTATATACATCTAGAAAAGATATTAATAAAAAGGTGAAGCATCTGACACTAAGTGGTGATAAAATAGATAGGTTCTTGCAAGAAGATTAGAATATAGAATTGAAATTTACTGAAATTCTGTATGTTATAAGCAGTTTAAAATGAGTATCCCTTCTGGAATATAAAACAACAATGCCCTTTTGTTTGTAGGACCCAGACTGAAAAATTGTTTGAGGTATTAATTTTACCGTTTTGTCTCCTGTATTCAGAATCTTTCTTCCAAAGATAGAATCTAAACAAGGTATTGAGATGAGATACAGGGGGATGCAGCCAATCAACCCCTGTAATCATTGGGGGATACGTTTTGAAAACAGCTTGGTTGCTCAGCTTCTTTCTCTTCTACCCAGTGCACACAGAGTCTGGCAGATGACACATTCGTTCAGCCCTGCACTTACTATCAAACACCTTTCAACAAACACAAGCTAAAACACTCTGCTATAGTAACACTAACTCCTACATCCAGTGAAATGCTATTACAGTTACAGGGAGGGAAAGCATCAGCTGTGTGGGGAAAAGTGTTCCCTCTTCTGAGCGTATCTGCTGTCAGGACGGTTAGGTGTCTAGCATGAGTGTTTGTGCAGACTGCTTTTAGCGCAGCTGGGAGTCCTGCTGCCCGACGAGCCCGTCTGGCTGTGGAGAGCGCAAGCTGACTGACACCCTCTGAGGCTGATGTAGAAACTTTGCTGTAAAACCTGATATAGTTTCTGACACTGATGGGTATGAATTGTGAGAAATGTCAGTTCAAGCCAAAAAGCTACCAGTGAAATAGCATCCGCCAAACATATTCCCATGATACCATGGAAGACTTTAGCAGCCTTGATTTTCTTGACATGGAAGCAGGTAACTAAAGGTCTCGGCGTAGCTTCAGTCACATTATTTTCAAACAGTACTGGAGAGGCTGTATCCTCATTTGCAGAGTGCATTTGCACCCCTAATGCAGAAGAAGGTTGGTTTTCTACTGTCAGATATAAGGAATATAATGCATTTATATATGCATGTACTAGAGCATATATGTGTGCTTGATTTTAGCGTAGAAGTATGTGGAAGCAGAACATCCAGCAAACTTATATTATCTTTCATCATCTCACTTTTCTGAAGTCATTAATTTGACTTCTCCATTAAAGGTTACAGACAGATGCACATTCAAATAATTAAGTATTTTATTTCTGCCTCAAAAAATGAAATTTCATCTTCTAAATTTCAACTCTTTTGGACTAACAGGCCTAAGACCAAACATGATGCTATATATATATATGTGCAAAAAGAATACCTAACATCAGAATTTTGCCTTCTGATGGATGTGAGATAAAAGTTGGCAAGATAGTTTTCACCGAAAGCTTTTAAAAAACTGCTTTTTTTTTTTTGTTTGTTTCTGAATTTAGTTTGCCCTTTGCTTGATTGCATTTTTCTTGCACAAGAATACTGAGGCATTGGCTCCTGACTTGTTCTGACACCAGCAGACAACGTTCATGAATGCCTCTGCTTTATCAAAAATGTTTACTCAAAAAAGGACTAACAGATTCTATCTAGTGACATTTTAAGTTATCTTTTCCCATCACTCATTGTTACTGTTGCTTTTTAAGAGTAGAGCTCAAGGCTTCTTTTAAAATACTACTACTGCACCTGAACAGGTAGATTTCTAAAGATAAAAACCTGACTTCACATGTAAAAACTAAAGACAAATAGTCCTCAGAAGGCGTTTGAAAGTTCTCTTCTCTACAGGTAATACCTTTCCTGGTAAGTGTTTTTGTTACCTCTGTTCCTTACATACAGCACACTGTAGAATGGCACAAGTTTTACAGTTAGTTTGAAGACATATAGCACTTAGCAAAATTGCAGGTCATTTATCAAAACGGTCATAATAATTTTTATCAGAAGACTGTCTGTTTAATGGTGTAGTTATAGTAAAAATCTAAAACCAACAGAGATATTTAGTTTGATTTTTAATAAGGAATTATTTTTTCAGCTGCTCAGGGCATCATGTCAGGTCTAATAAGGTGTGACATTAAATATTACTGTCCATCAGAAATTTGCCATTCTCATTCTTTGAGCAGTACTGAGTTGTGAGATAAAAGTAGTAGGATTATCATTATTAATGAATTTTCTGACTCACCTTGGATGAGCAAGTTAGGAGCTATTTCTCCTAAATTTTTTACAGAAATGCTTTAAAAGATCAAATGAAGATGAAGGTACTACGTAGTACTTTTCATGGGACTCATGACTCTGATTCTTCTCTTGGAAATGTCTTCTAGGATTAGCTGCTCCATCACCTTCCTAGGAATGAAGTGAGGCTGACTGGCCTGTAGTTCCTCAAATCCTCCTTCTTGTCCCTGAAGGCAGGAATGACAGCTGCTTTCTTCCAATCCTCAGGAATCCTCCTGATCAATCTGACCTTTCAAAGATAATTGAGAGTGGCCTCACAATTACACCAGCCAGCTCCCTCAGCACTCAGAGGTGCATTCAGTCAGGCCCCATGCACCCGCTTCCTGTGTTCAGTTTGTTTAAATATTCCCTAACCTGAGCCCTCCCAATGAAGGTAAATCTTCTTTGATCAGATTTTCCCACTAGTCTCAGGGGCCTGTGATTTCTGAAGGCCTGAGTCTCTTCGGGTGCAGGAACAGGGATCCCACTACTGGCTTTTCTCCCTCTTCTCTGGATTCACCATACCACAGTCACTGCAGCCAAGGCTGCCCCAAACCTTCACATCACTGATGAGCTTTTCCTAGTTTTTAAGTATGAGATACAGCAGAGCACAGATTATTAGAGAGTGTCCAAAGGAGGGCTACAGAGATGATGAAGAGTCTGGAGGGCAAGGTATATGAGGAGCAGCTGAAGTCCCTGGGTTTGTTCAGCCCAGAGCAGAGGAGCTGCCCGTTTCTTGGAGGAATAAAGTTCACTGAATCTGTGGGACTAAACCTGTGTTTCTGATGCTGACCATTCACTAGAGCTAGAGTCACAACCACATTTTGTAGCTAATGTAGCTAAGAGTGCATTCTCATCCCTGTCACATGTGGTTGGGCTTCACACCAGTCTGCCTTGAACATAGGTCTGTGGATGCAAAACAAAACCTAAACTCCTCTGATACTATGCCATGAGAGACCTTCAGGGAGTATCTTTATTTGTTGGCATTTCTTTTTAAACGTTATTTTCACTGCTTTATGCTGTAATAGTTTTTACAGGGTGCCTTACCATAATGTACTGTGACATTTGGATTTCTCTTGCAGCAAGTATCTTCATGAAGTTTGTTACTAATTCTTAGTTGCATCTATTTATTTTTAATTCATGGCTTATTTTGAAATAAACTGACTTCACTGACTGTGTGTAGACAATATTTTGGCAGAATAACATGACATTTTAATACTTTTTCCCTTAAACTTTCTCAAGTAGTTGGCATAAGCCAACTACAGAGTTTTTCAAAGTATGCTAATAATGTGACTAGCTTTTTTCAAGGCACAAAAATGTGAAAAAAGAAAAGAGCACGTTGTCAGTAATATATGGTTAGACAAATTATTTCATTAATTCAGAAATGCCTAAATTACAGTGTTTGGATTTTGTGACCTCTCATCAGGTTCTAAAGGTTATCTATAATTGAAACCCTGGCTTTGTTCTCACTGTATTGATCCTGTAGTTTAAAAATACATCCTTATAAACCACTAAGATGCTTGATTGCGTGTCATTTAATATATCTTTTGATGTTCTGAGTGTGGCCACTTCTGAAATGAGTTATTTTTGAGGAGGCATTGATTTCTGTAGTTTGACTGTAACTGCAATACTAGATTTTGGCCACTAAGTGTCAGACACTGAATAATCTTTTGACATGGAGGTTTTTTTCAGCTTCTTCACTTCTTCCTTTTTCCTGCAGGATAATGACAAAAAGACAAAGTGGTTATAATTCTTCTTGGCCTGTGCTTAACCTGGAAAATATACTGATTATTTAATAGGTTAAATACCATCGCTGAGAGATACTTGAGCTTGATTTAGGAAAACTTTGCATTACAACTTGTTCTACGTGTTATATGAACTATAGAATCACATAGATTAGCTGATCAGTTAAGAACAAGAGTTGGATTTTACCGATAAGAGGCTCAAATCCTGCTTGTGGTACAGCTGCTACAGGATTCTTCCTCAAAAGCAGAGAATAGCCTAAACTGTATCTAAGGTTTATTCTGAAATGATGAGATAAGGAAACTCTATATTGTTTGGTGACTGTCTCTAAAGCAAGTTAAGGGTCTGTAATCTGTGCTAGAGAGGTTAGCTGGGAGCTTTGTGAGCTTTCTTGGTGCAGAGACAATTTAAACAACCAGTAATTTTACTAATTTATTACAGTTTCTTTTTCCTCCTCTAGCTACTGAAAACTACTCAGAAAAAAAAATGTTGAAGTATAGACAAGAAGTTATAGTACTATTGTTGCTAAGTTGGAGAGCTCAGCATCATGAGAATTTCACTGAGGCAATGCTTAGTAATCATGAGGTAACTGTCATCTTTGCATCGACATTAAAAGACACAGTTGTGGCACACTTCAACCACTGAAGATGGAGCTGCCAGCAATACTCCGTAGCTGAGATTCTCTAGCACTTTCAGTTATAAGACTCTGACTTTCAGCTGGTAATAGCTGCTGAACTTTCTCACCTTGTCTTGCTTTCTTGCTTCTTCCTTTCAAAAGTGCCACACTGCAATGCAAAATAAATAAATAAATAAATAAATTGTAAAAAGATAAACACAAGATAAATAAATGGTAGGAAAGAAGTAACTTGGAAAAAAATATTGTTTGGAATAGCTAGTAGAGAACAAAGTCCTGAGCTAGCCTATGGCAAGGAAAGACTGGCCCTAGCAAAGGAAGTAACAGGTGAAAGAGAGCAGATAGAAGGGGCATGGACGATAGAAACAATATTTAGCTGTGCCTAAAGTGAATATGAAACCCTCAATTTTGCTTCAAAACATGCAAAGGGAATAATACAGTGCCATAAAGTGAAACTTAGAGCAGGAATTTGCCTGTGCAGATTTAATTCAATTGCTAACTAGTATGAATACTCTAATTGCAAACAGTTAATGGTTTGTTTGTAAGATCATCTCAGAAATATCACATGGACAAATCAATGATCTCTGTTTCTACTACAGAAATGAGATGTTATGCTGTGGGAATCATATGTATGAAAATTATCTTCATTTTATTCTACTGCATTATGCTTGGAAAGCTACCTGAAGAATAATCAACTAAACTGGACCCCAATACTCTGTTCCTCAGCCTACCTTCTGTGAAGTGCCTTTGCTCATATCTCCAGGGTATGCTGATGAGACAAATTCATAATGTGTATGGACTAGTTGCTGTGAAATGACATCATCACAGAAACATCCAAGTAGCAATAAATGACTTCATATTCAATGGAAGATTGGGCTGTGGCAGTGCCCAAACCTTCCTTTGAGAGAAGGTACATGGAAAAGTTCAATACAACTTTTCACATCATCTATTTTGCATGCTGCGTGAGCCTACAGCATGATGCTGCGGTCATGTCACAGTATGCCTAACTCTGTGTTACACAGTGGAGCATTTAATCTCACAACGCTTATTCACAGAGCAGTTGGATGAAACTTGGACAATTTTCTTTCTTTCTCTTGTAAAATATGGAATGCATGGATTTTCTAAGTTTGAATTTCTTCTATGACAAATTTTAACATCACAGCCCAATTGTGGTAAGTTACTTTCTGCCTTCCTAAGAATAGGCTGTTGATCAATTTACTGCCCAGTGAGGGCAAATGTTTTGGACAAAGATCTCTTCAGTAGGGATCTCTCTTTCCTTCTTATTATCAAACAGTAGATGGGCCTATTTTATAAATACAGTCTTTAAATTTTAACTTGGTTAATGTAGCACTTTTATCACATTTTAGTCCATTGCAAATCTGATCACTTAAAAATTACTCACTAAGGCACACTTGCTTCTAAGAAATATGAGTAATGTTCCATTAGGAGGGTTTAATAACAAAACCTAGAGATTTCACTGAAGAAGAAATAGTCTGAGCTGACCTGGGAATGCTGTGACAAATAATGAAAGTTGAAGGAAATCTAGTGAGCTTATTAATTATAGGCCTCAAGTCAGCAAGAAAGAACAGAGAGATTTTACTGAGCTGCATCCATCTCTCTGAAGGGAAGAATTTTCTATACAGTTTGCCCCTCACCTGGAGGGCCAATGCCCTAACTTTCATTAGGTTGGTTTGCTGATCTCCTCTTCTTCAAGTCCATTCGTATTTTACTTTAACTCTTTGTAAAGAAGACTTGCTTGTCAGTGCATAAAAGAATGCAAAAACTTCTAAGCCATCATCTAACTTGAGTGGTGATGCAGTTCATGTGCTTGTTGCAGTGGATGAAATGGAAAGGAGGGGAGTGGTCCAAAGGCAGAGGCAAATGACTTAGATTTTTGCATGTCCAATTCAATATCTGAAAATGAATTGTAATGCTTGATGGCTTATGATCAAATCTGTTTTCAGTGGGTTACAGAACTAATACCAAAAAGCTTTCAATTTTCTTCTGGTTGGGCTAGGCAGGATTCAGCATTACATGGATGCAGATGGCTTTTGGTTCTGGTGCACAACATATTGGACCCTCCTAGCAAAACAGAACTCAGGATTTTGGTGGTCTGGAAAAGGTGATTGAGACCACTGTCCAGATGGTGGCACACTTACATTGGGTGTGGGGAAAGTCTTCCTTGGCTCCCCCATTCCATAAACATCACATCTGGATTGAAGTTCTATTGCTCTCTGTAGGGTTGCCTGTGTCTGTGTGAGCAGAGAGCACTTTTTGGAGATGGAGATGCAAATAGTTGAAGCAGTGAATATAATAAACTCTAATCAATTTAGTCAGGACTCTACTGGATTCCATAGACTATTTCTAAGAGATCTCAAAGGAGAGTTTAAGTAGGAAGCTTTGTTGCCCAGAGCCTTGACAGAAGTTAACACCTCTCGCTGAAAAGTTCAAGTGAAAAAGGATGAAAACTGCTACATCTAAACCACAGATGAGTGGGTCTGGAGAAGGAATAGCTAGAAAAAAAAAGCTTTACAAACTGCTATGGAAGACGACAAGCTTAGAAAACTCCCTACTGCTCTTAAAATAACTGTGACGGTGTTTATTTCAGTCTTCTAGTAATTGTGAAACTCATGATGATGATGTTTAGCTAGTTACAGTTTTTGTCTTGTAACAAAAAACAAAACCTAATACTTTGTTCTGTTGATTGCAAATGTACTCCTTGTGATGGCAAGAATTATGGGTAAAAGAATTCAGCCTATAGTGAATCCATGTGGCATGGTTTTCTCTCTTTGATAGGTAAGTGACCAATTGAAGTTGAAAGGCTCATCTGATGTTAAAGAGCAGGGCAACTGGAAGTGCAGGGGATAAAAGGCAGGGAACTTGCCTTGCAGTGCCCTGTGTCTTGTCACAAGGCCTTATAGCTGTGAGCTGTCCACATGTAAGACAAGAAGATAAGGATAACATATATGTTGTCTAAGCAACTTGAATGGCTTCCTCCTGCAGACATGCATGGTGATATCACTGAACTGTGATGCAAGGGGGTAGGTTACTATTTTTTTTAACTCTATCTCTTCATGGTGCAAATAAGATCAAGTTCCCAAATAAAAAAGATGTCTATTATTAATACCAACTCAGGAATAATATGAGTGGGCACTAAAACTCATAAAAATTAGAACAGTTTCAAGAATCTTTGTGAGATCAGAAAATTTATAAAATTAATTCAGGTTCTCATTTGACTATTAAATATTTTATAATAAAAATTAAATATGTTAACAGCCTCTCAACAACCTCTGCTCACATTTAGCAACCAGTATCAGTTCTTTCTTTTAGTAAGTTAAACAGCTGAAGATGAGATACCATTTGGCAGGAAGCTTGTAGCTCACAAGTTTTTATCAACACGAAGTTCCTATTTACCAAGATTATCAAATTTTAATTTCCATTTACAATATATTCTGCCAATTTTTGTAATACAGTCCATGCCTGAGCAAAGGTAATGTGCAGAAATACTGCAAAGTCATTATGAAATACAATCAGCCAGACAAGGTAGGGCAAAAAATGCTGTCAGTTAATTTGAATGGAAAAATATCTATAATGGATTGAAATGTAATCAAGTGTTTGAGATAGTTCTGTTTGGAAAGGGCAGATGATTCTCACTAAGAATTGCTTCATTTCAAAATCTCTGCCAAATCATCCTGCTGGAAAGATAGAGCCACCTGGCAGTTCTGAATGGCTGCTGAGGGTGGCTGCAAGCCAAAAAAATTGCCAGACGGTGGCGATTAGTTTTAAAGAAGTTGGCCTATGTCATTTCTTCCTTACACAATGCCCTCATATCCCTCAAGCAGGCAGATTCCTGTAGGTATATCAGGAGGGACACAGATCCTTTGAAGTTGGCTGGTGAGGATGCTCCTGCATCAGCATTTTTCATCTCCAGAAGGTAACATGGCAAACGACACAGCTGTTTCCAGGTATCTCCTTTCTTTTTGCCTTCCAGTTTCCACCTCATAAGCGTTGAGAGGCAGAGGTTGTGCATAGCTGCCTATCATTAGTGTAGTGTAATTACTCTTCCGATGATGTTGGAGTCCTTCTGTAGCTGATGATAACAGAGTGATCCATGTTCCTGGAAGGAAACACTGAGCTGATAAATTATATGCACTTCTTATTAACAAATCTTTTTTTTCCACACTTCACAGGCTGGGCCCATTTTTGTCAAGCAAAATGAGTTCTATGTTTTAGCTTGTAAACTAGCACAATGCTTCTCATCAGAAAACAAGCAAACAAACAAACAAAACCCCGAAAACCAACAACAACAACAACAAAACCAAAACAAAAAAACCAAAAACATTGTTCATAGTTAGATTAGTTACCATTCTTAAAAGATATCCATTCTCTAGATGTAAGCACTACATCTAGAGATACATCGTTTAGTTTTGAATGCAACTCAAACAGAGAAAGAGTTTGTCCTGACTGTAGTGTTGACACAGCTTTTAACAGCAAAGCAGGAACTCCAATAAACTATCTGGGTATAGAAAGTGAATGAGCTTTTTGCTTCACAACTGATCCCTTCAAGTGAGTGGAATGGGGAAACTAGTGATCACATGTACTGAATATATGATCAGATAGAAGTTTTCAGTCTTTGGAACGGACCCTTCACAAAGTAATACGTTAACATATCTGTATTATTTTTCAGATTGCAAGTATCACACAATCTTAAATCTTTCTTTTGGTTTTGCTACCATTGGTCTGTTTGACTACCACTGATGTAGGTCCTGATCTACCAGTATCACATAGCCACAGAACTGTAGGGGTAGGATGGACCTACGGGGATCATCAAGTCCAATCTTCCTGCTAAAAGTATAGATACATATTTACCCTCAATATATTGAAACGCTTAGCAGTTATGTTTAGATAGAAATACACGAGTTCAGAAATGTTTCAGGGAGGACTTCTTGTCTTTGTCATGCATTTTAATGCAATGTTACCCTTACTTCTGCTGTGTTCTGTGTTACGTAGTGGATGGGAACAATGGCAGGGATAAACATGAATAGTAGTTTATTCCAGAAATAGTCCAGTATTATCAGTAGGAGTATTTTTTGGCATAAATAACTGCTCAGCCTAATTTAATAATGACTTGACCTAGTCAACAAGAGCTAAAGAGACAATTCTAGAAGTGATATGATATTCAGTGTAAGTGAGAGTGGCAGATCCTGATCACTAGCAAGAGGCTCTGTATTGTCTATTTTAACCAGAAAATCAGCCTTAGGTTACTCAATTATGGAACTAACTTCAGTGAATAAAGTGGTCTATGGATAGAAGACAATTTTCATAAGCGCTCTGTCTTGTTATACAACAGGTGCATGAACTGTGCATTTCCTTTTCATATTTACAAGCATCTGAATTTACACATAAAACTTCTAGTGAGAAATGTGCAATTTCTTGTCTAAAACAGGAAGGGCACAGGCTTTCAGTGTAAGAGTGAGGGAGTAGTATGCGTGTAGTTGCATAGCTTGTGAGATGGTATTACAAGGGCTGAGGAAGTTGCTGGTGTGATTCTGGAATGGAGTATTGTTTATTAATACTTGTTTCTTGTGAAATAAGGGGTTGCTTTTTCAGGCTGTGTTGCTTAGAAAGGAAACCAGTTTACACTCTTGGCCACACTTTTGCACTTGCTTACCTTTCAGTTCTCTTCTGAGGGGTTTGTTTATGGGTTTCTCAAAGATCTTTCTGTACTTGACACTCTTTCCCATCATCAGCTTGTTCAAAAGTTCCTAGCATATGGTGATCCATCTCTCCATAACCCCTGTAAGGCACATTTGCCTGTACCATCTCTCTAAATGCTGCAGAGATGAATAACTGTTGCCATAGTTGGCACGTGTGAGCAGACCACATGGAGCAAAGAGAACAGAGGAATCAGAAAGTTGATATGCTCTAAAGCTATAGCAGTACACAAAGCCATTCTTAGCTATATCTCCATTGTGAATACTTCCCAGTGAAAGGGCTTACGTGCCACAGATTATGTACTTATGTGCTTACTTTGTGGCAGGACATTCTTTCCTTAGCAAATTTCTAGGTTTGATAATTCACATATTGCATAATGCGCTCACACAAAATACCAATTAATAATCTAGATCATAAATGGAGAAGGAAACAGAATTTTCACTCAGCCTTTAAATGGCAAGTCTCTTTAAATGGCTTGACCAACACCTCTCCAAATTCACCTTGAAGTTCTGGGGGTTTTAGCTCACCTCCTGTGTGGGGCCTTGGCACTCAGGGGCAAGTTTTGCTGGACTTGAGTGTAAATGAGACTCAGTCCTGCTATTTGTGTATTACTGAAAGTTCTTTCAAAACTGCTGTGACAAGTGGAACGGCACCATTATAAAGCAAGAATTTTGGGAAATGTGCCTTTGGAACTTTTTAGGAAGGAGGAGGAGAGACCATCTGTTTTGCTTGTCACAATTCTTGTTTGTTTAAGATGTGAATTGCCAGAAATGTGGAAAGATTGGGTACAACGACAAGTGATAGAGTAATTTTCACACTGGACTTATGGGAAGCATGTGTTGTCCATCTGTGTGATTCTCATTTTATGCAAATTTAGGGATATAGTCTTATGTCTAATTGTCCAAAGGTAGTTCTGAACATTCAAATGGAGGAAAGATATCATGCCATATCGTCAGTAGACCTTCCTTTGGCTCTGTAATACACCAGTGCAGAATGCTGCTTGCTTGAACTACAAATCATAATAAACATTTATATTTAGAATCCAATAAAATAATGTTCCAGGGTCTGCAAAACACTTCAGACCCATGCTTGGGTTTTCCTGGAAGTGGAAGAAGATGCCAGCACTTTCCTGACCCTCCTAAGCAGGTGTTACTCATTGTGATTCCTGCTGGTTTGTAATGATAGAGGAATACTGAAGGAAGCTGATGTGAGTCTTTGTTCTAAAAACAAACAAACAAAAAAACACATCTGTGTGTACTTAAGGCTCATTCAAGGAGTATCTGAGCTTCTGCAAAGAGGTTTTGATTTAAGGTTTGTTTTTGGAAAGGAAAGTGTTTGTTTTTTTTTAAAAAATTACATTCGCAGAGGGTGATGGAAGATTTACCTGTAACACGTTGCTTTTCTCAGAGATGGTGAAAATAATGCTTTTCCTTATCTCTCTTAAGTGTTTTGAGTGAAAAGCTCTCAAAATAATTTTTTTTTTCTCTCTTTTTTTTTTTTTTTTTTTTTCCCTTGAGCTCATTATATGTCTATAAACTGCAAAACAGTTCTGTGCTTTTTAAACTCAGTATTGCAACTGGAAATTTGACTAAAAATATTTCCTAATTCCACCATAATTGAAGTGGAAATGTTCTGAATTTAGAATAGACTTTTTGAGACTGTTCTGTCAAGAAATGCTTTAGTGCTTGAATCATTACAGTAAAGAAGACAAAAGGGATCCAAATAGAGTGAAAATGAGATTTGGTTTGGAATTCTTACTAGAGATTCTCATTAAATGTTTTTGCTCATGCTAACACTTTCAATGGTACCATGCCAGAAGTGACCAAGGTTTAGGTTTATGTCATGTCAGTTACTGAAACCTCTTAGCCAAACACTGTGACTTAACATTCAGGCTTTTCTATTCCCTTTACTTTCATCTTCATTGTTGCTTTTCGGATGATTTCAAGACAATTCTCATTTGTGACTTGGAGCCCCCAGTACAAAAAATAAAGGGAGCTGTTGGAGAGGGTCCAGAGGAGAGCCATAAAGATGATCAGGGGACTGGAGCACCTCCCCTATGAAGACAGGCTGAGGGAGCTGGGCTTGTTCAGCCTGGAGAAAAGAAGGCTGTGGAGTGACCTCATTGCAGCCTTTCAGTCCCTAAAGGGAGCCCATAAACAGGAGGGGAGTCTACTCTTTGAAAGGGTAGATAACTGCAGGATGAAGGGAAATGGTTTTAAGTTGAGGGAGGGGAGATTTAGGTTGGATGTCAGGGGGAAATTCTTTACAGAGAGAGTGGTGAGGTACTGGAACAGGCTGCCTAGAGATGTTGTGGATGCTGCGTCCCTGGAGGTGTTCAAGGCCAGGTTGGATGGGGCCCTGTGCAGCCTGGTCTAGCATTAAATGGGGAGGTTGGTGGCCCTGCCTGTGACAGGGGGTTGGAGTTTCATGATCCTTGAGGACCCTTCCAACCCTGGCCATTCTGTGATTCCATGATTCTGTGACTTCAGAAATACTCTATTTCATTGCATGGTGCATTGTTAAAGCAGGAACAAACAAACAAGAAGGCAACCCCCCTTTAATAAACAGTAATATAATGTTGGTAATTGATAAAGGCCCAAGAAGGAATAGAGTTGCAGTAGTGACTTCTTGCAATCTGGCTGTCTTTTGGCAGAAGGTCTGCAGGGTTTGTGAACAGGATAGAAACCTTTCCCATGTGCAAGGCCTGAGGGTCATCTCTGTGACTGCTGAAATTGGAAAGAGTGTCTCTTTGTAAACTTGTGAAGTACTCAGTATGCTCTAATAGAGTTCAGAAGCCTTTAGCGATATGAAACTAAAACAAAGTAGGAGAAATGGATGTACTCAGGGAAGACGGAGCAAGGAAGAGAAATTGGGAAAGTAAATCAGTTTTCTTTAGGTCTCATATGGTGAAGGGGTGGAAGGAAAAGAAGCTGCATCCAGCAGAACAGGAAAGAGCAGACAGGAAACAGCTAGAAATCCACATTTCATGAATGAATATGCCCTTTGTGTACTGAGAAAGAGAATGAAGTGGACAAAAGCAGACCATTATTTGGAGAGTGGTCTGGGAGAGGAAGAAGGTATGATGCCTTCATTCAGCTAGTGGGATTATTTAATGGGTAGGGTAGCTGGCTTTCAGAAGGTAGAGAATGGAGAAATGTTTCAAATCTTTACTGGCAGGAATATCTATCAAAGTGATGATGAGAATCAAAGATAGAAGAGAAAGAAAGGGAGGTGTTGGGGTGGCAGAACAAGAGAGATGTTCCTGTGCTACTCAGGATGGGTGGAATCAAGGAGGAAGTGCATTCTTGTGAGACAATGTTTTCTCTCTATGTGTTAGAAACTGAGCTCTGCGACAGCCTCCTACAGTAATGAATCTATTACCTGGAGAAAGGACTGCTCCTGACTTACCTCAAGAAATTGGGAAGTCTTTTTCTGTTTCTTTTTCTTTCCTAGAGTACTTGTTAAGTGCATCACTGTGGTGGCATGTGGGTAAGTACATTAAAAATTACAGGATTCTTGAATATTTATGATTGGAGCTATATATAGTAAGTTATCTGAATATGGTACAACTGAGTGTTTAAAAATTTTAAATGGAACAATAAAGCACATTATCGATGTAGCAAATGCATTCCAGATCCAGAAGAAGCAGCTTCATAACACAAATTTATTTTTTTCTTGTTATCAGTGAATGCAAAATGTATCAAAAGTTATCTCTTAAATCTGATGTTATACATTCCGAGTTTCCATCAGTTCTCAGGAAAGAGAAATTAATACCTTTGACTGTGGCAGATATATGGTAAGTAATGACTTATTAATGTCTTTGATTAACAAAAACTTTCCATCTGGAGGAAAGAACTGCAGTGTTTGTTCCATTTCCTACTTTTTTGAATCATATAAAGATATGCTTAAACTATAGCTGATTCACTAAAAGAAAAGAATTTTATTTGGATGCTTTCATCACGCATTACATTTTTTTATGCAAAACAAGCACGAAATACCACACATTTGAATAAACGACTTGTAGCTCTCTGTGTTTTCTGCTTGTATGTTTTAATCAAAAAATCTCAAGCAAAATGTTGCTATGTTACTGCTTTGTCTTTGTCTGCTTGCCTTCAACAGGACTAATTATTTCCAAAGCCGCACCATGCTCATGCCACACTACAATATGCTGTGTACATGTGCCCTAAGCGAGTTAGCTGAAGCATCTCTGCACTGTAAACTGATTTAAGAAAACAGTAAAGAAGAGGTACAGCTCCTCCATTCCTCACTGAAAATATTGTGGAATTTACAACAATTTCAGAAATTCTTGCGTGTTGCTGGAGGTGGTTTCAGTTTTCACACCAGAAGTAATTTAATTTCAGCACTTAAAATCCAAAAAGCTCCAACATATTGCTAGCGTGCAAAAATTCCATGTGTGCTAAAAAACAACAGCATATGGTTGGGTGGGGTGTGACCAAAATGAACATAGTTATCACATTGTGAACTTTCTTTTTACAGACTTGATTAAATAAGTGTGGGGGGACATCTAGGACAAGAACCTGGAATCCTCTTAGAGTCTGCTTTTGCAAATGTTGTGTGGTTAACTGAAAGGTTCATCTTGCATAAACTGTGGCTTAAAATAGGAGACTGACATTTCATCTGAACATGAGGAAGATATATAAAAGAAAGGTAAAAAGAAGGTGGGATGTCTATGGAGCAAACTCTTTGAGAGGACAGAGCACAGGCTGGAGGAAAAATTCAGTCCTCCCTGTTTACTATTAGAAGATAAATAGATTATTTGCTTTTTCAGTTGCAGCCTATTGCCTGAGCTTGCATTGGGTAGAATGGGCTTTAAGTAGGTTTATTTGTTGGGACTGTATATTTCATGATATTTAAACATTGTGTGCAATTCTTCTCAACATAGTTTAGTGCTGAAGTAATTGTGGGCACAGATAACTCATCCATCTGTGATAGTTACTGTATATCCAAAGGCAGTTTTTTGACTCACATCTTCCTTCTGTTGAGTCCAATGGTGCTTGAGACCTACTCGTATAGGTGCATCTGAAAAGTGAGTAGGCCAAAATCAGAAATACTTATGGAAACCTAGACCTAGATGCTTGACTTATCCTTCTGAATCCCTGGTGGCAAGGTTGAAGCCCTTTTAAATTACACCAAAATCTTGGAAAATTGATAATAATATGCAGTTGTTTTGCACATGTATTTGGTTGTACTCACCTAACTCTCAGGTTATTGTTAGTGCAGGCTGTTTACTTACTTCGCTTTACTCTTACATGGAATTTTTTGTATGTGCCCTTCTTGACGCAGTGACAACTCATGAAGCAGAATACTTATTTTCTGGCACATTAATTGCTATTATATCTGGCATTTAGCAGTTGATTACAACAGTAGCCCAACTTTGCCAGGTGGGGTCTCCTTGCAGGCTGCTTTACCATCATGTTCTTGGCAATCTGCATGACCAACATTGTTTTCTTGTGGACAGCCAGGGAAGATGTCTTATTGTCTGTATTCCCAGTCAAACTAGATGAATTCTGCTGTGGAGGCCAAGCATCATCACCAGGCCAAGTGAGCTGTACCATGAAAAGTGTGCTTTTATTTCCTGAACACCAGTCTGTCAGGCTATTAAATGTGGGGAAAAAAAAGAAAAAAAAACCCAAACACACAAACAGTACTATTTTCTTTTTTTTAATAGTTGACTTCCCTTCCAACTCTCTAATCTCTCTGATTTATAATGGAAAATATTTTCTCATCTTATGCTGTTCCTCTAGTCTTTTCAAGTGAATAGTCATCCTTGTGCAGTATTAGTGATTAGTACAAGTAAAAGCTTGGTTCACTTCTCTTTATGTTCTTACAAAGTGGGTATTAGAAACAACAGTATGACATTTCACATTAAAGGATAGTTGCTTCAAAGTTGTGGCTTTGGGAAAAAAAAAAAGTTTAGGCAGAATTTTACCTGGAAAAGGTTGTGTTAATTAATTAAGTCCGAGACAAAGCAACTCTTTTAGAATAAAACTCAAGTTGCTCTGTGGAACAACAGTGCCTGTCAACATATGACAAAGTCTTCATATCTCGAGGGGAGGATCCAGTTGATACAACAAAGCGTCAATCAGGATGTAGAGCTGCAGGAAGTTAACTCATGCGTACTCTAGGATTGTCCAGATCAGTTGAAGGAAGTGCCAAAAGAGGTTATCCTTCATCACCAGTTGAGAGATGAGGTATATATGAAAGACAAGACAGCTTGAAGGGCCCTGAACGGTAATATCAGGAGATGTTCCCTCAAGAGATAGAGACATGCTTCATGTCCTTGTATAGTCATTTGATGTGAAAATACTAAATAAAACATTCAGAACCCTCAGGAGGGCATTTCACCATGGATCTCTCAATTGGGAATTATCCAACCTTTTAGCAGGTGCTGGGCCCTGCCTGAAAGTGGCATCATAGATGTCTCCTGAGCCTTCCCAGTAAGCTAGTAATGTATCTGCAGCTTGCCAGATAGTCTATCATAGGCTGTCAGCCACGGCTGGGAGGAGGGATGGCAGTCTCTTTTGTTCCCATGTCAAGCATGCAGAGAAAGGACTCCTACATAGATAGTTCAAGTGGAAAGAGCTGCTGAGTTCTCATGTCTTATCTTAATGTAATTAACAAATTTTAATATCTTGCATGCTGGTGGATGAATACTGCCTACTGACAGTCAGAGAAATAGAAAAATGCTAAAAACATCACTGAAAATATGATGATTATGCCAGAACAAGTTGAAAGACCTGTGTTTTGATGCCTATGCCAGAACAAGTTGACCCCCTTTGTGGGGGGCCATGGGCTTATAAACTCCTATAAAAGGGCATGCTAGCTTGATTGCTCTAGTCTTGATCTTTTCAGTAAAAAACAGTACTACGAATTCTTTCAATTATGTGATAGGGAGGGATTTTTCCCTCTTTAATAACCCCAAAGCTCCTGGCATTGTGACTACATTAGAAACTGAAACTTCTTTTAAAGATGACTAAACATTTGAATTGTATGCTGAAAATCCTATAGGTGTAAAAGGCCAGACAGTTGATCAACACCTCTTTCTTTTCCCCTGCAAATTCATGTCTCACTACTTCTGGGCTAATATCAGGAGCCTTATTCATAGGTTCTGAGTATTCCAGTTGACTATACTTTGGCTTCAGTATCACTCAGCATACTGCAGAATTACTCATGAATTCCATAAGAAAGAACTTGTCTTGGAGATTTTGTCTCTACTAAACTAGCTGGTGTAGCCAGAACTGTAGAAACATCATAGAATCATAGAAATGTTCAGGTTGGAAAAGACCTTAAAGATCATTGAGTCCAACCGCAACCTAACCATACTACTCTAGGGCAGTAGTTTAGGGTAGTACGGTTAGGTTTAGGGTAGTATGTCACTAATATCCTTGCAGACAAACTCTCTAATTACTCTTGCCTGCTCACACACTGCCACTGCCACACTTTGGTCCCGGGCCATATCAATTTGTAATTTCTAGTTGTTCTGAGTCTGCTTAGCTCTGGCTCTAGGTTGATATTGGAGATGGTAACAATCTAGCACCGATCTGTTTTGCCTTCCTCCCTGCCGCCTTGTCCCTAGGGGAATACTCGTGTTTATGATGTCATGGAGGTAAATAAGGGTTGATCCTGGGGACTCCCTTTGAATCGTGCCTGCTTTCTGGCTGCGTGTGCGTGGTTTTCCCTGCAAGCGACAGGCACACGGCCGAACCGAACCGTGCGGTGCCGGGTAGCGGTCACTAGATGGCACCACACGACCGGGCTGGGAGCTGCGAAGCGGCGGCCGCCCCGGAGCTCCCCCTCCTGCCGCTCCGCTTCGCCGCGCTGCTTTGTCCCGGCTCGGTGCGGAACGGGGCTTGTTACAGCGATGTCTATCAGCGGGGGCATCTTCAGAAGAAATATGCTGTTTCTGCACCCGGGTCGGACTGCTTTAGGAGGTTTACTTAAATATTATTCAGAAGATATAATGAGAAAAGCCAGAGAGGATATTTGCACTGTCAAAACATTTTCTTGCTTGCAAGGGGGAATGGTTTTAAACTGAGACAGGGCAGGTTTAGGTTAGATATTAGGAGGAAGTTTTTCACCCAGAGGGTGGTGACACACTGGAGCAGGTTGCCCAAGGAGGTTGTGGATGCCCCATCCCTGCAGGCATTCAAGGCCAGGCTGGATGTGGCTCTGGGCAGCCTGGTCTGATGGTTGGCAACCCCACCCAACGTGGGAGAGTCAAAACTAGATGATCATTGTGGTCCTTTTCAACCCAGGCCATTCTATGATTCTATGATCTGACAGTCTGTATCCTGCTGTATAGCCCCTTTAATTTGGATCAGGAGCACTGATGTGACCGTGACCTTACAATACTTCGGTTCACATCAAGGAGTAATCTCACAGGGCATGAATTGGACTTTTTAGGGTGAGACCAAGAAGTCTTTCTGGAAGCACAGAAGAAAAACTCACCAAACACACAGTTTCTGTTAAGGCATTCAGACCTCAGGAGAATATTGGAAGCTGAAGCACTTCCCTGACCAAGCTGGGAATGCTGAGCTCTTGTCTCAAACTTATACTTTACATATCCACCCTGTCAGGCTGTGATATGCACTAAGTTAGACACAGCCTAAATTGCCTCTGGCGTCAGCTGAGAAGGATGTGAGGAAAACCCACAGGAGGGAACAAAATGTCTGCAGTTTAGGCACCTGCATTTGCCTCAAGTATGCGATATGGATAAAACCTGTGCTGAAAGGCATCTGCTTTCCATTCACACAGAATCACAGAATCATTGAATCACCAAGGTTGGAAAAGATCATCCGGTCCAACTGTTCACCTACCACCAGTATGTCCCCACTAAACCATGTTGCTTAGTACCACATCTAAACATTTCTTGAGTACCTCCAGGGACAGTGACTCCACCACCTCCCTGGGCAGTCCATTCCAGCATCCAATCACTCTTTTGGAGAAGAAATTTCCCTAATATCCAACCTGAACCTCCCAACATACATCTTGTTGATCATCTTGGGGTTCTTGCTGACTGTATTGTTTGTTTGACACTGCTGCCTGTTCAGGGAACACGCTCGTAAAATACATTTTTCTCTTCTTTGTTTCACTCTTAACATGATCTCAGGCTTTCTGCAGATCTGGGCAGGTGTTTCTGCACATGTTTTCTGAGTTAGGTCAATTTTGAAGGGCTTTTTTTCCACTGCAGTCTTTATGATTCCCTTTTTAAGTTCAAATCAAAGACTGTGGGGAGCCATTAAGAGATTAGTTCACATACCCCTTATTTTGGAAAGCAATCTCAGAACGCGGAGTTCTTGATGACTGTGGTGTCTTCATTCTGCAAGCTGATGTCACTTACTAACTGAATTTTTGATACACCTTCAAATATGATATTTCTGAAAGTGAAATTTTTGTTGCTGGGTAGAAGAGAGTTAATAAGCCTTTACATATTTAAAGACATATGCTTTCTATATTCATGAGAAATTGTATTCAGTGGCACATAGATATGGGCGGTAAACGCTATGAAGAATCCAGCAGCTTGGTGAGTGGGCATCTAGCACCTCCTTTGTAGAGCATATTTCAGAATCACTGCTAAATAATTTGCAGTAATTTGTGAAGCTCAAAATCCTGGAAGCAGGAACTACCAAATTTGGGTGTCCTGCGTTATATCTATTCCTGCTTTCTGGGTTATCTGCTGCAATCAGGGGTAAGAAAAGTATTTCATGTCATCTCATGCTGCCAAGTAACAAATCATGCTTCCTGGACACCCATAATTCTGACATACTCTAATTCCTCTATGTGATTTTTTTTTTTTTTTAATTTTTAATTTTTACTATATCTACTGATATAGGATTTGGGTGAAATATTCTGTTTTTAAGGAAAAAAATGTAATAAGCACTTTGGAAAGATAGTATTTTAGCAAGATTTCAACAAGATTTCGTCTGTGCCAGAAATAATGCACTCTTATAAGAGGCTGTTGAATTTAACCCTGTTTTCTATGATCTGACAGATTACAGAATATTCTTATTGAGATGTTAGTGAAAGAGTTCTCCTAGGTAGGCATTTTGAAGGACTGCAGTAAACTCGGGAATCAAATTTACTTTAGGTGTGGTTTTGAGCTGCTCGAAAATGAAAAAAATACACCATTTTTTTCTTTCTAAATACTTTGTTTTTAGTGATATAAATTGCAAATGAAATCTAAGCCTCTAAACATAATTTGTATAAATTAAGGATACATTATAGAGAGTTTGTAAGTTTATTGTATTTTATTTTCAGAGATGGGTTGAATGAAATATGTTCAATATGTTGAAGACAAGTTGTTCCAGCACATCTTAACCTCCTGGTATCTTTGAGATTATTCCTGCTGGTTTTGTGGGCCTTTTCAGCGTGATCTCTGAGAATGCTAATTAATTTCAAGGTAGCTGTGTGTGTGATATGCTTTGACACACAGAGCAAATTAATAATATAAAAATCTTTGTAAAAGAATTTTTAGAACAATTTATAGTTCATTCCAAATGTCAGTTGACTGAGTAATTTATCACACTTGTGTAACTGAAATGTAATAGCTTCTGCTAGGTTGCCATGCTGCTTATGGATATGACTGACACAATTTTGTCTTTTTTGTTATGTGCATAATCTGAAAAATTCACTCCCTGTTGCAGGAAATAAGGAGTTTCACAAGTGAATGTGTTTTAATCATCTGAAACATATAGATCAAATACTATTTGATTTGTTTCAACCAGGAAGAGACTTAATTCCTCTAAAGGAAGTGCTATGAATGCAAGACCAAGAAAATTGGTTTTGGCCTATCTGTAGATGCAGAGATCACATTACCATGGGAGCCTTAAAAGGAGAAAATACAGCTCTATTAGCTTTTACACTGTTCTAGAAGATCTACCGTGCCTGGGGTCTAGAGTTTTTTTTCTTATATGTTTTCACTCAATGTAATGGGTCCAAATCTTACAGTTTTCAGACCTGGAAGAGGTCCTGGGGAAGGGGGTAAGGGAAACTGGAG
Organism: Chrysolophus pictus; assembly: GCA_037305975.1. Taxonomy (NCBI): domain Eukaryota; kingdom Metazoa; phylum Chordata; class Aves; order Galliformes; family Phasianidae; genus Chrysolophus; species Chrysolophus pictus. Next base: position 60,963,314 of record CM074577.1, on the reverse strand, counting down.
ATTTACCTTGCCAGACTTTAATGCCGATACACATCCAGACTGAGTTAGAGGTCCTCCAGAGAAGGTAGAGAGATACAGGCACCTCTGGGAGCAGGTTCATCCCCAAAAGTCAGGTATTTCTCATAGGGAACCAAGCCTAAGTAAGTAGAATCTCTCTGTCCCTTTATGCAAATAAAAGCAAACTATACAATGGAGTAGAAGGTCTTCTTTTTATACATCAGCAAAATGGCTGGGTTTCACAACAGCGTTGCAAGTTATGACACCAAGCATTTTTAACATTTTCCTCGTTTTGCAGGAAGTACCATTTGCAATCTTTTTTTGTTTCACCCTTCCTTCAGCATTAGGAGTTCACATCCATAGCACTTGTTGCAATATGGTGATTAGTCCTAGAATACTGGCTAGTGAGAATGTTTCCAGCTTTCTACTCTACTGGTGACTAGAGCTCCTTCACCCCTTCTATCTCTGAGAAAGGATTAGCCATGCAGTGTGTCATAAAGTTTAACGAATGTGGGACTTGTCAAGCTAGATTAAGTGCAGTGACCACTCTGGTGTGTAAGGAAAGATGTTACAGATTTGGCTCCTGCCTGCCTTTATTTAGCTGAGGCTTTACTCCCAACTACTACAGAAGCTGAACTGTGGTGGAATGCATCCTATGTTCCCCTTCTTCTTCTCCTCCTCCCTCTACTTTTCCTCCTTCTTCTCCCTCTACCTCTCCTTTTCATCTTTCTTCTTTTTTGAAGTTTGTTTATCCATCCAAGTTCAGTAGTCAGGAGGTCACTGACTGTAGTTTATGCACACACAGCCTGGCAGGGCAGAGCCCTGGCCTTGGAGTGCCTCTTTGGAGTGTCTGAGATTAAGAAGAACAGTTACACTGAGTGCTCAGGCCATTTTGTGATTCATTTTCCTCTTTCTTATAGGAAGCATTTGACATTGTTATCCTATTTACACACACTATGATAAAATACAGGACTTTCAGAGAGACTGTGATTTTTCTCATCAGTAGCCAGTGGGGAGTTGGTGACCCACAAGGCATCACAGCCTATATGTGATCTATAAACTGATCACAAACAAAACTTAGGCATATGTTCCCATGCACAGAAGCAAAGGGTCAATATAGAGAAAGCAAGAGTAATGTTATAATTACTGTTCAATTTTTATTGGATTTTACATGAAACTGATCTCATTGCTATAAGTCAGTCTGTCTTATGTTTTCTCCTCAAAAAGACTGTTCTCTAAAGTAAGCAAGTAGGCCCTGAGCAAAAGTATAGTAAATCTGTAGTGCTTATAAACATGTATGTTCTCATTACAGTTGATAGACAGATTTTAATGTTTCCAGTTGAGATTATCCAGACATTGTTGATACGAGGGATAGCTACATCTCTGGCTCTGATGCCTCCATCTGAGTGAAGTTTGCCAGCACCACGTTAAAGCTGAGTAACATCTTTCTTTCTGATTGGGGATCTTCAATCCATCTCTGAGGCTTCTGTCATCAAGGTAACAGAATATTTTTCTTTCCTGTCCATCTGAGACAAAGTGGAGAGATTATATCCATAGTCCACAGGCAGGCTGTGGTTAGCTCATGTAGCTCCAGACAGCTTTTATCTTGTTTACATCTTCCTGCAGGTTGGCTGAGGTCAGTAGAGACAGATATGACTACATGAACGCAAACTTTGTGCTTCACAGCAAAGACAATTTTAAAGCAATCTTCATTCCTTATGACAATTTCTGTATTTGCTGAAGTTATAATGTTGCAGGATTCTTGTTAGATGGGACATGATTGATAGTTTTGATAGCAGGCTTGAAAATAAGCCTGATGTAACTCAACTCTTCTGCGCTGTTCCGACTGGAACTGTGTTCTGTGGTTCTAAGAACTAATTTGCTTATTTATTGTAACAGCCCATTTAAGAGAATTTTAATCTATAGCTATCTTTATGGCAATTTTTGGTTTCACATGTGTAGGAGGAATACTGGATTGACATCATCTTCAAAATTTCTAGCTTGGGATTTTTACTGGTGTGTTAGTAGAAGTGCTGCTTTCACAGTCTACTTTTGTAGCAGTGCCACAAACTAAATGCAGTTTCTCAAGAAATGGGAGTTTGCCAAATGCTCATAGTGGGAGAGGCTACACAAATAACTGCAACATGCCACACAATGGCACATTTCTTTTTTCACTGCTGAGGAAGAAGAGGTTGTGTTGTCTTTGAGAAAACTTCAATAGCAAGACTCAGAGGGAGCAAGATGGAAATTCTGCAGGGGCAGAACTGACCTGGGTGTTTCTGCTGGGGTTGATCTGACATCTGGGCTGCTCTGCTTTGGAAGGAGAGCTTAGTAAGAAGGAGTGGGGGTGGCCGGGGGGAGAGATGTCTTTTGCTCTCTTATGCATGGATATACGGGTATTTTGACATGTAACCACCCCTCCAATAACATGTGATAAATGTTACTTCTCTTTTCATACAAATTTTGAAAGCATGAATTTTGAAATCTCAGTCCACTTTTTGCAAAACTTTATTTCTAACCGTTCCGCTTTATAGAGAAAATAAGGAGCTAAACACTTTGTGGGATGCCTTAAGCACAGCATAGCCAGGCAGTCACATGATTGTCCTGTTACATTTTGCAGTGGTGCAGTCTCACCTATAGTGCATGCCATCCTTTTCTCCACAATATAAAAGTGATGTTAAGGTCATTGAAAGCATCCAGAGGAGAGCAACAAAACTGGCAGCAGGGCTGGAAAGTAATGTTGTGGGAGAGAGGCTAGGGTGTCCACTCTGGAGAAGAGGAGGCCTAGAGTTGACCTCACTGCTCTTTGCAGCTGCCTGAGGGGAAAGGAAGGGAAGGTGCCAGGCTCTGTTCCTGGGAACCAGTGGTGGGATGGGAATGGCAAAGAGCTGCACCAGGGAAGGCTCAGACTGGGCATTAGGAAACATTTCTTTACCTTGAGGGTGATCAAACACCGTAATAGACTTCCTAGAGAGGTGGTTGATGCCCCACACCTGTCATTATTCAAGAAGATTCATTAATATGCTTTAATTCTTATTATCCCTGAAGCGGTCCGGCAGTTGGATCTTTGTAGATCCTTTCCAAGTATTCTATTCCATTCCATTCCATTCCACTCTGCTCTGCTCTGCTCTATTCCATATACTAAATGAGACACATTAAGTACACTAAGGATGCACCAAAGATCACCACAGCCATTATAAAACTAAAAATCCAAAGAGAGGATAAATCCCTCTTGTGTGGCAAGTGTAGCTGATTGGATTTACATGCCACATGCATTTAGATCATCTTTTTCCTCCGAGTTCTTCTGGTGTAAGATTACTTTTCAGGAAATCAGTCAAATTATGCTACTCAGGAACAATTCAGAGCTTACAGATTGTCCCTGGATTTTTATAAAATGTGACCAGTGATCAAGGTCTGCTATTGTTCCTATAGATCCTGGTGACATGGTTGGCTTTTTTTGCTGTCACCTCTCACTATTTCCTGTTGCTTATTCACTGTGTTTTCCTTCAACTGTGCAAATACAGCACGTGAAGGTACTATTTGCTGAACTGTACAAGGAGAACAGGTTTCACAAGAGTCTTGCAAGGAGATTCACACTGAAGCTCCACAGCTGATGGATAACATGAGTTCATGGCTAGGAACACTGACAGGGAAAGTGGAAATGCCCTTGCTAAGTCACTGTCTGGTTTTTTTTCTTTTCTTTTTTCTTTTTTTTTTTTTAATCTGCATTACCTTTGTTGTACCACAGCTGAAAGTCCTTGATTGCAGAATTTGCCCAGTTCTTGAGTTTAACACGTGTAATTTTTGCAGAGGGAGAGGAGATGTGATGAGCGTTACAGAAACACTTCATTTACATTCAGATAGCCTTGTCTGACTGAGTCTGTGGAAAGGGAGCTCACTCCCTCCTTGACAGTTTACATGGTTTATGCTTTGTACACATACAAACACAGACACACACACTCATGCTCATTTGCACATATCAGCTGTGATCAATCCCAACAACTATTCACAATTCAATCATTGCTGCATCAAACTGGAAGCCAAGTTGTTTGCTGCTATGGATATTACTGCTTGCCTAGAATATTAGGTCAAGATTTCCAAAATAATTACTGATGGTGGAACCTCAGACATTGAGTTTATCAAGGTGAACTTAATTTTCTGAAGTTGTGTTTCTGAAAATGAGATTTTCAAAGCCATTTTAAACTTGGCTTACAAAATTTACACCTTTCCATGTCCTATTTTTTTACTTAGTAGTAAAAACTCAGCAATGTGGAAGAGTATAAAAGCATCACTGCACTGCAGACAGGTATCAAATGTGATGGTTTATTAAGGAGTGTTTATTAACATTAAATTATAAGATTTATTCAGGAAGACACTTACCTTTAAGAAAGTGTGTTTAAGTGCTTTCCTGAACCGAGAAGTTTTTCTAAACTGATTCAGCAACAGAAGAACTGGATTAGAAATAAATGTAAATATCAACGATGTCTTCAGACTTAAGTAAGTTAAATATGTTGGAAGCACTTTATGTTTTGTCAAAGGAATAATGGAAGAAAGCATAGGATGAAGTATTCTGGAAGATTTTTTTCCTCTTATTTTGTAATTCCTATATATAGCTTCTCCAGACCTCTTTATTTTAGCAGATGTATTATAAGTATGTGTGTGTTTATCACTATGTATACAGATGCATGTGACTTTTAACATGACAAATGGAAATAAATAACCACATACATATGATGCTGTAACCTGAAAAAGAGGGAGCTAGCAGGACAGTCTGGTTGTATGATTGTACTTCCAAATATGCTTCACCAAGTTTCCCAGGTCTTCCTCTCAGTCACACTAATAACAAAAGAGGGAACAATCACTGGCTATACAATTTCTCCCAGCGCTATTCCATGAGAAATTTGAAAGTGGACTATATGGCAATAAACATTAAATACAAATTTAATTTACATGTAGCTATAACTAAATTGGGAGTGTTCTTCACGCTGAATATCCAGATTTTCTCATTATTCCCATTCCAATCCCCAGAGCCCCCCTTACAATTTTGTTAGCAGCTCTGATCCCTACAGAGCTCTTAAGCTCCATTTCTCTTCCGCACAGAATTTAGAAAGTATGTGATTTTGGATAATTGCCCGTAGGTTAGACTGTCCTGATTAAGCAGTCTTTACCATGCCTACTTTGTTATACACTTATACAGAAAAGTAACAGAGCAACAGATAGAATCACATGAATTAGGTCCTGAAAACGTAACATTTGCAATGCTGCTCATCTGCCCTGCCAGAGATTGGCCTGCATAAGTTTTGTTCCACTTTCTTATTAATCTCTTCCAGTGACAAAGCTTCTATAATAACCAGTACCACAGTTGCCACAGTTTTCTTATTCTGGGAACAGAGAAGCTTTAAATGGAACTTAAACAAGCTCTATTGTACTGCCCACAGCCTGGTGTGTGGGACACAGCTTGATGGCTGTGTGAAACACATATGCATGTTATCCTTTGCTGCCAGAGTGGGCAGATCTCATGTGCTACTGGTAGTCTGGACTGAGTGCTGGTACTGAAATGAGGCCTCACATGCAGGTTACTATTCCTATGGTTTTCCACAGTGAGATGTCACTGGTTGGGAGATTATAGGTACTGGTGAATTGAGATACCGGTTGTCTGGCAATATTTTTGTTTGAGGCTGTTGAATTGGTTCTGCAGGCCTTGCAGAAATGGTAGCCAGTGCTGCTATATCACATTCAGAGGAAGAAAAGTGGGTAAATAAACTTCTTAGAATTGCTTTTTCTTGTTTCAGTAGTTGGGTATCCTTGTGGTATCATCTTGAAATGATAGATTAGGATGTTTTCCACCAAGCTGTGATTTTTCACAGGCGATGAACTTTTCCAAATGCTTTTTAAAAACTTCAAAGTAAAGCCAGAATATAGAAGAGTTGTTTTTTTTTTTTTGTTTTTTTTGTTTTTTTTTTTTCCCAGTGCTTTATTTTTCTGAAGCTGCTTGTTTGGGAGAGCTTGGACAATTTTCGAATATGTAGGAACCTCTATTTCGCCAAACTTTCCCTCATTGTTAGGAAAAATGTAAGAAATTCATTAGTAGCTGCTTAACTACCTCTCCAGATGCCTGTTGGGTTTGTTTGCTTGTATTGTTTGTTAGTTGGATTGTTGTGTGTTTCTCTAGAACCTTCAGAAAACATGAACCATTGGTATGATGGTCACTGACTCCTTACCTGTTCAATCACTTTGTAAATGTGCCATCTCTCCTAGGAATAGAAGGGCAGAGAAATCCTGCAAGCAGCTCAGGTGTTTAAGCTCAACAGCATCTCATGAAGCAGCAGAGGGTTCATTTAACACTGTTTGACTCCCTAGCTGAGCAACATTGAAATTCCACCCTGTCATTCTCTGCCAGGAAAGCCGTAGCTGCAAGTAGGACAGTTTCTAAAATTAAGAAAAACATAGAGAGGCAAACTCAAGCAGAACAGGGAAACATCAGATTTCATATAGGGAGATTATGCAAATCTGTTATGCATTACATTGATTCATGTTACATTAATTAATGTGTGTGTTGATGAGACAATACTTTAATGTTTCTGTATAATTCTAACAAATTCAGGGCCAGATTTCTCCTGCTCATTCTACAGTAATTATTTCAGAATTATTTAACACGATCGTACAACTTTCTCTCACATTTGTTCTAAGGATTTGCAAATCTTCATGGGAGTTGTTTCTGCATTTTCCTGCCTGGATTATCTACTGCTCTCCTTTACTGTTCTTTCTCAGTTCTGGGTCTTTCTGTTTTGCTCGCTTCTCTGATGTACATAGGAAGAAAGAAGGACTTGTTTTCCTGTTCCGTAGAAGCCTTTCATAACCCCTTCATAAGGCTCCATAAGGGCAGGCTTTGGCTTGAAATCACAGCTTCAGTGCTCAAGGTTTATCCCTTTCTCCTTTCCCTTCATCCTTCTTCACTGGGTTAAGGAACCCAGTGCATGCTGTGGTCCAGAATCCAACCTATGTATGAACAGACACAGTTTTCTCTAATATGCTCAGTAGATGTTTCAGATTTCATCAGGAAACAGCTCTTTGAAGTCATTCTTTATTACTTGAAATCTGTTTGTGGGTCTTGCTTGTTGAACAGAATTGTCCTTACTTGATTGGTAGAGGTGCTTGAGCAATTCAATAAGAATAAGTGCATGTGAAGAGATAAAAATGTGGGGATTTTTGTGCTTAACTACCAAAATGTTTGCTGGAAATAAATTGCTTGCACAAATATCTTGAGCTCAACATAAAAGGATGATGACACACAATTGAAGAAAATGTATTATAAATTAAAAACAAAAGCAAACAAACAAACAAAAAATAAAACAACAAACCAAAATATTTTAATGCAGTTTTCAGAGTCCTGTTGCTCTTTGCATCGCTTCTACACTTCTCCGTATTGCAGTGCAATCTTCTGAATTTCAGGGAAATACTTTACAGAGAGAGTGGTGAGGTACTGGAACAGGCTGCCCAGAGAGGTTGTGGATGCCCCGTCCCTGGAGGTGTTCAAGGCCAGATTAGATGGGCCCTGGGCAGCCTGGTCTAGCATTAGGCGGGAAGATTGGTGGCCCTGCATGTGGCAGGGGGGTTGGAGATTCATGATCCTTGAGGTCCCTTCCAACCCTGGCAATTCTGTGATTTTGTGAAGCTGGAGAATTATTTCTCTTGATTTAATTTTGTGTAATGTCTCAGTCCTCCTTTCTACTCAGGACCAGTCGCATTCTTTCAAATAAACAGTCAGCTTCTGTATTCCTATTATGTTTCGGGCTTTTTGCTGCTTCCAGTTGGATTGGCTTGGGCAGTCTTCCTTTTTTTCTCCTTCACACCCACTCACGAGCCATAGAACAGCCGTCATGTGGAGGCTCATGTGCTGCATCTGGACACACAGTCGTGTCTGTAGACTGAGATGGTAAGAGCAGTGAAGAGCATTCAGTTCTAACCACTCATGTTCCTGCATTTGTGATTTCCTCAGACTTTTGTGTCATTAGATGACTTCTATTCCAGTGTTTGCTTTGCCTCAAAAATTGACAAAAAATAAAAATATTTTAACATAAATATTGCTTTGTATTGTTGAAGATCAGTTATGATATAACACGCCCGTATGAACCAGTGATTATCTGAAAATAGATTAATATAATAAAGTTGATATTAGGTGTATAAGTGATTTGCATATATTTTTGGAACTTACATGTGCCTCTGTACGAATGACCACGCAAACAAAATCCGGTACAGCTGAGTTCAAATGCACATTTAATTGAGAGAGTCCAGCAGTTGAATTCTTTGCCTCTATGCGATCAGCAGAAAATAAAAATAGCCAAAGTTCTTCTCTCAGCCCACATATCTTAGCAAAGAAAAAGAGGTTTTGCATTTTCCTTGTCTCTGTGTTTAAAATCACAAAAGTTAATAAAGCTTTTGAATCCCTTGATTCTGAGAACATTAAGTGAGAATTTCTTTCCAGCAATGATAAACAAGCCACAACATAGTCCAATTTTCTGTTCCCGTAAGCTTCCCATATTTTTCACGTATTTAAACTTGTATCAATATGCAGATTATGCATCGCAAGTGAAGGAAGACTTGAAAGAGCAGAGGGTTATTTGTGTAGTAGTGGATTTGAGGTTTTGTAACAATTTCTTCAGTATGAAAGAAAATGCTGATTCATTGAAATAAAAAGGAGTACATTTTGGTAAATGACCCAACTCAAAAGTACTTCAAATGAGTGGATTCAAATAGTTATTGTGAACAGTTCCTTTTATTTGAAAACATCTCTTTTCCCTTCCCTCCTCCTGTTTCTTCTTTGCCTTGTTTCTCTCTCTCTCATATTCTTGCTCTCTTACTGTTGATCATCTGCTTTCTCTCATTCCCTCTTTCAAACTAACCTTTTATTTTAGACTGTTCTTTTTTTTTTTTTTTTTTTTTTTTTTTGGTATTTCAGTTGGTTAGGAAAAAAAGAAAATCATCCACTGAATAATCTTCAGTAAATGAATTCAGTTACTCCCACTGCAAGTCAGTGTTCCCCACCTTCACTAGTCTTATGAGTATACATGAATTTACTTCCCTTTATGCTTGGATTACATTATTTATTTCCAAGACAGCGTCTGTGCTTCCACACTGAAGCACAACCATTTCTTTGCCTAATCTGATATTCCTTCTTCTTAGACATTTCCAAACAGCCATCACACCTCCTCCTTTGACTTCATTTTGTTGAGCAAAAGCATCATCTTCTGACCACCTTACAGACAGGAGGTTCCTATTTCTCTGTGCTGTCCTGGCAACCCTTTTCCTGACTATCACTGCACATAATATTCCCAGTGAAGCCTCGCCTGCACCTAAGGTTATAGCATAAAATAATTTCCCATAATAGCAGTTCACTGGCCTTTTTTTTTCTTTTTCTTTCTTTTTTTTTTTTTCTTCTCTAGGTGGATATCATATGCTGATACTATGCAGTCAAATCAAATACCAAAATACTTTCCACCTTCTTCCCCTGGCCACTGCAGTCCTAACTTATAACATGAAATAATCTCTTTAACTCCAGAGTGTGATCTTCCACATCCTTACATGACATCTCATTCCATTTCTACTCAGTCCTTGAAATCATTACATCCCTTTTTAGGTAATTTTCGAAAAGTCTGACGTTTTTCACAGATCAGGAAAAGTGTTTGGGGACCATTTCTGCTACTCTTGAACATTTTGTCTTTTAATACAGAATGATTTCTCTGTTTCACACACATTTAGCATTAGGTGATATTTAATTGACTGCAGTATACGAATATCCATGACAGGTACCCACAACCTGTGCAATTTGTTTGTTACATATCAACATTCAGCTCAAATGTTTGCTGTATCCTGTCTGTCATGGGGGCTCTGAGCACATGTGCACTCATCCCACTGCATAATTTTGGGGCCTGAGCACAGCTGGGGCCTGCAGTGCGTGCTGCAGAGCCATTCAGAACCGAGGCTTCATGCAAAGAAGGAAAGAATTCCTTTCCAAATGTGTATTACGTCCTATGTGCTTCAAATCTTCATCCTGCACGCTTAAACCCTGCTCCTGGCCTTAAGGGTCTTGCGAAAACATCAAGCATGCTAAAATTGAGTTTGTGAAGATGTAAATGCAGAAGATCTGTCTGAATAGACACATGCACTGTTTCAATCTTATACTGATGGTGATAAACTAAACTTTCTTCCTTTTCCCTGTTAAGTTAGAAGAGTGGGCTTGATAAGTATTGCAGAAATACCTTGTGACCTGTAAACTATGCCTGCTTTCACTGATTTGACTAAGGTAGGTAATCTGACATTTTAACTGATTGATATTGAGCCGAAGAAATACAAAGAAGGAAAAACTTTGGATTTTTCTTCTCCTTCCTTCCTTCCTTCCTTCCTTCCTTCCTTCCTTCCTTCCTTCCTTCCTTCCTTCCTTCCTTCCTTCCTTCCTTCCTTCCTTCCTTCCTTCCTTCCTTCCTTCCTTCCTTCCTTTTAATATTTCTGGCACTCTTTTTAATCAAATGATTTATTCTATCATCTTCTATCTTCAGAGTCCTGTATAGAACAGAGATGAAGAACTACAAAAATCTTTAAAATAGGTCAACATCTTACTAATTATGGCTTTAATTAGCAATAGAATTTTTAAGCCATTTTTTTTTAATTTCACCATGTTTAGTAAGAGTCAGAGATATCCCGATTTTCATAATCTTAAGTCTATTAAAATCTGCCCAACTGCCAGATTACCTGATAGGGTATATGGTAAAAAATTAAAGAATGTTCTTTTAGTTTACTGTCAAAGCTGCTCTTTCCATTTTATCCATGAATATCTGTAGACAGGAAGTATATCATCCAAAGAAAGAACGAATAACAACAACAGTGAATGGGTGTGAAAAATAATGGTGTAAATGTAGGAACATTTTAATGTGACTGTGCAATGTTCACTGAAAAGTGTTCCTTCACTTGATTGTCCCATGTTCAGGAAGTATAGCACTAAATCAAAACGTAACTCTTTAGATGGCTAAAATACATTCAGTATCTCTAACAGATCAGCTAGTGAGATTTGGATGTTGTGAGGGGCGAGTTTTATGTTTGGAAAAGACCAAACAGTTCCTTCCTACAAAAATGTCATAAAATGGCACATAACCATTGTGTGCTTTAAAATTCCTAGTAGGGAAGACCAATGTTTGATTATTCTCTGTTCCAGGCACTGTAAAGAGATATCTTCAAAGAACTCCACAGTTATCTGGGGGGATTGTTAAGAAACAAATGCTGTTGCCTTGCTCACTAACCCTGTTACCAGCTGGATTAATTATGATCAATTTACAAGTACACAGTTTGATGCTGTAAACAGAATGTTTCATCTTGTATTTTCTCGTTCAGAACGCTTACATAAAATATGTTATTGACTCAAATAACAACCTTAGATTAGATTTTAACTACTTTTGGCTAAGTATTAAGTGCACATTTAAGTTTAAATTGTTTAACACTCAACCTGTACTTTCTCTGCCTAATGAACAGAATTATGTTAATACAGTGAATTATAAGCTAACCGAAGCATGAAAAGTACATGAAGTTAATTTCGTTATTTCCAGGTGTTAAAGGTAAATCAAACAGTCCTTCAGTTATGCTTTATCACAGCAGTGTATTTCAGATCTGGTATCTTTCCCTTGTTTAGTGGTTGCAGGGCTTCTCCTGAACAGTCATATTTTTTACCACTACTTCAGGCAAGCAAATACTTAACATTAAGAAGCACTGTACTCTATTCCCACCATGCTATTTAGCAATGCCTGATTAAAAGAAAATTAATTCACTTTAGAGTGCAAATTGCTATCTGCTATTATCTTCCTCCTTAGTTATTGTGGTAATTCATCAGCATCAGCGGAGCTAAATAATACAAAAGAAATGAAAAGAGGTTTGTGCAGAGCGTGGAAATGAATCTCATGTCATACCTTGCTAGCTGGCTCATACATTGTCCCACTGTAGTTGTGCACCAAGCCTTGGGGTGCTGGACACGGTGCTTCAGCTCTACATCTCTTGGTGCAGGCACTGCGGAGGGTGCTGCTCCCAGGGCAGGCTGTGCTGGCGCAGGCAGAGGGAGAGTTCTTGTCCTGAGGAGGGCTTGCTTTGCTCACTGCCTCACTTACCTGGGCTCTGCAACTTGTACGGCTACGTGTTTTGTAGCTGCTGCTTTGAATACAGGAGGGCAGGTGAAATAAAATGAAATGTAGGCATTTGATTAGTCTGATTCGTAAGCCCGGTTAAAGGCTTCATTTTAACTTTCTGAAGAGAGCCATCTTTGCAACTGGACAATAACTTGGCATTGCCTCTTACAGTAGGAGGACCATAGGCCTCTGGGTGTCAGCGATGCCCTAGATCAACTCAGCAGCCCTACCAAGAAAGCAGCAGCCCATTGCCCCTCATATTTTTGTCTCGCAGCCCATATTCTACAGCACCGAATGTACGTGAGAGGCGTAGCTTTGATTTCCAAAGGGGAACCATGAAAAGATGTCCCGCTCTGCATTGCAAAACGCTCGAAGGTGCTCCAACTCCACCGCGGGGGGAGCGCGGGGCACCGCGTTGCGCTGCGCAGTGCCGGGCTGTGCTGCTGCATGCGCCCACCGCAGCCGCCAGGGGGCGCCACAATGACCGGCGGCGGAGCGCCGTGCCCCGCTGCGCCCCGGCCGCCCACAAGGCAGAGCCCGGCCGCCCTCCGCTCCCGTGGCTCCGAAGGAGCTTCTCTTCAGAAGGAAAAATGGGGAGAATTGAAAGGGAGGAGGGTCTTAAGGTTTCTTACTGCAAAGGGGGCTCGCCGTGGGAAGCCGTGATTGGGTTAGTGTCGGAAATCAGGCTGCCCAGAGGAAAAGCTGATGAGAGCAGGGCTTTCATTCCTTTCTGGAAGCAGGAAGGAAAGAGGTTAATATTAAATACCGGTCGCTTTCAGCAGCTGCCACCAGAACCTCAGTATTCCTGCTGCTGCAACATGACATCAGAGCGAGAAACGCACAGTGGCATTACCCAGGTTTCCGCTAGATCAGACCTTAAATTACATCCATTTTTCATGTGCTACATCATCAACACCACCATTATTATTGATGCTGCAAGTGAGAAAGTATCAATGTTCCATGTCTTTGGAAATTTTACAGAAGAAGGCTCCGTCTTTCCAAAAAAAAAAAAAAAAAAAAAAGAGCACAGTTTCTTTCCAAGCTTTAAAAAATCTTTTAAAGCATACACTGAGAGACTGACAGTGGCAGCTTCATGTACATATTTATATCTCTTTTGCTATGGACCCATATATTATTTATAATGAATCTTTAGCTTCTGTTTGCAAGAAAAAAAATATGAGTGAGTTATGGTGGGCACAGTGCCTTGATGCAAGAGCGATCAGCTCAGCTTTGCAATCCTACAGTTTAACTGGGCATTTCAGGTCACACACGGGGCTGAAAAGCCCTCCCCACTCTCTACCTGTGCAAGGGTCAATCTGGTCTGCAGCTCTTTCTGGCTCACGCACAAAGCGAGTGAAGATGATCTTTGCTCTGTTCCTTGCTCAGCCCCTTGAGATCCTGTGAAGCTGTAGGTCTTACAAAATAAACATGAAGTGCTGAGAAGTTTAGCGTTACAACCTAAACCTGCATAAACACACACAGTTGTGCAAATCTGTGCACACAGAGATCTCTAAGCAAAAAAAGGGGAACTGCTCTGTGGCATGGCAGGAGCAGGCAGTGCATCGGGAGAGACTCGATCCCAATTTGCTGAGCTGGATGTAGAGTATCTCATGTGCCTCCTCTGTCAGCTGACCCACACAAGGACAATTCAAAGGTGAATGGAAGAGAGAGGCCAAGGAATGGACAGGGACTGTGCCCTTCATACCCTTGCAGAGAAGATGACCATTCCAGTCTGCACTCTAATCATTGGCAAAAAATTAGAACTGTGATCACTGCTCTTTGCTGAGCACGAGAAGAGAGAAGGCAAGGACTACAAGCTCGAGCGGATGACACTGCTACCGTTATTCCTCTTGTTATTGTTGTTAAAGGGTTGATTTGCCTTATCTGGTCTTTGAGGGCATCCCTGATCTTGCCGGCGGTGCCGCCGGTTGGGAGCGGGCAGCGCAGAACGGTGCCGTGCGCCGCCTGGCGATGGCCGGGGCAGGAGCGCGACTGACAGCGGGACGGAGTCCCCGAGGGACCTGCTTCCACCCCGGCTATTTCACCTCCGGGCCGGAGGCGGACTTGCCGGGAGGGATGCGCTGGGTTACGCATCCGCGGACCCGATCGGGCCACGGGCACGGCGCACAGGGCCGACCCGCTTCGCAGCCCTTCTCACAGCCGCGCCCTGCCCGGTCCGGATCCCCGCTTTCCTTCCGCGCCCGCCCCGCCGCAGGAGCCCGCTCTCCCCTCGGGCCCAAGCCGCGCAGCCGGGCGACTCCGCCAGCACCAGGGACAGCGCCTGCAGCCGCCCCTCCCGGCCCGGGCCGGCCCGGCCCCGCCGCTCCTTTGTTCGGACCCCGCGGAACAAAGGCGCCGCCGCCGCGGGAGCTCCGCGCTTCTCCCCTCCCCGCACCCTCCGCTCACCGCACCTCCGCGGCCCCGCTACCGCCGCCTCCTCCAACGGAGCCGTGTCTCCGCTGCCCCGGCCGCGCATGCACTGCCCTCACGCGCGCCTCAGTGCCGCCGCCGCCGCCCCCCCGCTCCCCTCCGCCAGCCTCCCCCGGGCCTTCGGCATCGCGCACCGCTCCGGCCCTGCGCACACACAGCCCTCCTGCAGCGCTCCGCTCTCCCTCCGCCGTGCCCACACCGCGCGGTGCTCCCGCCGCCCTTCGGAACGCAAATGCCGCCGGCAGCGCTGTCCCGCACGCAGCTCCGCGGCCCCCCTGTCCCGCATTCCTCGTCCTCCGCGCTGAGCGCTCCGCGGAGCCCCGCGGGCACCTCTCGCTGCCGCCAGGGCGATGCGCAAAGAAAGATCCTCGCGGTGATTAATAGCAGAAAAAAAATGTATTTATTTCCCATTAAGCTACGTTACATGGCTTAGCCAAGAAAAGCGAGAGGTCGGGACGCACTGCCTCGCAAATCATCGCCGCCACCGCTCCGCTCCGCAGAGCCGCCTTATCTCTGCCGGGAGCGCCCGTGTCTGCCGCCCCTTCGGCCGCGCGTCCCGTAGAGGTGAGTACAGGCTCCGAGCCTGTCACTGCTCTTTTTTCCCCCTCTCCTTTCTGATTCGAGACAGATTGCTATTGCTTTTATTGGTAGCGTTATGCTTAGCGAGTTCCTTAATGCCGCCTGGAGGATCCGCTCTTGGCATTCACCGCGTGCCTTAATTGTATGACATTAAATCAAGGTCCGCTGTGAACACGGAGAGGCAGAGCCTGGGAGCGCTCACGCGCGTTCTCTCTGTAAATAGAATAGCGACGGATCTCCGTGGGGAAAAAAACATAAGAAGAAAGAAAAAAAAAAAGAAAAAAGAAAAAAGAAAAAAGAAAAAAAAAGGCGGTTCCCTTCCGCCGCGGTCCCATCCTGGGCTGGGTGTAATTCACTCTCCAATTTTCCTACTCGCCCATCTGCTGTTTGCAATGCCCAGGAAGCTGTTCGATATGTACGAAATAGACTAAAAAGAAAAATCACAGAAATGAAGCGTATGCAGATCGCGCACTCCCAGGCGGTAATTTCGCCCTCGCTGGGCGTCAGCGCCCCGACGGCTGAGGGCGCACAGCGGCCCGCTCGGCCCGGGGGAATCGCAGCCGGGGCGGACCGCTCCTCCCGGCCGGGGACGGCGGGGAGAAGCGAAAGTCCGGGACGTGGCATCTCGCTTTGTAAAGAGGAAAAAAAAAAATGTAACTCGCTCGCACCTGCCCTTTTCCCGGGAGGGTCGGGGCAGCCCATCTGGCCTGCCTACACCGAGCTGTGCGAGCGAGGAAATGAGGGATGAACTCATTAGAATAATAATAATAATTAGAAAAAAAAAATTAAAAAACAGCCTACGCTTTGTATTCTTATTGTTACGGTTGCGGCCGTCTCTCAGCGTTCAGGACGGGACCGTTCTGCCCCTGTGCCGCCGGCACGCCGGGAGCACCGACCCGGCCGGACCCCCCGAACCGTGCGAGCTGACCTCGACTGTTGCCGGGGGCCTTGGGCCCGGGAGGGAGAGGGCTGCGCTGCGCTGGGCTCCGGCGGCGAGCTGGGCTTCCCGGGGGCTGTTCCGCCGCTTGCCAGGGCATCCGGGGGCGAGGCGGGCAGGAGGCTCAGGCCCCCCCCCTCGGCAGCGCGGCTCCTGCGTGCGGGCGCCTGGAAAAGAGACAAAGCGAGAGAATTAGAAAGGCAGGCGGGGAGGGACGGGCTCCGGGAGCCCGCACGCCGCGCGGTTGCCAATGACAAAAGGGAGAGAGGGGGGAGGCAGAGCAGGGGAAGGGCGGGGAGGGAAGGGGATGGGGAGGAAGGGAAGGGATGGAAAGGGAAGCGGAGGGGGGCCGCGGACTGACGCGGAACTGGGGCCGGCCAGCCCCCAGCCTCTGCGGCCGAGCAGGGAGAGGCGAAACGCCCATCACCGCAGAGCCGGGGCGGGAGGGAGCTCGGGGCTCTGCGGCGCGATGGGAATCGGCACGGGGCGAACTCCTGCCCGCCACTGCGGAAACATCCAGCCTGCTCCCCCACCCCCCCTATATATATATATATATATATATATATATATATATATATATTTTTTTTAAGGAGGAAAATGGATGAGAGTGCAGGGGAATAAAAATCAACAACACAGCAGTTCCCTTTCCTTTCTCGGCTTGAGAAGCGCGGAGAGCAAAGTCCATGGGGAGAAATCCAAGTATCCAAACAACAACAAGCAAAAAAAGAAATTATGATCCCTCTCCAAATATTTTTGTTTTTAAAGTAATAAAAAAGCAAATGGTCAAACCTGCCGAGGGCTGGTTCGTCCTCCGCCCAACCGGAGCCGCAGAGCGCAGAGAGGAGAGCCCCGCGAACGGCTGTCGGGGGGTAAGAAGCGGTCCGGTCTCTCCCCCTCGCTTGCTGCTCCAGAATTAGGGATTAATGCCTCTCCAGCCAAACAAATAAGGCATCTGCCTTCAGTACAAGAGGATTACACGGGGCTGCTGACGTCACCAGCCAGGCAGATGTTGGCTCCCAAAGTCCCGATCATCTCCCGTGTCCTTGAAATCCGGCACAATCCCAGCCCCGCGCCGCCCGGCCGGGTCCCCGCAAGGTCGAGGGGGACCCGTCCAGAGGGGACCGCTCTCTCCCCAAACGTCCTCTCGCACGATGGGGAGAGAAAGGTGTGAAAAGCCGAGCCCGGCGGAAAGTTCAACCCTCCCCCTTCCCTCCGGCTCTTCTCCCTCCCCCCCACTCCGCCTTCCTCCCACCTCCCCAACCTCAATGTCACATGAATCCGTACAGTCGGAGCGAGGAAGAGGAGTCCGCTCCCAGGCTCACCCAGAGGCCACTCTCCCAAAACAGCCACCAACCCCTCCTCACTGCACCACTGCCACCCCCAGCTCTTGTGTGTCCACAGCCTTTGTGGGCTTTGTCCCCTCTGCGGCACAGGCAGGTGCTGGGCAGCACGGCTCTGTGCCCGCTCTGCGGCTCTAGAGTGCTGCGGTGCTCTGCAGAGCCTTGAGGTCGCTCAAGGCCTCCTCTCAGAGGGGCCGATGGGAGGCACAGAAGTCGGGTTTTCTATTCAACGGACCTCGTGTGTGTGTTTGTGCCATTCTTAAGTGGCCGCAAAGCAAGTTGTCGTTCTCAGAGCTCAGCTCTGGTTTGGTGCTGGCAGCTGCAAAGCTTTGGGATGAGCTGAAAGGGCAGCAAAGTGCATCTGTAAGGGGAGTCCGATTGGAAGCGTGAGTGAAATAAAAGAGAAATTTGCCTGAGAGCCATGTCTGTCTCTTGCCTTTGCTGTGGCATAGAGTCCATGACTCATCACTGTCAGTCCCTTTGCATCAAACAATGGTCTCAATCATTTCGGTGCCGCAGAAAGGCGAACTTAATGATGTGACATAACAGAGCAGGATGAGGGAGAAGGGATCGCCACTACCTGGCCTCCTGTTGGGTTGACGTTGTTGTTGATGTTGTTCAAAGGAGCCGCCTTATAGATCTGCTCCATATTATCCTTGTCTGTCAAAGTGGCATTTAATTTTTCCAATTGTGGAACTTGATCACTGATAAAATCAATTTAATTTACACCACTGCCATTCAGCTGATCCGAGCAATAGATTTATTTTCGTCTCGGAAAGAGAAGAGGGAAAAAAAAAAAAAGCAGCGTTATGCAGAATGGAGAAATCTTTCTACTTCTTTTACGGGCAGTAAGAAGAGAAAGCACTAGCGTGTAACAGAGATTGCTCTCATGATGGAAGATTCTAAATGTCATTTCTTCAGTCTTTTGTTCGGGAACTCTGGAAGTCACAAGGAAAAGAAGGCGAGGAGGGGCGGCCCGGCGGGGCATCCCGCCGCCCTGTGCGTGCGGACAGCCCGGGTGACCCCACGTTCCCGCGGGTGACAGCCGCTCCGCGCCCGCCGCACGCCCGCGCTCTGTCCATGGTGCTGACCGGCGGACGGGAGTCGGGCGCTGCGAGGGCCGGCAGCTGCCGCCGAGGGCGACGGGACCGCTTCTGCTCTGTTATTAGTAGTAATAATCACAGATATATGCCTTTATTCAGCACCTTGGAAGGGCAGGGAGATGGAATCTGCCTTTCCTGGGGTTTATTTGAAAGCTCCCTAGTTACAAAGTGCTTTTAATCACTGATGCCTAGGCAAGCCTGCGTTACAAAGAAAAGTGGTTAATATCCGACAACGGTCTTAAAACCTCGGACTCTCAATTGTTTCCTTAAACGGATTAACGTACAAATTCGGTAAGGGGTATAACCTCCAGGGTGGCTTGAAATGTTGCATACTGTCTTTTCTTTGCATATTACAGCGGGAATAACTTGCCGACAATGGTTAAATATGCTCTAAAACCTCACAATAAATCTACACAACCTCTTTCCTAACCTAAAGTATCCTCCATCTATATGGCTGCATGCGTATGCACATACATACAGTCTCAAACACGTATATATATATATATAAAGTTTAAGTAATTTAATGCATAAGTCAGATCCTCACTCCATGGTTCACAAGTCTTTTCTCTGATGAATTTCCCCCTCCCCTAGCTGGCTAAGTTTCTCTTTAGCAATTTATAGCAAGGACAGTGCTTAGGCCATTATTTCTTCTGTGTCCTTTCTTCCCATAACCTGTCCCCATGAACTGAAGAACGTGGTAAGAGCAGCTCCAATTGCTGCTCCTATGAGAGAGGCTCTGCAGGCAGCGGCTGTAGGAATTGTGCAGCCGCCTTGTAAGGAGAAATCTGTGGGCTCTCTCAAACAGGAGGCATTACTGGCTGGGGAAAAGGCAGAGCTGCAGCCATTCACTTTTCGTGGGCTGGGAGACTTATTTCAAAAGAGCCCTGAGGTATTTAGGATTTGGGGGAAAACCCTTGTACCGGAAGAAAATGGCCTAAACACAATAGGACTCGCCATTTTCTCCTTCCAAAGCACAAAGCAGCTCCGCGGCTTCAGCACCACACAAAGAAAGCCCGGACCCTCTGAATTCTCTTACATTTTCCCCCACCGTTTCAAAAGCCTTTCCCTCTGCCCGATCCGCTTTCCCAGGAATGCTCACATATGTAAAGAAAGGAAGAAAGGAGGGGAGGGGGGGAAAAAAGCAGCTGGCTGAGGAGAGCGGAAGGCAGTTTTTATCTTGGTTATTTAAATCAAGTCCTGCTGGGGAAGAGTCCTGCTGTCACTTGTACGCTTGAGGGAAAAAAACAAAATCTCAAAACCAAAAAAAAAAAGCCAACAAAACAAAATAAAAACAGCTGGAAAGATGTTTTGTCCACCGCATTCCTTCAAGCTGGGCGTGCTTATGTTGCACCACAGAGACTCAAGCAAGACCACGCTGCCTGAGGATGTATATGCAAGCATGCAGGTGCACGCAGACCCGTGCCAGAAAAATGCCTTTCCAGCCCAGCTAAATTCACATGTTGATGTTGAAAATACCCCTGTGCCCCCAGCACCACCAAGACCCAACATTCCAGCATGCTGCCTGTGATCGCAGGACTCCCGCAGCTCAGCTTCCTCCTGCCTTCTGCCTTTTGCCTCCCTGCTTCTACCTTCCTATCTCCCTATCTCCTGTCTCCTGCCTCCTTACCTCCTTACCTCCCTGCCTCCCGCCCTTGTCTCCTGCCTCCCTGCTCCTGACTCTGCTCTGCTCCACTCTATGCGGGGCCGCTCTCCCTCTCCTGGATTTTGCCTTATTTAAGTAACTCGGTGGGAGGCTGATAAAGAGGCAATGATATTTAAAAAAAAGAGAGAACAACAAAGAAGCAAGCCAAACCTGAACAACTCAAACCCAAAGTGTAACAGCCTCTCAGTAACTCACAGAAATGCAGCAGGAGATTTGTACTTACAGTCAGAGCTAAATGAGTAATCCTCATCCCAGCATCCCAGCGTGGTTGAGCTTTCTCTCTCTCTCTTTTTTTTTTTTTTTTGTCTATTTGATTTTAAGCACTTGTTTCTTCCCATTGTCCATGTCTCGGAGTGGATGCAAACAAAAGCAGCCCGTTAGCAGGAATAAAAACAGCAGTGATTTCATTGTGTAAATGCAGGAAAGAGCCAAGACGCTGCGTTTCTTCCGATAGTTTCTGCTTGGGAAGCGGCAGCTCAGGAAAGCAGCACTGTGTGTGTCTCCCCCTCCTCTCTCCCTCTCTCTCACACGAACATGCACGCACACGCACGCACACGCACACACACACACACACACACGCACACTTAGTCTTCTTCTCCTTCTCCTTCTTCTTCTATTTTTTTTTTTTTTTTTCCAAAAGAGGGCAGGTCGTTCCCTGAATCCCAATGAGTTAAGTCAGTTGCTTTCCTTCACATGCATCACAGCCTCCTTAGAGCTGCAGGCACAAAAGAGCATTTCACTGCCTCCAATTTGTGCAGAAGGCCTGTCCTTATTTTTTATTTTTTTTCCTTCCTTTTTAGTATAATTAAATCATGTATTTCACTCCATGTAAAAATGCCACAGCCCCAGCTTTGACGACTGAACCACTAATTGTAACCTTTTAAATAAATTCCTGAACTTGCGTGCTCGCTGAGACGGTCTGCAGAGTTTCCCACTGAATGGATGCCCCATGTTTCTCGGCTGGGCAGACCTGCACCCTGCAAAGGTCAACCTGTGCGACCCACAATTATTTTCCAGTGAAGTCCTGTATCAACAAAATCTCCCTGGAAGGATTGCGGCCTTTCAGAATAAACGTTTAATCTTAAATACACATGCCAGAATGTCCCATTTCAAACGAATATGAGGGATTGTTTCAAAAAGCAGTCTCACACATAGATGTGGGATTCAGAGATGTGTGTCAACATGGTAATAGTCACTCCACACATTGGTTGCTATGTTATGTGTATTCTTTCTTCTGGGCAGCACAGGTGCTTCCATATATATGTACATATAGATGCACATACACGAAAATATACATGCATTCCTGTATGACTGGGTGCTTCTAGTATCTGATGGATACATGGAGGGCCGACAGCAGCCTGCCATGGGGCCAGTGCAGTAGTCCTGGTGATGGGAGCTGCGACTGAAGGAAAATAGAGGGGCTGAGCAGGGTGCTGAGTGCCACCCCTGAATCTGCAGCCCCATAGGGGAGCATGGGGTGCGCAGGGCTGGGCCATGCCAACTCTGTGATAACCTCAGCAGTACTTGGCACTTTCTTTCCATCTTTGTCATCTCCTAACTCCAGCTGCACTTGCTCAAATGGGCAGTAATCCGACTGTAGAGGAGATTAGGGAACCAGAGATAGCTGCATTTAGGATTACCAAAAGGAAATGAAGGAATCTAATCCACTCCTACCCCTTACATTACTGGGCTGCAGTAAGACCTCGTACCACCTTTTAGTATTTTAAACAAAATGAAATCTCTTGGAGAAGGGGACTGAAAGAGACAGAGAGATGGAGAGTATGTTTACCCATTCCATAAGTCAAATGGCAGAGAATAAGGTGATTTGCTAAGTGGGGGTGGTGAGGCTGCTTGCTTCTGCATCCCGATAAGCAGTGCATCTGAATGGGCCTGAGGCCCGCAGCTCCTCAGAGCTCTCCTCAGGACCAGGGGAAGTCCAAGCTGCAGATCCAAAAGCTGCGAAGTGATCTGCATCTAATGGTCTGAGCAACAATATGAACCCCACCCCCAGAAAACCTCACACCTCAAGAGAAAACCACCCCCACAGCATAATGCGGAGCTCTCAGTGTACAGCCATTAAAAAACAGTAAACTTGGTTAGAGTCTTTGCCTGAGAAGATTTTCTGCTCCATTCTGTTTACGTAAAGCCAGGAAGAAAATAACTGGTGCTTGCTACAGTGGTAAAAATAAAGTCTTATTGCTTTTTCCTAGGTTCGCTTTAAACCAATGAAAGAGGATGCACTTTTTCTTCCAATGATGTAAGCATACAACAGAAGCAGCACTGAACTAAGCCAGTCCTGGGCCAGCTCTGTCCTTGGAAGGGCTGTATGAGTAACAAGTAAAATAATACTAATGATAATAATAATAAAAAAAACCCACCGTGAAATTTAAAGAGATTTTCAGTTTGTCATTTCGGATACAAACTTCCTTTTCCCCAGACAATTTTTATATTTGAAGTACCAGACTGTCTAAACCTAGCCTCTCTAAATAATATTAATTTGAGTATGGTTAATTGTATTGAGCTCCTTCACAGACTGATTATCCTTGGTGCATTATCAGGGCAGCCTGAAATGCTCTTCGCTTGCAAGAGGAGAGCCTTAACGTGAGAAAAAAGTGGCTAGTCATCCTCGAGTAAGATTTTGTTTGGTAGAGTGAGTGTCACGACCCTTTGCAAGCCTGGAAGCAACGCGAATCAAACGCTTCGGTGGAAGACCGACGTCGACAGAGGCTCCATGTACAGCAGGCGCTAATTATTAAACCTCATTCCCTGATTTAGGACTCTATTTTCCTTAGCAAGCCCATCACCCTGACACAACGCAGCTCAGGATGTTTGTTCAAAGCTTATGAAAATGTAACTCAACTCATTGCTAGAAGTTGTTGCTAATTAGTTGATAATAAACTTCTCCGGCCAGGACACAAAAGTCTTTCAGAAGTGCAAGGTGTTCTTTGTTATGCCCTCACAAGGGGAATTAGCATATCAATCGAGCAGGGGAACAATAGAGCAGGGCGCTTCCCCCCCCGCCCTCCCCCCCCCCTTTTTTTCTTCCCTTTCTCCCTTTCCCAATGCTTTAAGTAGCTCTGGTGGCCATGAAAGTGAAAGCCGAGGCCGGCGTGTCCCCTCGCAGGGATGTTCAGGGCTCCCTCCGGCTGAGCCCCCCGCGCTCATCGCACTTGTGGCCGCCGCCCGCTCCGAGCCCCCGGACCACCAGGCAGCCCCGCCGCCTTTGCGACCCCTCCTCTGCGGCGCTGACAAATGGAGAGGTTGGGGGCTCCGAGCCCCCGCCCTGCCTCCCCCTCCCCGCCGATGTTTCGCCGCCGATGAAAGAGTTTCAGCTTGAAAGCCCTTTGCAAATGGGTGTTTTACAACGCCTCCTCCCCCCCTCCCCATCCCCCCGCCGAGGTAACTCTGCTGCCCAGAGCGCCCTTCATAAAGACTGTTGTTCCCCCTTCGGGTGCTCGGGCTTCTCGAACTCCCCTCCCGCACCTCCTGCGCAGGTGTGAGCATCGGGAGAGCAGTAGGCCTGATGTGAGCGGCCACCTCTTAGACATTCCTGT
Source organism: Chrysolophus pictus (assembly GCA_037305975.1). NCBI lineage: Eukaryota > Metazoa > Chordata > Aves > Galliformes > Phasianidae > Chrysolophus > Chrysolophus pictus. The sequence goes on along the minus strand of CM074577.1, from coordinate 60,939,544 downwards.
AACAGAGGAGGAAGAAATTCTGAGCCTTTTGACAGGAATTTGTCCTATTGATTGCAACTTCCTCCTGTTTATTTTATATATATATACACATATAATATATATATATATAAATACATATATATATATTTTAATGCCCAGTAGATTCACAAGATGCACAGACTGCAAAAACAAGGCACAACCCAACACCCAAACCTCACCAGGCACAACCAAATACCCAGACCGCCCAGCTGCTTCGTGACATGTGAGTTCCATAGAGGAAACACACATATAATGGGCCAGGGAATGTGACTTAACTGAACTCCGAAATTCTGGGGCTCTGATCCACCTTGTTGTGTTCCCATCCAGTGGCTCGATAGCTGCAAGAGTTATTTATCCATATGGCCAGACTGCCAAAAATGCATAGATTGGAATGGGAATGGTGGCTCGGGCCCTACAGGTAAAACAGAATGGCTGTGCATGGCGTTTGCCCTCCTCGATGTCTGCAGATGAACTCTTTGTTTGGAGCGTGGGGAAGGGGCCAGGCTGCGAGCAGATAACAGCCAGGCTCACCTAATCAGGGCAGAAATAAACTGAGAGATTTCAGTTGTCTTCTTTTTTTGGAAAGGAGCAGCACTCTTCATCTGGCTCCCACTCAAAAGAGAGGATGCTCGAATATGGTTATTTTTAGGAGCCACACAGATATGTAATGTGCATTAAAGCATAGTGATGTGCTAAGAAATAAATCTCATTTCCACCCCCCCTCCTCAGATCACTAGGGAAGCAGTTCTCCAGGAAAAACGTGTTGTGTAATTAAAAAAATATAGAAAGCATTTATTAAGAGGAAATGTTTGTTTTCTAAGGTTTATTTAGAAAGTCTTGAGAGACGGGAATAAAACCCCAAATCCTAGGAGTTTTCCTGATATTCATTTAAGGGAAAAAATGTTGAGGATGGTTGTTTCCCCAAATGCAAAACATCAGGGAGGAATCTGAAAAGAGCTTTACTTTCTGTGCAAAATCTCTATTGTTACTTGGCAAACAATGGGAGCTCTGGGCGACTGTAAGGCTGTGAGAATGAATAGGGAATCCGCAGGATGTGTGCGGGTCAGTGCTTGGGGTCTCTGTCCTAAAGCCCCTTTCTCAGCTTGCCACAATAAAGTAGCACAAGGTTTAGTCTTTCCTGGGTCATCGGCCATCTTCTATTATTCAACACTTCACAACAAAAAACACTTATTAATCAGCGCTGACCAGAGGCCCCTTTCGAAACAAGAGAAGGGGAGAAAGGGAGAGGGGTGAAGAGAGAGAGAAAAGAAGATTGAGAAGCCCAGAGCAGACCCTCCCAATACAACCATAGGCACTTTCTTAACTGGCCAAAGCTTTTTTTTTTTTTTTTTTTTTTTGCCACAACAAAGTTTCCAATCAGGTCACAGGGGACTGGACTTTCCCCCTACCCCCACCCCTGTTTTCTCTCTCACTCTCTTCCCTTCTTGCTCTGAAGATGATGGAGACTTTGTTTTGCAAGTAAGGATGGCTCGAGGTCAGACTGCCAAGGTGTACGATCCTAGAGGTTCATCCTTGCTGTGCTGGAAGACAAGGCCGCTCCTCATCTGGGCCTCAGCTCTGGCGATGGCGTAGGAGAGAAGAGGTTTGCTGTGGGGTTTGCTCCCGTGCGTGAGGAGCTGATGGATGAGGTGTCAGGGCCGTGGTGGTGTGAGGACTCGTTCCCAGAGGGTGTGAGGGAGAGGCAAATGTGTCGTTTATTGGCTCTGCTGAGGGCAGTGGTGGGCTCGTTGTTGTTGTTGTTGCTCCTGATTTTCTAGTGCTGTATTTGCAGAGGGCTCAACGGTGAGCGCTGGGGTGAGAAGGGACTGAGATTTAAGGGAAAAGCTTCACACCCCTCTGCGTGAAGGGAGCAGTGGGAAAGGATCTTAAAGGATCCGAGAAGTGAAGCTTTAATTCTCAGGGGAAATCAGGGGAATCTTTTCTTCTTTGTTGCCTTCTGATCATTTTTTAAGGATGTTTAATTATTCTTAAGTGAGTTGGTATCTCTCTGTAATGAAATATGCATAGATGATCTCACAGCCCATATTATTAAATTCATGTCTCTTACCCTCGTGAAAATTATTTGAGTAACTTTGTAGTGATATGTTTAGCTCACTGGAAAAAACTGTTTATTTTGAGTGGAGGACATAACGGCAAAATCCAGAGTTCAGACTGTTAGCAGGACAGGCACAGCTGTACCTCAGAGAAAAAAGCAATTTGTACTATTTTTTATTTAACAAACGCACCGAGACAGCAAACACTGAATCCCCTGTGGATTGCCGGAAAAACTGAAACGGTACTCTGAAAAAAAGATTTACTTCATTAGAAGGGGAAAACGTGTTTTCTTTTGTTTTGCTGATGAAAGTCCGTGTGTGTGTGAAGAGAGTGGGCTTCGCTTGTTTGTGTGAAGTTGTTGTGCACGCTTTAGTGAGGGTGTATCACCATCGGTATGAGCCTGAGGGAAAGCTGCTCCTTAAGCCCAGAGGGTATCACACTTCGTGGCATGTATGCCGCGACCAGAGAATCCCCAAACTCCTAAGGACAGGGTTTTGTGAGGGGAAACAAAAACATGGCGTTATTTGCGAATAGCCACAGCGGTGCTCTGCCACGGTTTGCCTCGCAAATGCAAGGCTGCGGTTTGTGTTTGTTCTCAAGAAATTTATTTTACTTAAGTGCCTATAGCAGAATTCTCTCTTTTCCCCTCAAATATTGTGCTACCCAGATTTTGCAGAGCTTGACATTCCAGCAATGGAGTAATCAAGTGTTACCTAAATTATTTAAAGCCTGGGATTAAAGGCCTTAGCGCTGAGTGCTGACAAGCTTTCAGATGTAGCCTGGGAAAAGTTTGCATCCTTTCCTGTCTGCGTGCACTTTGAAAATAATTTGGAAAAGTACAGTGAATTATTCTCAGAAAGTATGCACAGAGAGAATGAATAATTCTTTTATAAGTTCTCTCCAAAGGAACGAGTCACTATTAAAAATAGAGTAGCAATGTATATACAATAATATTGTGGCACTCATGCTGTTGTTTTTTAGCAGATCCATTCCTTTCACCAGAGCTTGCTTAAAGGAGATCTTTCTTTTTAGAACTTGGTTTGGTCTGCAACCCAGAGCTTACGCTAATCAGATGGAACTGGCTGTTTCAAACGTTAAGTTCCTTTATGTCTCCAGGCCTTATTCTTCATCTCTTGCTCTTCAGTACACTCTTGCTCTTCTGTGTACTGGAAATTAATGGTGATAATGTATGACTGCATTAAAACATTTGATAAAATGCATAGAAAAGTATTTGTAGTGAGGTAAATTTTATTTTTACCTCCATGTGGATTTGGTGAGCTATGTGTTTTTCATTGGTTGGCTCTCTTTCTTTCTTTCTTTCTTTCTTTCTTTCTTTCTTTCTTTCTTTCTTTCTTTCTTTCTTTCTTTCTTTCTTCTCTCTCTCTCTCTCTCTCTCTCTCTCTCTTTCTCTCTTTCTCTCTTTCTCTCTTTCTCTATCTCCTTCCTTCCTTCCTTCCTTCCTTCCTTCCTTCCTTCCTTCCTTCCTTCCTTCCTTCCTTCCTTCCTTCCTTCCTTCCTTCCTTCCTTCCTTCCTTCCTTCCTTCCTTCCTTCCTTCCTTCCTTCCTTCTATTAATGAGTGAATTGTTGGTATTAAACAATTTTGGAGAATTCATTTACTTTTTTAGGTAACATATTCACCCCATCTTACAGTGTAAAAACAGACGTGATACTGTTGTGTTTTGGGCTTTCACTGCATTGTTACAATATTCTTTGGATAATATTCTTTAGTGTAATTCATAGAAATTAGGATTTTCCCATTTTGTCAAAAAAGAAATGGTAGTGGCAGTTACATTTTGCAAAGCTTTGACCACCAGGATATTGTTCCATGCCGTCAGAAGATATGCATTAGAAATGCTACCATATTATGTCCATTTCTCTTTCCATTCCTACTGATGGCTGACTGTCTGAATAGCTCCCATTTGAGTCAGTGGGACTATTCATGAGCTAAGATACTGCTCTATAAGACAAAGGAGAGGATAAAGTTTGGCCCACAGAACTGAATGGGACTAGAAAAAGGAGGTAACACTTGAAATGGGGAAGGGTGCACACATCTCCCCTCAATATTGTGTCCCATCTTTGCATAGTGCTGTAAAAACAGTGATATTTCTGCATGTACCGGTTTGTAGCTTTAGCCCAGAGAGGCAAACATGAGTCACTGGGGATAAGCCAGGCACGTGAGGCTGTCAGTGATGGGAAGTAGGGAGTATTGATTACAGCAGCAGTGCGTGTTACGGTGGTGAGGACAGGAGGGAGTGGATTTGTGCCAAGCTGAAGAGCTGCTATAATGCTGGGGGGTGTTTAGGAGGGAAAAGGAGCCTGAGGTTACTGCTGTGAAGAGAAGCACAAGTTCTTCCTGTGTGTTTACATAACATTTATTGTTTTAAAATAGTTTCATACTTACTTCTATTGACATTTTAAGGTAGAAAGATTTCTAAAATATTGTCTTGACTCTACAGAGCATCCTGGGATAAAAATGACTTACTGCATAGTAACAGTTCCTGATATCGATGGGAATTCTGATGCTCTTGGCATAAATTATCTCTGATCCAGCAAAGGCTGCTTTACTCCCATGTACCTGATTTGGTGAAGATTTTCCAGTCAACTTATTTCAGAATAGGCTTGGTTACCATTCAGAGTGCAGTGAGCAAGGTTTTATAAAATGAATTTTTCGAAAATCTGTAAGAGAAAAGAATGCATACAGCATTTTAGCCATGTTCACCTGTACAAATCTGCTTGACATGCACCTGAGAAGTTAGACTTTCACAGACGTTTGCATGCATGTTTCACTATAGACTGATGAAAAAATGACCTTGAACACATGTACCTTGGTTTTTGGATGTGCGACTTGGATATATAAAACATCAGCGTGATTTCTCCTTTAGTAAGTCTGGTCTTTGGTACTGAACACAAAGGCTATATTCACTCAGAAGAAAGTATGCTGTATTTAAGTAGAGGATAAAAGGATGCATGAGTTTAACACCTAAAGGGAATATTTATTTGTTCATTCTGGATTTGGTAAAGTGACCATGACTGAAGGTACTTTGTCAAAGGCAGGTATAGAATAAGAAGTTAAAACTGTGACAAAATTTTGCTGGGTGTAGATGCACATTCAGTAAATGAGAGCATGAAACAGGCAGAGCTTTGTGGAATACAGCAAGAATTAATACACGCAAACTGAGTGTACATCCACACTTACTCACATCACAGCTTTTCTGTCCTGATCTGCACAGCAGCTCTGGATATTCATGGGGATTTTGTCAGGTTTTAATAGAGGTATTTCTCTCAAAGACCTGCCACAAACTATCCCTTTGAGACCAGTTTACCTGCTGGAAGGCATCAGCCCCTCGCAGACCTGGGTTGGGGACCTGCAGTCTCTGCAGCTGATAAGCTGGGCCTTCTGGGAGGTGAGGAAGGGACCAGAGAACTGAATCTCTTGGTCAGATTGAAAGCTGGGTAGGTAACTTTTCTATTTAAGGCGGAATTTGACTTATGAAGTGTTCACCAAAAATTAGTATTATCTACCTAAAGAACTCACAACTAATGAGTCATTTCTCCTAAAGATTTTCCTATTCTTCTTCTTCTTCTTCTTCTTATTAAAATAATAATTGATTTAGGGCTTATTTGGATGTTTTTGAGCCTGGAGCCCTATTTTTTTTTTTTTTTCCCAGATTTTACATCTGCAAAAGCTGAAAATGTACTTTAAAAGCAAGTTTTGAGCTTCCCTTGCAGATATCTTGATTACAGCAGCTGGGGTTTTATGAAACACTGGCTCATGGAAGAGGCAGTACTAAGGAGCCAATGAGGGGGCCTGGAGTTATGATGAAGCCTTATAGCTAAGAGAGATCAACTCACTATTCAAAAGTCTTTAAAAACTCTATAATTCAGTGTGTGGGATGTTGTGTGTATAGATGGGTGAGCTGGATCACAGATCCTCACTAAAAGGCTGTGGAAATCTGAGAACAGGATCTGGTGGGAGGGAGGTCTGTGGCTGATGCAGCTGAGTAGGGCTGTGCATCAGTCAGTGAACCCTGAGGAAGAGAGTGAGGGTGGATGCAGCCATTCCTTGCAGAGTCTGGGAATGGATCTCTTGCTCAGGCAGCTGATGATTTGTTGCTTTAAATGCAGCAACATTGATAAATTATACAGCCAAGTTCAGCTTGCTGTAGGCAAAAACTGCTTCAGCTTGGCTGCAAAAGATTGAGTGGTGCATGGGTGGAATTGGTCAACTACATCTTTAGAAAAACTGCTCTGTAACACTAGATGTCATGGTTAGGGGAAAAAAGTACCGGTAGGTGGCGTGCAGAAATATTCAGCACTGCTCATAGGTTTTATTGGGCAGATGCAAGTTCTTATTAATGCAACTGGCTTTGAGTATGGAGGCTTTTAAGAAGTGAGTTTAAGAAACAGGTCCCTGGTAAGCAGGCAGGATGTGCATGCAAGGGGAAAAAGGAGTGAGATTAATTTAATCCATTCTTTGTCTTTCATCTCAAGCAGCTCTTCAGTTGCTGCTGCTGCTGCTTCTTTTAACATATCCAATGCAGGCATACTCCAGCAATGGCCTTTTCCTCCCTGGGCTTTACACTGCAGTTTTCTTTTTTGTAATGCTGCCCAACATACATGGCTAGACTTTCTCTCTGCCTTGAGGAAGAGAGCCCTGAAAAAGAAGAAGCCTGTTTCTTTGAACTTTATTAAAATGTACGAGTAAGAACAATCTGCAGGAAAGATCAAGCACTGAATATCTCAGGTGGAAATATCAGTGCTTTGGAAAGTTATGAGTTCGTGAAATCCGATCTGTTTGATGTTCTTAATTTTAGTGAGTTATAATATTGCATGTCAAACTCTTTAGTCTTGTGTAATCTTCCTGCAGAACTGGGAATATTCACTCTATTATTATTTTTATCATTATAACTGATGTGTGTATAAAGTATCAGCAATAATTAATTTCATTTATGATGCTGGTTTTTTATAGCAGACGGCTGATACTGACAACTTGTGGAGTTAAAGTAGGATCAAATAACTTTGCTGCCAGCAACTCTAACACACAAAGATGTTAAAATAATTTGTATTCATAGATGGTCATGGATGTGGTTGTTTACACATGAAAATGTGATGTTTGATAGGTATTTTTGATCACATTAGTGCTGTTCTGCTTCCCACTCAGTTTTTCCAAGAATGATTTGAAGATTGCAGGTACTACTCACCTGCTCTGCAGAAAGATATTATGTAGTGTTATTCAACAGAGTATGATACAGAAGATGGCCTAGAAGAGAAACTAGTTTGCTAGTAGGCTGATGAATATTTTAAAGACACAATTTGGGAGCAACTGCTTAAGTGTGTGTAAGTCACTGCTATCAACCAGCTTTGCTCAAGAATTTACGGCGAACAGATATTTTCAAAGATCTGCTCTTAAAAACGTTCTGTCCAAAATTTTCTTTCCTTTCCGCTCTTACAGTGGTTCACTGAAACTGTGTGAAGGTATATCAGAATTTAGAGGTGAGATTTCTGTGCAAAGATTTGATATAAGTATGTCTGTGTAAACAACTGAGGGAGGAAGTACAAGCAAAGTTTAGGAATACACAGTGCTGCTTGTATGCTTACTAGCGCTAACACATATTGCTCCTCATGGAGTTTTTTTCAGACTGGAAAAAACTAAACTCTAGATCATTGCTAGCTTCTATCCAGGTACATTGTAGAACTAGGAGTCTTAGTGCACTGGAATGCTTTGCTTTCATAAGGGTGAAATAGTCAGAATTTTTGCCTTCTGTAGAATGGAGGCATGGAGCTGCATAGTTACGGCAGATTTGCCAATTAAGTAAAATATTTTGGAAAGCTTTGCTTATATTTGTAGCTCATGCTTTCTGTTTGTCAGGTCTATTTGTTATTTGCACTGAAAAAAAAATGTATATTCTAAATATAAACCGAACAATCTTGTGTTGATCTTTTTTTCTTGTTTATTCGTTCTATATGTTGCTTGCCTTTCTTCTGTGTTTCATCTTAACTACAGCTCTTTTGCAGCAGTCCATAACTTCAGTGTTTCTTGGGACGGTACACAACCATTTAAATCCAAAGCAATAAGCCTTTCCATCATGCATTTCCCTCTTGATTTCTCACTTTCATATGTGGCAGTGGTTCTTAGATGAAAGTTTGTAGATAGGGAATGCATATAATTCACTTAATCAATCAATTTTGTATTTCAGTACATTGAAATCATTGTAACTATTTTATTTTCTTGAAAACTGAGTATTCTATTTCTAATGGCAGAGTAAGGTATCAGACTAAATGTTAAAGGAAAGTGCTAAATTCTGTTCTATTGTATACTTTACTCCCTAGTTAAAACAAAGCATGTAAGTATTCAACGTAGAGGAGTGATTAAATGACAAGGTTTTAATTTTTTGGTGTGGACTTCAGTAGTAGCATATGATCTGAGTTTTCCGGTGTAGAGCTTCAGTGCTTCTCTCAGCCTGTAATATTTGTTGAGATTTTTCTGGGAGGATGCATTTAAATATTTCTGAAGAGCAAATGCTTTTTTTTTTTTTTTTTTTTTCTGTCAAAACATGAACTTTTTGTGGGACAAGCTGATTTTAATGATTTATTTTTATTCAAATTGAAATTTAGTGTTCTTAACCAGAACTGATGAATCCTGTCACTCACAGTGATGAAAAAATTTTAGAAATCAGTACTTTGTAGGATAAATTTTACGTTGGTTGTATGTTTATAATGTATACTGAGAATTATTTCTTGTGTGTTCCATTGAGAGAGAAAATGTGATCTATTGCAGGCCTATTAATATCTTTACTGGATGTCTTGAAAAATTTATTTGGAAGACACTGGGTAAGACAGAAGATAGTATATATATGAAGGAAGATACACAGTCCTATTAAAAAGCATCTAAATTAATGAAGTCTGATTAACTACAATTTGAAAGAAAATGCTCCTTCGTAATATTCAGCCTAGTAAATTCCTTTCAAATTGTATAGACCTTTTAAAGACAGCTGGTCAGCTATTTGTGCTGCATAACCTCATAATGTTCAGATCACAGAATCACAGAATCACAGAATGGCCAGGGTTGAAAGGGACCACAAGGATCATGAATCTCTAACCCCCCTGCCACAGGCAGGGCCACCAACCTCCCCATTTAATACTACACCAGTTAATACTAGACCAGGCAGATCTCTGAGTCTATGTGTGTACTAAGCAGCAGAGCAGGTTACTATATGCAGGCCAGGGACCATTGCTCAGGACAGTAGTGTTAATCCACAGAAGCCAGTTCAGCCAGACCAACAATAGCAGATGATGGAAGGTTAGAAAAGTAATTCTCTGCTATGATTTTAAATAGATTCTAAGTACAGTGTTGTCAGCTCCTTTGTTTTTACAAGGACATCAGCTTTATTTCATAAATTCCAGAGAACTGGCTAGCTAAAAAATAGTGTGAGTTATCACAGAAGAGTGCAGCTTCATGACAGGTTTCATTTTTGATCTCAACTGTGTCATGTATGTACATACGCATACAGACACTACTGGGAGGGCTTTGTAAAGGGAATACCAAGCTTAGTTACAGAGTAAGAGAAGAGTCTGCTGCTGACATTTTATGCATGAGTTCTGCCAAGCACAGAGGAGCATCCCACCAGCAGTGGTGTGCAGGGTAGCTGTCTTTCATGTTGTTTTGTAGGATGTAAGGGCTCTTGCTAAAATAACTTACATAGCATTTCTGTGCTCAATGCTTTAAGCCGGAGAGTTGGCTCTGATCTCAGTGTTACTGTCTGCAGGGTTACTGCTACAGTCTGTCTGGACTTGTTAGGGGATATTTATCTGAAATTAACAATGGTCAACCAGGTGTTTGCTCCTATGATGCACATACGGAAGGGACTACAAACATTGTGTATAAAAGATATGCTAGTTGAGGAGTCATATCTAGCTTAATGTGAGATTTGCAGGAATAAGGCTTTGCTTCTCTTTTGGGATGATGTATTCTTTAATACATCAATATTCAATAAATAATTTTGGAAACAAGCTTGAAAACCTTACTTCAAGTAATATTATTTAGATACTCATTGTTGAATAGACAGTGATTGAGAATAGTCTTGTTATTTTTTCCAAGACCAGTCAGCACCTACCCCCTTATTTTGTTTATATTTGTTATTATTTGTATTTAGACAGGATTTGTTAAAAGTGAAGCTAGGAGTAATCATAAGTAATGGTGTACAGATAGATCACTACAAGGACAAATGCTTGAATATGGACACAAAAAGGCAATGCTTACCTATGCGAGAACTTACTTTCCCTAAAAATGATTGTGAAAATTAAAGGAATATGTCTGGCCTAACTACGGTGGAACAGTTCTAAACCTGAATCTGCCTTAGTTAAAAAAGCCTTTGTCATTGCATTAATAGGTGCACTCAGTACCTCTCAGAAATAGGCTGTAAAATGTGTACAGGCTGTTAATATTTTTATGAGAAGAAACCATTGTAGACCACAAACTCTGTGAGGTAGGCTTCTTCTCTAATTATCTTTTCCCTGAGGTACCCATTATACCTCATGGAGGAATAAATTGTATTAATAATTGTATTCATTTAAATGGGAAATGATTTCTCAAAAGAAGAAACTAAAAGAGGCAGGATCAGAAAAGGAAACGAAGCTTCCACCTTGATACTAACAAGGTTGATTTTGAATGTCCTGCAGTTATGTATCCCCATATGATACCTTGGGTATGCACTAGCTTTATTTCGTACATGAAGTCATACCAACTTTAAATGGGAACAAATCTTACAAATAGTCCCTACAGTATTTTTAAACACTTAGCTTATTTTAAGGTAAGATTGGAGTATATTTTGTGTTACATTTCTAAGATGTATATACCAAATACTATTTTGTTGCAGAGAGAGCGCTAATTACTGCACTCCACTGTAATAGTGTTTTTAACTTTATTGTAATAATACTAAATCAAAAAGGGGATATTGTTAAACCAACTGTGATAACTCGATGTACTTTAAGACAATGTAGAGAGTGTTTGTTAAGGCTCCATAGTTTTCAGCAGTGGATGACAGAATGAAAACAATGGAAACTCTTACTTCAAAGGCTGCCTGATAATTGCTGTGGGTAAAAGGTGAGGTTTAGGGTGATAAACATTGAATTAATAAATACAGTGTTGTTGAATAAAGCAAGTTAAGATGCATCCTAGCTTCTAAGCAATTGGACTGTATTCACTACAGTCAATTAATACATCCCCAATGAGCAATGCGTATGGGACAGTGGTGTCAGATGGTTTTGTAATAGCCTCTCATGTAGCTTGTTGTTAATGTATGAGGCGATTACTAACTGACCAAATTAAATCACCCTGCACATGCATTGCTGTGGAAATGGTGGTAGCTGGTAAGTGTGGCTACTGGCAAAAACAGGCTCGTGTAGGAATGCTTGAATTCAGGGTCGAAGAAAATTTTCCTTTCTGGAAATGGCTATGAGAGCAGCTTTTGTGAGCAGGCCCAGGGCATCTGTACTAGCCTAAAACCTGCTCAGGAACGAAGGGATGAAAAGTTCTTAGAAAGCAGAAACAACTTCTTATCTCCATCAAGGACAGAAAATATCTGCGCCTGTAGATAGCCTCTGCAGGAGAGGAGGAGGTACCAGGGATAAAACAGCACTCAATGCAGTTCCCTTCTGCTATGCAGGCTGGCATGAGATTGTAAACAGAGCCATTGGAATTTGGAAAGCTGGGTTTTGTATATTATAAAAGTCTTCTTGTTTAGTGCAAGAGGCATTGTTATGATCAGCCTTCGGAACCTCACATAACACAATATAGAATTTCGCACTGAAATTGCTGAAATTGCTGTATCTGTCCTACAGGATGGAGAAAATCTTTTAGACAGTGAGAGTTTTAGTAAGAGTTGGGTGTCCATATATATGGAATTGAGTGTCCATGTAAGTACGTATATGGGCTTTATAGATTCAATGACCTCTGGCACGTCTCAGGATAGGCCCAGAAAACTAAGCCTCCTTCTGCACAGTTTCTTTCTAGGGAGGTTTTTAGCTTATGACTTGGGGGTAAGTGGTGCAACACTGCTGCCTTACCTGAAAATCCTCTAAGGCAAAAGTTCTGAGAACTGTAACTTTTTCCCTTTTAAATGGGATTTAACACAGTCCTAACAATGAAAATTTAGTTGACAACATATCCCATTATTTATTCTTTTATTTTTAATATAGCATCCAGCTGTTCAATTTATCCTAGTCTGAAACAGTGGCTTATGACTTCCTAAGTGTAGAAGTGCTCCATTTGTGTATTCATTCAAAGGTACCACAGATCTTCCATCAAATGCAGTTAATTCTGCATATACAGAATTTGGGACAAGCTTCAATGGAAAAGCATAAGAACTTGATTGTATGGTTCCTTAAAATGCGAGTTACAGACTGTCACCTCTGGCGAGATGGAACAGGACTTTAAGATAGCTCTAGGCTTGAGCTTGACTCTATTTTACGTCACATACTGAACTAACAATAGAGAAACTGTGACTGTAAGGTGAGAATATGTCTAGTCTGGAGTTGAGGATGCTCATCTGAGAAGGGAGTTTCTGTTGTACTGCATGGGTTTTTTTTATATATATGCCAAGTGGAACCATATTATTGAGGAGTAGGTCTTTCTCTGACTCCTTGCCAAATTTTGATAGCATCATGGTGAGAGCACTGTGCTAGTAGGAGAGGGAAGTGTGTACGTGACCTACCTGTCTTGTTGGGGAATGTCTATATCACTGGAATTGGTGCTGGAATTAAAAAGACATGGTCATTTTTGTAGCATTCTTCCTGAAATTTTTCAGTTCCTGAAATTTTTTCCCTAAATAAAATGATTTGGGAAGCCTTACTGAATCCAGCATAAACGAAACAATACTTTTAGCATATGGATTGTGCAACGTAGAAAATTCCCCCAGCTCAGCACATGAATAATTGGCATATCCTGTTCCACAGAGAACTAATCAATGACAACAGAGTAACATTACAGCATAATCTGCTATTGTTGGAAGGGGTGGGATGGTATGATAAAGAGATTGCTCAGAGGCTGAGACTTTGGGCAGTTAGACTGGCCTCTGCATAGACTGGAATATGGAAAACATTTTGACTTGTCAGAGATGGATAGTCTGCCTCAGAGATGGTCCCCAGTAAGGCCTATAGGTTTTGGGTATATTATTTACATAGACCATAGTTGTACAAATTGTTACAACTAATCTTTGCTTTCTGTGTTCCATTCCTGGCTGTGCATATTAGTGGAAAATCTGGAGAAAGAATTTTCATTCCTAACTAGGTATGATATTCTGTGATCTTATCTCTGAGAAACAACCTGTCTTTGAGGAGAAAGACTCCTCAAATTTGTTTGCTCCTTAGCCCTTTTTACTTCCTCCTTTCTTGCATCATTTCTGCTGCATAAAACACAAAATTGTTCTTTCTGTCATTTCCAAATGATAGGTCCTCTAATATTCTGATATGCTTTGAGTCTGAAGATTTAACTTCCATTGCCCCTGATATCTGTACTGGATCTGTGAAAACTCTGCTGCTCTGTCCTCAGATTGGAGTCAATAGTAAACATACTGGACAGTTATTATATTTACATTATATAAAATGTATATGATATAACAGTAATATCAGGTGTATCTTTCCTTGTAATTATTCAGTTTGCACTGAGAGTGGTAATAAAAACTGGTTATTTTGAAGAAACTTTCTTTTTGGCACTCAATTTCAAAAAATAAAATAAAATTTAGTGGCATTTTTGTGAAATGGTCAATTTATTTCTGAGCATTGTTCATTTTTCTAGTCTAGAATGTGACCTTCCCTTGGAAATGCATACTTAGAAGTTTCTAAGGGCATGAAGACAGTGCACAATTTTTTTCATAGTGATGCTCTCCAAAAGGCAGTATCTAGATGCAAATTGTACGGGGAATAGCACAAAAGTAGAAGACAAATCTGTTTGGATTAAAAAAATACTGTCCTTCTGTTTCCCAGGACTATTATTTTTCAGTTGGCAGGGGTGAGGTGTGAAAGAACATAATTGTAGTTATACAAGTGTTGGGCTAAGAGGCAGAAGGGATGGAGAGAGGACTGTAGAGGCTGGCCAGTCATCTCAGAAGAAAGGACGGTAAGCTCTGGTGTGGGATATGTGGGGAGATAAAGAGACTTGATATGAAAGAAAAGAAGACTTAAAGGATTAGGAAAGTGATTGAAATAAGATAAATATTTGAAATTATATATATAAAAAAAGTAAGATTAGGAAATCAGCTTTTTAAAGAAGAGTAAGCTAAGAGAAGTGATATGTGCATTTTGGTACTAAGGTGGTTATAATCCAGTAGGCAGGGTTTCATTTGTTCTATGGAGGGCCAGATGGGTTTGCCTTGGCTCATTGTTACTGCAGGACCCAAGGGAATGGCATGGAGCTGTGTCAGGGGAGGATCAGGTTGGGAATTAGGAATGTTCTTCACCAGCGAATGTTTGGGTACTGGAACAGACTCCCAGGGCAGTGGTCGTGACCCCAAGCTGCTGGAGTTAAAGGAGCAATTGGGCAGTGCTCTCAGAATAGGATTTGAATTTAATATGGTTTCGTGTAGAGCTAGGCATTAGACTTGATGATCCTTGTGGGTCCCTTCCCTCTCAGGATATTCTATGATTCTGTAATTTGGTTTCTATTCAAGTTAAATAAGACAAAAACAAAACCAATCCACTGAAATTTTTGTCCCTGCATCCTCAATGTTTTGGCTCTATCTTCTTAGAGAGTGAGAACAGTATTCTGTTAATCCAAGGAGGGAGACAAAAGTGACTTCAGTAGGATGCGTATATTATTCCCCTTGAAATCAGTGAAGTTTGGGTGTCTGACTTCCTTTGAGATGCTCAGCTCAAGTGATTTGTTCAAGGTCACTCATGAAGTACGGTGGGACGTGAGACTTAAATTCAGTGCCTCTGGCTATTGCTTTTGTCTCCATGACCTTTTCTTTCCTGGGACACAGTAAAGTCTAGAGGCTGTTAACCTAAGGTCTCTGTAGTTCAGGAAGCAAGGAACAGCTGAGAAACAGTGTGCCTAGTTGACCTAGAAGGATTATATAAATACATACCAAATTTAAGGTAAAGAATGTTGGTGTCTCCCTCTCTTTTTCTCTTTCTTATTCCTATATTTTAGGCTTTGGCTGAAATAAGATATCCCAAGCCTAATAATTTATTCTGTGGTTGGTCAGTTTGAGAAAATCTTTGATGTATCTGTGCCTCTGCCAAGGCAGAGCAGTACTTTACCTGGAGGAGCATGTTCAGTGGAGGGGAATAGTGCAGCTTTCTGTTTCTTTTCACTTCCTTTTCTTTTGTACTCGAGGCTGTGACCCTGGAGTACGCAAGTACTAGCAGAAAACTTTTCTGAGGGCAAAGATAGACGTTGAAGAGAAGGTGCATTAAGATGCGGCAAGTGCATAAAGGATGGTGATAAAAGAAATTTAGCTTGTGGGAGAAAAAAACAGTCCAGCTTATGAAAGTTTATACTGTACATTGTTGCACTGTGTCATCTAACAATGGATGTGCCAGTGAAATGGAAACCAGAAATTATCCTTGTCTCAAAGTAGGATATACTAGGGACCTTAGGGTCTTTACACCAAGACAGAGGCTATAAGGAAGATTATCTGGATGAACAGACAACAGAGATGTAGTGCCTGTCCATCTCTTGCTACCGAACTTCTTCATGTCCCTTTGAAAATCTTTATTTTTCTGAAAAGCTGACATTCATGTTTGTGAGTCCCTGTTTTGAATGGAGATCCTGGAGCCTTTTTTTTTTTTTTTTTTTTCTTTTTGACTTTGGAGAATATTCTGCCTTTTTTCAAGTTTTTGTTAGCGGGTTCTGAAAGCACTTAGTGATGTCTCTTTTAAAGAAACCAATAAACAAAATCAGCAAATCCTTCCCCCTCCTCCTCCCTTTTTTTAAAGTATATGAAATGTTTTGTTTTGTTTTGCTTCTTAATAGCTGCCTACAGCAATTCACTAGATTACGCTGCATTCATTTTCAAATAATATGCAACCATTGTAAATTTGTGTGTTAGTTACAGTTTCTAGAGATGACTAGACTCTTGTGTGGAGTTTACTTTGTTCTGGGTGCATGGGGATCGTGTCTCTGTGTGAAAAACATTCAGAGTGAGGAGGGATTTATTTACCTTGGAGTGGGCAAGGGAATGGAGGGTGGGAGGAGGATTAAAACTAGCTTTTGCCTTCTGACACTGAGGCCAATTTTCAGTTTTATTGTTGCAGTTTTACCGAAGTCAGATCTGTCATCCAGGAGTTAGCATCTCTCTCTAGCTCTTTCTGTGTTGGTTTAAAATTTAGATAAGGTTTATCTGGAAATGTGACCTCAGCCACACCACTGAAGCTCAGCTAAATCTAGCGGGCAGAGTTCAAGTCAATTTTGGGAACCCATTTCTACTGGGTTTGCAGAGATTGGAGTCTTACCTCAGCAAAGTGGCTTAGCCCAAATCCAGACTGACTAGTGACTGTATGTTTGGAGGTGATCTGATTCTCATTTCCTAGTCATACAAATAAGAAACACGATTAGGTATGATCTGGTTCCTTTCTAACCCCCTTGGGCTTCTTCTCTGTGTGTTTGAACATGTAAGGTCTGGTGAGATAAGGCTCGGCAATGGGAGATGACCATTCTGTGAGTTTAGGCTGGTGTGACTAGTAGATCAGTAGGATGGCGGAGCTGCGAGCCTTCCTGCTACATGACCACGAACAGTGTCTCTCACCTGATCGCACACAACATCCCATAAGCTCATAGGGGAGTTCTTCCAGGACTCTATCCTTACTAGCCCAGCTCAGGAGTGCAGAGAGGTTTAAAGGGGACTAAATATCTCACACACAGAGTCTTGGTCTCATCCACACTCTGAAGAGGGTGGAGGGTGCTGTGCAGGTGAGAGGAGCGATGGCTCATAAGGGTCTGTGTGTCAGGGCAGCAGAGTTACTTGCATCCTCTCTGCTTTCTTTTATATTGATTTCTTTTATATTGAAGGAGGAGTTTTGTTTTGTTAAAATCTCTGTTCAATGTGACCAGGAGCAAATTTTTCTTGTTAGCACTTATTTACAACTGACAATTCTTAATTAGCATTTGAGCCTTAGATTCCCATTTCTATAAATCCCTAATGAGAGTATAAATTACTAATGAAAGAGCTAAATCTCAGGGCCAAAGTCTTACTTCATTAACACACTAACGTAAATCTGAAGTGTTTGTGTTTGCATGAGTAGTTAATTCACAACAACACTAGTATAACCAATGTAGGAATTAATCCTTGAGGCTTTAGTAGTGGGCAGTATAAAGTGACATTGTTCTAATTTTCAAACTTACTTCGTCTTTCAGAAATTATTTCAAATATTTCTGTAGTGATTTTTTTTGACTTTGGACAATTTGATTCCTTTAAGTGTTGTCTTTTCTTCCTTCTGTTGCTTGAGGAAGAAAGACTGCGTGAAAACCCTAAAATCTTTGTCATCTTTTGTTATAATTACTGGGGCTTTTATAATTGTTTCAATTCACATTTAACTACTAAAAGGCATATCTCATAGGAAATAGGAACAATTTAAACTTTAATGATATTAGAACAGAAGTAACTTAGATTCAGTTTTAGAAGTCCATTGATAATCTTGGTAAAGTTAACAGGTTATTACTGGTAGCAAAGATTAAACAGAAAATTTACTGTATTAACTGACTATATCCCTCGTTTGAACACTTTATAAGAATTATAATGCTCAGTCAGGGGAGGGTTATTCCACCTGGTGTAATCACTAGAAGTGGACCCTTGTTCCAAAGGTCTTTTAGAAAGGATCTTCAGGAAAGGTCTCTTAGGAGATCACCTAGGTGGTAATGTGCATCTTATTATCAGTGATGTTCTCTTTGACAATAGCAAATATATGTATGTATGTATATATATATATATATACATACACACATATACATTATAGGCTTTCCTGATACTACTGTTTCAAAAGTGCATGAAAGGCACTGGGCCCAGGCTGGGTGCTGAGTGGTGTCTACCACTTACTGCATTACAGTGCTTAGCAATGGCTCTTCTCATTCTGAACACTCAGTAAAGTTGATGAGGGTTTAGCTCAAGCTAAAAACTACATGACGCAGACATACTGGAAACCTCAGGTGTACCAGAAAAGAGCCCATCAAGATGTTGGAATGAGGACCATCAAGATGGTGAAGGGCCTAGAGCACCTCTCATCTGTGGAATAGCTGAGAGAGCTGAGACTGCTCAGTCTGAAGAAGAGGAGGCTCAGGGAGATTTCATCAGTGTGTAGGGTCCTGAAGGAAAGGTGTAAAGAGAATGGAGGGGAGCTCAGTTCAGTGGCGACCAGTGCCAGAACAAGAGGCAATGGGCAAAAAATGCAACACAGGAGATATTCTCTGAACTCCAGGAAGCAGTTCTGCGCTGTGTGGGTGATGGAGCACTGGCACAGGCTGCCCAGAGGCTGTGGAATCTCCTCCTAGGAGATCTTCAAAAGCTGCTTGGACATGGGCATGGGTACCTGCTCTGGTGTCCCATCTGGAGCGGGAGTTGGACCCGGTGTTGCCTTTCAGCAGTCAGAGGTTCTGCTATAAGATCCCACTTTATGTTCAACAGACTTTGAGAAGCGTAATATTGCAAGTAAGAACTGAATTATAGCCCAAATATTAATAAAACACAGATTAAAATTTCCTCTGTTATGTTTGCAAATTTTGTCTTTTAATGAACTCCTTTAGTTAAGATGTTCAGAGACTTTCTTGCAGAGAATATAAAGTAATTAATTAGAAATCATAACTAATATTGTGCGAATGGCAGATGATAAAGTTAAAAATTATTATATTTATGAAGGAAGTTAGTACTGTCATGTTGAGTGAATAAAAATTTTACAACTTTTGCTAAGCTGAGAAAAGGTAAAAGACAAAAGACATTTAAATATTGAAACATTGGCATAATTACTGCAAAAATGACTATACAGCATCTTTATCATGATTTACACTATATGACTGTGAGTTTCTAGTATTAAAGCATTGGTATTCAATATGTAGCATGCTGTACACTATCTATGGTTGTACTGGCTATAGAAAATAGAGAAAAGTGGAAAAAAATGTAATCACAAGCAGATATTTTGACTATGCTGAAATGAATCTGGAGGAAGAACACTCACTTCTAGATCTTAGGATTTCTCTGTTAAGAAGTGAAAAGCTACTAAATCAAAATAAAATGCAAATGTTTAATGAATAACACTAAACTTTAGTAATCACAAGATAAGCTATTATTCTTTTGAAGGACTGAGTAAAAGCAAGTAAAAGTAGTCATCTTTAGCAGAAAGTCAAATCTGACACACATAGGTCTGGTCTTGTAGTTTATAGCTGACGAAGCCACTGCTGTATTCAGTTAGATAAGTTGAGATTGTTGGTGTAAGGGCTCTCCATGAAGTTAAAATGTGATGCATCAGCTTTTCCTTGAACAGTGCAAAATATTTATTTCAAACCTCTCTGTGCCTGAAGATAAAACATGGAGTCAATGTCATACAGTTGGCAATGGAAAACTCAGGCATTCTGAATTGTACGTGTCCTGCTTTATAAAAGCTGTTTTAAGTATAAAAGCATAGTTGTCATCTTGCTAATATACCAATATGTAAACAGCAAAATGCTGTGGAAAAAAAAAAAAAGGAAGAACAAATATAAAATATTTTGTAACAGCTTACTTTATTTCTTGTAAATACTTCTTTTTTGGTGACATACTAAAATAAACAATCATAAGTAGAACAGCAGCAATTTTTTTGAGCACAGTGATATCTGAATAAAAATGAGGACTGGTAGGGATTCTTAAGTGTAATGTTTGCCAAGAATTTGTCTTTTAAGGTGTGCGGGTTTTTCTGTGTGTGTGTTTAAATTTGGGTGTGTGTGTGTGTGCAGTATACTTGGGGCAACCAATGCATATTTTGTGGCCATGAAAGTTCAGACAGATCTGAAAATGCAATGAAAGTATGATCACATGCTGCCTGAAATATATTACAGTTGATTAAGTATAATCATGGTTTCAAAATCAAAGAATAAATGTAATTCTGATCTCTACTAGTTAAGAGAAACAAATGGAAGACTATAGAACAAAATAAAAACATTCATAACCATTCAAAATAAATATTCATTAGCACAAACACATTGCATTGTGTCAACTGTATTTATGTTTTACAGGAGGCATTTTTAGAGTTAATAGTTTTGTATATACCTTAAGTAAATAGATGAGGAAGGATTTCTGCCCGATACTACGGTGACGGGCTTTAGATTAAATCCTTAAGATAGAAGTAGATTAACTGGTCTTGGTTATTTCATGTACCCTGTCTGAGTGGAAGCATGCTTCCATGCTCAGCTGGAGTGTCCCAGCAGCCTGCAGTTGTAACGTGCTTGCTGTCTTTTGATGCATCTTGTTTAACATTTGCTCAACTCATTTATTCAAATGAAGCCAGGCAACTTATTTATCCCTTATCAAATGAAGTGGGGCAACTTTAGGACAAGAGCAAACATGCAGGATCAATGGAAGAATCTTCAAGTACCTCTTTTAAATTTTTTTTTTTTTTTTGGTGATAATTCTTAGCAAAGAGAATATTGGCATAAAAAAATACATTAAAAAATCATGAAAAGATTTGTTGTCCGAACTTCAGGTAAAGCTTGCTCAGTCTCTGAAAATGTGATGAACTTTAAAGCTGTAAGATATCAAAAACAAAACAAACAGACTTAAAACCAAATCAGACTTCTCCCTGAACACCAACCCGAGGCAAATCAACTAACCCAACTCTGGGAACATCTAACCCAATCAAATAAATAAATAAACTTAAGGATAAGACTTAAGATGGGGTACGATTAGACTTTAATTCAAGCACTTGAAAGATAAAGCGCACAGTGATCTATCTGGATTGGCAGTTGTTTAGACTTCCATGAATAAAGAACTGCACATAGTGTAGCTTCTAAGTGTAATGTGCCAATTACACCGTACATTGCCCTTGCTCATTTTCTCTCTCTTGCTCTTATTCTTATTGATTCTTGTTCTGTCTCATGTTCATCACTTTGATTTGTATAAGTAAAGAATCTACTGGATCACCAATAGTCTTAATCGCAGATGATATTTAGTTCTGGCCTTGCATATTCAGTTCTTTTTTGTTATCTGCTTTAAGGATTAAATGCCCAGACCTCACCTAAGGTCAATCTAGCACATCCCACACTGTCAGCAGGTCACACAGGTGCATTCTGGTGACAGTTCTGGAAGGTAAATGTGAAATTCCTCTCTGGGGAACAAATCTGTCAATGTATCCACAGTAATTTCCCGTGCAAGATTTGCTTCAGTGTGTTTACAGCAAAATCCATGTTTCAGCATCTCAAACATGCGAAATGTGATTTTAAATATAAGAGAGTACCCCCTTAGAAATTACCTCCTAACCCTATAACAGTGAGTGTTCTCACATAAACATGCTAATCTCCAGAGAGCACGAGAGAAAAAGATGTCTTAAAAATTATGGTGATTTAATTTTATTTTGCCCTAGAATGACATTCTCCTGAGTATTTGTGAAAATGAAGATGAATATGCAGGGCTACATTTGGTTGATTTTGCGCCAGATGGCCAGTTGCAGAGGCTGAACTAAGCTGAACTGATTGATTCATTTTTGCCATATTGCATGCTGGCGTTTACCAGAGTTCACACCGTTCACGTACTAACATTTTTGGTGCTTTCTCTTTTTATTTTTTGTTTTATTTTTCTCTGTTCCTTGGGATGACATCTGCTTTCATAATGGATTCTCCCTCCTCTCTTTTCTCCCTCATTCTTTAAAAGAATCAGTCAACCAGTCTCTTCCTTATCTAAGTGTTGATTTTTTATGGTTTTTTTTTTTCTGTTTGTTTGTTTGTCTTAAAAAAAGATTTAATGAACTGTACACAGGGACAGGAAAAAGAGAAAACGCAGAGGACAAATATTTTCCTCCCAAGGTCTAGCCTTCCCTTGCACTGATTTATCATATGTGAGCAGAAAATACAGCATCTTTTGGTAAAACTGAGTTCTTAGAGTTTTGTGGTTTCCATTTGCCTGTTATTTTTTGGACGATACAGTAAAACATTTAAATTTCCAATCTTTTAACTTTCATGAGGATGTTCCTTTAAAAGTTAATGAAGATGGCATCGATAGTTACACAGAAATTACTCCAGAATCTCATGAAAATTAATAGAAAAAACAATATTTCAATTTGTTTTTAGCAATTTTATAGATATTTCTAATAAAAAAATACATAGGAAGTAGGATACAGTATGTAAATATATAAATACACATCTTGCAATTTAGAATATTTTAAAGGGAGATTTAAAAGACCTAATGAATGTGAGTTTTCTTGTTAAGATATGTAAGCTTTGTAGAGAGTTCATTAAATCCTCACTATAGTGCCCTTCTATCAAAGTGGTACTGTATGTCTTCTAATTAATTTCTCTACATGCACAAAGCCTTTTGGGATGTAAAATGATGTCAGATCCTCTCAAATGAGTTTTATTTTTTCTATAAAATGCAACAGTTTGATCATCTCGTAGAAGGAAAAAAATCTGTGTGTATGCCATTAGATAAGTATAGGTAAAGTAGCCTTTTGTCATACAGTCGTCCACATTTGTAAATGGAATCTTTCTTTTCACTCTTTAATTAACCATAACTCGACATGTAACATTAGTAACTTCTTCTTTGTTAGTCCACATGCCTTGTAAACACAATTTCTTATTGATGTTGTTTCTTGGGCAAGGAGTTCTTTATAGTTTCAGAGGACAGAAACAATGTGATGAGATTTATGCTTTGCTGGCAACACTACCCATTGATTAATGGCAGGAATTTGGATCAAAATGGTGGGCAGAAAGACAGGAAGAGATGGTGCAATTCTACCTTTACTGAAGCAAGGAGAGATTTTGTTGTGGACACACAAGATACTATGATTTTGCAAGGAGAACTGTAGAGGGATAGGAGAAGTTTGGCATGTTCCTGTTACTCAAGATTGGGCCTACACATAGAGCCATCAGCCTAACCTTGAGAACATCACAAAGTTCACACGGTGCTTTATGGAGCAAATCCTTTGCAAGGTCTGCATGATTGATGCATACTCAAGTGGGGCTAGAAATCCTCCAGGTTACTTCAAAGCATATATTCCAACCAGATGTATGCCTGCAGTGGGCCTGATGATTTCTTCAGCAGCTACTCCCGGAGAGGGCAGTCCTCATAGCTCTATCTCTGCTTTCCTGCAGCTCAGCTGGGTGCACCCCAGCGTTTTCAGGCTCCTTCACCCAACAAGCTTGCACTGGTTCTTCTGCTGTGCTGAGTGATGCACAAGCAGCAGCACTGTTTTAAAACATTTAAAACACCATGCATTTGCTTATCAGATCCAAAGTATTCTCTGAACTTTTTTTACATAGCTATTTTAATAGTTAGTGCAGTGAAAAACGTATAACAGTGGAGAAACCTGTCCTAAATTTTGCCATGTATCTCACCCCAAGGACTTCCTGACACTTAAGTTCAAAAAAGTATGGTAGGATTGATATAAATCTCACCTTTTCTATAGTGATCCTCTGCACATCTTTGTCACCTATAATAGTTCTGTAAGTCAAACAGAGCAGTCAGAAACCCAGTCTATAGGATTGAGAAGGATTAAAAAGGGTGAACCTATAGTACTTTATTGACCTAGGTCCTCACATTAACCTGATCTGATCCTTTAATTACTATGAATAGAATAGAGCTTACAGTCCTACTTAATAATGCCCCATGCTTTTTATTCTATAAAGAGCTTTCCTATTCATGTGGCCTCTTCTTTTCAGATTTACAGATTTGTAGCAAGAAGGAATGCATGTTTTTTTTCTGGCACTCCAGGGGAGAAAGCTACCTAATATGTATGTGTGGGATACTGAAAAGCAAAGCTACAACTTCCCTCTTTTGAAAAAGTTATTTGAAAATCAGTTCTCATTCAAGTTATTTGTTATTTGGCAAGAAAAGGCAAAGTAAAAGAGGCAGCCGAAACATAAGATCTTGATTTTATAAAGGTAGCAGAACAACCATAACATAGTTTCTATGCTAATTGGAACTGTAATCAAATAAGATCCATACATTTTTTTCCCCTTCTGTACACTTTCACCCTCTTCCTGAAGGCTCAGAGTGCTGGCATGTTACTGTAATCTAGGCAGACTGATATATATATATATATATATATAAATGATCATATGTATGGGTGATGTATGATACTATAATTAATAATTGGTATTTTCTCTGGATTCGGGAAAGCAGCTGCAGCCCAGTGATAAGGTATTTTATGAGAATAAAATCAAAGCTGAGCATTAAAGATTATAGTTTGTTGTGATTGAGAACAATCATTTTATTTCTTGAACTGAACTGAAATATGAGTGGGCCACTTGGTTAAAAATGAAAAGGGGATACAGGTTGTGATTAAGGGCCTAAGATTTTTGCTGAGAGCTGTACAAAAAGTGGGAACATTCTCCCTAATTTTTTGCTGAACATACTGTGACAGCACCTTCTGCGTATCCACCCAGAGGACAGGTTGAGAGAGCAATCTGAGCCCATTTTTGAATTAATGGTAGAAAGACTGGCAGAAGAGAAGTAGAAAGTTTGTTTATGTTGGGGGGAAAAGAAAGGACAGAGAGAGAAGGAAGAATCTGACTAAAAAAAATTGCGAAGGTGGTGGAAAGAACCTGACCAAAATCAGCTCTTTTTCTTGCAGTCATCACTTGCAATATGATTTGCCTGAACACACAGCCCTTTGACTATTGTAATTATAAAAAGATTATAATTGTATACTTAATTTAGAAGAGAAAGGGAATGCGCCGTAGAGATTTTGCCATTTGGAAGTTTTTCTGCTTATTAAGTAACAACATGTTTCATGCATTATTTTGAGGCTAAAACTTGATTAACATGCAGCAATGAAACTGGTCTAATTTTATTTTATTGAAATTGCTGTAAATAGCACCGCTAGCAAAATAAATACTAAAAGAAGATGGTATTTGACAGCAAAGATGTACTTAAAATATTTTATTGTAATTCCTTAGCTTTCACAAGACAGGTATTGTTAGGAGTCAGTCTGATTAGTCTATCAAAGACAAATCGTTGCCTCCTTCTCCCCCACCCTCCGCCCAGTTGAAAGTAGAATAATCTTTACTATGCTTTTAAAGAATAAGAATTTAAATTGAAGCAAACTGTGAAACTGCCGAAGCATGATGATTATTGACAGGTTATATGAAAATGATTGCTTAAAATTCCACCCCACAGACAGACAGATAGACACGTATAATCCCTACTTCAGCACTATGGCCTTGCTCTCTGTTGTACACTATATGGCTGTAATCTCAAAAGACCATTTATTATATGTGAAATATTATATGTTCCTGTAGCATCCTTCCTCTATTGGGTTTCTAGGGCCTTGTTGGGCGATTGATTGCTCTGTGCACAATCCTGCTGCTTTAGGTATTAATGGCAAACCCCCCATTGTCTTCAGGATTTAGGCCTTTTATGATTTTTTTAAAAGTTCATTATATTTTGCAAGTGATGGAGTTTAAAATGTGTGATTGGAAAGATTTACCCTTTACATCTTCCTGTGAGATGTTTTACCTTTAGAATGAAAAAGCATTTGGAACCTGTAGGATGGTTTTGATCTGTGGGATTAAAAGGAATCAGCACTGAAAATGGATTCATATAATTTTCTTTTTGGGTACCCAGCACTTGGGGGGAGGGGAAAGAGTGAAAAATAACAGCTGATCTAATGTAAGTGGGCTGAATTCTCTCTCCTGGTGGGTCTTTCAAAGCTCCGGTTTCTGTTCTTGCATCGCTCAGTGAGTATCCCCCTCCCCTTTTTGTTAAAAGGCATTTCCTCTGAAAGCCTACAAAAGCAGCTTTCAATCTGATTAAGCTTCTCTTGCAAAAACATACAAAAAATAGAGATGCATTTGGGTCAGTATCACCCCTGACTTCATGTGCCTACGCTGCCTCCCAGGGAAACTCTATGGGAATGAGGGTGGCTCCTGTGGTCAATTGGGCTAGCCAAAATTTCATTTGTGACATTCCAGAGAGAAACAATGAGAATAACCCAAACACAAATTATTGCAAAGGCCAGGGCATCTTGGTACAGCTGTAGGTTTACTGCTGATAGATACCCATTTTCCAGCCTTCATGTGGAATGAGCAGCTACTGGAGTGAGGTGGGGGGAATGTCTAAGTCTGCTTCCAGACCCTGTGTGCTAGTTCACCCCACAACACAGCCTTAGCCTACTTGCCTGTGAAATGAGCACGAAATAGTGTGTTTCGGATAGGTTTTGTGAGGGACATTCTGTACCTGAAAAAATTTTATGGGGTTGACTTTTCTCAGCATCTACATCTTTCACTTGCCCGTTTGTAGAAACGCGTGCGATATTTGTCTCTAGCAGATTGGTGTTTGCTTCAGATATTTGTGCAGCAATTTACAAAGGTGCTTCGATAACACGTGTAAGCATTTCAACAGGGTAGCACTGAAAAATAAGCTTGAACTAGAACTCTGATTTGTTCCTGCCCTCACAAGAGCTTCATAACCTTTCTTAATATTTCTTTTGTTTAGTACGCGGTGATGTTGAAATGTAATCTTTATTACTAAATGAATGAATGACTGGTGTTGCTTAGGGCACAGACTAAAAACCGTTCTCACGTGAAGCCTAAGTATTGCTGCTGTGGTTGTCCTGTTGTTTTATTAACTCAGAACAATGTTGGACTACACTCTAAATCTAATAATCCCTGTAAAGTGTCTTCCCTTGGTGGCATCTTTGATAATGGAGAGTAGACTCTAAAAATACAATAAAAGCATAGAAGGCAATATTATAACTGCCTTCAAAAATGAGAAAGAAATGGACAAACAATTAAAAAAAAAAAAAAAGAGGAAGACTACAGAGAAAAGAAAAAGAATAAAATATACTACATGTTAGTTTTTAATCACCTTGTATATTTATGATTTAATCTGCTAACAGCCATGGTAAGTACAGCATAGGATTTGGTGAGTTTCAGTGCCAGATGCACACCCTTATTTTCTGTGGAGAAGCAGAGAAAATTATTAAAAATAGTAAAGAAAAAAGTGCCATGTTTTTATCAATTTACTAGTTGAACTATAAAATACATATTTTATTTTTTCCCCTAATGGCATTCAGTTGCTACCATGTACATTTACACGGAGAGGGGTTGTTTCAAATATTATGGCTGTTTTCTCCTCTGATTAGCTAAGTAAGCATCTTATGATCTCTGAAGAGGAGAAATGGCCCTCGAGACAAAAGCATTTTTCCAGTGTGTGTGTATGTGTGTGTGTGTGCACATGTGCGTGTCTGCATACACACATACTGATATGTGTGTGCACAGAGCAAAGAGCTTCAAAGGTTTATAACTGGGGAACAGACTCCTGTGGTTTTCATTTGTTTTTAAAAGCAGAAAATATGAGTTCTGCCTGCAGAATGTCAGAGTATAAAACCTATTTTTGCTCTGAATGTGGAAAAAATATATATATATATATTTAATTAATTTTTTTTTATACCAATGACTTTTACATGAAGCAACATTCAGATGCTTTATGTTTCACATTTATTTAAACAATCATTGTCTCTCTCAAAATATTTTCCTGGAAACCTTATGTACAGGTAATAAAAGCCTTGCATTGGAGCAGGTTCATCTGATAATAACAATACAAGGTTGTCTGATTATGCCAAAATGATATTGGAGAAAGGAGATTTTATTAACTCACTTAGAATGAAATCTATAACATCTATGAGCTTTCTCCCTTCCAAATGGACCAAAAGCTTCATTAGAGAACAGAAACGTTTTTTAAAGTATACATGCTAGAGTATAAAATACATTTAAATTGAAGTCTAGGGAGCAAATGATAACTGTTAAATTTCTTTTCTAGAAATGCCTTCTTTAATTTTCTTTTCCATTTTATTTATTTATTTTTCTTTTTTTTTCTTTCTTTTTTTTTTTTTTTCCCATGTTAGCATCTTGATGTATCTACCTGCTAACACTTCAGGCAATTCACTCCCTGTTTTAAGAAGCTTGAGAGGTAACCTCAGTTCACAGAGTACCCTCAGAGCCAGACTCAGTGCTGCTGGGTGCCCTACTCGTAAGATACCTTTTCTTCTCATGCCTCTGTACAGGTCAGCAGTACCCAAATACCGCTTTATCAGGCTTTAGAAACACTACTCTTCCTGGTGATTTTTATGTCCTTTTCATCTCAAGCACACACTTGCTCTAGAAGATGCTTGGCATGTTTTAATGCCAATTTTATCCCCATGTTTGCAAAGGCAGGCAACTGCCCAGTAGCTCAGCCTTGTCACGTTCTCCTTTTTTGGCTCTCTGGAGGACTACATATCAGTAGGAGCTGGTGGTGGATAGTTTCATACAGTCCTCTGCTTGCATACTCGTTGCTTCTTGTAGGGGCATTTTGCCTAGAAATGGACTCTTCTATTTTTTAGGCAGAAAGAAGGTGCACATGGGGAATGACCCCAGCTTTTCTTCCCTTTGCTCTGACACACATTCCCTCGCACCTCCCAGGAGGGAACACTCTTCCCAGTCAGGATCTTCCCAGGGCCTCCTCCTACCGGAGCCTATTCAGAAAGGCTTTCCTCACGCTGCTCCAGTCTGAGCTGTTTGCCACTGTGATTTTTCTTTTTCCTGTGTATTTTCCATATAGCTATGTGTTAAATTTTTATTTCAAAGACTTACTTTGAAAATATGTGAATAAATGATTGAGTTCTATATATGACAGGGTATTTTGATTAAAAGCCCCAAACCCTAATTACCACCGCAGAAGTTTTAATATGAGCATTTCAATCAAAGCACTGAAGATCCAGTAAATTACAGAGGTATCCCATAAAATGAGATATAAGAGCCCTACGCTTTCAAGAAATTAAGTTGATAAATTAGGGAAAAGTGTATGTACAAACCAACAAAGAAAAGCAAATACCAAAAGCTTGGTTTCAGCTATTGGTGATTAAAAATATGGCCACCGTGGTGCAAATGTGTTGATCAATGCAGTGAAAATGGCTGTGTGCATTAAAAAGAAAATTTTGAAAAATGCTTTATTATTATTATTTAAATTAAAAATAACCATCTTCTAATTGGCAAAAAGTGAGGTTGGGAGAAAAATATTTCAAAGCATATACATTAAGCTTGGAAAGTCGTGTGAGATATGCCATTCATTTCACATAATTTCTCACCTTACTTAAATACTGAATTCTCAGCAAATTCAACAACGTATCAAGATTTTGAAAATGACATGCAGTAAAGTGCAGATCTCAAATGCGTACTGTAAAAGTAATTTAATTTGAAGAATCTGATTATTCTGATAAAAATCAGCCTCCTTCAGTAGGTCAATAGTTGTTGTTTGCTACTTGAAAAATATGATTAGTTTAGCAGAACTTGTTTTCTGTTACATCACGTAGCTCCTTTGGTTATGAATATTCTTACATCCCCTTGCATATATTTTGCCTTGTTCCTAACTGCTAGGCTCTGTACAGCTGTACGTAGCTGCTGTCATATAGTTCCCCTGCTGTCATTTCCAGGGCTTTCTTGTATAGCTTCTGAGTATCCTTCCAGAAGTAAATTAAATGTCTCACCTGAGTAAGGCCTTCTGAAATGTGCCTTGTTAAAAAGTACCTTACAATTATGGTAGGAGAATACATATATTGCTCGATCTATCCGTGTTTGCTCAGACACCATCAAGTCCCCATCAGGCATGGAAACAGCCGTGGTCAGGCTTGCTCTGCCAGAGAAGCTTTTTGGACACTCAGAGACACTAAGTTTGCCTTTTGCACTGCTGCACTATTTGAAGACAGGACTCTTGCCCTCAAAGAGTTAAACTCACTTTGGAATCAGAGTTAATCCATATGCTAATCTATTTTAAATATCCCTGCATAACTACTGGTATATTTTTAGAAGAGCAGTTTGTTGTTCCAGTTGCCAGCTCTTTCTGATGACACAACAAAATAGGGCAGAATATAGTTTTAATGGTTATTTTGTCCATTAGCTGTAAAAAGGCGAAAAAAAATCATAATAAAAAAAAGCCCTCCTTGTCCAAGTGTATTTTTTATTTGAATGTTTTCAGCCTGCACTCTGCAATCAGCCAATTACTGTAAGCAATGTGATGGGCCCGAGGTATCAGCACCGAGAGCATTCCCGTTGTCCCTCAGGTTAGGGATTGTTTTGCGATGATCACCCGTCCTGATTTGAAGATTGCATGACAAGACACTATTAAAGGAAGGGCAAGGAATTCAATTTCTCGATGTCATTTTGCCTGGCCTGGTTTTGAAAATAGGTCACTGTATACTATCCGGATTTGTATATTATAACAGCACCTGCTAGCATTTCTATAGTAAGGATCTAACAGTATTTTCATTATAAACCCCTATTTTCAGGAGTTGATAGACTGAAACTTGACCATAGAAAGAAGCCTCTATCTAAATGGCGGCACACCAGATTTCTTCTTAGGAGCGTTTTTCACACTGCAAATCATCCCAGATACTTGTTCAGCCATTTCTGCAGGAGTGAAAAATGCAAACAGCTTTTCAGAGGTGGTTTGGTATCGATAATACATTCCTTCGGAAACAGCCACCACACTATGTTTATCTTTTAATTAAAATGATATCTAAGAGAGCTGTGTTTGACTAACTGTGGGGTATAAACGTTGGTGACTGGGCATGTATATTTTAATTATGCAAATCCGCAGTAATAAATGCCCTTATATCATGGAAGGATTTAACAGGGTCAAAAACTGTTTCTTTGAAAGGGTTTGTAAATAAATCAAATGGATCTGAACGACAAGTTTATGTTTATATACCTGTTTACATTGCTTTTTCACATAATGTGGAATTGTTTCTGAGGGAGTCAGCATGAATCTCTGGCCTAATATTTTAAATTGCAAATAGATTTTCACTTATGCAACTGAATCAGCACAGCTGTGCAAATGTAGGCATTTAACATTGATTAAATGCTTCCACCTATACATTACGAAATGCAAACGGAAGCCCCTTACCACCAGTAAATGTAGGTTTTTGCAAAATAGCTGTCGAGGAGCATTTCATCACCTGCTATCTACTTCCTGACATGTCTTACTTTTTGTTTTTAATATGATCAGGAGCAGCCAGGCAGCAACAGAGCGAAATGAAACTTCTTCTAAGACAAAGATAATAAAATACATAAGAGTAGCACTAAAGGATTGTCTGAAGACTGCAGATGTAAGGAAATTCAGGGTTAATGCTGCGTTACTTCATTTGGAAGTCAACCCCATTGCGCCTGTTTATTGCAGGGGTCCTCCAACAGCCAGAACACAGATGCGCGAGAGGAAGCCACAGAACAGTGGGCTGAGCCAAGCCTTCGGGTGGCAGAATGAAAAATTCCCAAATTTCTTGGGTTTGAGGACAGGGAGGAAGAGGAAGATGATGGCCCTGGCTGTGCTCAAGGCAGAACAGAAAAGAAAGGCAGATGAAACTCCAGGCACAGGGCTGTATGTTGGCTAGGTGTTGAGATTCCTGGAGGTATTCTTTCTACCTACTTCTTGAAATACCCATCGGTAAAACACAGCCCTCCATCTCCTTCAAAGCCAACAGTTTGCTCCTTAAATGTGTTTAGGCTTCATTTTAATGGAAGTGAAACATAGTCGATGGAGGCAAATTAAAACCATATAATTTTGTAATCTTAGTTTAGCTATAATTGCGGCAATAAAACAGTGGAAAGAATAATTGTGGAACATATGTTTGTGAGTGACATTATCTAGGTGACTTCCCTTTTACGGCAATGCGCTGTCCTATTTGTCTCCCCTCCCCATGCATTGGAATGACAAACCTGCGAGCCCGGAGTTAATGCTGATTGCAGCAGCTGCTTACACATGGAGTCTCCATGGCAACCGGGGACGTTGCCATGCAACCGTATTCTTTTAGGGACAGTGAAAATGCCCAAAGGCTTACTAAAAATACATGGAAAGGGGGAAAAAAAATCTTAAATTTTCTTACTACTTTTAGTGGTTGGAAGGGACTGCGCTGCCGCTTGAAAGCACGGGTGCAAATAAAAGCCCGGCCCTGACCTTTCAGAAATTGCTTGCCGTCGCTTGCAACCCGGAGCTTTATTGACAAAGATGACTTTTGATCGATTGTAAAATTGGTAGCCAACGCGCGGCGGCGGCCCATTGCCATTCCAGAGGGGCTGAAGGTCAGCGAGCGCCATCAATGCCGGATCGATCAGCGGAGCTGAGAAATGCCGGCGTGTGCCGCCCCGGCAGCCTGCAGCGGGCTGTGCCACGGTGCGAGCCGTCCTACCCGCAGCGTGACATCACTGCGCACGGCTCAGCTGTTTCTGCAGTTTTCTATAAATAGCGAGATAAAAAATTGAAGGCTGCATTTGGAGAATTTAACCAGCCAATCTTCCGTTCGTCAGCAGACGAGACAGGCTGCTTTTTTTTTTTTTTCCTTTCGCTTTACTAATACTGCGCTGCAAATTTTTTCTCCTAGTATTCAGAGCTTGACCCTAAATAACCACGAGCTGTGAATGTCATACATAGCTGCATTTGTCCTGGGATGGGTGTTCAATTCATCACCCATCGCTTCTCTATCTCCATCCTAATGGATGAAGGGAGGAGAACGGGTCGGAACTGCTGGGCAGAGTGTGCATCCTGGCATTGTGCAGCAGTGGGATGTTTGCTGAGCTCAGCATCACCCTGAGCTGCAGGAAGCCCCACGTGCCCACTGGTGTTCACCAAATTAAACGCCATTCACCTCAGTCACAGCTACATGAAGGCTCCTGTTGGCTGCAATAGTGGAGACAAAGTGTTTGAAGGAAGCAATTAGAAAAGCAAACAAAAGCTCTGCTAATAAGCGTGCTTCCTATTTTTCCTTGATTCCAATTTCCCCACTCTATTTCTTAATTAATCCTCCAAGATAGCTGATGAAATAAAAACATAATCTGTCTGCTCTGTAAATAACCTCTTGCTTGATAGTATTTCTTTGTGGAAATAGAAGCATTACAAATCTGCAAATAACAGAACAACGTCTTGGAACCATGAGGATAAAATGTGCATCTGCAAGTTTTATTGTATTTTGGAAGCCAGGGCAATTCTTTTTGAAAAGTAAATGGGAAAAAAAGCCAAACTTGCAAACACAAAAAATACCATCAGGTCCAGGTGGTAAAAACTGTGTGCTCTGCAGACACCATCCATAGCTGGCCACTGTAGTGCTCCTTTGCTGTCAAAGGCCTTGATGTCCCTGAGTTGCATTCACAGAGCAAAAGGAGCAGGTGTCAGGGAAGGGAACAATCTTGAGTAGCGCCTGAGAACCCCTGAGCACTTCCCTTCTGGGCATAGGATGCTGGGCTCAGCATCATGAGAGGTCAAGCCGAAATGGTCCTGTCCCCATCCTCACTGATTTCAATAGGGAGCTGAAACTGCCTGGCAACAGGGAAGATGAAAGTACTTGTTTTTTTGAGAAGTTAATGGAGCTAGGAATAGAAACCATGCTGTTCCTTGAAGGCAGGGGAGAAGAGACCAGCAGGTTTTCTATGCGTGATGCAGTACTGATTGCAGTGCAGGGGGTATTGCAAGGTGAGACACCATGGCCTATGCCATACCAGGGACTAGTGCAGGGAATGGTGACAGCTCAAGCTGGCCTCAAAAATGCATCTTTCCCTTAGCATGTAAAGTGGGAAGGAATTGCAAAATGTGTGTAAAATTATTGGTGTATGGGATTTGAAACTATGTTTGCTCTCTGCAGAACACATGTTTTTAAAGACGTACCTTCCATGGCACATATAATTGGGATTTTTGGTACTGAGTCAAGCCAGTGCTTTCTTATTAAAAATCACCAGTTTTGTAAAGGCAGAATAAAGAGGGTTGAAAGTAGATAAGACCTTCCCATATTCCTAAAATCAGCATCATCTTGCCTTATTAGTCAACACAACCGGCATGCACGGAGTACTGAAAAGCTACACAACTATTTTTATTATCTTTGCCTGATCTCACGCTGAACCCCTTCTGGGGACAGCGGTCTTGACTCTGCATTCTGTGACCTTTTCAAAACCTGGTATTGAAAATATGAGTGGATTAGCCAAATTTGTGAATCACAGGCCTGTTCACTAAGTCAACAAGTGCTTGCTTGCTAATTTCAGTGAAAGCAGGAACAAAATGGATTCTGTCCCAGCAAAGATCTGTTCAAATCAGCTCAGAGTGAAATCTTTTCCTGTCATTTTTATTGTCTTTTTACGTCTCTTTGTCAATGGGCAAATGAAAAACATTACTTTTTCTGAATCCTTTCCCAAGAAATGGAAGAGGAGTCCTATCATTTGTTTCTGAGCTCACGAACATCATGTCTTCTCAGTCCGCTGCTGGAAGGAGTTAAAAATTACTTCTACTAGGGGTAAAACTTGGCTGAGTGTGCACTGGTGTGATCAAACCTGGTATTTGGTTGTGGGAGAGAGGAGTTCCCTAGAGAACTGTCCCCTGACTACTCCGAACCCTGAAGGGTGTAAGAAATCTGAAAACAATTTTGGGCACCACCAGGACAAGACAGAAGAAGCAATAGCCCTGTAAGGAAAAGCGTGCTCTAAAACATTAAATGACAGCATTTGAAAGGACAAGGAAGTTCCTTCTCTTGCTACTAACCTTCTCCTTGACTTAATTATTTCAGATATTTATCTCTAGTTGGTGCGGTTTTCCCTTACCACTCTAGTAACCAGACTTTCAGGATTTTTTCAGTGCTAGAGACCTACTGGATAGGAACAGAAAGTGCATGTCTGTGCTCAGACACACACAGGGACATCAGCAAATGTGATATTTCACAGGGGTGTTTGCTAGTGAAGCTGAGCAGCCACATTAATATTGAATATTTCTTTAGTATCTTAAAAATAAAAACAATTGCCTGTCTTAGGCTGGATATATGTATTTTTTTGAGTGAGATGAAGCCTTTCATAAAAAATCCTTCTTTATCAATTTGTCTGTTTGTGTCAAAATATCTCAGGGCACATAGCCCAGTGGAAAGCCAACAAAAAAAAAAAAAAAAAAAAAAAAAACAACTTTGTAAGCTCTTTCATGACAGTGAACCATTAAATCTCATGAGTAATGTAGGGAAGAGCTGGATCATGCCTAGATTGCTCTTTACCCAGGATGCACTGTTGCCTGCAAGATTCTGAATAAAGACACACACCTGCTAGCGAGCTGATAACACTCTGGGGTCATTTCATTGAAGAAACTGTCAGCCAGGAGGTATTTAAATAAAGCCACAGATGAATTCATGACCTGCACTGCTGAGACTAAAAAAAGGTGTTAAAGCAGAAAGAGAATGCAGATAAATGCACATTCCTTTGTATTGCAACAAAACTTCCACATGTAAATCAACTGAATGGGAGAGAATGGGAAAGGAATGTGCTGCTCCGTATAGTAGCGGGAAGGGAGATGGTTCAGCTGCACATCTGGCTGCCAGCCAAGGCAGTCGTGTGCCATGCTTGTTTGCCTACTAGTGCTGCTTAGATTGGCAAATGCCCATGCAGTTTGAAGAGGGCAGGCGCATGACTGGATGCCTGCCAGGAAGTGTGCGGGACTGATGCCACTGCTGGACGCCATAGCCTGGTAGGAATGAGGAATACAAAGGCATTCAATAATCTGAATGTCCCTTTGCTTCAAGAGAGCGGTGCCAGGCAGCATTTAATGAGAGATTGCTTTGTTACAAAGTCCTCGACATCAAGTGGGCTGGTGAGCTCATTAACCTGACTGAAGCAAATAAAAAAGGCACACTCAGAAGACTCCCATGATAGCATACTCAATAGTGTAAGAGTCCTTTTGCTTCCTTTATGGTGATCCATTAGCAAGCAGCAGTGTAAACACCATAAAGCAAGCCAGTTTTCTGATTGTTCAACTAAAGTCTGTTTTCCCTCAGGGATTATGCCACCAGTTGATGTAGGTCACCCCCTCCCCCAGCTCCTCCACATTATCATCTATTACGTAATGACCATCTATGCAATGAGGGATTTTCCCATATTTCTCAAGAGCGCAACCGCAACTAAGGAAACTACTGACAATTCACCTTTTCAGCAGAAGAGAAGCAACAATGTAGGGTAGGTCAGGAAAAAAAAAAATACCACAAAGTGATGCCAAGGAGAATGGAAAATACGATGATACCTATGTTTATACAAGTTCAGTTAGAACTTATGAAAATGGTATGTATCTTTTCTGCGTTGTCTTTGTTCCTGTTTACACAGGGCTTTGTATCTGTGGGAGAGGCAGCCCACCTTGCTTACGCAACACGGTTTCCTATGTGTTTCAGCAAATGCTGTTTGCCCTCAGGAAAATGAAATATAAAGTAGTACTTACAGAGCAAGTACCTACTGCATCTCCATTTGAAGCATAGCCTTTTGCTGATTTACTAATCAAAGGAAGAGGAGAGAAAAAGCAAATCCCTGAAGAATTCCCCTTTTAAAAACAAAGAGGAAAAATCCGTGTTGTAGTTATTCCATTTAAATGATCTGAGCAACACTACTGAAAACAGTTTTTCAACACCTATATTATTCCCAGGAACTGGAGAGAACTATTGCTTTCCCATAAGCACTCAGAAATCAGAACTAGAAAAATTGCTAAAAAAGGTAAATGAATTATTCTTTCTTATTCTTTTATTTTTTTCTTTGTGGCAGGTAGGTGGTCAGTACACACGTAGTAATAATTTTTGGTTACTCGATTGCTCAGTCAAGGTCTGATTACTGCGGTATCTATCTGTCACAAAACAAAACTAAAAAACCCATTAGGCACTAATTAATACGCTTTTCAGTAGAATTACGTACTAGTTACAGAGTTAAAATGCATTCTGTTCTCAGTAATAAGATTGTTTTTAATTCTTTAACAAATGGCAGAACTCTTTAATGATCTTTAAGGTGCTGCCTCCAATCAGATCCCATTATAGGATCAATTTAAAGTCCCCAAGCAGTAGTTACAGCACCACTGTTAGTATGTGAAATTGTGAAAAAATACCGAAGGCAATAATTAGGCTACTTCTTCCCACCTTTTTCTACTTCAGAACAAAAATGTTAGCCTGAACTGTGTTTTGTCTGCAATGCTTAGACTGTGCTTCACATTTTGTAATTAAAAGCCATTTTGTTCTCTGATTTCACATGTTTGTTCCCACTCTTTCAGTCAACAAGATGCCATTTAACAGAAGCAAAAAATCTACAGGGCTTTGCTGTAATAGATCAGACACAGCTTCTTCCAATGCCTTTAGAGACTTTAAAAGGGAAGCAAAGGAAACTATCTTTTCTGCTTTTAGGAATTTTACACACTTAATGTTAAGATGCAGACAGAGATGACACACTGGCCTGAGTCAAGTGAAGACTATCAAGGTGATCACGTGTCTGGAGCATGTATGCACAAGGAAAAACTGAGAATTGGGTTTGTTCTGTGTTAAGATGGAAAAGATTGGGTGGAAAAGCTTTTTGTGGGTCTACAAAAGCCGTATGGAAGAACATAGAGAAGTGTTAGACAGACTCTATTTGAAGGTGCAGTGATATCACAGGAGGGAACTGACACAGGCTGGAATGTGTGAAAGCCCTTAGATATAAGGATGATTTCTCTACCATGAAGGTGGTTATATATTCCTACAGGTTGTCCAGGGAGGTAGAATTGCTATCCTTGAAGGCAACAAAATCTTGCAATTCCTATCTCTCATTCTCATGGGGTCTTCAACTTACTAGAAATTTGCTAGAAATACAATGCAACAGAGAGGAAAAAATGTAGGGGCTTCCTGGAGTATGTGGGAGTTAACTTCCTCACACAACTGATAAGAGGTTGGTACCCAGATGGACTTGTTTTTTATGGATAGGGAAGGACTGGTGGAAAATGTGGCTGACAGAAACTGTCCTGGGGACAGCAATCACAAAAAGACTGAGCTCTTTATTCTTAGTAAAGTCAGGAGGAGAGTCACCAAAACTGCTACTTTGGACTTCTAGAGTGCAGACTTTGGGCTGTTTAGGACATCAGTTGGGATAGTCCCTTGGGAGATCCCCTTGGATAAAGGGGTCCAAGAAAGATGGACATTCCTCAAGAAAGGAAATCATAAAGGCACAGGAGCAGGCCTAGTGGTGTTCCCCAGGGACTGGTGCTGAGTCTGGTCTTGTTCAATATCTTTATCAGTGACCTGGATGAAGGGATAGAGTCCACCCTCCGCAAGTTTGCTGATGATACAAAGTTGGGAGGAGTGGCTGATACACTGGAAGGCTGTGCTACCATTCAACAAGACCTGGGCAGACTGAAGAGTTGGTCAGGGAGGACCCTAATGAGGTTTAACAATAACAAGTGTAGAGTCTTGCACTTGGAGATGAACAACTGCATGTATCAGTACAGGGTAGGAGATGACCTGCTGGAGATGATCTCTGCAGAGAAGGACTTCAGTGTCCTGGTGGACAACAGGTTGGCCATGAGCTAGCAGTGTGCCCCTGAGGCCAAAAGGCTAGTGGTATCCTGAGGTGCATTAAAAAAAGCATGGCCAGCAGGTCAAGGAAGTGATCGTCCCCCTCTACTCTGCCCTGGTGAGGCCACATTTGGACTACTGTGTCTAGTTGTAGGCTCCCCAGTTCAAAAAAGACGGGGATCTCCTAGAAGATGTCCAGTGGAGTGCCTGTATGTATGTACAGCATCTTCTGTATGAGAAAAAACTGAGTAACCTGGGTCTGTTCAGCCTAGGAAAAAGAAGATTGAGAGGGAATCTATTAAATGTTTGTAAATGTCTAAAGGGAGATGAAAGAAATGGATGAGGCCAGGCTCTTCTTAGTGGTGTGTGGTGATGGGACAAAGAGTAATGGCTTAAAGCTTATACAGAGGAAATTCTGTACTAACATATGGAAGAACTTCTTTAGATAAAGGTGGTGGTTCTTTAGGTAAAGGAACAGGTTGTCCAGGAGTCCATGGAGTCTCCTTCTATGGAAATATTCCAAACCTATCTGGATACCTACCTATGAGATCTATTGTAGGGTACCTGCTTAGGGGGGTTGGACTAGATGATTTCTTGAGGTCCCTTCCATTCCCTGCAATTCTGTGATTCTGTAGTTCTGTGAGTTTTCAGGACAATAATTTTAGGAGTGTTTGTGATATTTTACAGTTGTATCTCTGAAAGCATGTCCTTCACATTTATAAAAAAGGTCACTAAATGCAGGCAGCAATAGCACCTTGTCACTGCAGTACCAAACACTTGCATGCGAATTTTTTATTTGAATCATGCAATGCCTTATCCAAAGGCAGTCCTTGAACTGCAAACACCTGGTGAGAGGACATTGCCAGTGATTTAACCTGACAGTGTGCTGAGACGAAAATCACTAGGTCTGTGAGCACTCATAATCAAGCCTTTACAAAATGCTAGAAAAGAACAGGAGTGGAAATATCAGACACTCAGGGCCACCGCAGTAACTTTGTAGTGAACACTACTCTGGTATGCAGAAGTGGCAGCCTGTTGCTCTTTTTCCTGTTTATTAAGGAGCTTGAGTTGTGTTGGGAAAAATACGCAAAGGAGTATGATGAAGCTGAAGCATCTGCTACCAGAGGGGGATAATGTAACAGGGAACAAGGCAATCTATCCCTGGAGCAGAGGCTTGCTCTGGGAACCGCTATGTGGCAACTGACCAGAAACAAAGATTAAAAGAAGAGAAAGAAGGACACTAAAAATAAGAACAAAACCAGAAAATGGCACCTTTATCTCAGCAATTGAAAATAAGCACAGTAACAGGCTTTCTCGCTTCTGGTTAGCATGATAAAGACAGGTATTGAGCACAGATAGATTGGTTTGTATATTTTTTTCTTAATTGTCTTGCTGATGTTATGTGAATCCACCTTCACCAAGCTTGAACAAGCTCTTGTTGCAAAGCACTTTATGTAGTTCCTCTCTAAAGCAACACTGATGTTTGACTATGCCAAGATAAGAACTGCAGTTGTAATTGTAAAAGTCTGTTTTAAAATGCATTTAGGAAAATGCTTCAAACAGACCTGAGAATACTGGGGAAAAATTTTCCCTGTACACATTGCTTCAGTGTATGCTGCTGCATTCCTTTGGCTATTTTTCTTCTGTCTTCAAGGCTTACTTAGTCATTTTGGGAGCTAAGACAACTGTCTGGTTTAAGCTGAACAAAATCTTTTGAGGGCAGTGAGCAAAGAAAAAACAGGAGGAATCATTCCAGCATTGCAGGGGCTGTTTCTCAGGAGTTTGATGGACAAGTGCTAGCAAATCATCAAGCAACTCTTTAACCTTCGTCAAAAAACTTTTAATACTTTTTCTCTGCTTCATTGGCCTTGCCAACTAGTATCAT
Organism: Chrysolophus pictus; assembly: GCA_037305975.1. Lineage (NCBI taxonomy): Eukaryota > Metazoa > Chordata > Aves > Galliformes > Phasianidae > Chrysolophus > Chrysolophus pictus. Next base: position 60,899,135 of record CM074577.1, on the reverse strand, counting down.
CACACAGAAAACAGTGAGAGCCATGTAGGAATATCCCATAGCATCACTTACGTTGGACCAATTGGTCCTGCCTTCAAAGCCATTCATTCTCCCAGAAATACTTTTAAAGGTGGCTATATGACTTGGTACAAATTTATGATGAAATATTAGGATATCAGCTCAGCTCACAGATTTGCCACTGTCCAAAGATTACAAGGCTTTGTAGTCAACGGGTACAAAGCTAAAAAATAATTATCTTCATGAGAAGTGGAACTTCCATCCATATAATGTTGTGCTGTGATTCCAGACTAACTGCTGGGTGGAGACAGTACAAGTTCGTGTGAGATTTTCAACTATTTTAACTTACTGGACCATAGATTGTCAGCAATGAGCAGTGGAGAGGACATAGATAAAGGTAGGGGAAAAGGTTCAAGAAAAGATCCCCTGCAGTTGTGTCTTCCAAATTTAAGGCATCCTTGTGAATTCTGTTTGTTTGCTAATTCCACTCTGGAATTTAATAGCACTTACTAGCTGTTGGGTTATAAAATAACACAGGAACAGCAGCAGTTGTCTGCTCTACAGTTTTAAGGTTCCTACTTGTAGCAACAGTACAAGCTGAGCAATGCAAGGAGCAAAGAAAGCTCATTCTCAACAGCAGTCTGAGCTCAGAATATTTCTGTGAACTAAAGTAGCCTCTGACCATGCTAATAGAGCATTTTGGACAGAGTTTTAAGAAGTCCAGGAGAGCTGTACAACGAACATTATGTGCATTTTTTGTGAGATCAGACTAGTACTGTTCTGATAGGTATTTACTCTGGCTCAGATGCACTGAATCATCAAAAGGGCAGAGAATCAACCAGCTGTTTAAGGAAAACCTTGCTCTTGCACAGTTATTGGTTTGTTTGTTTGTTTTTGGAAGCAGATGTGCTGAAATAAAGAAACAGCCTTGATTTTCCTAGCCTTAAAGGCTTGCATAACCTACTGTGATAGATTATCGTAATAAGACAGACCATGATTTTTATTTTCTCTGCCCCTTCTGTCCCTTCTGCCTCTTTAACTGTTTATCCTTTTGGACTGCAAATATGCAGACCTATATCATGCTATTATAGGAAGCCCCAAAATACAAATGACAGACACTTGTGCAAATATCAGCAAGCTGTCTCTTTAACTATTTAAATTTTCCATGTGTAATGTTCTAGAGCTTCTTTCAACACTTGGGCCAATGATTTTTGTACTGAGGAGGAAAGAAAGAGTACATCACGCCTGCAAGAGCTTTTCACAATTACTCAAGAGCTTTGGTAACTGGGACTCTTGAAATATAATAAGTGGGTAGGGTGGAGAGAGAGGCAGAGTAGTGACTGGAGTTGTTCTCTTTTTTTGATCAGTTTGTAATTTTTTATAATTTTTTGCTTGTTTAAAAGATCCCACAACCTGAAAAAATATTGTAATGATAGTTAATATTGTTTTAATAGCTAATTTCCATTAATTCTCAAATTTATGTCAAAAATTTTCTCTATCTTACATAAGTTTACGTAAGATAATTAAATTTTGGGGAGTGTATGACAATATTCTGACAGAAGGTGAATGTTTTTTCTTCTTACTTGTAACTTGTAAGTTGAATACTAGACTTATTTATTCGCACAGGATACAATTCTTTTTGCATCAGTGGCTGCTAGAGAAGGTTGAACACAAATGAACCTCAGAAGTCTAATTTTGATCTTTATAATGCCATTTATAGGAGAAAAAAAAATAAAGCTTCCTATGATGTAGAATAATTTTCTCCCAGTCCTACATTTTTGTTAGTAGTTATGAAGGTCACTAATTTCTGGAAGCATGAAATATTAACCACATTTGGGGTGGTTACCTTCTTCTGTCTTGTGTACCTGATAACAGCCTAAATTACTGTCTTTTTATCTAGCTTTGTCTGGCAATGTGAAGTGGACGTCTGTGACTGCAGCTTCTCTCATGACTTCCAAGGGCAGAGGGGACACAGACTACTCTATCACAAGATGTTACGGTGGTACTTGGGCACAGCTACCTTTGAAAACCAATTTCTCATGCCCAAAGAAGACAAGGTTAGTCTATTTGTCCTATACTTTTTTTTTTTTTTTTTTGACTATGCAAAGAATGATACAATAATATTATAATATTATATAGTATTTTGGACTTGCCTGATGGCACTAATGAGCAATTGGAGATGTCAGTTCATGTCACAAGTTCTGCTGTTTATCTTGTCTGGGGTTGCTCCTTAATACAATTAAACTTAGTTACTGAGAGCTACTTGCAAGTCTAAGTTTCATTCTCAGATGGGTTATTCCTGAACTACTGGAATTCTGGTCATCTGCAGGGACAAAAAGCCAATACGCTCTTTGAAGTAATAAAACTTCACAGCCTTGTAAGGCTGCCCAGGAAAGCCTAGACAGTGAAAATACTGAGATATTTATTTTCTCAAATCTGGAAACAGTTGCCAAGTCAGCAGTGAGGTGAATTTCTGCCTTGAAAATGTGGCTTATCCCCCTCCTTCCCTTTCCTAACATCCTCAGATGACAGCAAGACAACTATTGATAAAATAATCGAGGTCAATGTCAGTAACAACAGGGTATTGTATTAAAGAGTTCATATCAAATTCTGCCCCCATGCCTGTTGAAATAATGGGCATGAACCTATTGTCTCCTCCTCCTAGATCAAAGATTTTTTGTGATAAAGTTAATCTGAATCTGAATTTTATGGTTTTCTCTTGGTATAAGTTCTCTTACCTGCAGTGGTGTGTTGTTTGAATTGAGAATTGAATGTGGACACAAGGACTTACTTCTCTAGGGTCACCGTAGTAGTTAAAAACCACAGCTTTCCCAAAGCTGGCACAAAATATGCATGGGATAACATTAAAAATAGATGGAAATATAGGAGTGGTAATTAACTATGAAATTAGCAAAAGAAGAAAATAGTGCAAATAGAAATCTACAATGTTAATGTTTTTGAGCATTCTGCTGAGCCATGAGAAGAGATGGAAAAAGACACATGAAGCTGAGTCAGGACAAGCAGTTGCATCCTACACCTGTCTCTCAGTGTCCTCTTCTCTCCCATTTTGCTCCGTGGTGTGGTTGCCTGCCTCTGCCGCAAGTGCGGTTCCTACTTCAGTGAAGTGGGAAAATGGATTTTTCTGTCCACAAACCACTCTGCATGCCAATTGCCACCCGATTTTGAGAAGCTTGGTTGCCTGGGAAACGTAAACGGGTGTTGCTGTGGAAACCCGGTTTGGCTGACCACTGGGTTTCCCTGAGCTGGGTGGGGAGGTGGGGACTCTCCACATCGGTCCCTGGGAGCAGGTGATGTGAGATGGGTTAGTCACTGGCACTATCAATAAAGTTGCAAAACAGTGCTAATATCTTTTGCTTTCACTTATTTAAACCTCTTCTGCTGATGACTTTTGGAGGTGAAAAAATGAAGATGACCCATTTGGGTAATAGATTAGAAGAATGAGTCCAAGTAGGGGGACACATTTGTTTATTTACCTGCTTCAGAAAAGTTTCTAAGACTTTTTTACATGCACAAATTACTTAGAAGAAAAGTGAACTTGAAAGCCTCACAAAATGTACAATTTCACATTGCATTAACATAAGCTTTTTGAAGTTAGTATAGCCATCCCTTTACTATTAATGTTCCTGTTTACTCAGTTGGCTTAAACTGTTCATCTCATAACGAGCATATGCTGTCAGTAAAAGCAATGGCTGCTGTGGTACACATTAACTCCTTGTTTCCAAGACTCATGCCAAGTAGAAGTGGCATTGGCCATATGTAAACCTGGATTCAGATTTGGGGCAAAAGGAGTTAACCAACAGCTGAAACAGAACGCTGTAAATTCTTCGATGGCCTCTGCTGGCTTTGGAAACAAAGTAAGAATAGAATACTGGCTAATTTTTCTTTCTCTTTTAAGTAACAAACTGAAAAAAAACCCTATTACAGCTCACATTGACATCAATGAGATCATAATAATAATACTTTGTACTTACATGGCACCTTTTATCCCAAGTTTTCAAAGGATTTTTCAGACCTTAATAATATAACACTGTATTCTTTGCTGGCAAGGCAGTCACAAAGTGGTGTGGGAGAGGCATGAGGCAGTTTGTAGGGTGGTACGACACTGATGCAGATTTTAGGAAGCTATGCAGCCAACTGACAACAGCTCTATGGCTAACTCACACTTAAGATAAAATATCTGTATAATCTATCACAGACATAGTTTGTTGCAGTAGAAAGAGATGAAATCTCCTGTGTAGACCGCTGATTATACTGCAGATACTACAGTGAGGGAAGCTGTGTTTGGGCTGGTTTAGAGCTAGCTCTTGATCTGATTCAGTAGATTCTGTTGTTGCTATTGTAGTTATAGTTGTTTTCCTTTTCTTCCACGATATTTAAAAATATACACATTATAAAAAGCTGTAGTAGTACTGGAATGTCTGCTTGATTTCAGTAAAGGCAGGACTAGGGTAAAAATGCAGAATAACTCGAATAATTTTCCTGTATTTTTACATTTTAGGGCTTCCAAAATATTCTGTGCTCGAGCTTACTTGAAGAGAGAAATTTTGGCAAGTCAGGGAAAATCAATCTCCCATACCTCCTCACTTATTTTTAATTTAAAAGTACTTTTTTTCTCACTGTAATAAGTTGTCATAGATTTGATATTCAAGTGAGAAGAGGGAAAAAGGTTGACCTTTGATACTGGAAAGATGACACAGAAGTAGTCCTTGTTTTCAAGTGTTTCCATGTCCAATTAATATACAGCCAGTGCACTGGACGCATCTCCTAAGTGACTTTTTGGCAACAGGGAATACTGTTATCCAGGGCTCTCAGGAAACTCTGCCTTATCTGTAACTAATATAACTCAGAGAAGCTCTAAAGGAATCTGTGGATCTACATCAATTTACACAGGCTGAAAATGTGCTTAACTATTGCCAGACAAACAAAGGCGTGCAATTCCCCATTTGCCTCCACAAAGGCAGATACTCTCCCTCCTTACCTGCTCCATTTGCTTTAATGAGGTGTTCACAGCAAAGCGCAAATGGTACCATTTAGACGTCAACATTAAGCATGGTGATATTTTAAAAGTAGCACTTAAGGAAATTAAATGCGTAATCTGAGCTAATGTGAACGATGTGTGACTGTTGTTAAATAAAGTTAAAACAGACAATGTAAAACTCTTCCACGTGCCTCTAACTCAAGCATGTTGTATGTTGTGTGAGCTATGGCATAATCTTAGCAGGATGAGAATTTCTCCATCCATATCTTTTGACAGGGAAAGCAAATATTAACACAGACTGTATCGGAGTTAAGGCATTAGAACATTAGCGTTTGACATGCAGAATGCTAAAGGTGTGGAAATTCAGTAGGTTATGGCAGTGCAACTTTTGAGGAGGGACAGGGGCTGTATTGCATATAGAAGGAAATAGGGAGTGGTTTTGTTCCCTTTTCATTCCCTCTGTCCCCACATAATGCAGATGTTAAGTAGCAGAAACATGATTCAGTACACTTATCCCAGCAATTTCCATAGCATCATTGCCTGCAATGGAATCATTCAAGATTTACTTCTGTATGAAAGCAGACTGGGAAGTACAGCTTAGCATGTTGATATGAAATGCAAAATGGAAATGTCATCGTTTGTGTTTCTTCTTGTACTGAAAAACTGCTGGAGGCCTGGTGGGGATGGAAATGTTGGAAGCAATAACAAACCATTGCATGCATTTATTAGTTTCGATAAATTATTTTAAAATCTGTTTTTAGGAGCCATAAGGCATACCTCTGGTTAATTGCTAACCAGGTTTATAAGGTCCAAGTTCTGATTTTTTTGTGTGTATGTATATTAACCTGGGAACAAAATTAGAGTCTTTGCTAGACTCAAGAAAGCCCTGTATTCATGGGGAAAGCATTATAACAGATAAAAAGTACCTGATTTAAAATCAGTTTCAGACCTTTCTACTACCCTGAGGTTAAAAAAAAAAAAAAGGAAAAGCAATGAATAAATTAGTAGCCACATCATTGTTCCAACAACCTAATTTCAATAGTATCGTAATAAAAGGACAAAGGTCATAGATTAAAGTATTGTAATGGAAATGCAAAATCTATATCTGCTTGTAGGTATAGAACTGCATTTTTAAAGATATTACTACTTGTAATGATCATAATTTGACCTAGTGTCACTAATAAGAAAATAGTTATTTTTCATTCTCATTCAAGAACCAATATTTACAGGTGTGTATCTGTATATCTATAAATTAACAGTGAACAACTACACTGAGAATATCTGCTTGGGGTACCAGGTCAGCTGTAGCGTTGTTTCTTTAATGCTTTTATCAAGATACCTCTTACAATTTAATTTTTTTTCTTTCTCCTATTAGGGGACAAGTGATAGAGACAGAATGTTCTAGAGTAGAAAAAAAAGAGTATTATTTTTTTGACTGTTCTCTGCTAATATGCTAAAAAAGGTTAAATATGTTGTTCTTAAAATGTCAAAAATATTTTTTTTTCCTGAAGTCACACAGATTAGTTAATGCAGCTTATACCTACCAAAGTCTGGCATCCACAATCATCCTGTTATACATGTTGAAAGACCCTGAATTGGCTTCTGCATTCATAGATGCATAAACTTAATCTCTCCCTCCACAGATAACAGATTAGAATAGATTTCTATAACCTGGAATATGATCTGCTCTCTTCCTTGTGCTTCCTACTGTCCTTCCAAGTCAGAAGTAAAACTACAGAAGGAAGCTATCACAAATACCAACATTATTAAACTTTTGTCTGCTGCATTTTTTGTGTGATTGGTTAAAGAGAGAGAAATAATAATGGTGTCCCACATTATCTTGTGTCTCTCTCTCCCCTACTCCATTAAAACTGTTTCACATATGGTTGAAGATGCATGCAAAAATAAATGACATAATGACATTTCCTCCACCTAATGTGACAGTATATAACATGGAAACAAAAATTCATTTAACTTCTGTCATCTCCAAACAAAATACTTAATGAGCAGTTTGGAGTGGCAAGGCAATGCTGAATGGCTCGTTCTCAGCAGAGTAGGAAAGCAGTAAAGGAATATCTGACAGATGCTGGAACTTCGTACTTAAAGGATCTGTTTTATGATGCACAGCAGACAGAAGATTTGGGGGATGTTACAAAATGTATCAGTATGAGAGCTCTTCTCTTCACCTGAGCATGCAAAATGCCTGTAACACTGCTCTATTGGCTGCCAGCTATTTTGCTACCAATTGGAGCACAGTGGAAAGAAGAGCAGTCCAAGGCCTCCTACATTTTTTCATGCACTGGAGCCAACTCCTACAATGTAAAGATGTCTTCTGGTCATGCCTTCGTCCTTGCACTCTGGATTCTCCTCTGTCATTAACAGGACAGTGCCTTATTCTGAAGTGTTGTGTCTGTTGTCCTAGTTTGTTTGCGGAGCCTCTCAGCTTCTTCTGGGGCTTGGAGGCTGAGATGAAGGAATGACAGCAAGCGAGAAGCAGGGTCCTGCCTTTCTGGTGCCCCCATCCCTCTTCCCATGCAGCTCCCAAAGCACCCCAGTTTCTCAGACTGTAAAATGCTTTCCCAACACCAGTACTTTGCTACAAAACAGTTTTGCCTATGCAGAACCCTTTTGTTACTGGTAAGAAAGAAGCCCTGACTTATAGATTAAAGATAAAGATAAATCAAGTTGATACAATCTTTTCCTGGGAATGAGCAGTTTCAGAGCAAGGCACTGCTGTTAATGGATGCATGTCAATGGCAGGGTGTGATGCCCAGATGAGGCACAGGCATAGGTATTGCTTACCATAGCCTGTGTCGTTAGTGGCCTCTTGTGAGCCAATCAAGCTACTTTATGAGCCACAGCTATAATTTGGCCTTCTCTGCCCTCCTACATTCTGGGGATCACAGAAAGTCGCAAATTTGTATGGTAGCAGCTGGATCCCTCTTTCTTGTCTTTATGCATTTCACGAATCTCAAAGCTAAGCAGATTTGGTCCTCATTAATGCTTGAATGCATTAAAAAATGGGTATCACTCATGGTACAAGCTGCAGACAACTATTTCCTATAACATATCAGTATGTATATTTCTGTAATCTTTAGAGAGCTACATTGTGGAGGCATATTTATTTTGAAAATATATACAGCTCTTCAAATTTCCTCACAGAGACAGTTTGGTCCTTTGAACAAATCCATTAAAGAGACGTTTCCAAAAAAACCTGGTGCTTCTCTGGGTTTACGTGAGGGAGAGGGAGGTTATAGTTTGCTTTTTTCCTCCCACAAATACGATTCACATAGCATAAGTTTAAATTCCCTAAGAGTAAGATGAATGCATTGTGCACATTTACCATTTCTTCCCACAAAAGGAGCTCAGGTCAGAGAATTTCTTATGTCAGAGTAGAAAATACAAATCTGTGTGTGCGCGTGTGTGAGCATGTGCGTGTTTTAAATCAAAGGCTCATTGCTGGATTTTTCCATGGGAATTTCTGAAGTAAAAGCGCTGTGATCCGTGCCAAACTTGGCCTCATCCTTCTGTGCAATCATAGAAGGGGAAACAGCATTCACAACATTATTTTCAGTGTGTTTCTCTTGGTGTCATTCTATTCTTTGCAGTGCACTATTCAGGTTTTGTAATTTGTTTTAAATGGCTTGTGGATATGGTTCTCTTTCTTCCCTTGGGATACTACTCCACAATCTAATGTTTCTCAAAATTAGAATTTTTTTTGCAACCCAGGTGTAAGACTTTGTATATAAAGTGCTGAATTCACATAGTAATGCATATGGTGCAGATGTTTCACAAGGGGCATTTATGTGAAGTGCTTCCATTGAAAAATGGGAATAAAAGCAAAAAACCTTATTAAATGAATTTACAATATATAATGTGTAAACATGCTTTTATTTTGCAATTTCATTACAAAATTAGCAACGCATACAGCTGTAATAGAGTATTGCTGCATAAAAATTAATTATCAGGTAATTGTATCATGTATTTTTCCAAAGCTTTGGATCACAGTAAATTAATTAAAATTCTTAATACAAGAGAAGGCATTTCAAAATGTGTTTTTACTAAATATATGTATAGTACATTTCAACCTTTTAAATTTTACGAGTGTAATATTTTTTTCTTCTTTTGCTACATTTTTAATAAGAAAGCAATTGAGATCTATCAAGTCCATAGCATATATCACTGTTTTTACTCAAGAATTCTTGTGAAAATAAAGCACTTCCTTTATTCACAAAAATCATAATTGCAACATACATAAAACCTGTCAAAGCTCCAATTTCCAATATTCTAATGAATATCAAAAGAGTCCAGCATTTCTGACTTTGACAAATTGCAAATGAGGTTTTATTCATTAAGAGGGCTGCTAATGTTTATTTAAATGCAATTTACTGTTGCATTATTGATTAGCTACTGCAAAATTATCTTACAAGGAGCACGTGTAGCAAGAAGATTTCAGGTTGAGAAAGGATTTATCTAGGGAAGGCCTGTAGGCTTGATTTAGGCCCCAGGACATGAGAGTTTTAATTTATCTGGAAAGAAAGGCCTGGTGGAAGGTTTGCTTTGTTTGCATTTAGACAGCAGATGAAAGGGGTTTTGATGTTGAGCTGGGAGAAAATGGCTGCCACTCTTGTTATTCACAGAGAGAATTGAGCAAAAGAAAAAATCTATTATAGGGGGGCAAGATAAAAAGTCTCCCCCTTCAGTGATTTTCAGAACCAGTCTATATGTGTCTTATTATTCTCCGAAGGAGAAATAATAAAGAAAATGTTGCTTGTTATCTAAAATCTCTTAAAAAAAAATCCATACTGTATTTATTACTGACTAATACTTCTTGTTTCAGTACCATACAACTGAAGTGAGGTTGCTGTATCTGATTCGAAAGTACACATTAATTCTGGACCTATATATTTTAATGAAAACTAAAAGTGTTTCCCACCATAAATAGACACTTTCTGGCAATGTCTCATGTTAACAGCCTGAAGCATCGGAGAGTGATACAGAACCTCTTTGGCTTCCACATTAAGGTCAGAGGCATTTGCAGTACTTATTTGTTTTAGCATTGGTTTTGTCTACAAGAATCAATTAGATGTGTAAACCATAAGCACGAATCCTCTTCTCCCTGAGAGGTGCTACTGTAAAATTAAAGAAGACTCATGCAGATATGTACCAAGGAGAGAGATTTAAGAAATTAAGTGCAATCACTCCATCAGTCTATCAAATTTAAAACTGTGCATACAAATACAGCCACTGGGTCAGATGGAATCTGGTGAGCGAACAGATTCTAGTTTTGAGATAAATTATTTTAAATTTCCAGCTTGGAGAAAATGTGTTCAACAGAGCAATGTTCTTCTTCAAAAGGCATAGTTCAAGTACACATTATCAGGACCTGAATGTCCTTTTTTGGACTCATTACAAACTGACAGCACTTTTCATTTCAAATGACAATCAGGAAAACTTTGAAAGCTCTCAGCCAATAGCAGGGAGGAAAAATAATCCTACTGAAATTAAATCTAAAACTCAAATATTACACCAAGACCTTTCAACTTGCTCATTATTCCATTAAACCATCTGTAAAGGCACCATTCTTCATCTGAAATGAGTTTAGAAAAACTTTCATTGTGTGACTTGGTCCACAAATGAGAGTGACAGGAGAAGAATGATATTTTCCTTTGGGGTTTATACCTTTAGTGACTCTGATGATGATGACTAAGTATCAGTTTTGACAAGCTGAAGGTTAATTACTTACTCTGCATTTAGATCTGTCAGAGCGGAATATCAGCATCATTTTATTTAGCAAAAGTCAAAAGTATTTGGTATTTACTCTGAGCATAGAGAACTGTTGCTCTAAAGACCACTTGTCTATCTTCAGCTTGCCTTAAAATGTTTCTGTGCTTCCTGCTTTTGCCTCATTTGAATTTCCCTCTCTTTTTTAACTTCCAAGGAGTCTCCCAAAGTAAAGTACTTTATGTCAGAGAAGAACGTGATCAATGTGAAGGTTGAAATGGAAAACAAAGTAGATGGTGTAATTCTAAGAAAGATAAATACACGCATGGAAGTACATTAGAAAATACAGAAATTCTTAAATCACATTATTAATGAAAAAGTCTTCTCAAAGTCAGACAGGTGACAAAAGCCTTTCCCCATGAATGTGAGATGTTTGGCTTACTAAATTCAAATGGTAAGGAAAACAGCTTAAGTGATGCAGAAAAAAAGGAAAGGGATTTGGAACGTTTCAAGTGAAGCATTGTTATGTAGACTAGGTCTGGCCTTCTTGGGCTATTCTAATTTCTAATTATTTAGCATTTATTTAAATGGAATAACAATAGCAACAACAACAACAAAAGAAATCTACATTTTTCCTATTCTTCGCAAGATTCTGGAACTTTCCTTAGCAGCAGTGCTTATACCTTCCTTCTGATCCTGACCTTCTTGCATTCCCAGACTACTCTGGTTACTCTTTCTTGCCAACTTCTATGCCCTCTCTCACTCTTTTGTGGTTCTTCCTACTCTGCTCAGAAACCCTCTCCAGTCTGCAGGATTAAAGTTTACCATAGTGAAAGGGAGACTTTATGAGTGCATGCATCTTCTCATGTCAGTAGCCTAAGTCTTTTGCTCTCTTTATTATGGAATCATACTCTCATACTCTTACTCTGTTTCCTCAGCTTTTCTCCTCTTTCAGAAACTTGGCTTTACCTCAACATTTCTACGTATGACATTCCTTCACTGCCATATAAAAGAAGGTTCTCTTTGCTCTGCTTCTTTTTGATTCTTTTAGGAGGATGTAAATGTGAAAGAAACACAAGCATCTTTCTCTAACACCTGTGTTTAGTTTGACTTTATTCGGGTGCGGTTAATTAAACTTTGATTTCATCCAGCGACTGTTACTGACACCCGAATTCCTCTACTACTGAATGACTGTAACTACTTGCATATAGACTGTGCCCCATTTCCTTTTTCTAGTCTCTATTATCTTTTCCATGTTTGTTTACTCAAATTATATATCTATATTTATCTATCTATCTATATATAGAGAGAGCTATTGTTTTGTTTCCAGAAAAAATTCTTCTCATGCATTTTCTATACATGAATCCTACTTTTTCCTGAGTAGATTACAGCTTCAGTTGGAGTTATGTTGAGAACCCAGATCAAAACAACATGCATTCATCTACAGAAGCATCACTCATTAGGGATTTGCTTTGTAGGTTTGTTTTTGTTGTTTGTTTGTTTGTTTTGTCAAATATGTAGGTGTCTCTGAAAGTAATGTCTCTTCATTATTTCCATGAAAATATTTCCCTATATGGAAACAAGAATAGATAAAAAGAGCACAATTACACCATTTGATAGAGCAAATCCTCAGCTACAAAACACCATTTTTCAACACAGTCAGTGCTATGGGCTATGAACTTTCACCAGTGGTGAACAAGAAACGGCATGCCGTGCTTGTAACAATCTGCACCACTGAAGGTGACTCATCGTCACTGTCACCAGTGCTGAAATGCATCCCCCACTGCCTCACTGTGCTTACATCCACTGTTTGGTCTTCAGAAAAGTTCAGAGAGTATCAATCAATTGTCAGTGGGTGCAATGTTTTCCACATAGAGGAATTCACTTATACCCTTTTGCTTCAAAAACGTTTCCATGTCAGACCGTTTTGTCAGACTGCCCCTCTGCTTCTACCTGTCACATGGCAACAACATGTAATGGAATATTGGAGGGAATGTTCAATCTCTACTGCCATACCACCAACATCTGCCTCTGATGTTGTGGGCCAATTAATAAAATAGAACGAAGATACATTATTTTTGGAGCAGGCTTCATATTAAGAGACATTTCTGTTTTCTGTATGGTTTGTCTTTATCTTAGAATCCAACTATCCAGTTAGTTTCTTGTGCATTTAATGCATTGAAAACAATACTGAAAGTTGTCTTCTATCCAAATTGCAGATCGTAAAAGTTTTTATTCTTTTCTTTGTCATTCTCATTATCTTCCAGCATTTGACAGGAATGCTCTATAGCTTTAAAAGTTTGATGATCATACCTGTATCAACCTCAGGTCCAGCACTTGAAAATGAAACTTGTTTCTCAATTTTTTTCCCCCACAATCTCTGTTCCAAAAATAATGTCATCTTCTGGGTCAAAAGAAGTGTCAAAAAAACCTATATTATGTATATAATCAAGCAGAATCCTGATATCTATATATGTCCTTGGGGAAAAATGTTTCTTATACATGTTGAGTTCCAATGCTCTGTTCTGCTTTGAGTAATTTACCTTGAGAATTTGACATAATGAACATATCAAAAATTTTGTAGAAGGAATAAAGTCAGAAGGGCTCTGCAATACAAGGATATAGAAGCACAGAAAAAACAATGGTATTGATGGAGCATCGATCCTGTACGCATTTGACAGCTTTCAGTCAGACGAAACAAACAAGGTAACGATTATCACCAGCTAATGCAAGGTACTGATGTTAGGCTTTAAGAGGAAAAGTAAAGCATTTAGACTTCCAAGCTGAAATTCTGTTCAAGTGATGAAAATAGAAAAAAAAGGAAAAAAAAAAAAAAGGAAAAAAAAAGCTTTGGCAAGTAAGTGTTAAACACAATAAGGCAAGCCAGAAAAGGTTTGAAGAGCAGGTTGTTAAAGGCGTAAGAACTAAAAATGAATTCTCTTCAAACACATCAGAGGCAGGACTTGTCTGTAGGGCCAGTAGATGATGGATATAGTAAAGGAAAGCTCAAAGGAAATAAAGCCACGTTGAGAAGCAAAATGAATTCTATGCTTCTTTGTTCCTCGTGAAAAGGGGAAGGGAGGAAAGGTATACCAAAAACTTTGTTTACAGGTAAAATACTGAGGAAGAGGAAACTTGACTTTAAAAAGAAAGAATTAAGTCTTTCAAATCTGTTGAAGTTCCTCAAAGGAGTCACTTGATGCATAGGCCAGGCTGATGTGATGGCAAACTGTCTGCATAGTAGTGCCCAGTTACTTCGTCAAAGGCTCCAGAAAACACAAACTATCTATCATGATCCTTATGGCCAGCTAATCATATTTGAAAGTCCAAAGGTAGGCATCTACCTCTGTAATGAGACAGTGATTTCCTTTTTTTATTAAAACAAACAAACAAATAAACAAAAAAAGAAAAACAACAACAACAAAAACCCATAAAATAAAAAAAGAATTGGTACATGTCTTGCAGCTTACTTTACCAGGTTTTGGCTCTGTGGAAAGGAAGGCTCCATTAGGGATACAAGACTGGCCTGTTTGCCACTTGATGTCCTTACATCAAGTGAGTGTGACTCTATCACACTTGCCTATAGGATTTGCACTAATAGTCATACATGTATGGACATGGGGAATAAAGCACCTCTTTCTTTACATGTGATGTGATATGATAGGTAGAAGAGCAGATTACTCTTGAATTCCAGTACTGTTTATCAGCATTCTTTTATTAACTGTATGAATCACAGAATCACAGAATCACAGAATCACTAAGGTTGGAAAAGACCTATAAAATCATCCAGTCCAACCATCCACCTATCACCCATGGTTCTTGCTAAACTATATCCCTCAACACAAAATCCAATTGTTCTTTGAACATCTCCAGGGTCGGTGACTCCACCACCTCCCTGGGCAGCCCATTCCAGTGCTTGACCACTCTTTCAGAGAAGTAGTATTTCCTAATATCCAGCCTGAATCTTCCCTGGCGCAGCTTGAAACCATTCCCCCTAGTCCTATCACCAGTTACACGAGAGAAGAGGCTGACCCCCAGCTCGCTACAACCTCCCCTCAGGTAGTTATAGAGAGTAATAAGGTCTCCCCTGAGCCTTCTCTTCTCCAGACTGAACAATCCCAGCTCCCTCAGCCGCTCCTCATAAGGCCTGTGCTCCAGACCCCTCACCAGTTTTGTTGCCCTTCTTTGAACACGCTCCAGGGCCTCAATGTCTTTCTTGCAGTGAGGGGCCCAGAACTGGACACAGTACTCAAGGTGCGGCCTCACCAGAGCTGAGTACAGGGGGACAATTACTTCCCTACTCCTGCTGGTCACACTACTTCTGATACAAGCCAGGATGCCATTGGCCTTCTTGGCCACCCAGGCACACTGCTGGCTCATGTTTAGCCGAGCGTCAACCAACACCCCCAGGTCCATTTCCTCTACACAGTCTTCCAGCCACTCCGCCCCAAGCCTGTAGCGTTGCTTGGGGTTGTTGTGGCCAAAGTGTAGGACCCGGCATTTGGTCTTATTAAACCTCATCCCATTGGCTTCAGCCCAGCTATCCAGCCTGTCCAAATCCCTCTGTAGGGCCTCGCTACCCCCAGGCAGATCGACGCTTCCAGCCAACTTAGTGTCATCTGCAAACTTACTGAGGGTGCACTCAATGCCCTCATCCAGATCATCAATGAAGATATTGAAGAGGACAGGCCCCAGCACCGACCCCTGGGGAACCCCACTCGTGACCGGATGAAAAACTTTACTTGTGAAATCTCAATTTCATTGTACTAGACACTCTATAAAAACTTATATTTAGGACAGAAATCTTGTATAGAGGAAGAAAGACAAAAATCTGTAACGTGCAAGTACAAGATGGGGTGAGAAAATAATGAGATCTAGGGAAAGAACAATATTTATTACTAACAATACTGGCAGGGTTGTTAGGCTAACATACATCAACAACTCCTGTCTCGCCTGGCAAAATCCTTCACAGCCAGGTGCCCCTAAGATCCACACCTCAGGTATTCTTAAATAAAACTATTATTGCAAATGTTTTACTATTCTGAGGACAGAGAAAGCAAATTTCATCTTACAATCTGGCTGTGCAGTTTCGTTTTCCAATTCTTGATGAAAAAATGCAAGTCTCTATCACAGTAACAAATTAGCCCCCGAAGAGGCTATGCTGACCTGAAAGCTTTCACATTTGATACTGTTGCTGTAATTTTGGAAATAGTATTTAAGGAATAAAACATTTGAAATTGTGTCTGCTTATTAATGGAATATAGAAACTGTAAAACCTATGTATTTACCACATAAAAAGCTTTCTGTAAAGCCATTCGCATAAGCAGTTATTTGGACTGAAAAGCACTCTGCATGGAAACACCAGCTTTCATGTCAAGGCCAGGAAAGGCAAGGCTTTGCTAGATTCTTTGTCTCAAATACTACTTGGAAGAAAGAACTCTCAGTAGCAAATTGCCACCTCATTGCGATTGGAATCTTTTCGAAGTAGACCTTTTTGTGACTCATTCTATGAGTGCTGCTCCAAAAGTAATGCCTCCTGTTTTGTTATGTTGGCCCACAACGTCAGTGGCAAATGTCAGTGGTACGGCAGTAGGTGTTGAATCTTCCCCAAAATATTTCATCACATGTTGTTGTTGTGTGACAGATGGCAGCAGAAGGACAGTGTGACAAAATGGCATCTGACATGGAAGTGTGCATGGAGCAAAGGGGGGGTCACTGAATTCCTCCATGTGGATGAAGAAACAGTGAGGCAGTATGTGGTTTCAGCAGTGGTGACAATGGCAGTGAGTCACCTTCACTGGTGCAGATTGTTACAAGTATGGCATGCAGGATCTTGTTCGTTGCTGGTGAAAATGCATAGCCAATGGTTGAGACTGTGTTGAAAAATTGTGTTTTGTAGATGAGGATTTACTCTATCAAATAGTGTAATTGTTCTCGTTGCATCTGTTCTAGTTTCTATGAAAATAATAGGAGGTGTTACTTTCAGAGTGACCCACATACTAACCCTAACCCTAATTCCTTTTATAATGATCCATTTAAGAGATGTCAGTAAGATTTGAGCTGGTGGGGCAGTCTGTGGCACTTTGCCATTTTATTATAAACAGTTCTGAAGAAACCTTGCTCTACTTTGAGAATATTATCTGAAAGGGGAGATAATGCATCAGTATTTATTGATTCAATCTTGTCATTGTACTCCAGAATAAAGATGACTTTTCCATTTGCAAGCCTTAAAGACTCCCCCAAGCATCTGAAAGTCAACTTAGCTTCTCTCTTTTGAAGAGCCTGTTAGAATAAACAGGCTGAATTTGATCTTGTGTCTCCATTGATGAAGTTTATCTCTGATAGATGGATGGGACTGCTCCAGTCTCTTAGCTTCCAGGAGATTCAAAGGCATTTTCTCTCTAATGAAACAAAGTTCTCAGATATTCTATATTAACAAAAACAACAACAACAAAAACAAAACACAAACAAACAAGAAAACATAAACAAACAGTGATTTCCTTGGAAAATGCTGTTTATCGAACCCAAAGTTTCTTGAAATGGGATTACAATTTTGATTCTGTTATCCATCATGAAAAAATTTCCAAGGTTCAGGATAAAACTTGGTTAGAGCAAGGAAAAGAATCTAGCTCTACCATCCATGCACTATTAATGACATTAGCATTAGATAAGCAAGGGGAATTGAACTTTGTTTCAGAACACTGCATTGCCTACAGCTCTGTATGAAAAAGGAGAAATTATGAATCTAAAAAAAGAGCTTCTTAGCCTAACACAGTGTTAGCAATTTCAGTGTTAAATGATTCTATCCGCATCAAGGATCTTCTATTTTCATAGTGATTCATCTATGATTAAAAAAAAAAAAAAAAAAAAAAATCAGGTATCAAATTAAAGGCTATTTCATCTTTGGCAAAACAAACATTCCACCTTTTGCATACAGGGATGAAAGAGAGAAAATACAAAGCTTTATTGTATGAGGTATCTCATCTGCAGATGAGATACTGATCTTACAGCTAGTAAGCATTTTTTCAAAAGTCTGGACTAAAATTGTTCACACTGCCAACTTTAGCAAACACCTACTAGACTGGGTCTCCTAATAAAAGTACTGTATATAGTTATGCTGACTCCCCACATATTGTCATTTTCTTCCTAAATCATTCCACTGAAAACACTACTCCTGGAACAAGGTGATATTCCAGGTTAACAAAGCTAGTACTAACAAAAAAGATTAATTACAAAACAAGAGTGCAGAAATATAGCTCCCAAAACACCACACTACAAGTTTATGACTTACCAAGAGAAAGGAATGTGATTGGATGTGGTATAGTCTTACTTTAGTAGATGATGCAGAGAAATTTCTTTCTGAACTAATCTTAACTAGAAAATAGTTGTGTCTGAAGATCTCTCAGGTGCTAGATTCTAGAGATGCTGAAGAAAAAGATCAGTTGTGGTTTCTAATCATACTCTGATATTAATGATTATTCTGACCAGATTTTAATACCTTTCTGTAACAGAAAAGTGGGCAACAGGACATAGATGACAGTTATAGTACATCCTAAAATTGGTGATGTGACATAATGAAAGAAAATACATGGAGGAAGTTACGAACAGAAGTAGGAAATAGCAACATCTACATAAAATTAAGGAATCTATGAGCTCGTTGGCTGAGGAAAACAGCCCACAAACTGAAAATAGATGACCTGGAAAACTAAAAGAAAGCTGGAAGACAAGAGTAGGTAATACAATTGGCATGAAATTATAAGAAAAATGATTCATTGTCTGAGAGAATTAACTTCCAGAAAATTAAAATGCAAAATTGGAGATTTGTTATGTGGAAATGATGTTCAAGTTCAGGACAAGAAAAGAAATCTACCTCCATACCTTCCAAATTGCCAGGGTGACTAAGAATGAAGGAAAGATGTCCAGACCACCTGAGCTGGTCCAGCAGAGCAGGTGCTGCCTCTAAGGGAGAGGTGCACAACAGCTGTAGTGAACAAGGCAATAACTCTACCACTGCTAAAAGACTGACAGATGCTGACCAAAGAATCTGTAATTCCACTCCCATAAAAGACAAGACTTATCAGCTAGTCTATCTCCCCCTTTTTTGAAATCCAAGAATATCAGGGCCAGATCATTTCCCAGGGTATAAATGCACCTGAATTTCATAGGTAGGCATAAATATGCTAGGTAGGTATACCTTTCTTAACCAGAGCTAACCTATGACTGACTTCTATTCAGAGTGTTAAAGGGAACTTTGGGGAATATATATTGAAAGGGATTGAGTAAAGAAATAGAGAGAACTTTATCATAGGTATTGATCTCAGTAACCTCTTTAGTTTTATTTATTTATTTATTGGTCATTAATAATAAAAAGTGGAGGTATAACGAACATTGCTTTGTGCAACAAAAGTGTTAATTATTCCTCTCTCCTAGAGTTAGCAAAATGTCATCAATGACTCATTTGCAAATTCTATAAAATTTGCTCCCAGCCAGTTTTACTTTCAAAAATACTCAAATCACTTCATGGTTTAAGCTATATTCATCTTTCAAATCACTCTGACTTTTCTTCTTACATAGAGATGGATTGTTCTTAATTTTTCATGGATATAACCAACGCTGAATAATAAAGTAGTTTTATCATACTGCATAGGATGGAGATAACAGAAATCAGTTTATTGCCAACTTATCTTCATAGTTACATACAAAAAACTGTCATCTAAGGTGTCTGATGACAAACTGGAAACTTCAATCTATAAAAAGTTAAATAACTAATACATAGCTAGGATATATATTTTGGAATTACAAGCAGATAGTTGTAAAGGAGACTTTGCTTTTTAATTATTAGTCTTATTGAATCCTATGTATTAGAAGCATTATATTAAATTGAAAAGAACACAAAGGAATCCTTAGGGAAAAGGGAAAAAAACAAATATCAATCTTTCAGCTCTTTACTTTTTTTTTTTTTTTTGAAAAGAAGACCAATAAGAAGAATGAATGGAATGGTATATGTTATACTGCAAAACAGCTTTCATTCTCACATAAATCTTCTCAGGCTTTCTTGTTTCGTAAAACACAACTGACTAAATGTAACTGCAATGTAAGAGATCTTGCAGAAAAGCTTAGAGAAAATTTGAAGTGGTTGCAAAGCAAAGAGATAAGGCTTTCATACTAGATTAACAAATATATTGTTTATTGCCTCAACAATATGGCATGCTGTGAGGTGCCTATGCTCATGCAGTAATGATTAGCTAGTTGGCTAACTTCCAGAGAGTAAGGTTATTAACGCTATATTGTGAAGCCTCAATGTGATGTTGATTTTCTTGTGCTGTATTTTGCATGTAGAAAACTTGTATTAATACAAATTATTCTCCAAACAATAAGACACAGTGGGGGTGAGCAGGAAAGGCGGGAAATAAGGTGTTAGTGAAAATAAATAAATAATAAATAAATAAGGTCATGTGTTCTGCCTCTAATTAATGTTGAAGGAAAATCTTTGAAAGGCAGAAGTCTAGTGAGTAAAGCAGGACGCAAACCAATAGTCTGTGCGCAGTCAAGTAACAAGGTTAGGATGTAACCCTGGGCAAATAATTTTTTTCTCATTGTGCCTGAAGTAAAATAAGGATGGCATCTCCCTCCTGTGTCCTTTCTGTTAAATCTTGGGTAGAAAAGAACAGAAAATTTTAAAGTACTGCTTATATATTAGATGTTTGGCTGAGAAAGCTCTGTACTGGACAGTATAATTTTTGTTGTAGGTGAATTGCAGAATTTAACATATTGTATTGAAATAATATGAACATGTGAAATAAATAAAACATGGAGTATAGATAGCTTACAGGCATTACGGTTGCTTTAGCTGGTTCTCCGTCTCTTCTTTTTGAGGTAATAGCCTAAGGCACGTACTTCCTTAGGATGAATTGCTCATCGCACCATAAATCCTGGTACTAAGTAGTGGGAATGCAGTATTTGACAGTATTAACCTGGTTGGCAACTGAATAAGAGCATGTAAGTTCAAATGGACTGTTAGTGTTTATGGTCCACCAGCTTGTGCACCAACAAAAAACCATTCTGTTTATTTGCTCCCCTGTTTCTTCCTCTGGTTCTGTGCTAGAAATCAGAAAGGAGGGAACCAAGTTAGGATGATGGGTCTAATCAGAAGAGCTATGTACCAACTTCATGTTCACCTTTATGGATTATCAGATAGTCATTTCCTGCCTCAGCTGGCATTTCATAAACTGCATCTGACAAACATTTCACAGGTGTGTGGTGAGTCAGGTGCCTTTAGAGTGTCAATGGGGATAAAGAAAAGTGTTGTGCAAAACACTGCCTCGAATAGATACGGAATAGTTGACCAAAGAGATCCTGGCATGAGCCAGATTTCCATGTGGCTGGAAGACTCCTCAATACATTTTCACTTTATTTTGGTTTTATTCACATACAGCCATGAACATTAAGCTACTTCTGAGAGCTCTTAGCATTAAATGGGTAAACTGAGACCACACTGCTTACTGCTGGTGCCATTTATGTTGGATTACGTGTTAGGGCCAGATGAGAAAGCCATTTCCATACATCTTTAGCATTAAGCATATGAATGGGATGATTGACATCACCGTGACTACATAAGTATTTTTAAAAATTTGAATAAAGCATGTGCTAACCCAAGGGTTTAAGCTTTCACTAAACAGTTTGTGCACACTGCAACCTAAAACAAACAATTATTCTGCCTGTATTGGTCAAAATATTTCAGTACATGCTTAATTTTAAGCTGGACACATAGTCCCAACTGCGATCTATGGGATTACTTACATGCTTGTGCCTGAAGCTAAGCATATGCTTAATGAACTTCTCAAGTCGAGTCTGACAATAAATGAGGCTGCTGGTATCCTGATGGTACACCTGCTTCCTTGGTATCTAAACCTTGATGGAATTGGTTTATACTGATATGTTTTACTTACGTGTTTTACTTCAGTTGCAGTGGATAGAGGAACACTGTCAGTGATAGTGGTTTCATTTGTCTGAGTTTTCCTAGATGTACTTTTTTTTTTTTTTTTGTCTAGGTAGAGAATATTTAATTTTTGTAAATCCTAGGCAGAAATATGGCAACTCTAGAGTCAGCAGTTCAGTTTAGAAGCAGCGACTTGATGTGAATGAGTGGTATGTTTTGTCATTAGTTATTCTTCTAAAACTATTTAACATGCTACAAAGTGTCTTCAGAATTGCAATGTTTTTCGCTCAGTACAGCCTTAATTGAACAAAAGCAAACCTTTTTTAAGATCATGCTATTTACCAGAAGAACTGAGTCTTGTTTCCTATTTCCATTATAAAGGATATGAAAAATATTATAAAACATTTATATTTAAGCAAAAACACTTTAGAGAGTTTTTTTTTCCTGAAAACATAGAATAGATGCAGTCAGAAAACCTTGAGAATATTATTAGTTCTGCTGAGCAAATAAAAAAGATTTCTTACTTTGCCACACAGCACATCTATTTTGTGTTTTTATACATCCCTAAAGCTGAATTACTAGTGAAGCAGGTGACTTCGAAAATACACAGCTTACTATAAGTCAGTTCTTTGCACTTTTCATACCATGCAGATAAAGCGGGGTTTGTGTATGAGGGTGAATATAAGTAAAAAATTTTCTATGAATATACATTTACTTTGTCATGTGCCTATGGAATGAAGCTTCACACATGGAAAGGGAAAAAATAGAGGAATCATAATCAAAATAAATATAATTGCAGGATTGAACAGAGGGGATCTAGAAAACTGTAGAGAACAGAGATTTGAGAAAAAAGAGAGCTGAATGATTAAATACTAACCATAAAATAGTTATTAGAAATGTACATAAGATGAAGTTAAAGCTTAGCATAAGGAATAAGCAGACACAATTTCTAAAACGTGACAGATAATAAGAGGGTGGAAAAAAAGAAAAAACCCAAAGGAAATTAAAAATAGAGATATGGTAAGAATCTAAATGAAAAGTTTTAAAATATGTACATTAGCAAATACTTAGCAATTATTTTAAATTGTTATCAATTTAAAGGATTATCAACAGAAGTTGTAGATTCTGAGGGAATATTCTGACTTGTTTGACACTATAATAATGAAGGGAATATACTTATGGTGATTATGTCTCTAATTAAATGGGATTATTCCTGAATTAGCTTCAGCTTCTCTTGGTTAGTTCTATGATACTCCACTTACTTTATTCTACTCATAAGATGATAAAAAAGGAAAGGTCAATAAAAATAAAATAGAAACCTGTGGAACTAGTGAAGACTGCAAGAAAACTCAATTTCTAGGTATTGAATATAGCCAGCTAATGGAAGTATTTACCATGGAAGCTAGCAGACTCTCCATCATTTGAAAAGTTGCAATTGAATGCATTCCTCTCTGAAATGCATCATTTATTCACAAATTGTGTGTCTGATGAAGAAATTGTTAAGATATTTTTCTCTGTGGGAAGATTGGCAACCACAGCTATTGTGAAGTGAAATATTCTGTCACCGCTATTTCAGAATAGCTTCTTGCATTGACACGCTGTTGCGGAGTGACATCGTTTGCATGTCAGTATAGTGACTATGTAGGCGAGAGCTCCTACAAAATAGCAAAGTTCCCAACGGGTATGCCTATCTATTTCTATCACTAGGCAAAGCCTAGCTAAGATGTCCCACATTTCACGTGCTTGCTAGCCAATGGCATCTGTGTTGCCTATCTTCAATAGCTTGATGAGAAATATCTCAATTCTTCTCCAACAGTTTTTTTTTTTTTTTTTTACCTACTTGAAAATTGTTTAGATACCATGGGAGGAACAAAGTGTTCCTTGTCCTTGAAATCTCTAATTTGCAGATTGCTGTAAATGTGAGAAAATATTGCTGCATTTTCTTTTCTTAACACTTTTCTCATGTGTTTGCTACTGGGCTCTTGGAGATCCTTTCATCTGAACCAGCACAGTAAATCTTAGGTCTTTTGCTCTTCTTTACTGTGGTTTAGCTATCCCTAGCACAGATAGCATTACTAGTTATTAGTTACTTTCTGCTGATGAATAACTTCGTCTCAGACACTTACTACATCTAATAAGCAACTCCTTCGTGACTCAGATATCCCAAATAACACGGAAGTTTATTGCCTCCTTGCAAATACTGGTAAAAGTGAATTTAAATTGGAATGTGATCTTGTTATTTTTCTTGTATGTCTGAGCTTTGTTGTACTTCTCTCTCTAGAGCTAATGAAGATGACAACTAAGTACTATGATGTACATTAAAATCTTTCCACATATCAACAACATTTTTATTTATACAGCTGGATCTACTGATGACCTAATTATATATTTTTTCAACTTCTGATATATCTGCTATTTGTTTTTCTGTCCCAACTACTATGATAGGCATTGGTTATAATTACAAAAGTAAAATAAAACAGATTAAAGAAAAGTTTTTCACCACTCTCATTCCTTAAATATCACAGTAAAAATAAACTACAAGAAATAGAAACTGGAGAATTCTCTTCTGTCATTTTCTTTTTCCTGGAAATTGTCAGAATCTAATTGTTACTACTCCTGCATTTGCTCTTCTATACAAAGAAGGATATGGATCCTTCATTTTATATTTATGCAGTGCACAAGATGATATCTTAAATAACTGAATAAGATTAACTAACGTTAACTAACTCTTCACACAACAAGTACATTTTGAACAACTGCAGGAAAATCAATGACACAGAGGAAAGGACGTATCCATATGGAACTCCCAAAGTATGACTGAGTCAATCACTACTCAGAAAGAATGCTTTAGTTATATTTTGTAGAATATTTGATTTATAATGTAGGTCTTTTGACTTTAGTTCATGCCGTACAGAGTGGAGACAGTGATTATGAACTAGTATGCACTATTCTTACTTCCTTCCCACTCTCCTAGTTCCTCTTCTTTTCATCTCTTTTGTTAACAGCAATATTTATACGCCTTCATAATCAGATGAGGATATGAGATCTCTGCTACCACGAGATCTCTACTATTATGAGTTAGGTGAATCTCAAAGTTTGTTTTTATTTTGGTTAGCTCTTTCTCTTTGAATGGTCTCCAACCTTGCCCCTTTCAGTGATGGTAGGCTCTCTGTTGGCATCAGAGCCAGAATGCTTTTCTTTGATCTGAAAACATCAAGGATCTGATCAAAGGATCCAGAACGCAGAGCAAAGAAGAAAGAAGCCCAGTGAATGAAAACTGGAGTTTGTGGGATCATCCAGATCATCAGAACAGGCTATAGGAAGAATCAGAGAAAAATAAAATAGCTGCTGTAGTGAGCCTTGTGACCAGAAATCTGATAGCATGCAATGTGTAAGCTTGGAAAATTGTATTTATGAGAAAAGCTTATGGAATTACAGTGAGGCAGCAGATGCAAAATTCTATTTATTTATTTATTTATTTATTTATTTATTTATTTATTTATTTATTTATTTATTTATTTTTCTGTAGCGAAATGTTGGTAAATTTTATAGCTGATAATAAACAGCATATTCTTGGTAGGAGATGATCAGGTCAGAAAAACAGAAGCACTATAGCTAGATGTGGGCCCTGATGGGAGGCACCCACACATAACGATGAAGATGGCTGATATCATTGTGAGGCCACTCATGATTATCTTCCCATGGCCATGGTGATTCAGAGAAATGGCGGAGGACTGGAGGAAAGCAAATGTCACTTCTGTGTTCAAGAAAGTCAGGAAGTGTAACTGAGTGAACTGTAGGCTGTTCAGCCTTACCTTCATCTCTGAGGAGGTGGTTGAACAGTTAATCCTGGAAATGTAGAAGAAAATCATCAGGAGTATTCACCATGGATTCCACCTAAGGGAAATCATGTTTGACCAACTTGATAATCTACAATGAAATGACTGATCTGATAGATGTGGGGAGAAAAGTGGATGCTGTCTACCTGGACTTTAGTAAAGTCTTTGATTCTGTCCCCCACTGGATTCTCATGAACAAGCTACAGACATATAGTTTGAGTGGGTGGACAGTGAGATGTATTGAAAACTAGCTGAACAGCCTGGCCCAGAGTTTGGTGAACAGCAGAATAAAGTCTATTTGGAGGCCCATAACTAGCAGTGTATCCCAGTGGTCAACACTGAGTTCAGTTCTATTAAATATCACCCATGATATTTACTTTGTTTAAGGCCATGTAGTGAAAAGACAAGGGAAATGGTTTTAAACTGGAAGAGAGTAGATTTAGACAAGATATTAGGAAGAATTTACTATGAGGGTTGTGAGACACTGGAACACGTTGCAAAACCATCCAGGCTGGCCTTTAATGTTTCCAGGAAGGAGGCATCCACAACCCTACCCCAAGTGCAAAACTTTGCACTTTGCTGTGTTGAACCTCATCTTTCTAGCCTGATGAGGTTCCTCTGAATGGCATCCCTTCCTTCTTCCGTGTCAACTGCACCACTCAGCTTGGTGTCATCAGCAAACTTGCTGAGGGTGCACTCAATTCCGTCATCGATGTCATTGATAAAGATGTTAAAGAGCACTGGTTCCAAGACAGATCCCTGGGGGACGCCGCTTGTTACTGGCCTCCACCTGGATATAGAGCCACTCTCCGTCTGTGGCCTTTCAACCAGTTTCTTATCCATCGAGTGGTCCACCCATCAAATCCACATTCCTCCAATTTGGAGGATGTGGTGGGGGACATGTCAAAGGCCTTGCTCAAATCCAGGCAAATGACATCGGTCACCTTTCCCTTGTCCACCAATGCTGTCACTCCATCATGGAAGGCCACCAGATTGGTCAAGCATGACCTTCCCCTGGTGAAGCCATGCTGGCTGTCTCGGATCACCTGCACGGTTTCACCAGGGGAAGGTCATGCTGGGATGGGGCTTTGAACAACCTGGTCGGGAGGGAGATGTCCCTGCCTGTAGCAGGAGGTTTGAACTAGATTATCTTAAAGGCCCCTTTCAACCCAAACCATTCTATGACTCTATTATCTGGATGATGGGGAAGAGTGTACCCTAAACAAGCTTGCAAATGATGGAAAAGTTGGAAGGCATGGCTCCTACACCAGAGGGCATCAAGAGGGACCTTGACAGGCTGAAGAAATGGGCTGACAGGAACTTCATGAAGTTCAACAAGGAGAAATGCAAAGTTATGAACCTGGGAAGGGACAAGCCCAGGCACCAGGACATGCCAGTGGCTGACCAGTGGAAAACAGCTTTGCACAGAAGGCCCTAGAAGTTGTGGTGGGCACCAAGTTGAACAAGCAATATGTGCTTGCTGTGACAACAGCTAACGGTATCCTGGGCTCCATTAGGAGTGTTGCCAGCAGGTTGAGGGAAGTGATCCTTTTGTCAGATCATCTTCACGTAGGTTAGAATTAAAACAACAACAACAGAGAGATATTTTCTTGACGATTTCAATTTTAAGGAATTTTTTTTGTGTTTTCCATGTGACACCTCGAAAGGCTTTCCAGTAAACTGGAGGAGGAAGAGGGAAAATGAGAGCAGTTAAATGCAGCAGAGATATACAAAATCTGAATTATGGCCTCTGCACACCAGTAGTTTCTGTTGATTTTAGCTTTTTATTTTGTTTAATCTCACCCTCCTCATCCACTGCAGATTAAATGCCTTTTCCTAAAGAAGCAAGCCACCCTCAGAGATGGGTGGTGATACCTGAAGGTAGAGGAGATAAATCTCTACTGCACCAAATGCTGACCCTGTCCTCACACGCCACAAGTGTGTGGCCCTCCTGCTATGAGCTATCTCACCTGATAACTCTGGAATATCATTCTGTAATTCCTCCCACTCTGCTGTTTACTCCCTCCAAACATTACACTCGCAGATGGTGAGTATCTCTCTCTCCCCTTTCCAATCATCATTTGGCCATGCCACAGCACACATAGTTAGTTCTTTTTAATCTTTCCCCATAATTAAATAAAAAGCCAATTTAAAAGGAACCGTAATAAACTTGCTTATTTTTATGTATTGCAAACGATTAATAAAGAAGGGTGCCATTTCAATAAGGACTTCAAACAAATATTCTTTCATCTCCCAGCTCATGAGAGTGCAATTGCTGCTGGGGAAGAAGAGATCTGTTCTGCCTGCTGACACTGGGTTTCTCATTCATGGCCATTTTTCATACCTGCAAAACAGTTTGTGGACTCTTTAAGCAGAGAAGTGGGGGGAGGAGGGAGAGAAGGTTGATAGGTCCACATTAGCTCATTAAAAACTAAAATACCATTTCTATTTTACATAATTTAACATGGCAAACTATTAAAAAAAAAAAATAAGGTGAAAACTGCAACCCCTAGGCATGCGTTTAAAACATCCTCATTTAGATGCTAATTTTGATTCCTAGTGTATGGCTGGTTAAAAAAAAAAGCCATTAACAAAGGGGCAGATTACTTAAAAGGCATTATTAGGCAAATATGTATGAGTTTTCTGATACCAAGTGGCCCTTTTATGACTGAATACAGCTGGTAAGTAGAGTGACATGGAGATATTTGTTTTAAAAGGAAAGAAAAAAACACAGATTAAAAAGATATAAAAAACAATAATTATATAGAGTGTAAATCACACAGGTGAAAAAAATACTTTAAAATGCAAGTAGTATTTCCTCCTTTAAATATTTAGAAATGTGAGGCTCTGCAGGTGATGTGTGTTACCAGCTGAATTCTAGGATATAGCTAACAGTTAGGTAATAGTGAAACAAACGTTAAAATGTTGCTATTTAATTCTAATCATATATTTTGTTTTGTGTGTTAGTAAAACAACATAGACAGAAAAGTGAAATGAGGAAAATAACAGGCAACACGAGAGGAAAGCGCATTCTTTCCAGCTGAGATTGAACTCATGACTGGCAAAAATAAGGTTATAATGATATTAAAATGAAAACTGTTCAGACAGAAAAGATATAAGTAAATGTAGTGTGCTGTATAAATTAAATGAGTAATAGAGGATGGGCAGATGGTTGCTTAACTGCATCACACTAAAAGAACAGTGAACAGGTCTTCATTGAACGCTCTCTTTCTGAACCTGAATAAAATTTTCTTTAACAGGGGAAAGGCTAAAGAAATTTCAAACCCAGATAAGAATTAAATTGGAAAAGCAGAGCTAATTTTGACTCTGTCTTGGTAGTCAAGGTAGTTGAGTAATTTTTGTGTTCTTTGTATATTACTCAGTTAAGAATAAGGTGGCTAAGCCAAAACAGTTGATCACTGAGATCACTGCAGCCCCCAGCAGCCACAGAAAAGGCATTTCTGCATGGAGAGTCCATGGTGTTCTTCACAAGCCCTTTTCTTTGTATCCACAGGACAGTTTTGATTTGTTAATGAT
Organism: Chrysolophus pictus; assembly: GCA_037305975.1. Classification (NCBI taxonomy): domain Eukaryota; kingdom Metazoa; phylum Chordata; class Aves; order Galliformes; family Phasianidae; genus Chrysolophus; species Chrysolophus pictus. Next base: position 60,870,100 of record CM074577.1, on the reverse strand, counting down.
ATTTAGACTGTAGAATTGCATCAGAAATAGAGCAACTCTTTCCTTCCCTCCCTCAGATCTTCCCTTTTGCATTAGACACTAAAACTCATCACAACAGCTTCTCTTTACGCCACAGAATGACAACAACATAAAGCTGGAGGAGCTGTGATGAGAGCTCAACTCACCAGCTGAACCAAGAGAGAGACAATGAACTGTTATGAAAATGGAATATTACATGAATACAGAAAAAATCTATCCTCATGTGTTAGCTATCTTTTATGCCTTCTGTCAATAATAAAACTACTGAAAAAAAAAAAAAGAATATTTAGCTGCTCATGTAGCATTTATTTGAAATGCACCAAGGCCATTAGTATCAGCAAAACTACATATAATCATATTTAAATTGTGTTATTATTGCCTGGGAGCCTAAGTAAGCTGATAAATGATGAGTGAGCAAGAAAGTCTTAACTGAAGTTAGATTCAAAATACTTCCCTCAAAAATTTATATTAAAAAAAAAATTGGTGTTTTATATTTTTAAAGCTTAGCATCATTAAGTGTATCTGGACACAGTGCTAGGCAACCTGTTCTAATGGCATTGCTTAAGCGGGGAGTGGGCCAGGTGACCTCCAGTTCCTTCTAGCCTCACTCATTTTGTGATTCTGTGAGTTATATGTTTATTTCTTCCTCTATTTCATCATTTTATGATGGAGCTAAATAAACTGAGATTTCAGGAAGTGAAAAGCAGATTGGCCTAACCAAGGGTTGTTCATGATTATCCACACCAGTAGAGCTGCTTTTGGTACTCGTCAGACAAGACTGAAAAGTGTCTTAATAACAAATGTAAGCCTTTTTCCTAGCACAGCTGTAATGAGGAATTGGAAGTAATTTGGCAATATCCCACACAGCTGAATGTTGGCATGAGGTAGAGATGAGGGAAAGATAGAAGAGCTTATGCTACTGTTTTTAGTATAGGTGTGTTTTCTGTTGCAAGTCAATTAACTGCAAGGAAGAAATAGTTTATTTTTTTGTATTGAAAGGTTATTGTGGTTATACTGTAAGTGAATGTGAGTTATTCAATTAGAGGTTTATACAAGAAACATCTATTCTAACCTTTAAATGTGCTAAGTATTTCAAGTTAATAAATTATAGTGTAGAGAAATCCTTAAGAAATAAGGAGTGTTCTCCTTTAGGTATTTATTAAAACTGAAAGAGACACTTTATGTGTATAGCTATGGAAGAAGAAAGATAATGTGCTTGTCTACCAAATGAATGAGGTGTCTGCATGTATTACGTCCAAGCAAATGCAGAATGTGAAACTTTGAGTGTAAGACTGTAAAAGAATTTAACTTACGGAATATAGAACAAATGTGAAAATTATAGTTAAGTGAAGAACCAGTGGAAGTGTGCAATTGAGAAAGAAGTAGGATGACCAGAACTGAACCAAGGGTGTGAAAAGAAGACAGATTTAACTTTAAGTGGAGGAAAATCTGACTTTGCTTTGCATCATCAAGTGTGGAGAGAGATGAGTAAAAGACTGTAACTCTCCCCTGTATTTCTGTGAAGTTATTTTTGTCATTCCACCACATGGGAATGGGTAATCAGTGTTTCAGACAATCAGACAATCACAATGTTGAGTGCAGAGGAAGGAGGAGGGTTTGATACTGTAATTAAAAGAAGACCATTTAGTTATAAAATATTCCATGCAAATTTATTTCAATCTTTGTGTTTTGGGCACTCTTCAAAGAATGGCTGACAAAAAACAGTTAGATAAATTTATGTTTGGTGAGAATTTACACTGAAGAACAAGATGAATCCAAGGTTCATAAGTTGGCAGCTTATTTGGCTTCTATACTGTACATGCGAGCAAGATAACAACATTGAGTCAAAGAAGCAGAGTATTGTTTCAAAAGTACTGCAAAGGAATTATGTTAGCATGTACTTGCCATCCCAGTCCTCTGAGATTTACCATTACTCAAAACATACGTTTAAATGTCAGTACCATTTTTTTAAATTTTGGGTGGTCTTTTTGGTGTTTTTTTTAATTTGTTTTGTTTTTTGTTTTCTGTTTTTTGTTTTCCTCACTCTATGTGCATGTGCAGGTTCTTCCTCTGTTGTAGGAAAATGGGAAGGTTTAGGAATAGGCCAAGAATAAAGCTTCAGTTTTCTAGGTCCTTCTTCTTACCCAGCAAGTCATTCAGATGTGATGGTTGTGATTATTTGGATTGCAGCACTTGGTTTTGAGGGTAGGATGGGTATTTTGGGGATTGGTCATTTTTTTTTTTTTTTGGAAGTTTTCATTTTGGAGTGCTTTTTAGATAACTGTTCAGCTAGGATCTCTTTTTTTTCCTGGTTGTTAAATAATTATCAAAAAAAGCTGAGTTCTCTAGAATGAGGACAAAAGAGTATATTATCTCTGCTTCAGGTTTAAATGAAAAGGGTAAAGAAGCAACAATTTAGCCGAGGCAAAACTAAATAAGGACAAATTAAACAAGAGGAGTGAAAACTGAATTTCACCAAAGCTGCCGATACCGATGAGTGATCACTGTACCAGTTTACAATGAAATATCTAGAGATTCTGCTTCCTTTCAGACTGCAGTTTTTATTTCACCTCTCAAATAAGGGGCAAGTCCTGGACAGGAGGTCATTAATTTTCCCCTTCAGTCACCACCTCCTTAGAGCCACTAGAGTTAATAGGGCTGCATATTAATCAGGGCCTTGAATCCTCTTTGTAGGAGAAAGGCAAGAAGGAGGGGGTCTCTGATTTTACACCATTAACTTTAGGTGACAAATAAAGGCTGTTCTTCCTGCTGGGCTGTCACTTAGGATGCCTGGTTACAGCTGCACAGCTGATATGTTGTTTTTTTATGAAGTGGTAAAGATGAAGGAGGGTTAGGGCACGATTTGTTGTGCACAATGCAGAGCTGAACACAAGGAACACATTATTTGCCTAAAACCAATCTGCATTTATCTGCTTTGTGTAATAAACTGCTCATGTGTGGACATCTCAGAAGCATAACCAGAAGTACCTCTGTACTTGAAACAAAGGATGCTTTTCAGACATAGATAATCTAGATTTCCAATTCCCTATAACAGTCACCAAGATTCACCTGCTTGTCCTCCAAAAGTCAGAGTACCCTTTAAAAAAATCCTTTAAACTCTGTCACAGAGGCTGAGCCTGCGATGGGATATGACTGTCCTTGAGGACATTTCTGAGAGGCTGTTGTCACTGCTTCCCCTGCCATGATGTACTCGTGCTTTGGGGCTACATAGGGTGAGCAGAAGCAGAGCAATATCTCACTTCTTAAAATCCTTTTTGAATTTGACTGATTCAACCACTGTTCTGTTTGCATGCAATGAAAATGACAAGTGAAAGGCAAGGTTTGGAAAATTCTGCTTGCAGACAGCTGACTGCTACCTCCTCACACTTTCCTTGCTGCAGAGATCTGGATATTAAACTGAGTATTGAAGTGGTGGTTTTGATTTCTCATGTCAAAGGGTCTCCCATTTTTTTTTTCTTCTAGAACTGGAAAGAATGAAAGCAATTGCTTGTAGTTGAGCTAGGAAATATGTAGTTTCCTTCACTGTTACTTGAAGAAGGCAGACATTTAGTAATCACCAAAAATAAGGCTGCTGGGGTAGATAGTCACAACACAGTCAGCTTGATTGGAAGAAAAACTTAATGGTATTCTTCATTTTAAACACATGAATAACACCACCCACTTCAATCCCAACTAAAGTCAATGTTGCTACTTATGTTAAGGTTAGGTAAAACTTAATTGGGGCTACCCTTAATGTGAGATAGGAACCATAATTAGGAAAAAAAAAAAAAGACAGAAATTCACAGAGAGTCCTTACTTAAGTACAAGACAAAATCCTTTTACATTACTAATTTATTTACATTTAATTATTTTTTCTCTGTTGCCTGAAGGGGAAGTTAGAATTCTCTCACTTTGGAAACTGGAAGCCACATTGATAATATGTTAAGTATAATTGATGCTTACAAAAATATAATCATAAGAGTATTTTCCTGTTTTATATTTGCAAATTCCCACAATTTTAAAAGTTTTTTATTTATTTTTTCTTGTAATGAAGGTATCATTTTCAAATAAATTTTATGCAGTTAGGTACCTCTGTTTTTTTTTTTTTTTTTTTCCTGCTCCCTAAAATGGAAAATAAAGGAATGTTAAGTACAATCAAACTTGTTTCATTTGTGTGTTAAATTACATTGTGCCTTTAAGAATGTTTAAAATATATTTAACTGGAGTGTTCTTTCAAAAAAGTTCACATTTCTTGTAATTGCAGGAATCAATCTTTTATTCCATGTAAAAATCAGTCCCTGATTAAGTTTGTCTTCATTCTTGGTTCCTCCCCATTTTCATGGGAATTATCAACATTTTTTTTTTTTTTTTAATTATTATTTTAAGAAAGGCAATGACATGAGCTTCATACTGGCATTGCCTCTTGATCATCCGTGTATGATAAATTCAGGCAAGCAGAGGACATTAACCTGTTAATAGTACCTCCTGTTTCTGCTACAAATATAGGCTGGTAGATGAAAAGGAGAAATATTGATAATTCTCCAGGGTTTGCAAATGGTGAGAGTGGAGCCAAAACTGAGACTGCCACTTGTCACGCTGACTGTTTCCATATGCTCTCCATTTCTCTGCCTTTATCTAGTGTTGTCTGCTGGCTTCTTCTGCAAGATTTTGGGGATAGGGATATTTTTGCTGTTAAAACAGGAAAGTTCTGGTTCTTTGTGGGGATTAAGATACCACTTCAGAATAAATGCTCAGTAATAAGCTAAGTATAAAGTTTTGAGTAGTTCATTTTTAGCCTCAAAATAATGGGCAATGTGAATATTAGTCATTCTAATTCCAACATTTTAATATTTAGGCAGGTTCAAAATCTGTTTTTATTGACTACTATTTTTTTCTTTTTGCTCATATACATGATCCCAATTAAAGAAAAGGTCTCCTGCTGTTGGTGAAGCTTTGAAGCTTTTTTACAGTTAGTTAAATCTGTTAATTCTTTTTGAAGTGATTTCACATTAAGGCTGTGAGTGATCATAATGTGTCAGGACAACAGATAATTCTGTTGTGCTTTAGAAAAGAGGTAGATGTTTTTTATCTATCTATCTATCTATCTATCTATCTATCTATCTATCTATCTATCTATCTATCATTTCCTATCTCCTTGGTAAGGGGTCCTTGATAAGAAGGAATTCAGTGCGTAGGGTTGACATACAGTGAATAACTAACAGAATTATTGGGAATCACTCCAGATTTACTTCCACATGGATACAGCATTTATTTCAGGGCTTGGAAAGCCTGGGATTCAAATAAAGCTTTCTTCCTTCAGCCTGCCTTAACTCCTTGGGCTTGACTCAGCCACACAACTCCTTTTTTATTGCTTCCATGGTGTTTTAATTTCAATGAGATGGCTAATTGGAGCTGCTGTTTAGATGCAGCCTGACCAAGCAGGTATGAGACCATCAGGTCCAGTTGTTGAGTATCTATAAGAAAGGAGTAGCTGGCCTTCTAGAAACAGAACTGGGACAATTTCTGTCATCCCAGTGGAAACTATATCTGGATATTCAGATTTCTAATTTTGAGAAAGGTGACAAAGTTGTTTTAAATAAACTGAATTAACATCCACAAGCAATGGACATGGGGCGAATACAGACATGCACAAAAAGTTTGTGATAGAAAAGTGCTTCAGTAGTGAGGAGATGAAAAAACAGTTTCCTCCCAATGTACATGGATCTCCTAATGCCACTGTTTCCCTGACCTGAAAACTCACTTTCTGTGAATGTCTTACACTGCTACAGAGTAAGAATTTTTGCAAGGCAGAAGCCAGAGCTGCTGTTCAACAAGACAGATGTGGAGGCTACAATGAGATATGGAAGTGAACAGGGATTCAGATGTAAATCTGGAAAACTTTAAGAAAGGACTCAGTGAAAGGAAAAATTGGAACATTTTGGAGTGGGGCTGGAGAAACCACAGAAAGGAAAGAAATGGCAACAAACTGCTTCTAAGCTCCTGCCAACTATTTTATGGAAAAAGGATTATGCTTGGGTTCCTTGTATATGTTCGTGGGCAAAAAATCAGGAAAATTCAACTGATTGCAGTGAAAAAAAAATACCTAGGACAAAGATGTTTTTGTAAACACTTGGATGCTGGTTCCCATGACAGCAAAGGGAAGTTGGCCACAAGGTAAAGGCAGGAATGTGGCAGTGGTGTAATTGCTCTTCTGGATGTGGGTAGCAGACAGTACCAATGACACAGCTTCAGCCCCATTAGACCTTTATTCCCCATAAATCTACAGTCAAAGATGTTAATAATTTACTGGTTTTAGTTTATGATGCTGAGACCTAAAGACCAAAAGGAGAGAAAAAGGTGATTTAGAAGCTGATCAGTGTCTGGTTGTCAACTGCACCATTCAGTGATGAGCATTTCAAGGTGGAGCTGTAGGGAAAGTGCCAGAGGGAAAAATCAAAAGAGGGGAAAAAGAGAAATCAGAGAGGAGAACAGCAAGTAGGGGAGGCTCAGTGAGGAGAGGTCAAAGTGGCTGTCCTGTTGTCTGCCCCATTAGCAGCATGTCTGGGACAAAAATAACAGCTGTACTAAGACCATGTTATTCTGCTACATCTTGCTAACAGACCAGATTTCAAGAACAGTCTTTCAGTTATAACTATATGAATGCCTAAAAAAATAATTAAACTATGCAGATCCAGAGAATATATAAATCCTGATCCAACCAAACACTTCCCCATATGTTTAGCTCTAATGAAATAAGCATTCGCAGCTGCGGTGACGAACGATATTCTAGATATCTGTTATTCTGAAAATGTGGCAAGTAGTCTGAGAATGGTCATTAAAATGGGCATCGTAACTGCATCATTTTTTTGTGCAGATTTTTCATGATTTAACAATATTTCTGAGGAGACTTTTCCAATACCAAGTATTTTAATTTGATAAACAGAAGCATTTCTTTTTATTTAGAAACAAATTGTTCAACATTTTTTTGGTTCTTTCCAGCTCTTTCTCCTTCCTCTCCCACCCAGTTTGTCTTTTAGCCATTCGGTGAGGCTGGTATAGCTTTATAAAACACTTTCTTCTTCAGTAACTTCTTCTGAGAAGACTTAACACATTTTAATGAGTTTAAGTCCAAAATAACTGTTTAAGAATGGGATTCAAGGCAAAAGAGAGAATTTTATGGTCTGAAATAAAGGCAACACAGGCAGATCAACAGGAATGTGGCAGCTTATCTCCAGTGGATGCAATAAAATGTGTCTGCTGCCCTGTACCATTACTCAGTCAGCATATGGAACAAATAATTCACAGAGATCTTATTTTTAACATATTTTAAAATGCTTTTCAGCATATTCCTTTGACTTCCTATGGCTTGTAAGGTCAGTATTTCTTAATTCAGTATTGGGAGTCTATCTTTAGAGGCCTAGGAAGGGAAGAAAAACGGCAGATGAGAAATTGGAAGAGCCTATTTTATAAACATAAAATATTTCAGTTTTAGTGTCCAGGAATCATGGATAATAACCTTGGGCTAGGAATGGAGTGCCTTGTAACAAGAAAAAATGTAAGTCTCTTATTTTTAGCCTCAAGGAGTCTCATGGTTCATGAGATAACGTACCCTTAAACCCTTCATAGACTTAAAGTTATTTGTGCTGAGGACAGTGTGATTCCTGTGTTGAAACTCTATGTTTGAAAAAGAATACCATTTTTAATGGTACATATTCAAAACTCCTAAAAGGCTTGGACAGGACTGAGTAGTCTCAGGCAGAGATGGATTAGTGGGCAGAGTGAAGGAGAGGCATGATTAATGCAGCTGCATTAAAAGATGCATGATAAATGCAATTTATCACATGGCTATCATCATCATATATGTGCTATATAATTTAATATTAAATAATAGTAGGAGGCTTGTTACCAAATGGTAGGAGCACGGATGAGGGAGAGGGTGATTGAGAGGTTTGAGTTAGAAGTGATGTATTCACTGATAAGAGTGTAAAGGATTATAATTGTAAAGGGGCTACTGGGTAATGCAAAGTAATCAAATATTGCTTCTTATATTAAAGTGATTTATTGTTCTTCCCTGAAATTAAAGCTGCTCAAGGCATTTTATGCTTAGGAACCAATTTTTGGAAAGGTCTTATCCAGTTCTAAGAAGGAAAAACATGTAGGGATGAATACCCTACTCTACATAATTGTTCATATTCCTGTTACATCCCACAATTTTGTGTGAGAAAGTAATAAAAATAACAAGAAAATTGTATTATAGTGCCTGAGCCTTTCCTCTACTTAAGTAATAAAACAGTAGGACACAGTTTTGTGGGATGTTACTGAGAATAAGTAGTAACTTTAAAGCTATCTTTTTTTTTTTTGACCAGCCATTTGCCTGTCTGACATCAGAAGGCTTGCATTTAATTGTCTCTTATGCAACCAGATGCAACTACTTTGCCTTGTTTGAAGAACTATTCAGACTGCTACAATGTTCTTTTGTTCACATTGTTAAGCTTTCTAGTAAAAGTCAAGGCATATATTCCTGTTTTGATGGAGAGGTGAATGTTTTATTTAATTCAGAGTATAGCCTGGTACCATTGAGTTGGGACCCTGAAAGAGCAATAGATAATACCCGTTAGTAGCTTCTTAAAAGAATGATAAAGATGCCCTATTTCACCTTCCTTTCTATCAGTAAATCTTCCATCTGCAAGACAAACACCCAGGAGGGGAAACACCACTGCCTTCCTGGGCAAGGTCCAGTGGTACGGTCCCTTCATTATATGGCAGGACATGGAGTTAACAGCTCTCAGTGCACCAGTACTGGAGAGCATCTTGCAGGGAGGTGTCTGACAGCCTCCCTTCACTGTCACAGCCTGGAGGAGCAGCTTCTACACTGGCATGGCGCAGGAGTGTGGCCACAGAGAAGGTCTAACTACAGATGCCCTGTCCACAGGCAGTTGCTGTGCTTCAGATGCGAGGGCTCCCGTGCAGGGAGAGGTTGGCACAGTGCCATGGTATTTCTTCCTTCATGTGGTGTGCACAGGGCATGCCTGAGACTCCAATGATATGAGGTGTGAGAATGGTTTTGCTCTTCATTATTCACAGTATTTTTGTAGTGATCCAGTATATCAAGAAGGGAGAGTTGCATTGGGTACTTTTGGCTACTGCAAGGAAAATGCAAAATATTTTAGAATCTGGGTTCTTAAAACTCCAAAAAATGGCATAATTGCAGCCAAACTGGTAGTGGTGCCTGTTAACACAGAGATGTGAGAACAGCAAATCACAGTAGAAGATGTCCACACCTGAAGCTGCATATATGTCATGTGTGGTTAACAACTGTAGCCCTACTTAAGAGTTTTGATATTCTCTATGATCTGAATGTTTGATGAGAATAGTTAGCGTTGAAAAAATTTTGACTACGTAGATTCCTATAGATGTGCCTCTGTAAAGAATGGAAATAACTAAAAAATCCATTTGCAATATATTTTTAAAGGTTTTAAGCACTGAAGAAAAGCCCTAGTAACCTTGTTCTGTCAAGTCTGATACTACATTTCATTGAATCATAAAATCATAGAATCATTTGAGTTAGAAGGGAACCTTAAAGGCTATTTAGTCCAAGTCCTGTGCAGTGAACAGGGACACCTACAGCTACATCAGGCTGCTCAGAGCCCCAGCTAGTCTGACCTTTAGTGTCTCCAGAGATGAGGCATCCACCACCTCTCTGGACAACCTGTTCCAGTGCCTCACCACCCTTAATATAAAAAACTTCTTCCATATAAAATGGAAACTTCCTCTCTTTTAGTTTGAAACCATTTCCTTGTGATCTATTACAACAGACCCTTCTAAAGAGTCTGTCCTCTTCTTTCTTACAGCCCCCCTTTAGGTACTCAAAGGCTGCTCTCACCTCTCCTTGCAGCCTTCTCTCCTCCAGGCTGAACAGCCCCAGCTCTCTCAGCCTGTCCACACAGGAGAAATGTTTCATCCCTTGGATCATTTTTGTGGCCCTCCTCTGGATGTGCTCCAACAAGTCTGTGTCTCTCCTGTACTGAGGACTCCACATCTGGCTGCAGTACTCCAGGTGAGGCCTTACCAGCACAGAGAAGAGGGCAGGATCACCTCCCTGGACCTGCTGACCACGCTTCTTTTGATACAATCCAGGACAATGGCTGGCCTTCTTGCTGTGAAGGCACTTTGCTGACTCACATCTAGCTTGGCATCCACCACTACCACCAATTCCTTTTTGGCTGGGCTGTGCTCCAGTCTTACATCATCCAAATGACTTATTGAATTTCTACACCTTCAGGACATTTACTCAGGATTTGGGCATAAGCCAACAACTGTAGAAGAAGAAATCTTGTCAGTCCACAAAAATATTATGATCTTCTCCTCGGGAGCCATCCTTATGCTCTCCCTTCTTTAGGTTGCCTTCTTAATCTTGGGGAAAGATCTAGCCCTATCTGTCCATCACGCTGCTTGTATTTAACTAGCTCTTGCCTGGCCATTGCTCCTTTCTTGTTCTATAATAACATTCTTATGTACAAAATGTTTTCGGTCCTGTGGAGACAGCATGAAATTTTTTTTGGTGTTTTCATTCATATTGTTAATGTTCAGAAATTTTAATGAGTGCTTTTGTTGGTACGGCCACGCTTGTTTTTACATGAATCTGATTATTATTATTGCCAGATTTTTTAATAATATATGTAGCATTGTCATTGTACCAATTAAACCACTCAAGTGGTAGTAGATAAGCATGAGCAAGTGTAGGTACATGATATATATTGTTTCTATTAAAATGCCTTTGAGGTTTATCACCACTCTATATGACAGTGCAAAAGCAAAGAAATAACTGCCACTTAATTTCAATAAATGTTTAAAAAGGAAATCAGAAATAATAAAAAATTGCCATCTATTTTGGTAACGCAGTATGATATAAAACTTAGAAATAGTATCTAATTTCATGAGGTATGTCAGGAAGTTATAGTTCTGTTTATAGTCTTTGTGCAAAAAAGCATCAAACATTAGTTTAACAATAATAGCCCTCTGTGAAATTAAATAATTGTTATTGAATGGCATACTTAAACATTAGAATCTTCTTATTTGATGTTTACCTGGAGGAATTTTCCATTTAATGTCTTTCTACAAATAAATGTGAACAAGTTACCATTTGTCCTGTTTAGAGAGTAAGAAATATATTTAACAAATAAAATATCTGTCTTCATTTGGATAGAAGATGAGACAACAGAATTTGGAAAGCTTGGGGATGAAATTAAAACAAATCATTTAAATAGCTTAATTGACTGAAAGTGTGAATAACAGATTGCAAGTATTTTCATGTATCCGCAAACGTGGTGAAATGGAATTTAACATTCAGTGGATGGAGGGAGATTTCCAAAGTCCTACAGAATTTGTTATTTTCATTCTTGCTCTGCAAAAATATTTAATTAAATGGCTAACCAGACATACATGTACTATGTTCTCTAGTCTTTGAGAGACACAATATTTGTACCCCAGAATAGAGACTTTGAAGTTCTTTCTATGCATCCAAGCACGTCTTTGTGAGTCTGCAGCTGCCATGATCTGCATGGCTAGGACCAAACCCTTCATGTCTGTCTACCACTGACCCTCTCAGGGTCAGAAAGCGTGGGATTCAGCCCATGAACAAAATGTTGATTTGGCAATAACAACCCTCCTCTATTCCCAGGGCAAAGCTTCCTTTCACTTCTGTCGGAGACAAGGCCAGGCTCTAGATTTTCAGTTCTGACTCCTGGTTGTGAAGTTTCTCATAATGTCACTAGAGATTACAACTCGGATTCAAAGGTTAAATGAAAGGTCTACCCTTGCTTAAACCACAAGAGAAATTTTGTTAGTCCTTGCTGAGTACTTAAGAAATAATGGCTTGCCATAAACAATCAAACATCCTGAGCCAGAGAATTCCTAGGATTGCCATGAAAGGTTGTACTGCAATGTAATAATGGTGACAAGTGATTGGTAAATGAAACAACTAATTTGATAGCTCTCTCACATGGCTTTTGTAAACTTCATGTGTTTGAATCATTAGATATCTTTCATATTTCTTCAAACCCTCTTGTACTGTACTTTTCCTCTTAGCATTCCTAAATGTCCTATTATCTATAGACTTTTCTATATTTATGAAATCTCTACTACTATTTTTCTTCTGATAATGAAAAAGAGTACTATTTTCTAAGTGATATTATTCAGATAGATACATTTATTCATAATATAACTGTTTTTGTTTATATGCAAAAATTAGAGGGAAATAGAGCCAACAGTTGAAGTAGTTTAAGTAGTAAATCAAATCAATCCTGTTATTCTATGAAGCACGGAAATCACAGCTTCAGATGTCACAAGTGTTAACATGATGTCATCCCAGGACTTATGGCTCTAGAAAGAGATACTTTTTACACTTACTAATCCGAATCTTGATACGCTGGAACATCATTACCTATATTTTTATCACAGTTCACCACTAAAGTTAAATTTAACATCCAATTTATTGGAAACTTAACTTGTAAAATTTGGTATTTTCATTTTTTTAAAAAAAGGAAGCATGAAAACATGCACTACTTAGCTTCTACACTGTTTTATTTTTTTCACATTTTCATTTGAAATATCACATTGGAAGAAATGTAAATGCTATGCCTGGTATAATCAATAAAAACACTTCTTCAAGCCATGATCATACAAACACCAATTCTATGAACAAGAGAGATGACAATTAAGAGGAAACATAATTTAATATCATAGAATCATAGATTATCCAGAATTGGAAGGGAACCATAAGGATCTTCGAGTCCAACTTCTGGCTCCACACAGGAGCACCCAAAAGTCAGATCACGTGTTGGAGAGCGCTGTCCAAATGCCCTTTGAACCCTGGCAGCTTGGGGCCATGCCACTGCCTTGGGAAGCCTGTTCCGTACCCACCGCCCTCTGGGGCACAACCTGCCCCTAACCCTCAGCTGCCCCTTCCCTGACACAGCTCCATGCCGTTCCCTTGGGCCCTGTTGCTGTCACAGAGTGCAGAGCTCAGTGCTGTGCTCCCTGTGCTCCTTGTGAGGAGCTACAGCTGTCATGAGGGCTCCCTTCAGCTCTGGGCTGAGCAAACCAAGGGGCCTCAGCTGCTCCTCATACGTCTTCCCTGCTAGAACCTTAACTGTCTCTCAAAGAGTCCTTTTTGTACTGTTTGCACTGTGTTGCACAGAACTGCACACTGTACTCAAGGTGAGGCCATGTCAGTGCGGTGCAGAGTGCAAGAGTCACTTCTCTCAATCAGCGAACAATGTTGTGCTTGATGCACCCCAGGATATGGTGGCATAGACTCAAAGTTACTCTTTACTAAAGAATAGAAGTATACTTCCGAAGTGCTCTCTCTACTTCTAGCTTAAAGGTCCCCTCTCAAATACCAGCTGCAATTTCATAAAATGCATATTAATATTCATTAACAAATTGTGAAGGAAAAACTTCTTGAGCCAAATGCTGTCGATATTTACAGCAGGTTTCTGCACTGCTTTGCCACCCCCACTAAATTATGCCTTGCTGGATTTTCACATATTTCTGTTGTTTGAAGATCAAGTTTTACATGATGTGTGCATGGCTTTGACAAACTTTTCTTTACATACATATGGTAGATGTAATTACACATTCTTACAAGGAATTATATTGCATTTTGGCATAAAATGAAGGGCTGGTACTTGGGAAAACTTGCGTATATTTTCCAGCTGTGACATTTGTTCTAGTAATATTATAATAAACTATGTAAGCTTTGCTTACCTGTTTACTTGCACCACTGTTGCTACAGGAATGTTTCTTCTAAAAGATATTTGAATCTAAATGACTCAGCCCAGGAAGACAATGAATGTATACCTATGGAGTGGCCAAGACAGAAGAAACTGTTTCTCTCTAGTTTAAAAAAAAGGTAAGCTTAAAAGAACAGAAAATTCTTGGCAGAAAAGAAATGACAAAGACACATTAATTGGTCCCTGTTTGTAAAAGTGGACAAGCTGCCAGGATAGGGGAAGCTTTTCTGTCCTCTCTGGCTGTGGCTCAGAGAGTGAGACAGACCTGGCCAGAGCCCAGCCCAGGGTGGAAGGATACATAGGAAGGAACTGGGACTGCTGAGATGCCTGGCCGCACTCAGCAGGTTTTCACTGTGGGAAAAGGATTTCCGCAGACTTTAAGGTTCTATGATACACCCGTCCTTTAAATGCAGCATGGGGATCACAGAATCACAGCATCACAGAATCACCGAATCACCAAGGTTGGAAAAGACCTACAAGATCATCCAGTCCAACCATCCACCTATCACCAATAGTTCTCACTAAATCATGTCCCTCAACACAACATCCAAACATTCCTTGAACACCAGGGTTGGTGACTCCACGACCTCCCTGGGCAGCCCATTCCAGTGCCTGACCACTCTTTAGGAAAAGTAGTATTTCCTAACGTCCAGACTAAATCTCTCCTGATGCAGCTTGAAGCCGTTCCCTCTAGTTCTATCGCTAGTTACACGAGAGAAGAGGCCGACCTCTGGCTGGTTGCTGCCTGGTTGTGAGTGTCTGGCTCTGCATAGGTGAGTTGTGCTCTGAAGTTTGCTCTCAGGTCCAAGATACAAGACTTTTCCTCTCCTTTGCTAGTTACTTTTCAGTGTGAACCAGCCATTTGTACCTGGAAGCCCAGATTTATTTATTTATTCTACAAAAAATATATTGGAATATAACTATATAGTCTTACTATCGAATTTTATTTGATCTGAGAAAACAGCCATGAACTTTTACTTCTTCCATTCCAGTGGAATAAGATATCTGCTTTTAACACATGCATGTTACATATACAAACCCCAGTGATTTCTTATTTCTTATTGCAATGCACTGACTAGTAGAAATCTTTTATTTGGTAAGGTTATCATTAAATTCATCACCTGGAGCTGTCCCCAGCTATTTACCAGAAAGTTATTGTACTCCAAGGACCTTAAAGAATTTAGCTTTGACTTGTCTGAAATACATAAACCTGTATTAATGATACAAACATGTAAGGATTATCTGTATATGATTAATAATATGAAGAAAAAAGATTTCTGGAAATTTCCAAGGTGCACAGCTGAAGCCAGAGGAATGAGGCATAGCTGTACTTGAAAGGGGACATATATAACACAGGAAAGCTGTGAGGTGAAATTTCATCTGGAAGTGTGCAATGTATTTGTACGTATGTTTGTGCATGGTGTACTGTTTTGAAAATTTACTTATATACACAAAAAACATAACTATTCTTCCTAGGAAAAAAAAAAAAAAGAGAAAAGAGTTAATTTCAAATAGTTTACGATATCCTTTGGGAGATTTCAGCATTCATAATGTTGCCTTAGGTGTCTCCACATGGCTACAGGATCCACAGAAGTTCTCTCACCAAATCTGGCTTTCAGAGAGTTTGGCTTTGAACCTTTAGACTCCTCCTCTGGGCTGAAAGAAGATGCAGTCTTTATCAGAAGAATCTTTTTCTGTTTCTAGGAGAAGGCAGGAACTCTGGGATTCATAGATCACCAGGGTTTTGCACTAAGTCTGTCTTGCTCACGGTCTTATAGATCTTATTCTCTGTATGGAAATTTGATTAAAAAGATAATCCCTTCAGAGTGCAAGGCAATAATAGAACAATAAATGGCTGCTTGTTTATGGGCAGCCATGCTCAGTGGAATACAAAGCAATGAGGGGAGGTAGGAGGAATCCCTCTCATGCTTAAGTAATTCCATATTCCTGATATATTGTGCATAATGCTGGTGAGAGAGGAAGAGTGGACCTCAAGGGATTTATTTATCCTTCAGAATTTAGTGTAATTTCCTTTTGCATCGATGGAGTCTGTTTTTACTGAGGAAAGAGTTGACTTCATTTGTAATTAAAAGGTCTGGTTTATTATTGCAGTATAGCGGTGGACTGAAAAATGTTTCTCAATTATAAGAGGAATACTTAGACATGTAAACCGTATTGTCTGAAGTCTTGCCTGTGTCTTGAACAGAGACTTGCTTCTATACATGTTCATGTTGAAGATTAAATAAAACCTAGAAGATCCTGTCAGAATCCTGTTACTCTGGCAGAAGTCCCTGTTATATATTCATTCACTCTTTCCTTCATCCATTCACTATTTTATAACAATGGCTGTTTCTAACAATTTTGTTAGCTGTTGGACTTTCAGACAGACAGAGCACAGGGATGAATGTTCTATTAGTCTTTTATTTTCCAGTCATTGAGGGAGATAACTGACAGCATAAAAACATTTCTCTGGAGTTTATTTTCCTAACTTTTATCTTAATTCCTTTAACCAGTGCTGTAAGAGTGTCAGCCATAAACCTGAGAGGCTGAAGTGGAATGTATTGTCTAAGGAAACTATTTGCAAGTCTTAAGTGGTGCTTGACATCATGGTAAGAATGGTTTATCTTTGACTTCTGCTATGAGACGTGGTCCTTACTATATGAGTTACTATACAAAACAGGCTAATGTGGTTTTGTCAAGTTGCAGAAAGGTGTTTTTTTTTTTTTTTTTCTTGCTAGATTGCTGTCTGCTTTTAAATTATCCGTTTAATGAAAGACTGTTAGGAACAAACCTTGGCAATGTATTCACAACCATGTAGATTTACAGTTTAAATGAAGTGACTACGTCACTCACGAAAAGCCCTTTAGTACAGAAAAGCATGCTTTCACTACCTTTCATAAAACACAACGTTGTTAATAAAATGCCTTCAGACTACAATGTAGTTGTTTAGGTAGAAAAATAACACAGAGACAGTTCTTCAAATTTATTTCCTCAATGAACGGATGATCTTTCTTTAAATGGCAGCACTGAAAGGGTCACCACATAAGAAAAAAAGTAGAGAAACACAGCTCCTCCTCCTGAAAGATTATCAGCCCAAGTCAAAACATAAAAAAGCAAAACTGCTTTGTTATGCATGGAGCCTATTGGCCGTTTCAGAGCAATCCTCTGTGTCACTGAACCAAGTTGATGACAGATGGTGAGACTGTCCTTGTGAATTTTTCACCTTAACGTGACAGGCTATATGGAAATGTCCCATGATCACTGGGGACTTTCCAAATGTCCCTTGATAATCAACGCAAACAGGAATCCTTTCTAATTTGGAGCCTGAAGCAGTTTTTAAGATTTTTCTT
Organism: Chrysolophus pictus; assembly: GCA_037305975.1. Classification (NCBI taxonomy): domain Eukaryota; kingdom Metazoa; phylum Chordata; class Aves; order Galliformes; family Phasianidae; genus Chrysolophus; species Chrysolophus pictus. The sequence continues at coordinate 60,852,939 of CM074577.1, read as the reverse complement.
TATGTGTAAATTCTTTGTACTATTGTACAAGAACTGGAAACACTGGATGAATACAATTGATTTCACATTGTATTTATAATAATTAACATTTACTTGGTCAGTGAACAGAGAGCTTATAAAAGAATTACACTGTGGAAATAAAACTCTTGAAACCTTAAAGAAAAGCAAGCAATGAATCAAAATGAAACCTGGAGCACTTTGTAATCTATATCCTGGAAATATATCTGTCCCACTATGCATCCCCATAAATTTTGATCTTTTTTTTTTTTTTTATGTCAGATGTTTTCAAAAGATATAATTCTTTAATTTTGCATTACATTTCTTTTAAAAAAAGATAACATAATCTGTGAATCTAGGGTTAAGTACTGCTCTGCTTAGATTATATCCAGCAACATGAGTAGGGATATTTGGGGAGCAGGATTCAACCCTTCAGAGACCTTACTTCTGCTTGAGCTACCATGTATCAGAGGAATGCATCTCAGTCCCTACCAGGGCTGCAAGACACCCCCTCACAAGCAAAATAAGACCTCTCCATTGAGACCCCATCTTGTGTTCTACCACTCATGCTCCCCTGATGACAACCTGTATTCTTACATCAGAAGACGTAAGAGAAATCTTGGAGAAATGTGTTTGGTGGGAGTTATTAGGAGTTGCAGGGGGTAAACTGAGTTACCTTTTCACCAGGAACTGAGGTGTATAGAATAAGATAATCTAGTCTCTATGGTTGACTGACTGAAGGGGATAAATTTTGGGTCCTTTGTAAGGACTGGGCAGAGAGAATTGCCAGCTATCAGTATTTCCGTACTGACTGTGATTTGCCTACATTAATAGTGGTTATCACAGACTTTGCTAGCACCATCCTTCCATTTTATTTAGTGGAATAAACTATCAGGCACTACGCTGATACAGATCAAGTACAGAGATGTAACATTTCATGCCTTGCTTTGGCATTGGCTTTGGACTCCAACTTACTAACTTTCAGGAATGAGTGCTATGTGTTCTGGCTATTTCCCTATGGCTGTTCCAGGTAGTGAATCCTTATGTTTGGAGACGGACCTTAAAGACTTTTTTTCACAAAGCACTTGTGCAAGACTTTGAGTTGAATAAGAGTTTTCAGTTCTTGGTGACTTTGTCAAATAAGTCATTTCAGTTTTTCCTGCTACCTAGTTCTAAAAGTTTTAACCTTTAAAATGGATTTAGGAATATGTCTATTTCTCTAAAGCCATCTACCTAGATACAGATAAATACAGATATCTAGCTCACAAATGCAGAGTGTTTAGATTTAGTAGTGTCTTAGTTTCAGCTGGAATGGAATTGCTTTCTTCAGAGAGCCTGGTATGTTGCTATGTTTTGGTTCTAGGAGAAAAACAATATTGATAACACACTATTGTTTATAATTGCTGCTAAGCAGTGTTGTATAGAGCCAAGGCCATTCTCAGAGAAAGGCTCAGGGGCTGGGAGGGAACAGAATTAGGACAACTAACTTAAACTGGCGAAAGGGATATTCTATACCATATGCCATCAAGCGGAAGGAGTCTTGAAGGAGGTGGAAGTTCATCATTCTCTCTTCCACTGCTCAGGAAGCTAGCTGAGCATTGGTCAGCTGGTGGTAATTGCTTGTGCATAACTTGTTATATACACATATAAATATATATATATATTTGTCATAATTATTATCCTTTTCTCTATGTTAGTGAACAGTTTCATGTCAAACTACAAGTCCTGTTTTGTTTTGTTTTGTTTTCAGTTCCTCCATCCCACTAGGAAGGAGGGGAATGAGCAAATGGTTTTGTGGTGCTTAGCCAACTGCTGGGTGATAGTCCAACAAATAGAAATTCAACTCCAGGATTTTCAGGACACATTTTATCAGTTTTTATAAGCACTGATAAACATAATTAATATCTGTTCAGAAATACAGTATATGAAGGAAAGATGCTTATTTGTTTGCATCTCTGTGTGTAGTGTTTGCTTGTTTGTCCACTTTATTTATTTATTCATTTAGTTATCTGAGGAAGGAAAAAAGTTGGTTTTGACATTTTTTTTTCTAGTCCAGATTTTAATGAGAAAAAAGTTTGCTGTCATTTCTTCATTGTCAGCGTCAGATACTCTAATTTCTTCATGTAATACATTGTGGCCCAAAGGTATATTGTCAGCCAACAAAGTGACTGCACAACAGAAGAATCAATAGCTCATTATTTTTGGACTCGGAATACTTTGCATGTTGCTTTAGAGATTTCATGACATTTAAGAGATTATTTGCAAATTAAAACAATCTTTGGATCAATCCATTAAATTGTTGGCTAATTTTCCTAAATTACACTTTCAGCTTTCATGTAAAAACAATATTAACTTCATTTTCAAAATATGCAGCTGCAGTTTGAAGTAATTTTCTAAGTGGATGATCATGTTTGCTTCTGAGTAGTTGTTCTATTACTACTTCTATAAAGTCCAACAGGAAAACAGTTATAGATACTAAAACTCATTTAAAATTATTGGTCTGGCAATTCACATAATCACAGAATCACTTACATTGGAAAGGACCTTTGGTATCAAGTCCAACCATCAACTTGACCTACTGAGTCCCACCTCTGAACCACGTCCCTTAGTGTCACATCCATGTGTGCTGAATATCTCCAGGGACGGAGCCCCTGTCACATCCCTAGGCAACCCATTGCAATGCCTGACTGACTGCCTCTCTGTGAAAAAATTCTTCCTCAAGTCCAATCTAAATCTCCCCTGGCATAACTTGAGACCATTTCCCCTCATCCTATCACTTGTCACCTGAGAAAAGAGTTTGACACCATCCTTGCTACAACCTCCTAGTTGTAGAGAGCAATGAGGTCTCTCCCTAGCTTCTTCTTTTCCAGACTAAATTCAGTTCAAGCACACAGTACTATAAGGAGAGCTCTCTTGAACCACATTACTGTAACTTCTGTTACATAAAACCCGGGCTTGAATTACCTTCCTCCTCCAAAATTTTTTTTAAAGGTGGTATATAATGCAGACAAGCAAGTTAAAAAATCACTGATAGAAGGAATGTGGCTTTTGAGACAAATTAAATAAAAGTAACTTTTGTTTTCACTTTAGTTTTAGCATTTAGGTTTTTTAAAAATATTTAATTTGCACTTCGTATGTCAGTCTATCTTCCTGCAGTTCTTCCTGCACTTCCTGCACTACCCAACTTTCAGTTGGGTAGTGGCTAAAGTTCACTTAGTTACTGATCCTTGTGGCAACTTCCCCTAAAGACACTTTTCCATGGCAAGACCATTTCTTTACTCCAACATATTGCCACAGCTCTCGCTCCCAAGGTGCTCAGTTCCTGGGGAGACTGCTCCCCTGGAGTATATTTCACCTTAACTTGGCAACAAGGAGTTATTCACCATTTTTGATTCTCTCCCTCAACACCTTTTTTCTTCATCTCTTTCTCCATGCCCCTGATCTGTGATGACCAGTGGATGCTGCTGGTGCTGTGCCCTTCTCCAGCCTTCCTGGCAGTATGCTTCCTGACTTCAGCCCTCTGTGAGGTGAAGTGAGCAGGGAGATTTTCTCTTGATAAAGTTCCTCGGTTTGTTAGTCTGCAGATTTTGTGACAACATATAAACCGAGGAATACAGGCAGCTACATGCGTTCAAATTTGTGTCATTCCAGCATCTTTGGGCCACAGAAATTCACTAAAGAATAAATGCTCGAAGGATTGTTAGCCCAGATTCTGCTCTTGTTTTAGACATCCTTCACTCTAAGTTTCACTGACCTGAATTTCTATGGAAAGCAAACTAAGAACTAGCAATTGAACATTTTTTTTTTTCTTGCAGAAAGCACTGTTTGTATAAACCACCTTTAGAGCACGTATACGACAATGTTTCTACTGCAGGGGTTTCTACCTGATTGAGCTGTGCCAATGAGTAATGACCAATGACAAATACATTAAAAAATATCCCCATAATGCATGGATTCTTTGTACAGAATAAAAAGCGACATTTTCTTGGTATACCAAATACAATTTTTTCCTTGGCTCCACATGCTTTGCCATTTATTTGTTTACTCTTTTTACTAGAAATGATCATTTAATCATGCAACACCAGATAGACAAACTGTGTCTATGTGGATGTCTGTGGTAAAACTACAGCAATTAGATTTCATCTTTCTTGAGCAACAGCTCAGTCAGTTTGATCCCTCAGAAGGTTTTTCGTGCCCTTCTGTTTGATGATAGCTGTATTTTCCATCAGGATGGTAAAATCTGTCTTATTCAGGTACTGAAACTGCTTAAATGCACAATTATGTCCTAGATAACTTCTGACCATCTATGTTAGAAATGCAAATTAGAGCACTCGGTCCCACAAAAACATTATAAATACAGTTTTCTCCCAACTAATACTGTCATAGTGCAAATAATTAATTCTGGCATACAGTAAAACAAGCAAGACTTCTGAACAAAACTAACATTTTGACCTCCAAAATCTCAGTGACTTGAAAAGACATCACCTGCGCAACGCTTTGAATGTACTTTATTGAGTCAGTGTACTTGGTCCTACATTTATTCTCTGTTTATTCCACTAAATATCCAGCACTTAAAACTGTCACTCTTCTAAGAAGACTTTTTGTTTTATATAATTCCTAATGTATTTAGAGTTGAAAATGTCTATAAATGAGTTTATGACACAGGAGAATAGAAATATATGAGTTCTGCTGTTCCTGTTATTTATTATTTGTAGCATGGCAGCACTGGTGATTCACTAATGTGCTGGGAGATGTAGAGAAATGAAGCATCCCAAAGAACTTGTAACTCTCCTGTTCTTCTCTTGCTGATCCCCACATGAGTTGCTGCAATGACAGCTCGCGAGATGGAATCAATACTGTAATGCTGCTTTTCCTAACTTGAAGGCTTACATTTTTTCTGGAGGTGTTAAATATCCCTGAACTTCTCCATTTTAACAATGTCTACACTCACATTTAGTGGGAGCTCTCAAAATTAGAAGCATAAAGCATGAAACTTGACTGCCTTGAGTATTAGTACTGAAGGACACTGAATTGTCCTGTCCTCATTACCTCGAGCAGCTGCTCCCTCGTGCGAAAGGCATGAATTTTCCTGACACTATCTGAAAACCTCCAGAAGTTTTAGTCATTCATGGCTTGGGGCCAACACCATGGTTGTAAGATGTTACCGAGAAGGTTGCTCTAGAGTCTTTCCAGGTCCTATTAAACTTGTTGCTTCTAGCATCACTCTGTGCTGCTCTGGAAGTCAGGGAAGAAAGGGATCCAGTCTAAGAGCGGCTCTAAAAGCACAAGTCTATCACTATCTTTGTGGACATAGTCCATAAATAGTCTGACTGATAACAAAAATGTGGTGACTTTACCACTCCTGCTTGCCAGTGTGGCAATGCAGAGAGGGTTCCTGATTCTTGTCTGTATCAGGAAAACATAGCCCTCAGTGTATTCTGTGTGTTCCATTGTACAGCTGAAGAGCTGAGTTCACTGCAGCTTGCCACAATTTACTGTTTCTTCTTTCCATTTCATAGAATCATAGAATTGAGTTGGAAGGGAGCTTTAAAGGTCATCTAGTCTAACTCCCCTGCAATGAACAGGGACAACTACAGTTACATCAGGTTGCCCAGAGATGTGGTGGATGCCCCATTCCTGGAGACATTCAAGGTCAGGCTGGATGGGGCTCTGAGCCCCAGTGCCTCATCATCTTTATTGCAAAAAACTTCTTCCATATATCTGATTTAAATCTCCTCTTTTTTAGTTTGAAACCATTTCCTTGTGTCCTACCACAACAGGTCCTGCTAAGGAGTCTGTCCTCTTCTTTCTTATAGTCCCCCTCTAGATACTTAAAGGCTGCTACCCTGGAGCCTTCTCTTCTCCAGGCTGAACATCCCTAGCTCTCTCAGGCTATCTTCGTAATTACGGCGTTCCATCCCTTGGATCAGTTTTGTGGACCTATAATATTTTTCATTGTCTGCTGAAGCCAAGATGATCTGAGTATCAGTGTCAGTGGAAGTAAATTTGTACCCGGAGTTCAAAGCATGTTACCAGAAATGTGGTGCTTGGAAGCACATATATCCACTCATAGGGAGGAGTTGCATGAGCTCCCTGCTGTATTTGCAGCTACCGCCTTGTATTTGTTATTTAAATGGAAATGGAGAATACTTATTCCTAGAATTTCTTTTAACAGTGAAAATAGAAGAACAATGTAATTCTAGGTAGAGAGATGGGAGCGGTGACAAGATGCCTACCTTGACAGTAGACTGTTTTGATTATCCTCTGATGAAAACCTATCCTGTTCTCCTGTTGCTCCTTTTTTGGTTGCCCATGATACATCTACATAACATGATTTGGGATGCCAGGACTGGATCCTGAAAGAAGTATAGGTGTGCTACAGCTAATTGCTTTGAGTGCTGTGTTGTGTGAAAATTACTAGGAAATTTCTGGAGCTGGTTTGGTCAGTGTTACCTGTGCATATCAGTTCAGACATGCCCAGACTTATCTGTTTGTCAGACAGAAGGTTAGTTGCTTTTTTTTCTGCTGTAATTTTCTAAAGAAGAGGGAAGAGCTGAGAAAGCAGTGAAATCTGGTGCTATCTGTCCTCCTGTGTTTTCCTGCCTTTGGTAGGGAAGTAGTGAGTTACGAACAGAACTAACTGATGAGCATTCTCATGAGGATGTCTGTGAGTAGTTTCTCACAAACTTTCTTTTCTGCACCCAAATACTTCTGCTGAAATATTAAAATTAGGGGAAGAAACCTTTCTCTGTTTAAAAAAAAAAAAAAAAAAAAAAAGCAAATAAAAAAAGCACAGAGCTCAAACAATCCCAACATAAACTCCTCCCTTTTGTTTTCACTCCCTGGATGTTTGTGATAAATTGAGTGCATCTTATCTGTGAGTTGCTTACATAATGAGGTTGGTCCTTATTATCTCATCACAGCTCTCCCCAGAAGGAGAAAGGATGAGCTTAGGTTTTAGATCTTTTGTAATTACAGGAAAATATGCAGCTATGTCACGTTCTCCTCACAGGACTCTCCAAGCTTTTCCATTTGATCCTTCTTAGTATGTTAAGAAGAAACTGTTTGGAAATACTTGTCATTTTTCCTTATTTTTATTTTTTGTATTACCCTAATGCCACAGTAATGCACATTCTATTGGATGCATGACTGATGCCTGATTCCTACCTAGAAAGATAACAATAAAATCACACAGACTATTTTCTCCAAGTGATGCACATGTGGAATTCCCATAAGTGTTAATGAGAGTTGTATGGGTCCACCCACTGAGTGAAGGCAAGGCCAGAGATGTTATATTAGGGTTTATTGCTTTTATGACAGACAGACTTCTCAGCAGCAGGAAAGTTTCTTTGAATTTAACAGTTTAAAAATATTTTAAAATGCCACTTCTACAAGATATGTGGATGTATCACCACTAAATTTCATACCCAAATCTTATAGCTGTAGCTCATCTTAATAAAGAAATAGGCTTCCATTTAATGTCTTTCACTAATTTCCATAATACCAGCATGATGGCTGGAATTCAATAAATGATTTTAATAAATTGGCATAAGCTGAACATGAGGAAAGATGAAACTCAAAACATATTCCAACATGACTCTTTCTGAAGGAAGAAATGAGGATGAATTGAACACCCAAGGCAATACAGAAAAGACCCCAAACCTAAATTCCTTTCCTATTTTCATTTGCCAGCAAGAATCTAGTGTGAACCTGGACGCAGCTTGGCATGTCAGCTGAGGTCAAATTTTTGTAGATAAAACATCTGGCACAAATTCTCTACAAGTGAAGAGGCAGGTTTTGCCATTGTGTCACCTACTGTTCATTAGCTTCATTATCATTAGTGTGATTATTTGCTTTGGTCAGATGAAGGAAAATATAGATTTTGAGCATTTCTAAAGAGCTTCACAGTTTATGACACTACATGAGGCATGCAATTTTTTGGTTGCTATTGTTTGCCTTAAGATGTTGAGCTCTTGATCAGCAGTCATGAATGGATTAATACCTTTTACAAGTTATTTCTAAAAGCTACCCGTTTCTTCAATATTAAAACATTTGATTATAGTTAGAAAAGTTAAAAAAGCTCTGAATTTCATGTGTGACACTCATTTGCCCTTGAAGTTATAAGAATCAAAACTGTATATTAAAATGAATTTTTTTGGTTGTTGTTTTAATGAGGACAGAAACAATGGGCACTGAATGTATTTCCACAAAAGAACCCGTTTTGGAGAAACTCCCACAACCACAGCAGATGAGGTTCAGCACCAAGGAAATGCATTTGCTGACTAAGAAATATTTTGTCATAAACATTTTTATAAGCAGTGGGTGTTGGATTCTGCTTTCCAAAGCTGCTGGCAAATTAAGGGCTATTAATGCACAACATTTCCTGGCCCTGGAATTGGATATAGCTGTGTTTTGCATACCCTGCTGCAGGTGCTGAGTATGTTCATTGAAGCCAAGAGGGTTCTGTGGCTCTGCCTGCCCTGGTAGGTGGAGCATAGTCAGGACAGGGGCTGGAGCACTAACGCATGACTATCTGTAGTGTTTAAGTATTACCACTTGTCCTTGGCACAGTTTAGGCTTGTGCCAAACAACATTTTCTGAGACAAAGCCTTGGTGTGTTCTGGACAACACCACAGGTTAGGGGCTGCTCTCAGCAGGCAGACTAGATTAAACCACATTGTTTTGGGAAGGAAGAAAGTGAGTTTAGCCAGATGGCCAGGAGCCATTACGGCATTTGCCTTTAGGGTTCCCTAGTCTGTTTTATTTATCAGCGTAGACATCACCTGTAAAGTCTCATATGTTTGCAGCAGTGGGATGCCTGTTAGTGACTAAGACAAAAATATCCTGATTCCTTTGAAGCTTTTACATGCATTGACCTGAATCTCTCATTTTTTTTTTTTCAGGGAGACTTTGTTAAAGAAAAAAAAAAAAGACAACATATGAATTAAATCAATTTGATATCTCATCTCTCAAGTGTTCTGATTGTCAGCTAATCCTGGTTGCTCTCCTTCCCAGGGCACCTTGGAGACACACAGGAGCTAGCTCCAGGCTAAATTAATTATTCTAGTGATGGTGGCAGCTGCATGATCCCAGCTGCCTTCTTTCCTGGCCACATGATAGCAGTAGGACTCCAAGAAAAAGGGCCACAGGCTCCATGAATTAATCTAGTTGTAGGGATCCACTCCAGACTGTTTGTGTTCTTCGGACAAACCTTGAGCATATACAGTGTGGTGTGTGGGAGGACCATAAAAGGTCCCAGGAAGCACTAGCCCTACTCTGTGTATGATTAGGTCTGATCATATGTCTGCTAGTATTTGCAGAGAAAGAAACAGTTCATTAAGCCAGAAAAGCTGTATGCCATTGTGTTGTACATTGCATTGTACAATGTGCCCTGGACTACTGGCCAAGTGTAATTTTGTTCCTTTTGAGCTCATTTATGCAAGAGCAAATATTTGACTTTGCAGTGTCTGAGATTTTTACTCATAGAATTGTAAAGTTCGGAAAAGACCTCTAAGATCACCAACTCCAACTATTGACCCATCAGCACCATATTGACTACATCATGTAGCCTTTCCTGAAAACTTCAAAGGATCACTCCACCACTCCCCTGGGAAGCCCACTGTAGTAGCTGACCCCTGTCAGAGAAGAAATTTTTCCTAATATGCAACCTGAACCTCCCCTGGTGCAAAGCCATTACTTCTCATCCAGTCACTGTTATCTGGGAGAAGAGGCCGACCCCTACCTCACTAGAATGTCCTTTCAGGTCATTATACAGAGCTATATAGAGAGCTTTCTTCCCCAAGTTTCCTTTTCTTCAGACTAAACAGCCCCAGCTCCATCAGTCACTCCCACTAAGACTTATGCTCCAGACCCTTTACAGCTTCATTGCCCTTCTCTGAACACACTCCAGGGCCTCCATGTCTTTCTTGTAGTGAGGGGCCCAAAAGTGAGCACAGTACTCGAGATGTGGCCTCACTGAGTACAGAGGAAAAATCACTTCCCCGCTCCTGAAGGCTGCACTGTTTCTGATATAAGCCAGGATACCATTGGGTTTCTTGGCCACTTGGGTACACTCCTGCCTCATGTTCAACTGGCTGTTGTCTAATACCCCCAGATCCTTTTCCTCCTCACAGCCTTCCAGCCACTCCATCCCAAGCCTGCAGCATTGCCTGGGGTTGTTGTGACTGAAGCGCAGGACCCAGCACTTGGTCTTGTTGAACCTCATACAATTGGTCTCAGCCCAGCCATCCAGCCTGTCCAGATCTCTCTGTAGGGCCTTCCTACCCTCAGACAGAGTAACACTTCTCCCCAGCTTGGTGTCACCTGCAAACTTACTGAAGGTGCACTTAATCCTCTAGTACAGATCATCATTAATGATATTAAACAGGGCTGGCCCCAGTACAGGCCCCTGGCCAACATCACTCATGACTGGCCACCAGTGCTATTTAACTGCACTCACCAACACTCTCTGGGCTTGTCTGTTTAGCCAGTTTTTAACCCAGCAAAGAGTACACCTATCCAAGTCATGGGCTGACAGCTTCTCCAGGAAAACACTGTTAGAGACGGTCTTACTTGTGTGACTTGTCTTTTAGATAAGAGAGAGATTATTTGACCCTGGAAGAGTTCATCCACAGAGGTTCCTAACTTAATACATGTGTTGTCATCTGGTTCTAAGTGGATGCTCAACCACTGTCTAACCCTGCCAATGCCCTGGGTGCCTTGGCACGAGCCTTTAAAGGGATAATTCCTAGTGGCCATCTTTTCTTTTGTTTGGTATGCTCCTTTTCAAGCAAGGGACCTGAAAACTACAAACTCCCCTGTGTCTAAACTGTAGCAAGATTCACAAACTGTAGCTGTGCTTTTCTTCTTGGCATGTCCTTCTATAATATTTCAGGACGTCTTTACCAGCTTGGATCACAAACAAAATCTGGTGACCCATTTCAAATGTTCAGTAGCCTGGTGCATGGAGCACTCATGCAAAATATAGAGTCTTATTTTCTTTTCCCACTTGCTTTGGAACACAGATTTGAAGTCACATCTTATCCTCCCAACAGAAAATCTTCTACCAGATCAAGAATGCACAGGCTATCACACAAGAGCATACTCTAAGATGAATCCCTCATCTCCTGTCAGTGAAGCTAATCTACTTAATATAAAATACTTAAAATATTCATAGTAAATATTCAGACCCCATTGCTTAATGACTACGGCTGTTCCCTGGAAGACTGGGTTTATAATCACTACCCTAATGAATAAACATCTGAGATTTACAGATAGTGGACAATGGCAAACAGAAAGTACTCCGTTTAGAATAGGGTACATTATCTGTGATTATTTACTCAAGAAATTATTAGAGCTTTCTTTAGCTCCACAGGAGTAAATTTTGACTGGAAATCCCTATCAAAAAGGAGGAAATTATACTTGCAGTGCAGAGATACCATAGTGATAGCATTTGATACAAAACTAAAAAAGAGCCTAAGACAAAATCTTTAACCCAGTCTCAGTATTGTTGTAGCCTACAGGAAAGATCTTCAACCAAAATTGCAAAGTTAGACTGACAGTAGTGCTTTTGGATGATTGCTCCTATTCATCAGACTTCCAGTCCTTAGTCACATCAGGATGAAGAGGGTTACATTGTTCTTTCTGTAATGTAAGCATAGAAAAAAAATAATGTTGTCCTATTTGCTTATTATCAAATTTGAACAGTTCACTTTGCAAATACTAAGCATTACCCCAGCTGAACTCTCCTTTTTAGGCCGTAACTGGCTCTGATTGCCTTCCATGGGATGCTGGAATCAATATAGAAAATTAGATGGGAAAATGTGTGTTAATCTATTAATTTAATCTTCATTTTCAAGTCATTATGCTAAAATATATATATCGAGATTCCAATAAATTGGAAAACTGGACTTTTTGTCTTTTCTCCTGCAACCAACTCAGAAATCCAGAAGTCAAAGTTTTGCCTTGTCACAAGCTATAAGTTATGGTGGCACAGCAATATCTTTTACTGTCCATATAAAAAAGAAAATTACTAACTTCATCCTTGCCTGGTGATGCAGTGAGCTGCCTGAGGTCTCAGTGGTTTCACTTCATTTAACATGAGGAAGTAGAAAACTGACGTACAAAAATTCCCTTGAGCCATCATTCATAATTGTTAAAAAAAAACCCAAAAAACAAAACAAAACAAAAAAACAGACAACAACAAAACCAACATTTTGTAAGGTTTTCTGATCTATCCACACATTGATTTTTATTCAGAGAGCATTTTTGTTCCACAAACAAAAGGTCTTCCACATTTGTTACGTAACTTTCCATTTCAGTTTTCCTTTTTTTGTATTTTGATAATGTATTTAAGTTTACCCTTTAGAGCCATTCTTTGTATTCTCTGAGATTGCCTATCTGCTTTTTCCAAGTATTGTTGGGGTTGCTAACTTTAGTAATGAGGCTTTCTTGCCTTTTTTCACTAAAATCATCCAAACATTTAAGCAAAGATATCATTGCTGCCGTGAACCCAGGCTCACAAATTCAGTGACAGGGAAGGCTGTTAGGGCTCTTCAGATGGAATTCTTGTATGTAGACTGCATAGATTTGCAATGTATAATTACAAAGCTTACAAGCCTCATACTTCAAGTATTGAATTTCTCTACATAGGATATATTTACAGGAATTGTTGATCGTGCCATGGAGGTTGAAGTGCATGTATGTAAGGCACCTAGAATTACTTAAAATAAGTTAAAGTAAATGCACAAATATAAGTGATTTGCATGAAACACTGATGTCAGTATCAGCATCTTCCATGAAGTACTGAACGTATCAGATGTGAATGAAAACTGTGCCACAAAGGAGAACAGGGAAGTTCTTGGTAAGAGAAAGTGAACAAAGTTGATGGATTTGGAAGATACCACTATAACTCTGAAAAGCCCATATTCCTTTTTATTCTTACTAGCTACTAAGAAATTTATGCTGTGCCTACTGATCATTTCAGTCAAAGTAAAAAAGTAACGAGAGTGGCCAAATACCAAAGAACAGATGAAACAGACAAGTGTGCTTACATATGCATTAGATGAGGAGAAAGTCGGGAAGATTTGATTTTCAAGCTTTTGCAAGGAAGCTATAAATGAAGGCAAGTTCTAAATGGAGTTCATTAAAATTAAAAAAAAAAAAAAAAGGGGTGTGGGGGGGAATTATAACTATTATTTGTTTGTAAGTAGGGTTTAAATTAAACTATCCAATTTGTAGAGCTCTCACAGAAACAGTACGTATGCTTTTAAACTTTACATTAATGTGATGCATCAAAATCTCAGCTTTTAAGCAGGAAAAAAATTCTCCCTTCATGGCTGTAAAGAATAAGCTGGAAAATGGGATCCCAGAAGGCTTAAGATAGAAAAGTGAGTCATGAGACATAAAAAAGTTAAAAATATAGTTCTATTGATTTTTATAGCAACTTCTCAGCTCTTTGATGTCTGTATGAAAAATCTATGAACAGTTGTCACAGAGGGACCTTACTTATGGCAGGCAGTGCCTCTGTGTTCCTAAGTTCAGTAGGAAGAGACCCTGAATTCAACATCATGGTAGCAGGCTGACTTATGTCTTCCCTACTTCTTTGTACTCAGAGAAGAGAAATTCAGGTGAAGAGCGCTTGGGTAAATAAAGGTAGGATATGCCACTATTACCATTTTCTAGAAATTAAATATTTAGTCACGTGGACAGTCAGTGCAAGACAAATGAACTTATGAATGACAACATAACTGACCTGCACAGGGACCTGACTTACATTGGGATGAATCACACTTGAATGCTGGCCAGACTTTTTCACTAGTTGTTACTGCAGCCAAGATAATCAGGTCAGGGAAGCTGTATCTCTTTTAGGTGCTTCATGTCAGGTGAGAGGACTAATTACAGGCTATTAATCTTTATTCAACAGTAGTAACAGCTGGAAGGAAATTCCTCATGTGACTTCTAGGAAGCTAAATGCACAGTCTTGAGGTTTTGACATAAAACAGAATAAAACAGTTTATTGTGCTGGCTATTTTATTAAAAACAGCAAGCTATAATGTGATATATGCAAGATGAAGATATTCAGAGAAGCCTACAGAGAAGTAGAGAGTCTGTCAGTGATACCTGTTTTAGTTGCTTAAGCCCATATTAGTTAGAAAATTTCATCTACCAAGCCACATATTGCCAATTGGTATGAATAGTGCATTATCATTTTCTGGCATTAGAGAGTTTGCTAATTTGCTCAGTTACTGGTAACAGAGGAGTAAGGAATAAGATTTTTTTCATTTAAGGATGTGACAGGACACTATCACCCTGTATTTTACCTGTAAACTTTTGACAAATCCAGAAACATTGTAGAAAGGCCCAAAACAGGGAATTTGGCAAAAGGCAGTTCCTCACGAAAAAAATCACTTAGCAGCCTAATTCCTAGTCCCATTACCAATACATGGGACAATATGAGTATCAAAGGAAAGCTTCTTTCCCCAGGGTCAAAATTGTATATTTTTTTGCATAGTCTGGATCAAATAGCTATTTTCACTTGACTTTTCCCAGTAAATCCCAGTCTGTCATCCTGAAGAAGATACTAGCTAGGAAGTTGCCAGCCCAGAGGGTGAAAGTGGGCAAAATGACAAGCAAACATGAAAAAAATCTCACAGAGAGAGGTATCAGGCTGTTTCAGGGTTTAATGCCTGTCACTTCCACCTACAGCTAGCAAATGCAAAAAGCACACAAAAGTCCTACTATCACTGATTATCTGTTTCAGATGTTTGAGAAGGTAGCTTCCAAATCCATGATGTGGCCATGACTTACATAAAAATGCTCTAAATATATTGCTGCAAGCATGCTCTGATGTCCAGAGATCATATTTAATAAAGCCCTGTATATTTCCTCAGGATGGTTGTCTCAGGAGATGATAAAATACTCAGTCTTACAGATGGCTCCCATTCAGAGTAGCAATTGCTAATTGAGTCTATTTAGTTATCAAGGACAATCAAAGCCATGTTTTCTGAATCAGTAGGCACCAAACAGAAAGAGAAAAGCTCTTTGCACATGGCTTCATGCCCCATTCACACTGGGCTTGCTGTTTGCTTTAGCTTCATTTCAAGTGCTGGTTCTAGCGGTAACCTTTGCGTTTCTAACCCTGTTGTGAGGGTTCTGGGGGTGTGTGACAGCTAGTGCCCCCCACTGCTATTTCTGTAGCACTAATCAGACCTCTCTACATCACAGATGCAGGAAATACTTTTCTGCTTGTAAATCTGTGGCACTTGCATTGACCACAGAGAGAATGGATAAACTTGCACAAAAAAAGCATATATGTAGGTCTAGGAATTTTCTATTAAATACAAACATATATTAAATATTAAATACATGCATACGCACACCTTGGGTGTCTCTGAGTTATAATATTTGAGACAGCGGGCTCTCAAACTTCTTCCATATGCCTATGTGCTATCTCGTAGTAAAGACTATGATTTTACTCTCATTCTACAAAATGGAAAAAAGTTTTAATGCAATAAATTGTATCTTTAAAATTAGGTTCAAGATAAAATGATGAGCAGTGGCACATAGCTGCCAGATTTTCCCTGTCAGCTCCAGATCATGTGCCATAGCCTGGAGAGCACTGGGCCCTAGGTGTCTAGGTCCTGCCTGTTTCATTAAGCACTATGAAGCTGGCTGTCAGCTATTAGCATGCAGAATATTAGCAGCACCATACCTGTCAGAGAGAAAAAAGGGCCTTCAAACAGCTATATCACTGTAATCCATTCATCGTTTTATTGAACTGAAGCTTGATAGGGGGTTTCTCAAATGCATGTGATGCCCCATGCTGTTAAGAGTTTTGTATTTTGATCTCAGATCATGCTGAAAGATTTGTGCCAGCTCCCTTTTGGTTGTATATCTGAAGTTGTTCAAAGGCAGAGGTTATTTCTTCCAGGGCTGAGTGTAATTTGCACTCACCATGTTGCCCCAGAGACACCTGTTTTGTGGTTTGGGGCATCTGAGAGGGAGTGGGAGCGGGGATGGAAACTCATCCTTCCATTTTGCTGAGCCTGTGCCACCAGAGGCATGCCCTGCACTCCTGTGATTCTCTTTCTGTTGGCTTTTCAGTCCGGGCCTGTGTCACAGTGCAGTGAAATCAGCCTATAGCGAAGGTGAAGAATGAGGCCAAGATGCAGATTAGAGAGGTTCCACTTGATGACAAGCTGTTCTATGTTCTTTGCAGGGGTGAGATAGTTTCATGATAAGAATGGTTTGCATGTAAGAATTAAATGAAATGTGCAAATATACTTTGGTATCTTTCTGAAAGCTTCAGTGCCATTCAGCTACCTGTCCCCTCTTTCCACCTTCCCTCCATCTCTGTCCTATTTAAACCATTGGCTGAAGTTCCTAGAGCTCTTCAGAGGCCTTGGCAGAGGCTAAATCTGCTTGAATGCCTGGTTGAATTTCTGTATGGAAATCTGGAAGGCTGGCAGGAGACATTTCTGTGGATATTCTCTTTGTTCACTCCTTCTCATGTCCCAGAACACAGTAGAACCTTAAGTGCGTAGAGGTCATGTAAAAGAGTCTTTCTGCTGTTTCAGAGTTCAAATTTCTTGTCTTCTGCATCTATGGCTTGCATCTGCAGTTGCATCTTCTGTGTCCAGGTGCACAGACAGAGTTTTGTCTCCTCTGAGAGATGATAAAAGGTAGCTCGATTGGTCTTTACGTAGTTCATTAGAAAATACAAAATTTCCAGAGGAATATTAAGATGCAAGAAGTTGGATCTTATGTATTTTTTATAAATAGTATATGCCTGATTTTAGTAGTTGGCTAGTGATTTGTTAAACGATGTTGCAATATCCTTCCCAATATTGACTGAAAAAATTGTAAGGCTGTATTACCAAGAAAAGAGCAAAAATTATTGATAAAAGCAGAGGGCTATCAAGAGCAAGATCCTTATGGAGCATGCCAGTAGAATATGACATAATATTTCCTTCACGGTCTGAATGGGCCATCAACCATTGGTAAGATCTTTTGATGTGGAAGTGATCCTTATTCTGCATTATAAACCAAAAGTTTCCTGGACTATAGCTCTTTTGTGTGTGTGTGTGTGTGTGTGTGTGTAAACACCTATATTTACAGAAATACAAGGTCTGTATAGGCATATATCTGTAACCAAGAAGTTGGATTCACTAAATGTTTTTCAAAATCTCACATTGTCTCACAGTAATGTCCAAGGATTTTGCAGCTTTTCTGCACAGCAAACACAGCATGAGCGAGAAGCTGTTTGAAAATCTGATGAATAACTGGGTGAAACATCAGTCCTTGCAAAGAGTGGCTCCCAAAAATTTCACCAAGATGTCTAGCAGGAAGACTGTGAAGAAAATAATCAGATTTCACGTGTCATTTGTGACCCTGTAACTGTTTGAGATAGTATGGAGCCACAGAAATGCAGTTTTTCCAAAGTAAAAAACATTAACTGAAAACCTTTTTAGAAGAATATTTTCTTGCTTTTTTATTTTGAAACTCGTTATTTTTGAGGATATGATGTGTCCTGACAAGTAGCTGAGGTGCTGTTGTGATAGCACAACAGTAGTCCAATGTTCTGGCAAACTAGTAAAAGCAAAGATTCAAAAATGTCAAAAATTAAGTTGTCAAATGTCAAAAATGAATTTCCATGTTTTTGATCTACCATAGAGATGCGAAATTTTACCAAAAGGAGAAAGGAAGTAAATGTGGTTAGGATATAGACCGGAAAGATGATAAAACTAATCTGCCAACCTTTAAAAAATGATATTTTCAGCAATTTAGACAAACAGAGCTTGTTTCACTTGAACTTGGGTATATATCTCAGATAATCAGTAAGGACAAAACTAAATATTGGAGCTTAGACTGTTTGTGAAGAGACCATATGGAAAGTAATCAGACAGCTATTACAGCCATTTGCTGTCACAAACACACTTTGCAGTTGTGCTTCCTGTGAAATTTCAATGTTGAAACCCCAAGATCTAACATTCTTGATCTGAGTACTGGCGAAAGTGGAGTCAAGACAAGTCTTTGTTAAATCATAAATGCAGTCATCCGGAGCAACTGTTTGGGTGTGAGAGCATAATATTCATGAAAGGGACTGTGTGTTGGGATGAACTTTTCTAACACACAAGTGTACAGGTACACGTAAGCACAGGGATGTCCATCCCATTTCTAGATTCAGAAATCATTTGCAGATTCAATTGGACAGGAAAATATTTAAATTCATCCATGCTCAGCACGATTTTTTCTGTGCAATTTTATGTACCTTGGCCTTTGTCAGCATTTGTATCTATGTTGATGCCTCACCAAAAGATTTTCCTGTTTCAAAGCAAGCCAGAGCAAATCATTAGTTTCTTTGTGGCAATTGCATACAAAGTCCACGAATTAAAAATCTTTTTAAGAACAAAAGTAACCTGAACATGAATTTCTCTGCAGAATGATTTTTTATTACTCGTAATGTCCAAAGGCAGTAATTCACATTCTGAACTAATGGCCTGTGAAATGTCATTTAAAAATAAAAGATGTGTTTGAGTCAGAGGAATAACATCTTTGACTGTCCTATGTTTTTTTCCCCAATGTTTTGAAAGTCATTTAATTTTTTCTTCTTTTTTTTGGAAAGATACTTGATCTCATTCTAATAAAGGACAGACTTAATTACAGGCCGTAGCTTTTTTGTCTCAATTTGCACGATTTTGACAACAGTGCTTTAAAGGGAGGGACACAAGTGCAGCTTAATTGAAATTCTGATGATGTTTTTGCACTAATTGATACCCATGTTGGCAGACTGAGCTCAGCGACCCAGGAATGAATGGACAGGAAGAATGAGACTATCAGCTTAGCCTTGCA
Organism: Chrysolophus pictus; assembly: GCA_037305975.1. Taxonomy (NCBI): domain Eukaryota; kingdom Metazoa; phylum Chordata; class Aves; order Galliformes; family Phasianidae; genus Chrysolophus; species Chrysolophus pictus. The sequence continues at coordinate 60,834,090 of CM074577.1, read as the reverse complement.
GGTGGTCTTTCCTGATCAAGATTAAAGAACATTGGCAGGACGCTGCAGGAGAGCCAGCACCGTTGATACCCTATGCTATTCTCATTTGGTGTTTAAGCACAGGATTTTAGTGTTCAGGCTGAGATTTTCAGTCTGGTTCCATTTGCAGTAGTAGTAATAATAAAAATATCTAAAAGTAGACCGAGAATGACTTAATTACAATGTATAAGGAGGTTGGCAAAGAGAAAACACTAGGTAGAGCAGAGGCCTTTAATCTGGGAGGGAGGAAAAAAAAAGATTGTTTAGAAGTAATAATTACTGACCTTGGATTTAGCATGAATTGAGATAGGTATGAAATACAGATTAATAATGCAATATTCGTGCGTGTTAACTACTTTGAAACAAACTTTCAGGGCTATGGCAGATTCTGTATCCTGCAAAGACTTCAGATAGATGCTGGCTGCCTAATATAGGATCTTGGGCTCAACACAAGTAAAACTTGCAGGATATACCTTGGCCTAGAATAGTCAGGAGAGCAGAATACTCAATCCTGTGCCCTAACGGCTATTAATCCAGCTAATACTTGCTTCTTATACAGTTTTTTTTTTTTCATCAGCAAAACTCAAAGAACTTAAAAATACAGATCTGTAGTACTATTCCCATTATACACAGACACGGGCTGTATCTCAGTGAGGTTAAATCACTTGTCAGAAGACATTTAAGAAGTTAACAGCAGTAACAGGAATACACAGACTGTCAAACTCTGCTTTATCAAATGGGCACAGTGATTGGTGGAAAAAAATCTTACTTATGAAGTTACTTTCATTTCTTTTTTTGTTTGTTTGTTTCTTGTTTGTTTTTTTTTTTTTAAAGGAAGGGAATAATATCTGGCAATTAAAAATAAACAATGCCAAAGCACTAGTTTGAATTAGTATAATCTTGTCTCCCACTGTTTTTGGGATGCATGTAGGACTCACTCAAAGATAAGTTAGTAAGTGAAGAAATATAGCCCAAGCCCTATTTCAATAACTTCAAAATCCTTCTTATAGAAAGCCATTCTTGAAGGCAGTCTTATCCCATTTGGCAAATGTTTGCATGAGGAACTTCTATTTTATTTTATTTTTTTAAATTAAAGAGCATAACAATAAATGGCCTAGGGTTAGGGCAGCAACTGCAGCAGTTTACCTTGATAGGAAGAGAGGCTTTGTTGGAACTGCAGGGCTAAAAAAGCTGACAGGGCACTTAATCTGGCTTTGTGATAATTGAAAATGAGATGGCCTATTGGCCCGGGATGTGCATTTGGTTTTTATGGAGCTGCACCAAATCAGATCTTAAGGTGGAACCCATAAATGTCATTTGTATGATTGTGCCAGACTATTTCTTGCTGCTTTTCATTTCATAAGGCAGAACAAGGGCTGCTATAAACTCTGGCCCAAAACCTGACAAATTTCTGTCGAGGACAAACTATATAGGATAGTATGTAAACAGAAGTGCATGAGATAATAAATATATGTGTATAAGCATTTTCAAATGTAGTGAGTGTTGTTTATATCAAATTAAATATCTCTACTGCATGGGGAATACAGCTGCCAAGATTTTTGTACTTGACAGGCTGTGCCAACATTTAAATTCAGATGCTCCAAAATCCTGCAAGGAGAAAGAGAAAAAAAGCCATTTTGAATGAATATGGAGTACAGCCTGTCCTCCGTAACACAGTGAAATGTTCTCTGGTAACTAAATGTGATCAGCTAGCGGTTCTGAATGCAGTATCACATTCATCACTGATGTTTATTAATATTATATTTCTAGGGCAATAAATCCAAGTTATTGTTAAAATGATATTGTTCGCATGAACTAAGGTTCATTGACCTAGAATTAGGTTTAAGAATAAGCTCTTTTCCTAAGACTGAGTGTCTTGCATGCATGTAGGCTGATGTACATTTTCACAAAGGTGCATTGGTATAAATTTGAATTTAAATCTCTCTACTGTACCTGCTGATCATAGATAGCTGCGCTTTTTTAAAACACAATTAAATCCCATTGTTATCAATTGTCTGCAGCTTGAAGAGCTCACAGAAAGGCACAGCACTACCAGAGCTCAGCAGATACTACTGCTCAGTTTGATTTTTCTGGTAGATCGAAAATGGTCACAGTGCTGGGTCTGGTTTGCTCTTGGGTCTACACTTGTCAGCAGGTTGAGTGTGAGACACCATTATAAGTGTCACTGGCCAGAGAAGAGAAAAACAGGAGCAAGTTTTGGCCAGTTGGATACAGGGGAATGCAGGGGAGGCAGAGGAAACTGACAACATAAGTTGCTCCTACGGCCTGGTTTGAAGAAATCAGGGCATTTGTCTGAAGGACTGGTCAGCTGGACATTGTGTGTGATCAGCAGGGATTGAGAGAAAGAAGAAAGATATAGAGGAATATAGACAGGATTTAGGAAGTTTCTTGAGTGTTCATAAACTGGAGTTTGTGTACTGCAGATAAGCTTGTCATGTAGGACAATAGCAATGTGATTATGTCACGTGAATATTTGATTACAATTAGGATGGATTCGTTCTACATTTCATGTTTAAAAAATGCTGCTGCCTGCCGTACTTGTGGGTGGGAGCTGTTTCCATTTAAATTTAGAAGGTGCAAGAACATGCAAATGCAGCAGCACAATCATATCATCATTCTGATTCAAAAGTCAATGGCCCTCTGAGAACCATGTAGTGGCTCATACATCAATAGGATGGTGAACAGGAATATAAAGTATGCTGGTGGGCTATTACACAGGCTGAACCTGATTCTCCTCTCATGTGCACTGTTAAAACACAGGAGTAGCAGCACTGGAATCAGTTCTGTTATATTGGTGCATATGAAGGAAGAGTCAGGCTTTCTGTGTGTCAAATTCTTTGATCATCTCAGTCTGGAAAGGAAAGCCATCTAAAATGCTTTCGAAGCTGCATTCACCTAAAACATACAGCTGAACCAGCGCTTCAAAAATGATATTTTCTTGTGTTCTTTGAAGCACTTAGTCAGCTAAATCATTTGAAATGCATTATTAGAGAGGCAGTCAGTGTCACTGCCAGAGCCAGCACTCCTTTAGAACATCCATTACAAGCTTTGTTTTGAGAATTTTCCGTAGCAACTCAACCATTTTAATTTGCTCTGGACTGAGGCACAGTAAGTTCACAGCCCTTGTAGATTTCCAACAAACAATGAAGGAAAAACTATTTAGCTGTTTTTGTTTGTTACTCTCCTAGACTTAAAAATTTAAACTTTTTTTTTTTTTTGTATTCTGGACTGAATATGGATATATATTCAAACAGATGTACAATTTCTTTATTTCTTATTTTGAATGTTGAGAAGAAGGTTAAAATAGCAAACACTACATTTGAACAATTATATATAATTTTCATTTGTGAACTAGCTACATATTTTCATCTATTACTTCCCCAACCTAGAAATCTCACTACAACTTTTTATCTACAGGTCAGCCCTGATATCCCATTCTCAGTTTTGACTTTAAAGATAAATGTCTAGATGTCTGTTTGTACCTGAACTCTTCATATACGGTCATTCCTCATCTTCTGAAGACATGCTGAAGTTCCATCATTTGTGTTCTGCAGATGGTGAAACTGTGAGTGGATAGTTTTGGAATTTTTTCTAAATTTTATGAGACCTGGATGTGAAAACATTCTTCTTGGATCAAAACCAAATGCTCTGATGATAATGACAAGAACCAAAGTAGGCCCATACATGGTGTGAAGGATAGAAGGCATTTTCATACACCATTTTTTCAGTGGGACTGTTTCGAGACAGTTCCAGTTTTCTTAACAGGCATAGCTTCTTACTGCACTAAGTGCACAGAGGCATCAAGAAAAGAGGTATTTATGATACCCGTGAAGAACATTACAGCTGCTTCTCATGTTTTAAATGGAGCAAAAAGATTTGTGCACATCTTACAGTCAGGAGGCATTTACTCCATGTTCACTGATTTATTTTATGATCTTTTATTTAAAAAAAAAAAAAACAACCAAAAAACACCAAAAAACAGGAAATAGCATTTATAGAAAGACCCTGAATATAGGAGAGCGATAACTTTCTCTTCACCGCTTTCGTTGTGTGTATTTTCTTTTTGAATCACGACATCTTTGTGATATCTGTGGGTTACATACTAAAAACCGTCCTAGTTTTGCAACCTCTTTTTTTGGTTCATCAGCAATCATACTCTTAGTCTTACGTGGTAAGGCCTATAATTGGTCACCAATTAGAAACATTACTCATGCAGGGTGCAAGAAGTGTACTGGTCTGTGGGCGTCTATGTATTGCTGCCTGGTATTATTGCACTGTAATAAGTTGGTTAACAGCTGTAGCTTTGTCTGCAGTCATGGTGATTTCTCCTGTCCTGACCCCTCAGTCAAAAGCAGACTATCCTTGCCTTGAGTATTCTTCATTGTATGTGCTTAACTATGGCATGGTCTTTGGTATTCTTCCTGGTATGTATATTGTTTGATTGATTGACATTTTATTTTAATAATATTAAAAGTCTAGTATGTCATGTATACTTCATATTATAGAAAGTGTTTCAGTTTGATTAAGTTTTGCTGGCTTTTAAGCATAAATGTTGAAATTTCCCCTCTTGGATATTTGCCTTAGCAGATTTCCTTCATTCTCTCTTTCTCTTGAAATCCCTTTCAAAAAAAGTTTTGGTTGTTTTCAGTAAGTGTTCTTGAAAAGCAGCAAAAATAATACTATTTTAAATACATGACAGACAGCAAAGGAAATTTCTGGTACTTTTCTCTTTGATGCATTCCAGCTCAGTCCAAAGCATTTAGCAGAAAGGAAATGTCTGAGCTCCCTTCTGCTGGTGTCTTTTGCCAGCCTTGTTTGGCCAAGTCAGATGCCTTTGGGAAACAGCTGTTTGAGAACTCACAGACAGTCATAAAGGAAAGCGATTTCACCAGTAACAATGCTAACAAGGAGTGTGATAATGCCGTCTGTAGCCTAAGTCGAGGTTTGTTCCTAGTTGCTGCTATGTCTGTAGTGGACAAAACTGGAACTCAAAAGAATTTGTCCCCATGTGCTCTCAGAAAGTACACATAGCATGAAGAAGGTATCTAGCACCTGGGACAGAGTTTTGGATAAGGGCTGAATTTCTTATAAGAAAGTCAGAAGCATTATCTGAGGACATGACTATCCAACTTTTTGGCTTGCCTGGGCTGCACAGAAGAGGAATTGTCTAGGAGCATGTCTGCAAAAGTTGCTCCAAAAGTAATGCTTCCTAATTATTTCCACATAAACCACATCCGCTACAAAGAACACAATAACACTATTTAATAAGCAAATTCTCAGCTACAACACATGCTTTTTCAGCACAGTCACCACCATGAGCTATGCATTTTTTGCCAGCAATGAGCAAGATCCTGCACACCACGCCTGTAACCCCTCTTTTGCCAGTGACCCACTGTCCCCACCTGCTGAAACACACCACCCACTGCTTCACTGTGCTCACTTCCACTGTTTAGTCTCCATAAGCATTCACCACGCATCAGTGAATGTGCCATTTTTTCCACATAGAGGAATTAACTCCCACATCTTTTCTTCATACGTACTTCCATATCAGATGCCATTGTGTCAGACTGCCCCTGTGATGCCATTTGTCACATGACAAAAAAATGTAATGGAATATTGTTGGGAAGGTTCAACCTCCACTGCCATATCTCCAAGAACCACTTCTGATATCATGGACTAACATCATAAAGCAGGAGATGCTTCTTTCAAAGAAGCCCTCATAAAATATATAATATGGTTAATTTATATAAGTAACAAAACATTTTAATTTTGATGTTTATTATTAAAAAAGAGTAACAATATAAAAGAGTAACATATAAAAATGAGTAACAAAAGCATGAGACTAGTGGGACATGTCACCTTGTTTTTGTGAAACTAATGCTTTGGTCTAGCTTGATGGCAGTGGCTGCAATTCTTAGTGAGTTCTCAGGGTGTTCATCAGAGATTTTTGAAGAAGTTTACTCTTCCTCTACTTTGTCTTTGAAAATAGTCATTCATGAATGTAATGTACTGCCAAAATGTGGTGACACGAATAAGGTGTGATGGTGAAGTGAGGGGTATTTCTCTCTGGTAAGAAAGGGGTTTTAAAGGTCTGATAAAGAGATATGACCATTTTTTTTTCTTATAACTTTATACATTATACGATTTGAAAATTCACAAGTAATGCATTTATGCTGGCTGAAAATGGAGTCACAAATAAACAAAAAAAACCTGAAGATTTTTTCAGCAATCTTGAAATCTATTCTCAATTATTTATTTATTTATTTATTTATTTGCTATTCACAGGACACTGTTTAGCCAATGCATCAAAATGCATAAATTTATTTGCCGTAACTTGAGCTGGCACTGCATTATGCCCTCCCTGTGCCCTTTCAACCCAAATGGGGTCATAGCACACTGATGTTCTGTTGGCAATGAGGGGCTGGGCCAGGCTGCTTGGTGGGATGGTGCAGGGCACAGTAGTGCTGGGCAGAGAGTGGCTGCACTGCAGCCTATTGGGCAGTGGGTTGGACCCTCCCCTAGGCACAGCTAAGGAGGCAAAAACACACTTATGTAATGAACGTAATGTGTCCTGTAAAGTGTCATGCAAAATATTTTTAGCTTCAGAATTGCTGATGTAACCAATACTTAACCTGCTGGGTTTTTTTCTTTTTTCTTTTTTATAATTATTATTTTATTTTTTATTTTCTATGCTTATTTTTCTGCTCTGCATATCAGCAGCAATATCTAATTTCTTGTTTCCTCTGAGTAACTTTAGAATCATAACATAAAATGTGCCTCAATTTTTATCAGGATTTAGACCCATTATGGGCAATTCCTAATATGTTGCTGTGATGACTCAGTAAAATTTTACTTCATGTATACAAATTGACCTTTGCAGAAGTTTGTTGTGGAATTTTTAGGTTCGTGCATTGGGGAGTTAAGGCATGAGACAGCTTCTTAGAATAGATACTTAGAATACATACTTAGAAAGTATCGTCCTAACAAAATCCACAAAAAAGGATTTTGTTTTTCTACGCACAGTTTCAAATTCATAATGAAGTGATTTCAGAGACTGCATCTTGTCTTGTTTGGAAACTGAAATATGTAGAAGTGATATTTCCCATTCTGCTATTGATAGTCCATGTACATAGTTTACTGAGATTCATTCCAGAGCTAAAAATCACGGGAATCAGTTTTTCTAGTGTTCTGCTTCTTTATACTTCAGTTTCTCTGCAATTGTCATCTAATTAGCTGTTAAATAAATAAACATGTAATAAGTAAGCATGAAATGCTGGAAGCCAGACTCCTACTACATAGAGCAATGTAGATCCAGTGCACTCTACCCTGGGGTGATTACTGTAGGTGCAGACTGATTTAAGTCAGGAAAAATAAAATGGTGATAATCTCTAAATATCTTGTCTGTGAGTTGTGTTTGTTCAAGTTTATGTCTGCATGTATATATATATATAAAAGCACCTTTAGGTGAAACTGTGAGTTATCTTTTACTAATGAGTACAATAAATCCAAAGTATTTATTTGATATATTTTTTTTCAATTTGCTGTTTAGCAGCTGACTTTAGCACATTTCAAGTACAGCTATTTAATACAGACAATTATAATTTTTCAAACTCATCATAATCTATTTTTCTAACAGGGTCATCTTTAACATATGATGAGTGTATTTTATTAACATCTATTCTTGTTATAAGGATGTCTGACTGAAAGCTGCATTTTTTTTAAATCCATAACATTTTAAAAAGAATCACATAAAACTTTGAAAAATTCAAAAATAGGTTATTCTAGGATAAAAGTATACTCTCTTCTGCCAGTCGTTTTCTGTCTTGAATAATATTTTGTAATCTTCCACTGACAACTGACTCTAAAAGATGTCTAATCTGTCCTTAGACATGACATATAGCTGCAGTTTGGTATAATATGTGTTTCTGCTGCAAAAGGCATTTAAAATAGTTTCTGCATTCTAATTTAAATGTAGTGTGTACTTTCTTCATTTTGGGAGAAGGAAAAAAAAAGGCAATTCAGAGTTCCGCTGCTGGGGGCTGTCTGTTAATCTTCTTCCATTGTTTTATTTACATAGATTTATGAAATCCCTGTAGAATTATGTTTGTTTGTATGTAGTGCTGCTACTTTGATATGAAGAGGAAGTGGTGGCTGTGCCCCTCGTACACAAATTCATCAAAATGTTTATTCAATTTCAGGCTCATTTGTTTAATCTTTCTGAAAACAATAGGAATAGAAAAAGCTGATCATCAGGACTTTTGTTTTGACCAAACTCTAAAAATACAGTTGATGTTGTTGTTGTTTTTTTTTTTTAATTTGGAAGTTTTATTTCTGGTCTGCTCTGACAGAAGGGTGATAGGTTTCTATCTCTTAGTCTAATTAATAGCTTTAATCTTTTTTAATGGTTAACCAGTCTCCCTTTGGTTGCAAGGCAGAGAAGAGATAAAGGCACATAAGGCAGAAGGTTAATCCTTGTATTTTATTTCTTAATTTCTGCTATAGAGATTCCCTTTCCATCATTTTTGTTTACTTTTAAGCACTCTTCACATGCTTCGGATGAAGAAAAGAACAACAAAAAGTTTGATTAGGGCTATCATTCAAGATTAGCCAGACATTAAAATTTTTGGAATTTAATAAGAAATAATTGTTAGCTGAACAAAAGGACTAATCTGCTTCTACATCCATTTTGATTATAATGTCCGAGAAGGAAACAAAAATAATACTTTTATGCAGATGATTTTGCTCATCTAGTGCTTTCTGCCTTGCATTATTCCAGAACAGACGGTATGTGAAACACATGAACAAAAATAATCACAAATAGAATACATTAGATGGCTGGATTAGGAAATACTGTATGCATTTTCATTGTTTTCCATCAGCGTCTTAGGTCACTTCTTCATATACAAAGTCTAATACAAATGTTGGGTTAACTTAAGTATGGAATGAAAAAGGCACAGAACATGAATGACATTTCATTTAACACGCTCTCACCTTAGAAACATGAAGTGAGACTTTTGTTTTAGTAAATTCTAAAGTAGTTTAAAGGACACTGAGAAATAAACCTTTTGTAGGTAGAATCTGGGAATTTTTACCACTGATAGTGGTGCAGGTCAGGATGTCCTCTTTTCACTTTTGGAAAAAGAAGAATAGCCAAGCTGTTTTGTCTTGATAGTCTACAAATGTAGATTGGAGACTGACACACTACAGACTGGGAGTTGTAAATACTAGCAAAAAGAATTTGGTGATAAATTTTGCCTTTTCTTGACTTTTCCATTTAGAATTTTAATGTGTTTAAGTGAGCCGTAGATGTAGGAGTATTCTGCAAATAAGATTAGAAGCTCTGATGTAACCCTTTCAAAGAGATTAAAAGATTTAGGATTTAGGCTCAGACATGTACATGTCCTCAAAAGAGACTTTAAAAAAAAATGGATTTGTTGTTTTTATTTCCCTTTGTATACAAAGAAATGCTGCTTTGTTCACTAAGTGGTGTTGGAATGCTGCAGAAGCTTGAATGAATGCCTTTCTGTTTGCCATCGAAATTATATGGAATATATTCTGAAGAAGAAATCTTAACTACAACACTTATAAATGTAAAAAGTAGACAAACAAGAACAGACAGTATCAATAGTTTTTTAAAGTCATGCCTTTTGCACTCAGTGCACTTGCTGGATGCCAGCTTACAAGTGCTGATATTGCCATGGCAGTATCTGCAATATTAGTTTTGTGCTCTGCAGGGTGAAGCTGGGCCTGGCCAAATTCTTGACTACTGGGCCCACGTACTCTCCACACAACCAGAAATGATACACTGTGCCGCCCTGGGAGTTGCTGCAATGAGTTTCTCTCCAGTTACTGCCTCTCCTTTTTCACCCAACAAAGAGCCCTTTGGGTGATACTGTGATTTTTAGTGGTGATACTCTGGGAGACTGACATGACGTTTCCTTCTAGTTAACAACAATGCAGAAAAGTTTTCAGATTAACAGAAGCGATTGAGAAATGGATTGTTCTCGTGAATCACTACATGCTATATAGATGAAATGAGCAAACATATGCAGTAATATTGTTGTTGGAATATAGGCAAAACAAGGATTGAAAAGACAAGTGATGCCCTTTGGTCTCCATTTTGGAAAAAAATATAGATTCTGAGACACATAAGCCTTTCATGTCCCATATATAAAATATCATTGAATGTTTTATATTATGGAGATTAATGAATTATACACTGTCTTTAAAAGTTGGGATTTTAGCAAAATATCCTGGAACATATGGGGTCCTTCTACCAGTGTTTATAAAGTTGAACTTCGGGCTCCCCAGCTTCTTAAAGTTTAAGTAAATGCATAATTGCTTTACTGAAAGGATACAAAGTGTTCAGATCTAGCATAAACAATCCTCAATTATTAATTATTCTTGTTCATGTGGCTTATTTTTACTTAAATGAAAAAACATAATTACAAAAATTTTGCTTTTTATTTGTTGATAAGATTAATGGTAAATGGAGGAAAACGTTGGAATGACGGAGTGTTTAGTTTCGTTCTCTATTTTGTAATATTGGTTTTCAGGTATGCTCTAAATCACTAAAGCTGGACAAGAGACAAGTAAGTGGATATTATAAACTAGGAGAAAGGGTTTTCATTCCCCCTTCCACAATTTTTGGAAAAAGAAGTAGCATTTTAGCTGAAAAGAGCAACACGTCCGAACCGTCCAAGACACTTGGTGTCGACGGACATTGTTGTTCTGGATTAGCCCAGAACTGTGAACTGAGGAACTCTCAGTTCCTGATAGAAAGCCAGTCACATAGTAGCTGTGCTAATGCTATAGACCCTGGGATATGTGGGACTGCCAAGCCTAAAATGGACCTTAAGGGCTAGGGCATCCAAACAGTGGGGTGTGGAGCAGGCAGTGGACAGGAAATCAGGAGGATGTGTTTTGGAGCTGCCTTTGGCAGATTTGCCAATTTTGCCTGCTGAAGTGTGAAATTCAATTAAATCTAATTATGTTTTATTTTTGTGATGTGTTTTCTAATATGCTCTTTTTTGAAAAATTCCATGAAACATTTTGTGTTGAAAAAGGTGAAAAGAGTCAACAAATCCTTCAGTTGTCATTTTAAGGCATTTTCCAGCTGTCATTTTCCTTTGTGCTCCATCCATTTCCATTTGCTGGCTTACACCTCAACAATATCATCTCTACAGCAGGCAGTCTTACAATGAGACACCTACAAGAAACACCTAATTTATTATTAGAGCAGCTAGGTACTGTAGTAATACAAATAATTATCACTAAGTGGCCTTTAATGAAGGATTTAAAAGAGAAGAGCATATTGCCTTTATAGACTAGTTCATTAGACATGAGTGCGTGTTAAAAAGTCCATCTTAATTTAGTGCTTCATAAATAAGTGTGTCTTGTCATAGTGCAAAGAGGCAATGACTCTTTTCATATTGGCCTCACCTCATTATCAGGAAGATACTGGCAAATATAGAGAGCAGAAGAATAAGAGTCACGCGATGATTTTTGACCTAACAATGTCCTTAGAATTGCTTTCCTAAATATTTTTTAAGAAAGGTTCTTTTGTATTTGAAAGGGGAGCTAGAGAAATTGTCTCAGTTGTGGTGATAGTCTGGAAGATCTAAAAATGTATAGTTTAACTGAAGAATTTTACTGATCTACAATATTCAGAGGGTCAGCCCTTCACAATAATTTATTTAGTATTCTAGAATTAGGTAAAACAGCATTAAATACTGTGAATATATGTAAAACTTCCTGACTTCTATGTTTATTAGTCTTTGGGGTAGTCACAAGAGAAGTAGTAGAAATCAACAAATCTGTAAATTTGTTCTAGGAAATGGCTCTGCCTGTTTTAGACTAAGCCAGATTCCTTCATAAGACTCTTTAAAATGCCTGTTCACAAGACAGTTTTCTTTAACAATAATGGAAATATCTTTTCTCCAGGCATACTAGAACGATTGCTGGCTCTCTTTAGGTGATACCCTGGGGATCAAAGGAAACTGTTGAGGTTTCATGTGTTATCGCACAGTTAACATTAGCGTTTGCTATTTGTAAGTTATTTGCCAAATCTAAAAAGATCTAATAAATGTCACCTACCACCACTTTACTAGAGCAAGGGATTCGTAGCTAATTCTGATTTAAAATTTTAAGTCAAAATTCAAATGTATTAATTAGAAGTGAGGAAAAGAAAGTACCGATATAGAAAAATTAATGTTGATTGAAACAAGTACAAAAGGAAGGCAGCTAGAGAAAAATTTCCATTCACAAACATACATCCAATACTTTGTTACCTCCTCAATCTATAGGGTATTTTAAAAAGGAATTAGATACTGAATCAGTTAACCACAGTGCGGTATTTTCAGAACTACTCATAGAGTAATCTCAGTCTTAAACAGATAATTGTCAATAAAACAATAAACATTTATAGTCTGTGTATGCACCTTGCAAGAAATGCTTTCCTGTTACTATCTTGATTTCACAAGAAAAGAATGATTTGCCCAAATTCTATTGTATCAGTTATCCTTTATTATAGATTCATCATGTACAAAAATAAACATTTAATTTTTATATAGAAGGCTCTTTTGAAGTCTGGAGAAACTTTTTTTTTTGTTTTACCTAAATAAACTAAATCTGCACTTCTCAGATTTTGCTTCATTTCAAACCAAAACTACTATGATCCTGATTCATTTTGAAACTATTTATTCTGGAAAACAACATGCTGCAAAATAGCTTTCAGTGACACTCTTGTTTGTCCCCTGAGTCAAATTCTCTTAGATAAATCTAGTTGTCAATTTTCTTATTGTGAAAGACTCATTTTTTTCACTTCATTTACTTGTTTGTTATGGAATGTGGGCAAAAATGTACAAGCATGAAGTTTTATTAAAGGATAGACAGGGATTGAAAAATGTAGATGATGTGCATGGTTTTGTTTTTGTTTTTGTTTTTTTTTTTTTGAGTATGACATCAGGGATTTCATGGCTTTTCTGGATCTGGTGTTTTTTATGGTCTTTCCAACCCCTACAATTCTGTGATTCTGCAAGTGTTCACAGTAAGGGTGACGGAGCACTGGAACAGGCTGCCTAAGGAGGTTGTGGAGTCTCCTTCTCTGGAGATATTCAAGACTCGCCTGGACGCCTACCTGTGCGACCTGGTGTAGGGAACCTGCTTTGGCAGGGGGGGTTGGACTTGATGGTCTCTGGAGGTCCCTTCCAACCCATACAATTCTATGATTCTGTGATTCTTCCAGCTTATAGCACTAAAACTATTGTAGAAAACAATAGATACTTGATAAGATTCACCAGGCCATACCACAACTTTTCGTCATCATTTTCTCTCACATATCTTTCTGAAGAAAAGCTCCTTCATCTTAACATCATCATATAAGGGAGATTACAAGGCTAACTCTAGCTACCAAACATAACAGAAAAAGCTGCAGCTATGTTTGGTCAGTACCACATATTTTGTCATTCATCTGCTTTGCTACCTCCTGTCCAAAACTTTTCTCCAGAATGTTGCTCTTCCAAATGTCAGATGTACAGAGAGGTGCTCTTTTCCAGAAAACTAAACTTCTACACCTTCATAGTGCCAGCATTCTCTCTTAAATACAGGATGTGTGCTTATCTAATATTTGGAACATAAAAAATACTCTAGTAGCTATATTTTGAATGCTCTGAATGTAATGTTAAATTGACTTTTGACACCAAATTCCTTCTTATTCGTCTTAACTCACATGGGACAAGTTACTAGAGGACTGCCCGTGAAGGTCAGTGAATCCCAGAAACTAGAAAAATACCTTGGCCTAGTCCATAGACATCTAGAAACTGTCAAGACTTCTGTGTCAGTGCTGAATCTACCCTTGTAAAATGTATACATTTACTTGGTAAATTAACAAAAAAAGAGTCTAATTTATTTCTTTTGTTACTTTTTTCATTAAAACGCAGTGTTGAACTGAATTATATTAGCTTTTTCAGTAATTTATTTCAACATGTAAGGAATGCATCTTTCTTTCACACTTAAAAGGATTAAACCTGTTACTACAACTATAGTTGATTAGGAAGGCTGTCTAAAAGTCCTAATTTGAAATAGAACTAAATGTGCTGTATATTTAAGAACATTTGCAACCGTTAAAAAAAAGTGTTCCTTAAGAATTGATAAGCTCCTTTATTTTCCCAGGGCTTTTGTGAACATACAAAAATGTAGGAGGATGAGGACTTGGGCTTTATTTATGTGCTACTGTAGAAGAAAGATGAACACTAAATCACTGTCAGTCCAACCTCAAAGTGTCCTGATTAGCTCTACCACTGAGCCAGATCTCCTCCCATGCTGGAAGTAGAGGGTCAGAAGCAGAGGTTTTCACTAACGTGACAGCTCTAGTGATGTGTCTGTATTTGTCAAGCATCTGTCTGGAACTGTCTTATGGCTTGGAGTATAGTCAGCTTCATGAGGTCATGGCATCCTGAGGCATCTTGAAAGTGCCACAGAAAGGCAAGTGGGCTGCCAGCAAGGCGAGAGGTGCTGTCTAATTTGGAGCTCCTGCTTGTGTAAATATTGTATGTATCTCAATAGAGACAGAGCCTTGCTTCTGAGAGGTAGCCATGCTGTGAAGTGCCATGATTGTCTCTGTAAAAGCTGGAGATGGTGGCAAATGTCTGAGGTTTCTATGTAGGGTGAGAACTCAAAACTGAAACCATAGTGGAGTAGGACAGGACGAACTTCATTCACCACGGAGGAGGCCAAACATATCCAATGGAAACACACACCAGCATCCTCTTTTGTGGTCAAAACACAAGATGAATTCTGTGGATTTGATCCACGATCTTGGGGGAAACAAACAACTAAACAACTCAAAATAATAACAGGAAATAACTTCCATGCAGAAATCAATATATTCAGATTATTATTTCTTCAGTTTTTGACTGAGAATCAGAGATGTTGCTGAATTTCATCAACATTCAGTTGAACTGTATATCCATACATTTCCATATCTGGCAATTCATTTCTAGTTCTGGAACAAGTAATTCTTAAAAGTCTAGTATATTTCAGAAACTGCCTTGCAAAAAGGAAACAGAGCTCACGATTTTCCACTTTCCCCAGGAGCATTGATAAAGTCCTTCTTTTCCTGTAAGAAAGTTTTACTGTTTGAAAAACTTCAACCTAGTTTTTAATTCTCAGCATTGTTACTGAATTGCCATATGGCCTCAGGCAAGCTACCAAACATTTTTTTATCTTTGTTTATCTATTTAGCAGAGTACTTACACAGCATAGTGCACACATGCTAACACTACAGGAAAAAAAGGGAGGCTTGCTAGTGCAGTGCTTCTATTCAAGTATGCTCAGAGCGGAGCAACAGAAGTGCTGAGAAGTGCTTTCTTTTTTTCCTTAGTCATTCTCATGGGCATATTTTGGAAGAAAAGCAAGGGAAACAGACAAAAAACTGAGAGATGGGTCACCTCTAATGGAACACTTCACTCTTTGGCACTTCAGGTGAAAGTTACCTCTTCTTGGCACAAGTATACTCTTACCTCTAGGGAGATTATCACTTTCTGGAACTACTGCCTAAGACTAATCTCCAAATTTATATTGATTACAAATCAAGGGGTGGAGACGTTGATGAGCCAATAGAGGAGGTTGGAATAAAAAACCCCTCAAAAATAGGCGGGAAGGGGAGGGAGTTTTAAGAAAACAGAGCTTTGGAGGTGATTATGAATGAAAGGAGAGGAAGCAGTGTCATCTACTCCTTGCTGAAGAAACTGCAAGATGTGGAAATACAGCAAAACACAACCAGAGATATTGCCTGAGTAACTTTACGGGCAGCTGGGGGGACATAAAATGAAAAAAGCAGTGATGGAGTTTATTCATGGAAAGGCCATGAAAAGCCCTGAAAACACAGGGAGCCTAAAGCAGCTGGCTGCTTAATACAGTATTGGCTACTTGACTGTGAGCTTTGTTGTGGTCTGAGTCCTCATTGAACCACAATGCAGAACATAATCAGTTTTGACTTGCAAGAAGTAAAAGAAGAAATCTCAATGGGATCTACAGATCAAACAAGACACGTAATTAACTTTGGCCATACTCATTCACGTTGAACATCCCTGCTGTCTCTTCTCTCACCTATAGGCTAAATTGCAGCATTTTCTACTGTCCACAGTAAGGCTTGAGGCAGTGGAATGCAGTATTTAGGCTGTACTTTGGAAAAATACACGACCATATATTATTGCTACAGTCTCTTCCCAGAGTAGTATCCATGGAAATAAATAGGAGGCATTACTTTCAGAGCAACCTTACTGTACATTTTAGCATTAGCTGTTTTTTATAGATACTAAATGTTTAATATAGTAAAGTCCACATAATATTTATATGTTAAAGTTTTAAATATACTAATCCAAGTTCACATAAAGCTGTTATACAGAGCTGCAGCTTTCTAATTTATTTACATACATGTGCACCTATATATACAATCAGGACACTGTTTGTTATATGGAGAGATAACTCTCAGTTGTGTAAACTGAGTAAAATATTCCATGCTATTGTTTTAAAAAAGGAATTTATTACTCAACTCTTCGAAAGAAATAAAACTCCCTCTATTATAAAAAAGCCATGTTTTTATTGAAACTGAACTGAGTCTGCTGAAATGAAATAGTTGGGCTGAGAGATGAAATAGTTGAAAATGAAACAGTTGGGCTGGAAGAAATCAATCTAAGTAGTGGAGAACTGGAGAAATTTACTCTTTTTTCTTCCTTCTCCAGCTTTTAGTCAGGTACACTATCACTAATGACAGAGCCTAAAGAAAAGGGCAATCTCAAACATTGTCCTTAAAGAAGACACACAAGAGGATATCAGTCTCAGTCCTGCTTATTTTAAGAAATCTTTCCTGGCAGTTCTTGAAGGATTTTGTCAAGAGCACTTAAAAGTGCCATGAACCTGCAAACAGGAACCAAACCTTTGGAGATACAGATTTATACAGTGAAAGTCAATGATCTTCAAAATTTGCCCAACCATTCATAGTCTGTAGGACCCAACCTCCACTTCACAGTTTTTGCCCTGGTTTGTGACCCTAACATAAGACCTCAAGGAAGTGGAATCAGGTGGGGACAGTTGTGGGGGGAGAAGAGTCAAAGGGCAACACGTGGCTGGAGCATGAAGCTTATTGCTAGTCCAGACTAAGAAATGTTTGAGGGAACGGTTGTGGGCCATTAAGACTCCTTATGTTCACTAGTCATGTCTTTAAACTACAAGACAGCTTCCATCACCCGAGTCCAAATCCTGTATCCAAATCCATGTTAGAGTAAAACCCAGGAATGAACCAGGTCACGCTGCTGTCTTCTCCCAAATCCTTGTTTCCATGTGATCGAAACACTCACATGATAACAAGAAAGAAGCCTTATCATTCTTCTGAGCATGGCCCAAATATGGACCAGTCAGTGGATCATGCCTGGGAGCTGGGTAGGGTGGCACATCTAGGAAAATGCATCCAAAAATACTGTCAGAAATATAAAAGGATCAATCTACTGTTATTAACCAGGGCTTACACAATGGGTTCTGGTAAGGCTAGCTTTGAGAATAGGCAAATGGGCCTAATGACACACCAGTGGTCTATTTATGTAAGCCCAGTTCCTTGACTGCTGGGCTTACTTTTGCAGCTGTTGCTGTTTCTATTCAGGAAAGGATCTAATATGTGGAACAGGAACTGCTGGATATGGGGAAAATCCACTTCTACCCTGTAATCTTCCTTTTCTAAATGAAATTTTTTATGGTGTGTGGAAACTTCAGTTTGATTATGCTTACTATGATGGACCATTCTGGGAATATATGCAAGACTAATCCAGCAAAACATTCTTGCCCTGATAATCAATCAGATATACCAGTACTTGCATAAAATTTTGTTTTAGTTGTGCTCCTTTCTTATTAGATTAGAGGCAGAAGAACATTAGAGAAAGGAAGAGAAAAAGTACTGAAAAAATCATAGTTTAAGGAAAGACTGCTGTGCATGTGTGGAAACCAAGGGTCATGTTAATATTCCTCTGTCTATAGTAGAAATGATTGGTATTTTAACTCTCATCACTGACATCTCATAGTGACTTCTTAGCCTTGGAAAATGGGAAAGGAAATTAAGTGGCTCATTTTGGGGAAAGCTCTTTCCTTCTCTTCACAGCAGTTTATTCATAGGTAAAACAAGGGGAATTATACTTGAGGTGCTCTTTAAGATGTGTAGGTGCAAGAAATAGGCTAGCTATTAGTACCGGAAGATTAACTGCAGGTTTCCCATTGTTCATTACTCATTATTCATCTTCTCATCCCTATTTTGTCAAGTAGCACTCATGATTCTCACATGACAGCAGTCAGCCTCTTTTTCTGTTTATCTTTCCATCTACATGGATGCATTTTAAATGTAGTAAATACTGAAATTAATGCAGTGTACTAAAATAGTTAATTCATGTTGCATATCTAATAGGGACCTTGTTGCACAAGAGGAGAGGTAATGACACAAGGAGTGCTATCATGATTTTAACTCACGGGGAGGGTGTAGTATCAGAGATACTACAGCAATGACCGCTGTGTAAACAGGCTGGTTGTGACCGGAGAAAAGCTATGGACGAGAACTCACTAGTAGTGAATATGTGTGCTTCAAAAAAGTCCAGGGCCATACAAGCATTTAGCAGCCTAACACTATATAAATGCATTAGAACTGAATTTGTCATCAGTGAAATGTTATGGAATTCCACTTAAATCAAGAGATTGTCAGGAGGAGAAGGTAAGATTTGTCCTATAGATTATATGAACATATATGTTTTTAAATGTTATTAATTGTTCTCTTTATCATGGGTATGCTTCTGTAAAGAGAAGTAGTATAGAGGTAGATATAAATAAGATCACAACTTACTGAAACATCACAAACTATTCTAAATCAGCTAATCATGCAGTGGTCTATAGGGATTATCTAGTGTTTAGTCTATTAACAGACTAAAGAAAAACGTGTGTGTGCATGTTCATAAATATACGCAAATAGGAATGCTTCTAAGAATATAAGGCCTCTGCAAATCATTTTGTACTGTATTTTTCTGCCAATTTACTAGGACAGTGCTCTCCAATACCGATAACAAAACACATCTTCTTCACTACTTCTTCCATCAAGAGTAGATTCTAACCTTTACACAGATGACAATAATCAGTACCCGTACTTGTTTTTGTGGCTGATTTACAAAATATTCAAGTTTAACTGTCATTGTTTAAGAACAGTCCTCCATCTCAATACTTCATCTGACTCACTCTCTAACGTGATGAAAGGTCCAGTTCCAGAAATTTGCTTTAACAGTTGTATGAACAGAATTAAAATATCAAAAATAAAAGTAGAAATCCATTCAATTTCTATGAGAAGTAGCATAGCTGTGTGTCACACAACATGACAAGACTTGAGTTTGGCACTGGGTTATTTTATTCACTTTATATTCATTTCTTGCAAAGAGAATTAAAATATAATGAATCAGGTAGTTATTTTATGACAAGAAGCACTGACAATGCCAGAAGTCAAAGGAAGAACTACAGGAAAAGAAATTAAGATTTTTCTTTGTACAATTAGCATAAGGTATTTATTAGCAATCTCCAAAAAGGGTATTTTTTTCAAGTGCCTGCTTAGCACGCATTCACGAAAAATTTGCTCCAAAAAAATCCTTTCTTTTTGCTATATGTCTGTGCCAAACAACCTTCAGATTGCCAGAGCAAAGAAACTGCTTAGAGCATGTAGCCCTAAGATCAGTTTTTCCTTGTTTACTTGTAATGTGCTGGGTTACATTTGAGAGGCGTGAGAATGGGAGTCTGCATCAAAGATGGGAAGCAGGAAGTGTTGTGGCTGTGTTTGTTTCCTATCTTGAACACTTCTGTCATTGGGAAAGTGCTTCTAGAAATGACAGTCATGTGGAAAATCATGTTCTCAAAGAGGTAGGAGAGGCATCCTAAGCCCACACTGTTTTCTGCTTTAACAGATGCTGTAACTTGCTGGGTCTTGATATTTCACTATAAGTCTTTTTCCTTTCTAGTTTTTCATTAACAGGGAATTTAGGTCAAAATACCTTCCTTTAGTTGTTCACATACTGTGACAGATGTGAAGCAGAAAAGAGGAATTACGCATTTAAGTAGAGGTTAGCACCCAAGGTCTCTGCACAATGTCTTCCAGTTTTTTCCACCTCAAGTGAATTCTCACTGCAGAGTTCTTCCCAAGATGTTTAACTTTCCCTCTACACTGAATGGGAATGGAAGAAACTATTTTGGGGTGGAAGTCGGCAGGGTACCACTGCATATTTTGACAATCTGAACTTTTTTTTTTCTCAGAGGCTTTCAGTGGCTCAGGCTGCTTTGAAACCTCACAGTGAAGCCTTAAATCACCCAGACTATCTTAAGAATCTTACCTAGCATCACTGCAAATGGTTTTGGTTTGCAAACACATCTGAGGTGAGTAACTCTGTTCATTTGAATAGACCTATTGAGCTCAACAAGACTGTTGACATGCATCAGGTTAATGTGTATGTGCTTGCTCATTCTGACCTTAGCAAAGATATTCTACAAAGATTTTGCTTCTTCTCAAAATAATGCCTATGCTCTAGAATATCATTCAAACATTTCCATTCTGCTTTTATAAAAGTCCATTGTTTCTCTGTTATTTCTCAATCAAGAAAACATCCGTTTTTATTGTCCACAGCTGTTGTGCTTTTACTATTTTATTTTTCCCTTGATGTTTATAACTCATTGATATTATATACATTTGTGAGGTAATAAGATTTAAAAAATAACTAGAATTAAATTGCAGGGTTGTTCTGGGTTATTACCATGGCTGTTGACTCAGCAGAAAGGTAGATTCCCCAGTGCCATTCCAGAATTTGTGTTAGAAGGGCATTTACAGCTATATACAGGTGTTGTTGTTTTTTTTTTCTGCAATCATATTAAAAATGAAAACACCCATAGGGTGTGGCACGTAGGGCGCAGAAGTCCAAAAGCAGAGCTGGCCTCTGGCAACAGTACGGAGATGAAACACTCAGCTTGCACAGCATAGTATTTCTGATGTGTATATTTCTGAAAGGGTTTATTGAAAACAAAAGAAAAGTGAGTCTCACCTTCAATTTCATCAGGACGGATAGGGCACAGTGCAGATGTTTTATTTTATAAAATGAAATAGGAAGTCAGGGTTTTGTGTCTGTTTATTTCAGGTGACCGATTAATTTCAGAACACAATTTTCAGTTGAATGAAAGAAACAATTATCATGATTACCATTGGAGGAAAACTTTTCTTTTTCCCGTTACAGAATATCATTTAGAAGTATCATGTGTCATGACTGAAAACATGGAAACTATTTCAGGACAGGCTTCAGTATTCCACATCTTGGGAAATTTTGATTTAGAAAGTTCATGTTACTAGTGTAGTTTTATTTTATGTCTTATGAGAGGGGAATGTGGCTGGACATCTTGTGTGTGACAAATGGTATGGGAAGAAATTTTCAAGGAATATTTCTGCATAAGGTGAGATTTTTTGGCCATTCTTGTCTTGTGGGGAGTACTCTGTCCTCACAGCTTAGCTTTTGTCTAGGTTTTATTGCCAAAGAATATGACTCTTTTTCACCTATTAGTTGTTGTTGCAGAGGGTGGCTATCATGAGAAATGATAATCACAGGAAGAGGACTGTGAGTAGCAGAGCAAAAACATAACTACATGGTGATGAAAGAACATGGTTAATTCACAAACATCTAAACAGAGCTTTTCCATACTGGTTTCATTCATAGATGTAACGAGGTATAACACAAACATGAATTTTAGAAAAGAAAGCAAAACTTGGCTGGGCTCTCATACCTGGATGTTGCTGTTCTGTTGCTATTCCCAGCCTTCGGGAAAACCTGAAGGAACCCCAGCTGCCAATGAACTTAACCAGGACACAGACTTCTTACATCAAAGGAAATCTAAGGAAGCAAGTTATTAAAATACATGCCTTGCTTCTTTTCATTGCCTCTTCTTCATATAAAAGTTTAGATTTAGCCTATTGTTCAGGTGGAACATGGATAAGGCCCTGAGGTATCTGGACTTGTTTATATCATAAGACATCCCTCTGAACATCCCCGACAGCTTAGCCCTGGCTTTCTCTCCCAGCAGTTTTTGAAGAATATGACCTGGGGACTGAGTCTTTTATTTTATAGACTAAAACTATGGCAAAGAATTCATTATGTAAAGGTAAACAATCTCAGTCTGTGTTTTTCTCATTTTGAAGTTCATCAGAGCGCTGAGAAAACTGATTTTTGTGGAGAAGCTTGCACATGTGGTCTTGCATTGCACCAGGTGCTGCGGGCAGATATACAGCTCAAGCATAGATGTAGAGCTCCTGCTGTAAGGGCAGGAAAAGCCAACTTGACAAAGGATCACTCTGAAACCTGTCAAAGGCTCTGAAGGCTGAGGCAGCCAAAGGAGAAATCTGATGAGCAAAATACTGCACAGCTAAATACATTAACACGTTGTGAGATGCTCAAACACCTTGACAATTAAGGGTTCCTAAGCACCCCAACTAAATAGATAGAAAGAACCTGATAGGTTGTGGGATCTAATGGAACCTGTATCACAACCTGCCTAAGAAACTCAAGAACATAGGATTTGGTGGCAAATCAGGTCTGGTTTAATTTAATGAACTCATATTAACAAGCTTCACGTTCCACATCTTTCACTGCCTCTCAGCTGTGCAGTATTCATTAAAAAAAAAAAAAAATGCAAATTTTAGTGGCATAAACAGAATTTAAAATAAGGAATAACACAACAAACACTCTAGAAAGCTTTCTTCTTTTTCCTTCAGGTTGAGATGTTTGTTTACTATATCTTGTTGTCTGGCTTGTCCTTTAAAATGCTGCCACAGCTTTGGTTAGAAAGAAAGGTCCTCAATTCACCATTCCAACAAGAGCACTGGGAAGGAATTTCCTTAGTGACATTCCATAAAACAGATCTTGGCCTGTGGATCTGTCCTGCCTTGAGTGAGGTCAGAAGGAGCTGTGCCTGAAGGGAAGGCTGCCCTCCCAGTCTGAAGCCAAATCTTTCTTTCAGAAATCAAGAATTCTTCATAGTGAAGTAGAAAAGCAGATGCCGTCCCCTTTCACTGCATCTCCAGGCAAAGTGCAAACCTCAGTGCACTCTGCAGTAAATTCTTTAAACATTTATGTGAGCTGAAATTGTTTAATCCTTTGACATTTTCTCAACCTGCACCATTTCATCCAACCACAGCTGCACGTATTAGATGGACAGTGCAGGTGGAGTACCTATGTTGCACAACTGAGTGTTATCTTTTTTCCTGGATGGTGCTCTGCTTCCTCCTACTTCTATTTTTATGTAGTTAGTCGAGTTTCTGCTGTTGTCTCTTCCATGGCCTTCAAGAGCTGTTATGTTACTGGATATCCATTCTTTTGAAAGAATATCAGTTCTGAAAGGCTTCTTTATTTTTTTCTTTTTTTTTCCTTTCACATTATGATTTAAGAGTTCCTGTATGAATCCTCACTGGAGTTAGTTATCTGCCTTATGCACAAACTGTTGGCCTGCTTGGGTAGCCATAATAGCAACAGGAGGGAAAAATAACTTCTTTATTCTTAGTCCTAAGACAGGATGAATCTGTGGAGTATTCAACGGCTTCTGTAAGGTGAACACACAAGTCCTCTGATGGCACAGCAGAAAAACAAGACCATCAACCTCAGTACACTCTGTTGGCAAGCTGCCATAAGTTATTTGTAGTTGTGACTTTGCAGACCGTCAGTTCTGTCATCCTCTGTGTTTTAGGCCGTAGTCCAAGTGAGCTCTGACCTCTTCTTAGACATAGGGGAGTCAGTAGCCTTTTTCTGAGACCAACAGCAACTTGTTTTAATACACTTCTAGAAGGGCAAAGTGAAGTTTAACATACTGAGTGGAGGTGAGAGAAGATGAAGGAGGGAACAGGAAAAAGCCAGATGTATCAAGTTTATAGATGGCTAAACAAGGCATTGGTTTTGTTTTTTCTCAATTAGGAATATTGTCTGTTTAATTCTTTTATTTTATGATTTGCTAAGAAAAAAATGAACTCATTATTGCATTCCATTAAATGGTAGATGTACATCATTTCATTTTATCAAATGAGAATTGGAGCAAAGTAGAAATTTAAGCTTAAAAGCCATTCTTGTTGTTTAGGTGTATAATTCTTTTTCCTGCCTTGTATGCCTGGAACTAATGTGGCATTAAGTATATTCTAATTTTAAAGAACTTAATACATGCATAATCTGCTTTACAAGCAGAGATTAGATTTTTTTTCATATTAAAATAAATTGGGACAACTGAGAGGCATAACTTAAGGCATATTCATGTGAACAAGATAGGCAAAATCTTTCATTTTTTAAACATTCTTTTTGAAGCACTGATATACTATGTTTTAAAGAACATTGTGTGAAGCTTTCATTCAACAGGACTCATATGCTCTGTTACTTGAAAAGAAAAAATTAAGGCAATATGACTGAACCTATAAGTAAGCTTGAATTTATTAATAGCTTTAATATTTTTAAAATGCTGTGCACTTTAGAGCACCTAACTTGTTGTAGAATTGACTGTAAAACCAAGAATGAACTCTCAGTTTTGCGTGGCTTTTGGAAATAACCAGAAATTTAGGATGCTTTCATTTGGGGTTTAGGGTTGCAGCTGCATCCCCAAGGGATAGAGCACTGACCTATGAAAATAAGTTCATTAGGAAATTGTACCACATTCAGTACCCCAAAAATGCCTTGTAGAGGTGCATGGAGTCACAAGGCATTTTTAAAAATGCTTTATCCTTTCCATAGAATCATAGAATCTTTTGAGTTGGAAGGGCCCCTAATTGCTTATGGTTCTCCTCTGGATGCACTCCAAGAGGTCCATATCTCTCCTGTACTGAGGACTCCACATGTGGATGCAGTACTCCAGGTGAGTATTGCCTCACCAGAGCAGAGCAGAGAGGCAGAAATACCTCTCTCGTCCTGATGACCATGCTTCTTTGGATGCAGCCTTGGGCTGTGAGGGCACATTGCTGGCTCATGTCCAGCTTGCCATCCACCACTACCACCAAGTCCTTTATGGCAGGGTAGTGTTCTATCCGTACATCCCCCATCTTGTACTGATAGTGGGTGGTTGCCACATCCCAGATGAAAGACCTTGCACTTGCATTTGTTCAACCTCATGAGATTCACCTAGGCCCACTAATCAAGCATGTCTATGTCTCTCTGGATGGCTTATCATCTCTCTGCTGTATCAACCACACCACACAGCTTGGTGTCATCCACAAACATGCTGAGGGTGCACTTGATCCCACTGTAGATATAACTGATGAAGATGTTGAAAAGTACTCGTCCCAGTACTGATCCCTTAGAGACACCACTCATCACTTTTCTCCATCTGGACATTGTTCCACTGACCACCACTCTGTGAATATGATCTTGCAACCAGTTCCTGGTCCATCAAACAATCCACCCATCGAATACATATCTTTCCAATTTGGAGAAAAGAATGCTATGGGGTACTGTGTCAAAAGCCTTTCTAAAATTCTAGTAGATGACATCTTCGTTATCCACAGACACAGTTATACCATAATAGAAGGCCACAGGGTTGGTCAGGCAGGACTTGCTCTTGGTGAATCCATACTGGTCATCTTGTATCATTTCCCTGTCATCCATGTGCCTTAGTGTAGCTTCCATGAGGATCTGTTCCATGATTTTCCCTGGCACAGAGATGAAGCTGACAGGTCATCTTTTCTACCCATTGTAAAAGTGGGTGGATCACTGCCTTTTTTTGAGTCACCAGGGACTTTTTGTTCTGTCTCCAAGTAACAGGAGTTAGTATTAAAGTGTATAGGCAGGAAATGATTTTATAGACATCAAAAATGACCTCTTTTTTTGTTGCAGAACGTGGCATTTCAAGCTTGAAATAACAGCGTGGGCCTATGTTGGGACTCCCCTGTAAACATCACAAAATTTTTGTCAAAAAAACCCCCAACTTCCTCTCTACAAATGATTTTAAACTATTTGGTATTCGAAAGTCTCAAGTTACTGCTAAAAGGAATCACAGTCCAGAAGTTACTGCTAAAAGGAATCACAGTCCAGATGTGAACCTTTTACAGTGTGTACCATTTTATTTGCACCATAGCTCTTTTATCAAATTAACACATAAAAAGCAGCCATAACAATGTCACATACTTTTCACCTAAGTGACCGTTTGTAGAGAAGATCTCAGACAAGGAATAGTATTACAGTCCTAATCTTGTTTCCACTAGTGTCCTCTGCAGACTTTCAACTAAATGCACTTGTTCCTGTCTCTT
The DNA here is from genome assembly GCA_037305975.1 of Chrysolophus pictus. Classification (NCBI taxonomy): domain Eukaryota; kingdom Metazoa; phylum Chordata; class Aves; order Galliformes; family Phasianidae; genus Chrysolophus; species Chrysolophus pictus. The sequence continues at coordinate 60,807,731 of CM074577.1, read as the reverse complement.
ACAAATCATGAACAAGATCTCCGCCCTGCTCTCTGTCTTTCACACATGCACACACACACACATGCACATAAAGATGCATCTACATATGGATTGCAAGTGTTTATGCCTCAGCAGCCTCACAGGCAAGATGCTACTCATGCTCCTAATTTTCTTCCTTATGAAAAGTTTGTGCAGGGTTTGTTACAGAAGCACATCCTGGAGTGCATTTTCATCCCTGCTATCTAATCGCTTTGGTGGCATGCATTTATACCAGCAGCATGTTTGCACCTAATATGGGAGAATTTGGGATGCAAGGCATGTTTCATATCGTATCTTCTCATGAATCCTGATAACACTCCCCCCTCCTGCCCCCCCCACTCCTACCATTTCATAAAGAAAATGCTTTCCCTTTCTGTCACCCCATTAAAAATTCCCCATTCGCAGCCCTCCAGTGCCCTACATCTGGCTGCCCCTAGGCTGGGTACAGCAGGACCTGCAGGGTGCTGGCCAGAGGTGACTGCAGGCTGCAGGTTGAAGGCAGCCTTGATGCCAGGGCTGAGCATGGGAGCCATTCCCAGGCAGTGCCAGTAATAAGGCTGTGTAAGGCATCTTCAGGTAGTTTGCTGCCCTGCATGCTGCAGTGCAGTGTACAATTTCAGATCATCACAAGCCAGTAAGATTTTAAATATTTTCAAAATGATGCAATGGTGCACCTGTGATAATAACATCTGGGGGAAGTTAGTCATGTTGAGCAATCTGCGGACTGTTAGCTGCACAAATTCTCTTTTGCTGCACTCTGGGAGGTAATAGAAGTAAAGTGACAGCCAGAAGTGGGAAGAGGCAGATCTTCAGTGCTGGAGTCAAGCTAAATGCATGCTATGCAATTCTTCAATATTTGAGGGGTGCTTCAAAACTTATATGGCATTTATTTGCCACTTAGCCAAGGGATCACTATTATTATTTCCTCCAAGCTAGATCTACATTTTAGGGAAAAAGAACCAGTTTGAGAACATAAGTAGCTGCACTCCATGCAGCAGCTAGCATCAAAGCTTCTGGGTTTGTATATGCTTTTGGTGGAAAAACTGTCACAAATCACCTTATCAGAAAGTATAAGGTGAATGTGTTCCAAAATATTATCAGGGATTGAATGGGGAGAGAATTTGGCTGTGCAGTTTCCTGGGGAGAAATGTCACCTGTTTTGCAGAACTGTAGCTTTTTTTGTGAATTGTTTGCTAGCATTTGCTTTATTTACTTCTGTACTCATTTTTGTCTTTTGCATATGAAACATGTACGTAAAACGAGGTTGAGGTCATAGGTTGCCCTCGGGGTCTGCCAATGCAGACACTGGGTGCTGGCTGGCGCTGCAGCAGAAGGGCACTGCAGTGCCTGCAAGCATCCCCGCAGGTGCTTTGATTCGGTCCAGAGAGCAGCAGCCGCAGCACACAATGTCGGCAGTGTGCTTTTTGGGAAGGAGACAACCTCCTGGCGGCATCCTTCTGGCTCTGGAACTGCTTGTACAGCCGATGTGGCCATCAGTGTCCCCGCTGCTCTCTGTCACCGCACCCATACCTGGTGCTCTCATCCTGGTAACCGCAGCCTGAGGAAGGAGTGAGAAAAAGTCGCTTACAGAGTTAGTATGTTTATCAGTGCCTTTACAAAGAGATGTTCTGCTGACCAGATGTGGGCACAAACCATTCGGAAAGAAAAACAGGTGCTTATATAAGCTTTGCATTGCCTTTCTAGAACAGGTACTTTTCCTAATTATGCTGCTAATTGTATTTAAGCCTTAAGAGAAGATCTTTCTGAAATAAAAGGCAGAAATTTGCTATAGGCATACAGAGGCGGCATATGCTTTAGGTGAAGGATGTATAAATCCTGTATAAATCAGGTGAAAAATTTAGGAGCATTATTGGATGAACTGCCTTTTATAAGAGCTGACCCTGCTGATACCTCAGGCACATTCTTCATAATTCTGTGAAACAGTTATCTTTAAAACAAGTTAGGGAAGTTTATCCTTAAGTGTAGGATCCATATTCCGATTCAATTATGTGAGTCATCTCCGCAGGTTAAACAGCAGGTGCAGGTATTCCAGTCTGCTTTGTAATTCAGATCATTTGTATGCATTGGTTAATGTGATTTATAACCATATTTGCACTTTAAAATAAAAAGAGGACTCCAAAAGAGATACTAACTTCTCTTTAAATATATAGCTTTAGTTTTGATTCTGAAACCGCTTGACCTGTGCAATACTAGGTACTTTACACGTATAAATAAATTTAAGGCTTAATCCTTAATAACATATACTGTAAACATTCAAGATTTGCTAAAGTTTTCAAATCAGTCCTAGGGAAATAAAAAGAATAACCTGCTCTATCATCAACAACAGAAAATAAAGGATCTGCTTTAATTTGTAAGATCCTTTGGAGAGGAGATATTTTATTAAATGAAAATATATCTGGAAAACTATCAGATTTTCAGAATAGATCAATACATTACTTGGAACTATGTTTATAAAATATTTAGCTGTCTGCTAGAATGGAAAAAATATAATATTTTTATTTTGTTTGACATACTTATAAATCATTGTCAAAACATTTACTGAAGCTTCTGGTAAACATTATTTATAGCAACACTGAACAAACAATTGTTGTTATATTCATTTTTCCATTAATAATAAAACGTCTGTTTCCTTCAGAATCTTACATAAATGAGAACCTTATATATCTCCAATGGATGTATCTGCAAATATTGTTCCAACAAGAGACATTTTTCCTACGTTTGTTTCTGAACTTCTTAAAATGGACCTTTCTTCTTTCTAAAAGTGACGTATTTTTGGATGCAGCTGTAACAGAATAGCACTGTGCTAAGGCTGCTGCTTCATTGTATGGCGGCAGTCAGGCATTACACTCTGCGCGCTTTTAAATAATTATTGTAGCTGATTAGAGTTTAGATAACTTTATAAAGAAAAATGTAGTTGTCACGTGATTTAAGGTGCTGGACAAGAAGTTAAGTCACTTGGGGTTGAATGCATGCAGTCACTTTTGAAAAAAGCTTTAAGACACTGCAGCCATTCCCATGCATACAGGCACGTGTGCTCTCTGAATACAGATAGATTGTTATGTGATGTATTATGGTCATTTCTTTCTAAATACTAAATTATTATCACATCATTGGAGCTGCTTATTTGAAACTTAACTTTGAAATTAAATAGGAGTTGTTCATAAAAAAGCACTTAACAAAGATAATAGATTTTTCCAAAATTAGTCCTTAGTATATTTCTGTATATTTCAGTTATGTTGGTACAGTAATACACTATGCAAATATATAGAGAGAGATATTAAAAATTATACAATTAATACATTCTAAAAGCAATTTTTAAAGATTCTTTTTGCATATACATTACAATGTCAAAGGAGTTAATGAAAGATTTTCATATGAACTAACATGATTTGATTTCAAACTGTAAAGACGCATAGCCTCTGCAGTACATTGTCCTAAAAACAAAATATGAAACACATTAGAAGTATTTCAATTGCCAAAAATCCCTCAATATTTTCATTCTGTAACCTTTTGTTTGCATTCTCTCTGTGAAAAATCGTGTATACGAAAAATTATTTATGATCGATAGAAATCCCCTTCTTTATTTTGAAGTGAACAATTTCATACCTGAAATCATAGCTTCAGCAAAAAATATTATGAAACATCATGGAGATCAAGTGTTTGTATTTTAATAACCATGACCTGTTTATTTTTAAACTGAACATACAATTCCTAGTTCATATTAACCTCCTAACCGTTCCTAACCTCCATATTTGCTGTGCATGCTTAACACTTCCTTTACAAAATAGTATAACTTCCAGCGTTGCAAGGAGAAAGCAACATTTTGTGTGCTAGAGAGCACTTAGGGAAAACATCCTGACTTAGATGTAGACTTAGACTGTGTAATTTAGACTTAAGTAGCATTTGTAAAGCTATGGATAATTATTTTCAAAACAGTGATTAATATGTGTCCATTTTCATGTCATCATTGGTAACGGATGCAATCTCACTCGGCACCCCGCCATTCTATTTAATACAAGCATATCCTAGTGTAAAAAGGAGCTTGTCATACTTATCTCTAATGGTGAATGATTTCTTTCCCTCTTCCTGAAGACACTTTTCACCCAATATTCTCAAATCTCATCATGCTACAGGCTGACAAATAAGCTAACAACAATGTAGGTAGCAGGCTACATTTATGTGTAGGTGCATGTTCTCTAGAAGATATGAAGAAGATAGCTGAATATTTAGGCTTGTAAATGGTCAAAATACACATAGAAAGATGTCTGCCCACAGGAACATACAAAAAATAATAATAATAATAATAAAAGTAAAATATTGCAATCTCATAGAGTGATATGCCCTAAAATGATATTGTATTTTCAGAAATTGAAAGAAAAATCAAGCATTGTTTTCCTGTTACAGTTGGCAATCTTCAAAATGCAAAACCAAAACTATCTGTCATTACACAATGTTGTGTTTAATATTAGTGAGTTTTGCTGTTTTTACTATATGTTTGTATTTTACGTATTTGCATCTATTTTCAAGTAATGGTACCGTATCAGACTGACAATAATTTGTCCTGATTCATGGCTTAGGAGGAGCAGCTGATTAATCCCATGTCAACAGTCTTGACCCTATGCAGAAAACAGAACCATAGAAGGCCTGCTTAACAATATATCAAGGGTACAGTTGCTTATTTTCTCTGCTTTTTTAAATCTGTAAATCACCAGTAAATGCAGCGCAAGTTAGGGCAGTGTAGTTCACTCATTATCACTTTTATCTTTTTTTTGGTTGTGCAGTAAATGTTCTTTTTCTTGAGAATATTTTGGTGTAAAACTACCAGCATGTTACAGTTGTGTTTTTTTTTTTTTCTTTCTGTGTACTATAAGCATATAAAAACGAGCGTATGCATCTATTTGTTTCTTTAGTTTCATCTTTCTGCAAACATCCAGATCAGTGCAACACAGCAGACCCAGAGAGGCACCTTCCTTGAAATGCTCCCACGTCACTGCTCAGTGCCATGAGTACTGCCTCACGTGAGTAGCCTTACTCTCCTGAGCACAGCCAAGCTCTGCAGTCGGGCCATTTATCCTAACAAGAGCTTGCAGAATTGGACCCTTTTAGCAAGACACTTAAAAAGGCTTTTTCAAGCCGTAAAGATTTCGGGGTGTCATTTTAATTGTTGGACATTTGTAAAAGATTCCCATTCTTCCACAAATGCACATTAAAAATTGCCTGTTCTCCTACTAATGCTTTCGCTTAAGCACAAACATGAAGTGTCTGGTTTATATTCATCTGAAATTTCTCGATAAACCAGATGAAATAAAACGTCCATAACGTGACAAAACACTCATTTAAAATGTGGTCATGGGCGAGAGAGAACAGAGTGTACGCATTTTCTTTTTTAGTACAGCAGCACAGTGACTCACCAAAGCCATTTTGGAAACATTTATGAAATTTTAAATTTTAAGGTGTGCAATTTTATATGGCAGCTCTGCAAAAGGCTGTGCCTCTTATTATCGTGAGGAATGCACCACTAGGAAAAAAAAAACAACGACAAGAGATGTACATAACGTAACTAAATAAAGCCAAAATCTGTGTAAATCTTCTCATGTAAACTGCATAATAGCACTTCAAATGGCCCCTTTCTGTCATCCACTGTAACCATCACATTCCCATTTCTGCTGCAGTCAGGTGAACTGTCAAAGAGCTATTACGGTTGGCTGCATAGAATTCCGAGGAAAGACAAATCTGTGCAATTTTCTCCTTGGACAATAAATGGTTCTTTTGGTGCCTTTAGGTTTTCCTCAACAATTTTGGTAAAGAAAAAATGAGTTTTTAATTTTTTTTCTCATTTTTTACATGCACACAATAATGCACGGGGCTTTATTTGGGCTGAAACCTTTACTGTGAATGTGTAGCTCTTTGATGGATGCACATTAGCATTCCAGTATGAGGGTAAGATTTATATATTATTTCCTTTTCTGATACATAATGTAGCTTCGAGTAGATGCTTAAGACAGTATGATGGCATGTTGTATTTTAGTATGTTGTTTTATTCACTATTCAAAGAATGGACACACACTGATTGGAACAACGAAATATATACACAAATGCAAAAATCATCCGAGCTATTATTAAAAACTAATAACAACCTTAAAATATTAAGTGTATTTAGTCTTTCATGCCTGCTTAAAATACTGCATGCTCAGACGTGAATACATTACTGTGCTGTGTAATACCGCATCTTCTGATAATCCTTATCTCATAAATAAAAAAAGACGTATAAATGACGTGCTTCTCAAAGGTTTTTCTTCACAGGCAAGTGTTCTGTCCGTTCTGGTGAGGTATGCCGTATAAGCAAAACGAGAGTTTGATTATGTCTTTCATATAGTTAATAAGCACGTGGTTGTCAGAAACCACAACGAGGTTTCTTGCTGGTTGTTTTCATCTTCTATAAAAAATTAAGGTGTTTCAGAAGTGACCTTTGTTCTATTGAGTCATCTCCCTTTTTCAGTCATCTCCCTTTTTTCAGTCCAATTTGCCTTTCTGATCAGTAACATAAGCTAGAATTTCTACCCCCTTAGAAAGAGGGGAACAGACAATTTGAACCTTTAATTTTTTAAGCTGGATTTTTCTGTGACTCATGTATTTGAGTTTGCTAAACTTTGAGACTTTTCAAATTAACAAAAAAAATCACGAGTTTTAATTATAAATATCACCTTCCTACACTATTGAATTTCCTCACAGCAATTGCGGGCTTTGAGTTTACTTCTTTACAACCCTTCTGATTAATAATTATTAAATAAGACATCATTTATATTTAATTCAGCACTATATTAGAGTAGAAATTGAGCTGCATTCATGATTTTCACTCTTCTAGAAATCAAAATGTTATTTTTCTTTATTTGCTGATTGCACTCCACATACATAACTGCACCTCCTTATACGCTGTTAAGGGCACGCTTCCATAAACAACAAGGCATGGTCCCTGCCCCAAAGAGTTTACATTTATGATGGAAACTTCAATTCTGAAGCACTGCTGCAGCACTCGTGAAAAATAAAACTCGGTGCTGAGAAGGCAGCCTTTAGCCACAGCGCTGGCTTCTGCTGTTTGCCGTACACCGTGTTACAGAAGAAGAGTCTTTCAGTGCATTTGCTAATCTGATGATTATTCCTGCTTTTATTTCCCCCACAGAGGGTGGGGGGAAAAGATGTAGATGTATCACCTGCTCAATTATTTTTACTGATAGCACAGTTTGGTAAATGCTGTTTGCAAGCTTATTTGCTCCTGCGTTGTGTTCATCAGCAGAATATCGTTCGTTTCTGCGTATCTGCTAGGCTGGACAAATCAAGGTGACAATCCATGGTTAACTCTGTCAGGCCCTTTGTCCTGCTGCTTCTGCAGCACGAAGTACAATGGGAACAAAGTGGAATATATAACCGTCCAGCTGCTGGGCTGTGACAGCGCGGCCCCGATCTGCAGTGCCCAGCCCTGATAGCCAGGCCGTGCGATGACAATGCAAATCGTGAGAAAGCCCTTCTGACAGATAAATATCGTGGCAAGAGGGGGGGACGTATCAGACTCGCCTTGAAAAAGAAAAAACTCGTAAAAGGCTCAGCTTTGGGTCCCGTTGCTATATTCAGATGTAGGGCCCGTTTTTAAAAGCGGTGTGATTCTAGGGACGCAGATAGGCTGCTACATTTAAATCCATCATATGGTGCCTGCTCAGAGGGCTCCGCATTGATGTTACTTTTAAGGCAGTTTATATTTCATTTAAGCGTGCAATTAATCATCTTTACAGTGTTGATGTGACTGGCATCAGCAGCGTTATTTAATTAAATTTGAAATTATTGTACAGTAAATACAGGCTTCCAACTAGCCAGTCCAAATTAAATGCTGAGGTCTATTTCTTACCCATGGTGTTTCCAATTTAAATGTTCATCCAAAAGGTTACACTTCACGGGTTGAAATCATTTTTATGTTCTAACTGTTGCTAAACCTAAAGATCAACTGTACGTGAGTCCTGCGCATCTATTAGCTGTAGGAATGTGTACACATTATCTGTATTTCTCATATTCCATTTTATATTAGCGATTTTATGACTGATGCTCCTTAAGCACCATTTTTCTCCCGATACTTTATCTCTTCTGTCACGTCAGCACTGAGCTGCTTTTTTTTTTTAAAAAAAAAAAAAAAAAAAAAAGGGCCTTTCCTCCATTTTGTTTCAGCCTGATAATCAAGCAATTAGCCCACAAAATGGAGGTCCTCGGCTCCGCTTTTCATCCAGCTTGTTACCTCGGGTGGGCTTCACCTGCGTGCAAACAGCAGGCAGATCGTGCCTCATGTCACCCATCTCGTGGGCCTCCAAAGGGCGTTCCCATGATGACCCATAAGTGGGCACCGCGCAGGGGGATGGAGGAGGGATACCATGCTGGTATCAGCGCTGGAGGATTACGCTCAGCACATGCACTACCTGCAAATCCTGCCTGTGCTACGTGAGGCCACGGTCCTTCTGGGGCTTGAGCCAGTCAATAATTTGTAGTGACCTGGAAATGTGCAGTGAGCCCAATGTTAAGTGGTGGGAGCATCGTTGCTTTTTTACCTTGTCTTTAAAAAAAGAGAAAGAGGGGAAAAAAGAAACCAAACCGAACCAAACCAAACCAAACCAACAACACCATTTGTTTTTTGTTACAGCTTTCCACAGACAATTCACAACATGTCTAGCAAGGAATCAGACCAGAAATACTGTCTCACTCCTATCATATATATAATACAGCTTTTGAATACTGGAAAATCTGTCATCCGTTAAGTGCAGCTCAGGTCTTCTGTGTGAAAAGCACAAGCCTTTTTTTTTTTTTTTTTTTTTTTTTTTTTTTTAATGCAGTGCTGCCGTGTCTGCACTTTTTTGAAATTGCATATTTATCAGGCTATGAATTATTTATGAGTGGATAAGGGAGGGGGAGGGCTGGAAAGGGAAGGAAGAGTGAGAAAACATATGCTCGGGCAGAGGAATACCTTAAATGAATCCACTACCAAGTTCTTTTGAAGGATTATTTGTAATTACTTTTTCCTCTTTTCTTATTCTTTCACTTTGTTTCTTTCACATTTTACTTGGTCATCTGCTATTCCAATTCTTTTGTCTGTTGGGTTTTATTTGGCTATTGGGGAGCAAGAAGGGATTGGGGCTAGTGCTTGCCAGGGGTTGGAAGATTTTGCTGCGGAAATGAATCGAGCATTTCTTTGACTTCTAAAGTACTGGGTGTTTAATAAATATTAATCCTTCAACTGTCAGATTGAATTATTGTCAAAAAGAGGCTGACAGATTGAGGATTAATGACATGTTTCATAAATTAAAAATGAACTATCAGCAGAATGTCCAAAGTAGGGATTGAGAAAGGACCTGATTTGTACCTTAGACCAGTTGAACATCCCATGTCTGTCAGACCATGTCTCAGACTTATGCAGAAAACAAAAAAACAACCCTCCCTCTTTCCCACAAACACACCTTCTGCTCTTCATGCGCTGGGATCTGACATGTAGAGCCTTTCTTCTTCGGGATCTGCATGCACGGAAATAGCAGGGTTGTCTCAGACACCAGATAATTTGATTAGACAGAGTCAGATCCATATTCTTTTTTTACAGTTTTGTTAGAGGAAAATTGGGGGAGGTGGAGTAATTTCTGTTCAAACATCTCAATGTTGTATTTTCCCACTATGAAAAATACGACATCACAGAAAGCTGAAGACATGGCATTATAATGGTAAATTGGAAAAATGGTAGCTGCCTCTTCAAAAACACACAGAATTTCCAATATAAATTATGTATTAAAGGAAATATGTTTGCATAAAACAAGCAGCAGTAATTTAATACAAGGTGACAGGATTTTTAGGAGAGGCTAATGCGTGTCAAAAAATATCGTGTATAGTCTTTAATCAAACTCATGATCCTCAGCTGAATGATTGCTTGTAAAGCTGATTTTACTGTATTTTCTAATTCATTAAAAGCAATTTTTTTTTCTCCTTGCTCTCTCTTTTCCTTTTGTTATTATTAGGGAAAAATTAAGTTTAATTTGCATAAGACCAGTTCTTTTTGGGGTGGCTGAATCAAATAAGCAGTCATCTGGGGTGCCTTTCTTTCTAACAGCACAGAGGTGCACAATATGAAACTGGGCTACCAGAGTGTATAAAAATGTTTAGCTTAATCACTCCCTAATGACAGCGACTTATGTCCTTAGTGCAGTCGATTTGTTTCCTGGGTTTTAAAAGTAGATTATTTCCATGGTGCAGGCTTAGTGTAAGCTGTTGAGAAACCACAAGCACTGCACTTCAGCCTGAGTTTGGGACGTTCGCCAAGGGTAATCTGATTAAAAGGGCATTTTTTACAACATTGTGGTGCTTTGAAAATTCTGTGCAGCCAGATAGAGTAGGGCCAAAAAAAATTGCTTTTTCAAAGCTAACAGTTTTGCCTGAGCAGAATTAAAAGCACGATAAGCAGCATCACTGGAATGATTCTTTTCGACAGTCTTGCAACTGGATAAACAAAACATCCTTAGTAACACATCTGTTACAGACCCACAAGCAAATTCATGATCTATTTAATACAGGGTTTTTGCTTGTTTGTTCTGCCTTTAATCACATTTGCTTCCTGCATAGGTGTGAGGTTCTGAGGCCTTCCGTTATATCCGAGAACGTTTCCCTCCCTCTGTGGTAGTTTTTCTCTCCTCTGACGTGACATTTATAAACGTTCTACTATGAAAGTGGTTATTTGTGATGTGCTCGAGGAACCAATGTTGGGTACCATATTCCTGAGAAGTTTAGCAGCTGTATGTTGTTAAAAGATAATTATCCTATCTCGAATCTTGGATTTCTTATAAGAGATAGAATGTAATACTAATTAAATATGTCATGTTTGCACACATCAGAACATACTCAAAAGAACTGTTCTTGGATCATTTGCCTTATTGAACTACTTTCATATTCTTCTGCAGTGTCTAAGTAAGGAAGAAAAGATAATGGATTTCTCTCTCCTTCACAACCCTGCGTTTCTCTGAAAGGCAAGTTCATTCTGGTCTCCACACATACTAATAGTACAGGACTGCTTACAGCAAGACATTTGTACACATAGCGTACTTCAAAGTCAGTGGGTTCAGTGAGACTCTGCAGCAGATCAGACTGGTAGTAGGCGCATGACAGGCAAAATGAAACTTGTTTTCTACAAAACAGGCAATTTTAGTTTGCTTAATAAATATTGAATGACGAGGCACAGTTTCTTATCTTCTACTACATCACTGGCTTCTCTGTAAGGGGAAAAGTATGTAATGAATTAAACTGAAGCAAATTTCCCAATTCTCTTCTCTTGATTGTAGCTGACTTGTAAGCAAAGGAAAAGTGCATTACAGTATTTCCCAAAGAGGCCTCAGTGATAAAATTTCAAATGCAATTATATTTCCTTCAAAATAGAGACTTGTATTTTGTTTCTCTTTAGCTACATCAGTCAGAACACCTGTATCTTTCTCTGTGCAAATGTGGCAAAGTACGCCTTCCTCGTCTCCAGGAGTACACTGTCATTTTTCTACCTATCGACCTTTTAACACTGACAGCCCCAACTCACCAGCCTTTTGGACGTTTCACTCACTGCATTATCTCTCAGGTGGCAACACTTTGCGTTTGCTCCAACTTTTGTTTTACCTATGGATATATACACCCTGTGTTTACTCATCCACACATTCATTCCTACACATCTGAACGCATCAGGCGATTATACAAAAGCTGGTGCTTTCAGGAGCAATTGTCATGCTATCGAACATTTCTCGCTGCATACCTCTCAAATGCATGCGTGTGAATGTTCGTAAGATAAAACAGCACAGGAGCTGATTTTCTGCCCAGTACATGCAGAATTCACAAAAAAATGCAGCAGCAGCACTTCCAGCACAAGACTGTGTGTGCAGGAGCACTATGGGCTGAGCATCTCCTTGCCAGAGCTGCCCGGCACAGGGCTGTTTGATGCAGCACTAAGTTCAGTTTAGAGTATTTACTGATACGTGTCTTGAGCAACTGTCAAAACTGCTCGGAGCTATGAGATTCAGGCTTTTCCAATTCCAGTGACCAGCCGGCCTCCCGAGGCACAAGAAACTGCTTCAGGGTAGCTATATCCCACAAATTCACTTTGTGTGGCCATAATAAAGGTGGGGGTGGGGAGGTGGGGAAAAGCAATTTTACCGGGAGAAAGACTGAATGAAGGTGTCTTTGTGTGACACTTTATTTGCTGTGTTGTTACCACTATTTCTCAGATATGGAAACAGAGCTCAGGCAGAATTAATTGAGAAACATCTGTTTACTATCAATGTTTACACTGGGTAGGTCAGAGCAGCTCTGCTTTCTGGAATACAGAATGTTGTGAAGCATTCTTTAAAAAAAAAAAAAAAAAACTTCAAATTTAGTGTATGCCTGCATTTAAATTTCTCCTTTTAAAAGACTGAATTTCATGCCTCTTAAAATGAGATATTCATGCCAGAGAGATGACCTGCTGTTCTCAGGGAGAGAGGGGGAAGCCATTAGAAAAGAAGAAGATTTCTTGATAATCAAGGACACCTGTGATTCTGTGTTGCTTTTGAGATCACAAAAACCTATAGATCTGCTCTTTCTTCCAAAGTAAAATGTCTGTGATCCATAAGAAGCTCCAATCCTTCCTTTTTCTCATCCCAAAGAGAAAAAGGGGAAGAAAGGAAATTATGCGCCATTAGATCAGCAGCTCTCTGTTACTTCTTTAAAAAGCCGAGGATGTTGCTATTTAACATAAAACCTTGTGACCTTACTACTGCGGCTGCTTTGAAACACCAGGCTATTTAATGATGCAAATTGCAAACAGAGGGAAAACATCAGAAGAACCTGTCTGGAAATTAGTGTGTTTGACTGAAAATTAGCTAGCTTAATCGAACTTGCAGCAAGTGGATTTTCTATTCAGAAACCTGGCTGGGAGCTTTTGTCCATCAGGGTTACTCAAAAGTGTATGAGAGCTTTGGGAGTGCAAGAATTAAGGCTGTGCATAGCACCTGCAGTATCATGCTTGTGTCTGATTTCCATATATTTTAGATAACAAGAACAGAAGTTCATGTTGTGCAACAGGAAGCCTAAGCTCAGATAGACCAAAAGATGCTACGGGTTCAGGTCCCTGTTTACTTGTACCAACAAAAATGATGTAACTAACAGCAATGGGTATGCAAGCAGGAGGTTTATGGCCCAGACATGGAGGGGGCCCTCTGCACACAAATATCTTTCTTTCTGCAAGGAAGAAAGACTTCAGCTGCCCGCATCACACTTCTCTATGGCACAGGCTTTGCATTGAGACAAGATGTTTGGCAGCGTGATTGAGACAAAGAAGTAGGAAGGCCAAGCAGCTGCTGGTGAAAGTGAAGTGCCTCTGTCAGATTCTGCCCACTCTTGCAGCTCCATGCAAGTATTTTGGCCAGTGGGTTCTCAGTGTGGATGCTATCCCTGAGACCTCATTGCCAGATCTTTCCAGGGAAGGAGTGGGTATAATACTGCACTTTTGCAGAAAGAGGGAACCGACACCACTGCTTTCTGGGTCCCTCCTGGCAAACGTGCATTTGTCTGAATTCATGCATAGCTCTCATGTGCCATCAGCACATATTCAATCAGAAAACTAAAGACAGAACAAGATAGAAAAACCATGTCCTGAGTCCGACTCAACTTAGAAGCTTTGACTGCTCCAAATGCACAAAAAAGGCTGTGCTGAATATGTAGTTCAGCGAGCCTACTGCCCTCATCTGCTCAGGTTATGAATGGTAAATGGTAATTTATTTGGATGAGTTTGCACTGCTGCCATGGCTTTCAGGATTGGACACTTCAGTATGTTGCCACTAGAAAAATATTTTACAATCCTTAGAGTTAAGTGCTGAAAATGAATAAAAAGATGTAAGGAAAGATTCTTATAGAAAATGCTCAAAAATTTCAAGTGAGACCGCTTGAAATTGAGACCACAAATTAAGATACACAAACAAAAATGTCTGAAGAGTCTCACTTCTGTTTTCTGTTGTTTTAGGTGGATTTGTGGGAAGCTGCAGTTTGAAAGTCATGCTGGTTTTGTTTTGCTAGAAACCTGTATTTGGATGTAATAAGCTGGAATTTAGAACCTTGGTTTTGAAGTTTAATGTCAAGCTGTCAATGAAGACAGCAAGCACTTCGTCTGAGTAAGGTTAGGTAAAAATCAATGTTCTGGTGTTTTGTCTTTTGAGAACTAGTCATTTTAGAAGTGTAGAGAGATTTCCTAAGTCTTGTAACATGCTGCTGCAAAATTAAAGACTATCCAGTATATTTGTGGAAGGTAATTATATTGTATAATGTTTTATACCACAGATATTTTCATGAATATCTACATTTTGCTAGTTCCAGAGTTTTGTGCCGTGGTATCAGGTAAGTGCCATTGATTTTCAAATGATATAGCAGTATTTTATTCTTTCACTTGATTCATGCACTACATTTCCATCTATGTAAGAACAGATACATCCATAGAGGCATTTATAACAACGGCTAGAGACCTGTCACTGAAGCTTTGCTATTAGGAAACATTCTAGCGCTAGCTTTGTCAGTTTTTGTGCACAGAGGAATTGTAAGGGCTGAGTCGTGTTGTTAAAATTCTACTGTTGGGATGAATTTATCTTTCCATTGGCACACAGAGAAATATTTTTTACATTTTCTTTATAAATAAATATTTTTTTCATTTAATTTTAATCACTCCAACCACTTTTAAATCAGTTCCAGTGTCTGTAAACTCCAGGAAAGTTAAGGGTAAAAATAGCCAATCTTGAAAACATTTCCTACTCTTACTAATTCTTCTGTCAGTGCTGTAAAATTAGATGCTGTATAGGCATCTCTCACAATGTGATAGTGTGTTATCACTTTTTCACCTGTTTTAGTATATGGTGACATAAATTTTACTTCAGGGAAATAGCAAATATTGCAAAGTACTACAATCAGAGACAAGCTTCACTTGAAAGGGGAATATTCTGTTATCCTTCTTTTGTAGGTAAAAAAAAAAATATTGTACTAACAAGGAATTTTTATAGATACTGGTGCTGAGGACATTATCTTTACTGAATTAATGCTACCCAAGCACTGCAAAAATTAGGTCTCAGTTATGTATATTTAAAACAAAAATTATTTCACAAAGCAAATAACTTCTTTTCCGGTGGTCATACAAAATTGGCAGTTTATAAACACATCCAATAAAAATCGATATGTATTTATATCTATAATATCTATAATAGTATTTAATTTCTCTTAGCTTTTATGATTTCTCTTGTCTGCAGCTGTCTTAGTAGAGCCTTTACATGCACAACTTATTTTTTACAACTATTGTTAGGATGAAACAGTAATCAATTTATAATTCCTGTTCACAAACAGAATGCATCTAACCTGTCCATATGAAGTACTCTACAATTAGTCCTTTTGAAAACCAACAAGAAATATCTGTATTGTGCAGCTATCAACAATCACTTGAATAATTTTTAAATCATCTAACACAGAGAAATGATGGGGATAAAAAGTGCAGAAATTTAAGAAAATTATTTGATTACCATTTTGAATCTAAATTTGAAGGGAGTCACGAAAATTTATTTATTCTGTTTTATCTGCTATGTGCCTTATTATGTTCTAAAGTGCAATTCACACCACTACTGCGCAAGAGTTAATAACAGTCCCTGAGCCAATGGGGAGTGCTATGCTGTTTCCCTTAAGACAAGGAAAGGCTTGTGAAATGTTTGAAAAACACGTGTTATAATTGCTGAAATAAACAGCAAATTTTAGAGAAGAAAACAAAAACAATATAGAAACTGCTGGTCTCCTAGGTAAACTTAAGTATTGACAGGTCTGAATTAATAGAGACTGTTTTTCAAAAGGTTCAGCGTCAGCTGTATATTGCATTCACTCATTCTGTTCCTGCACTGTTCTTAAGGGAATTGCTTGATTCCTGACACTGTGTGACAGAAAGAAACTCTTCTATAGCATAGATAAATACTTTATTTCCCAAAATGTAGTCAAATACCAAAATTCTGTCATTTTAACATTTTAAGAGGATATATACAGGGGACCACGTTGGACTCAGTTCACAGAAAAAGAAAGTTCTTTATTTGCATCTTCATCAGGCAGATGCTCATTCCTGCTGGAGAATTTCGTCTGGATTTTCATCTTGAACCCCTAAGTGTTCAACTGAGCACAGGTTAAAAAGTGCAAATGAGCAGACACTGCCAGTTACCTCACAAGGGAGTGCCTTGGAGGAGCGTGCCAAGCAGCCTGATACAGTACGAATAACTATTTTGTGTCAAAGTAGCACATTCTTTGCTGTGTCCGGAAACAATCCCACAAGATATTCTCCTGCAGTAGAATTTAGTCTCTTGGCAGATAAGAGGCAGCTGCCAAGACCTAACTGAACAGAGAAATGTTTTGCTACGTTCACTCTACTTCTCAGCCCTTAAAATGCAGTTTTTACAGGCAAACAATGTGATGCTATATGCCATAAATCTCCTTCTACAATTTGATGGACGTCTTGAGCTGGAGATGGCATTTATAAAGCACGTGAAAGCCAAACACTGTATGCACAATCCCATACAAAAATTAAAAACCTGACTTCTCAAATGCACAGCTACTGCAAACACAATTCATTGTCCTTCAGGCACAATTCCAGAATTGTTACAGGATTTCACAAATCTTTTAATGATTCTGGTAGCAGTTTCAATTACAGTACATATATTTTTCAGCTTCTTTAAGCTGTCACAAGGTTTTCTGGAAGGGTGTAGCGAGACATATTATGATCTTCTGGCCTACCTGAAGTGTTTGAACCAAGCAGATAATATTTGCATCTTTATAACCTTATGCAAGCTCAGTGATCTCATCCTTAATTTTTGGATTTTTGCTTATTTGGTAATTCTTTTTTTAAAACAAACAAACAAACAAAACCAAAAAACTGAGCACACCTTCTTTTACTATTATATTTCCTTTCTTGGCCACTTATATACTTTAAATACAACATAGCTGTGAGTAGTCATGGGCTAAGTGGATGACAATTTTCAAAATTATATTCAATGTATTAAATGGCAAAACAAGAATACAACAAGTTCCAGGTTCCTCATACTTAATGGATTAAAATTATATTTATTTCACTTTTAATCAGACTAAATTATCACTGGAAGAAAAATTAAAATATATTTTTTTCTTGTCCATTGAAAGTATGTTTTGAACAGACATTTGTTAGGCATCCTCACACCTTTAGAAAATGTCTGAAATTTCAGCTACAAAACTGGAGAAACTTAAGGATATATTTCAGATGTCTATTTGTTAGTTCTGTTTCAAGTTGATAGTCTAGTAAAATTCACAAAGTGAAATGAAGGCAACATTAAATTTTGTGGTAAGCCTTGTAGGCGTTCTATGTATCTTATATAGAAGATTTGAAATGATAGGGAGGAGTGGTTTTAAAAAAATAGCTCAAGATTAAGACATTATTCTTCTTGAATATTATTTGCTTGAGCAGTGGCGCAGGTGAACATCATGAGGTTCAATAAATCCTAGTGCAAGGTTTTGCACCTGGGTTGTGCCAACCCCCACTATCAGTACAAGCTGGGAGATGTAAGGATAGAACACAGCCCTGCCAAAAAGGACTTGGTGGTAGTGGTGGATGACAAGCTGGACATGAGCCAGCAATGTGCCCTCACAGCCCAGAAAGCCAGCCATGTCCTGGGATGCATCCAAAGATGCATCGCCAGCAGGTCAAGGGAGGTGATCCTCCCCTCTGCTCTGCACTGTTGAAGCCTCACCCAGAGTACAACGTCCAGATGTGGAGTCCTCAGTACAGGAGAGACACAGACCTGTTGGAGCACATCCAGAGGAGGGCCACACAAATGATCCAAGCAAAGAAACACCTCTCCTATGAGGCTGAGAGAGCTGGGGCTATTCAGCCCCAAAGAGAAAGCTCCAAGGTGACCTAATAGCAGCCCTTCAGTATCTAAAGGATAGCTATAAGAAGGAAGGGTACAGACTCTTCTGGAAGGTCTGCTGTGATAGGAGACGGGGAAATGATTTCAAACTAAAAGAGGGGAGATTTAGGTTAGATATAAGGAATAAGTTTTTTATAGTGAGGAGGTGAGGCACTGGAACAGGTGGTGTTTCCCTCACTGGGGAAACTCAAGGTCAGGCTGGATGGGGATCTGAGCAACCTGTTGTAGCTGTAGGTGTCCCTTTTCACTGCCGGAGAGTTGGACTAGGTGACCTTTAAGGGCTCCTTTTATCTCAAACAATTCTATGATTCTATGATTTTTGTTTCCATCTGGACATTTTCTTGATGTTAATTTGTCTCTATGCAGTTGTCTTGTATAATCAGTGGGACTGTTACTGTGAGTCAGAGTTTGCAAGTTTGTTCTCATCATCTGTCTAGTGAGAGGCAACAGCAATTTCGTAGAAAGTCCAGTTTCCCAAAACATGAATCTCAGTACAATTTTGATGACAAGTTTGTGTTTTTGAAGTATTTGAATGTTGGAAGTTTAAGTTTGTATCAGATGAAGAAGTATGACCCTCCGGGGTTTGCCTTTTGCCCTGTTCAAGTAGATGAAATACTGACTTTCAAGTTCCTTGGAATATACTACATCTTTATCAATCTATATCTTTGTCCTTTATGCCAGATTGACCAAAAACATTAAAAATGCTATGTCTGCTCTCTAGTATGTGAGCACTAGGAATTTTAGTCTTGCCAACGTGCTATTCTCAAGGATGGAACAAATGCCACCGGCTCTGAGGCTCTAATCGTGGGAACAAATTCTGCTGTTTTTATCTCTGGTGTTTCAGAACTGCTCTCACACACGTGTGCACACACACTAGTTGTTTATTCTCCACTTTCTTGAACAAAAGGAGAGCTGTTGACAACATTTTTTTTTTTCTTCTGTCCTGGTTGTATTTCTCGGGCAAAGATCATCATGCTCTGATTTAGTGTTTTCAAATAAGTGTGCCCTCTGGTGCAGCGCTCTATTGAGAGACAACACAGCCCAGGCAGGAGAGTTCAGCATGGCCACTAATAAAACACAAGTGCTGCTTTGTCAGGCCACGAGTGATTACTTGAACAAGTGCCAACCAAGAAACCAAACGTTAGAGAGCAGCTCTTCAGACCCTCAAGACAAAGGGCCAATTGACTTTCCTCATTAGTTTTTGTGCCAAACATGTAAACACAGTTTCCTTTCTATCTTTGCTGCTCAAAACATGCCAGCTTGTTAACATCTTGGGTGGTAGGGTGGTTTATGAGCCTGTAAAGACTATTATGTGGGGCTGGTTTTTGTTCTAATTGAAAAGGTTTGTTTATCTTAAGGACACCCCAAACTGGCATCTTTCTGATGATTTATAAATTCTGTCTTTGCTCTAATAGACTGATGAAAGTCTCTGGGAGACATTTAACATGCACAGGACCCTTCTTTATCACACATACAACCACTGCTAGAGTGAGAAACCATTAAAAATTTATCAGAATTAGGATTGGTCTCCACCTCACCTCCAAACAACAACAAACAAGTAATAAGAGCAGCTTCTGCAACATAAAGTGCCTGATGAAACCTTACTTCTGCCGTTCAGAAAGCTCACTGAGATTTTCTGCTTGATATTCTTTGTTTTTAGCTGTTTTTATTTTGGGGACCTCTGACATTTTAACTTCCTTTGCATTTTACTGCAGTCTTTCGTGTTTCTAAATGCTATGACTGCACAAGATAATGGAAATTGGAACAATTTCAAACAACCTGAAGTGTTTGTGAAAGGTGCTGAATTTTATTCAGTGCACAGGGAATATATTTTCTCTCTTGTAAATCCCCTTCACATATGGTGTGACTGCTGACACGAAATTTTACTGAGGTAAAACAATGAGGGTGTCTTAATGTGGTGACTTTACGAATGACTTTGCAACGCAGTGAGATCCATAAACTGGCTTTTCTTTTTCTTTTTGCAAATGAAATCCATATATTTTAGTTGAAAAGCTGGGCTAACTTTTTTCCCATTCACGAAAATATCATGAGGTTTATAAAAACGAGGCTGATTATTATGAAAATAATAAGCTACCAAAAATCCTATTGAGCACTTTTCCAACTAAAATTGAAAAAGCTTGATCTGTCATCTTCTGAGTTTGTTGAAAATAAAAATGATATAACAACCCATTCATGAGTCTAATGAGAACTTCATTATTGTCAATGAAGAAATTGTGAAAAATAGACATGAATAAGTTATTTTGTATTTCCTTTCAAAGTACTAAATGATAAGAAAAGAACTGAAGAGCAAAAAAGGTGTTTCAGTATTTTTCTCTCACTGCCTCATACAGACAACTGCAGATAAATCCTTCTTTAAAAATACAAGATCTCACATGTGAAACTATCTGCAGAGCAGTGAGCAGACTGTGGGAGTCCAGCCGCGGTTGAGTTTAGTGATTGTGAATGAGAGAAATAGCTGCAATGCTGACAGCCAGTGTAGGGGCATAAACGTGGCTCTAGTACCCCTTCCCACTGAGATCCTGGGTGATACTGAAAGAATGAGTATTAGCTGAACAAAACACCAAATGTACTGAAACAAAATGGCATCTGATCATGAAACTCCAAGGTCAAAGCAGTGCATGGTTTTCCAATCAGGTGATCCTCTGCCCTGCCCCATCTGCGCTGCAGAGCTGGTGTCTAGAGGTCTGGGGATGCTGTTTGCAGCTTTGGGTTTCTGTTTGGGCTCTTGATGGCTGGCTCCAGCTTGTTAGCTCTTTTTATCGGAGTTTTCCCTGAATCATCTTGAATTAACCCTAACCCAAGGGCAACAGAAGAGGGGTGTTAATCATCCTCAAGTGGACCATTTGTGGACATACAAATGGTTTCCACCCAGGATAAGGCAGTTTTCCAAGGCAGGTGTGTACTGGAATGATAAGCAAGCAAGCAATCTCTCAGCTGCAGATTTGAGCCACCCAAGGGAGCTGGTGGTGGAATTCTGTGACAGATTAAGTTTCAGATGTTTTCAAAAAGTGGTACCTGTGCTGTTCACCTTGAGGAAAATTGAAGCAGAGAGCAACCTGCCTTCCTGAAAACAAAAATGTCTTCTGTCTACCACAAGAAGAAAAAGCTGATGGGAATTTAGTCTAGCAAAGATATTTTAAAAAAAGCACTGAAAGTTGGTGGGTTTTTTTGTGCCGAGGTTCCTTGTCAGATGACTCACAGAGCCTGAATGCAGTCCCACAAAGACCTTCCGGCTCTGGTGTGGGGAAGGCGCACTGCTGAGACATAAGAAGGTCTTTGGAGTTAGTACTCGGTCCAGGAAAGTCTGGGAAACTGGAGTTTCACTACGCTATAAAGTTACTGAACTCTCATCACACAAAACTGTACTGAGTTACTCCAGCCCAGGGCAATGCTTGGACTCTCCTGAGGATCTTAAGACTTAAATTGCTTTGAGAACAGCTAGATGCAAATGGGACCAAGCACTGCAGTCCAAAATGGAAGATCCCAGCCATTTCTATGAGAGCTGGATGGCACATCACAGCTATCATTCATGTGCAGCTGTGCGAGCAGACAGACGTTCCTGACTACCTGTGTTTGCTCACCAGGGTCCCTGACAGCTGCTCGGCGTGGCAGCTTTCCATCTTTTTCCCTTAGCGTGAGGCTGAGTTGAGAACATCTCACCTAGTGAGCCACAGTGTTCCCACTAGTGCCAGTCGCTTCATGAGTTTCACTGTAAACTGAAAATCTGACAGTGACTGTATATTTTCTTTCAGATCATTGTGAATGTTTCCTAATATTTCTGTATGTAGGACAGTGTGACAATGCAGCCAATCACAGACCACTGTAGAACAATGATGGAATAATCTATTACAAAAATCCTGTGAAATTTCCTAAGTGTTTCAAAACTACAGCTGCCTCCAGTGTCTCAGGAGTTTTCTCTACCCACAGAACCTCTCCTAATATTCTTGGCAGTACAGGCAGAATTCACTTCCATGATGATGCCAAAGTGGATGTTAGTAGAGGAAGGACCAGTGACAGATTTGGAGGGCACAGGTGAGGTACGGAGCTGAGGAAGGCCATTTGAATGGCATTGGCAGGTACTCGTGAAACAAGCAGGGTCAGTGAAATTAAAGGTTTCTGTGGTGATGGTTTAGAGAAACATGGGTAGTCATCTCTCCTTTTCTCTCCTCCTTCCTCAAATTCACAAACTTCTCTTGCCCAGGACTTTGGGGACTCCCGTTTTTTCCCCATGTAACTTGCTCTACTTTTTCAGAGACCTTTTATTCATTTTCCAAGCTGCTGACCTCCTTCATTTTGAACTTCCCACAGGAAAAAGTTCCTCTTTCATATCACTGTACATAGCATGTTCAGTGATTCAAGTTCTGCCATATTCTGGATGGTGCCTTCCCTGTGGGTTCTGCTATATTCTGGATGGTGCTGCCCTGGGTTACTTAGGGAAAAGTCTTCCATATATTCTAGGTTTTGAAGATAATTTGGGGATGCATTCAGAATATGTAAAACCAAATACTACCTGAGGCAGATGATAAGGTCTCTGCCCATGACTGATCCTATGTATGTATGTGATGTTCTGGGTAAGAGACTGTAGGATTGTCTGTGCTATTCTTTATGTGGTTTGATTTCTGAAATTCACTACAAATGTCATGCAAATGGCCTCTTCTGGTGGTAGAAACTTTGTCCCTGGAAACATTCAAGGTCAGGCTGGACGGGGCTCTGATCAAGCTGATGTAGCTGCAGGTGTCCCTGTTCATTGCAGGGGAGTTGGACTAGATGACCTTTAAAGGTGCCTTCCAACTCAAAAGATTCTGTGCTTCTATGATGCACATGAACCAAAGATGAATTTTGCTCAATGCACTCTGTATCAAATGTTCTATTTGCAGTTTGCTTTAAAACTCCTCTTTGTCTTTTTACCAGGTTTCTCTTAAAGAAATAGTCCTTTCAAAATGTATTTCCAATGGCTGTACATTTGTGATTGCCCGATGTTCAGGGTGAGTACATTAATAACGTTCAAAATGTGGTTTGCAGTTATTCTGACATCTCAACACTCTGGGATTTCAGCAGTTGAATTTGACCTACAGAACCCTGCACTCAAATCCCTTGAATCGATAGCACTGCACAAAGCAAAGCCTGCTGCAGTGTCGCTGCTAAAGGGAAAATTAAAGAGTATGGTATTGGTGCTCTTTTGCTACCAAGTTCATCTCAGCAAAATCATGAGCTCATGATAGACCACATAAGTATAATGAAACTCCCAGCATTTTGATGTATAAGGCAAGACCAATGCCTTAACCTTCCTGGGCTAGCAAAATGGCTTCAGAAATTGTTCAAGAGATGTCTGTTCTTATCCTGAGACAGGCAGTGTGTATAGAGATAGGGTCACTGTGCGCAAGAAACATCATCCTGGAGGTGTTAAGATGGTTTCCTACTGAAGTTTAGTATTGCACTAAAACTGTTAATTTCAGGCAAAAATAAATTCAAACATCACTGTGACATGAAAAATCATTTTCTGTTAGTTTTGTCACCAACTAACTCTGCAAAACAAAGTGATTGTCATCAGATCAGGAAGATGAAGGTTAAAGTTAAAAAAAGGTATAAAAGTATATAAAAGTCTGTACCTTACTTCCAGATATAGTCTCTATCTGAACGTTACTCATCTGATCATCTACACCAGAAGTTGTTATTAGAGATATTTAGGTTCTCAGGGAGAGAAAGATTGCTCAACTTCAGGAAGAAATAACTTGCCAAAGTATACATTAAATTATACTGGAAAAAGGTACAAATTACTTCTTTGATTCTTCAAGTTTTTTTTTCCTTCTTTGTGTATGTAGAAACGAAGAACAAAATGCCATTTGTGAGGTCTGCTGGTGAGAAGAAAGTACATGACTGTAGGTGTCAGATTCTTTACTTGGTAGGGTTCATTCTCTCTTCTTCAAATCCACAGTGATTATGTAGTGAATTATTAATGGTGAGGTAAATGTAGTCATTCTGGTGGAAAAGAAAAAGATGTGTACTGTTATTATGACTGAGAAAATGTTACATGGCAAAAGGATAGGCTGTCATTTACTAACAACTTTTGTATTTAAGGTTCTCTCATCCTCTATTTCCTCTTTAAGTAAGTCTAAACTGAGATACTGGGACAAGGATGAAATTTCTCATATAGAGATAAAGGTTGCTCAGTGTATAGAGGATTCCAATTAGGCTTGTCCTTGCAGTGAGATCTGCATGGGTCAGTCCTGTGCTGGTTCTGAGCAGGATTATGTCCAACCCCCTTTGGGTCAGGGCAATAGGATTAAGGACTAACCAAGTAAATTTAGTTAACAGGATGCTCACACTTCTTTTGTGAAATAAAAAAGAGATTTATTTATAGAAGAAAACAATATTCCAATAAGCATAGTCATAGAAGTGAAAGGGTAAAAATATGGTCCCTAGAAAAGCAGTCCAAAACTTAAATAATACTGGTAATGAAGAAATATTCTTTTTCTTTTTTTTCTTCAATCATTTCCCTAAATTGCAGGGATGTTACAGACATTTCATAATACTGACCAAATGACTTACCGACTTGGGAATAATTTAAATTGGTGCAAAGAAACTGTCTGGAATTCTCCATTTATTCCCCATAACTTAAAAAAAATAATGCAGAAATGTTTTCCTATTTCTGAAATCTCTGTCAGCTATAGTTTATGCATGTTATATGCTTTTATCTAGTCTCTTTCTTTAACAGCCTTTGCATGTCATCTGTACTCAATCCGGAACAAACAGAAATATAGTATGTTCTTTTTATTCGAATGATTACTATTTATACTCTATTGCCACACTTTCTTCTTGTACAGCACCTGGTTTAATGGGATTCCAATCTGCTTTAACACTCTGACTCTACTTACTACAATGCAGTAGCGACACATTTAGTTTCTAGACACATATGCATTTATATGATGAAGTTATGTGGGATTCATTTTCTTTTTTTGCCTCTGAAGCTGAGCCCTTTAAAGAGTTAAAAACATCATTATTGTGCTTTGTTTTTTGTAACACATCAATTTATTCTACGTATGGAAAATAATCTTTCTGCTTTATTAAACCCATAAAAATTGAAAGTTACAAGACCAACTGAAGAATGTTTACATCCAGCAATGCCTTGTTCAAAGTAGCAGTAAGGGTGGCTGCATATTTAGATCATTTCTTTAAGCTACTACATGTCTAAATTTTGTTCTGGTTTGAAATTGGCAGCTTCTCCAAGAACGTTAGGGATATCATGCAACAAAATTCCAAAGTGGATGCAGGGCTCCCCATTTTTGTTCTTCTGCACTGATAGTTTTTAAAATGAAAGCTTTAATCTGTATTATATAGGATCATTAATTTCTGCATTTTACACTTGAGCAACAGCATTCTGATTATCTGCTGCAATGAAAAATAAGCAGCCCTTCTCCTGCAGACTTAAT
The DNA here is from genome assembly GCA_037305975.1 of Chrysolophus pictus. Classification (NCBI taxonomy): domain Eukaryota; kingdom Metazoa; phylum Chordata; class Aves; order Galliformes; family Phasianidae; genus Chrysolophus; species Chrysolophus pictus. The sequence goes on along the minus strand of CM074577.1, from coordinate 60,782,248 downwards.
TACTTACTGCAGGGCCCCTTGCCTTCCCAGTTATGGAACACAATCTACAAATGGGGTTAAAAACATTATTAAAAAACAAATTACCCAATAGATGGAGAAAACAAACATGCAACTGTGTCCTAGTATATCTTGTTAACATTAGAGCAGTGCCTGGCTACATGTGTTACAAAGCCATGCAGAGTCTGGTAAGGAGCTCTGTTCTCAGTTAGACAGCAAAGTATGTAGCCAGATTTTTCACTTGTCAGATAGAATAGCCAGGAAAGCCATCATGGTATAAAATGTATTCTGACTAACTGCTTTATAAATGGGGGACCTTGATTGGTACAGAGGTACACCAATATTCTTTGGAAAATATGCCCACTGGTCAGATGCTTAGGTATAGTGTGAGGCTACTGGAAAACCTGATCTTAGCAGTGAGGACCAGAAATGTGTCCCTAAAATCTTGCTGTGTGGTCCTTTCAAAAATGAAGCTATGTAAGTCAGACCCTTCTAAGATCATGGAATCATAGAATCTTATTGGTTGGAAGGGACCTTTAAAGGTCACCTCGTTCAATTCCCCTGCAATGATCTGGGACATCTATAGCTACATCAGGTTGCTCAGAGCACTGTTCAGCCAGGCCTTGAACTTCTCCAGGGGATGGGCCATCCACCACCTCTCTGGACAACCTGTTCCAGTCCCTCAACATCTTTACTGTAACAAAATTTCTTCCTTATGTCCTATCTAAATCCTCCCCTCTTTTAGTTTGAAGCCATTTCCCTTTTCCTATCACAGTCATGATTCAGTCTTAAAGAACATTATACATAGACTTTCAACAATGTTAATATATTGCATATACCAATCTTTTAAAATAGTCCTGATTGCATTTAGAACAAGCATTAGCAGTTATGAAGGATTTGGTTTAGAAGATTTTAAAAGTTAATAAAAGACATTAGTGATTACAGAAATACATGAAAATTGAACAGCAAATACAAGAGTCATTTGGAAAGTAAAGACAAAGCAAAACAAAATTCTTTTTGTTTTAACATACTGTAGAAATATATTGTGTATTTGTGGGATTTCCTTAGGTGAATGATGAAAAATGGATCTGAGATAAAATTTCTCATGTCTAAAAGTCTAATGGATGGTAATAGAATTGTAAGCTATAAATGAAATGCTGTTCTATTTATATTAACAGAGAAACAATGTTTACTTGCAATATTTATAGGAATAGTATGCTGATCTAATTTATAAGACGATGGTCCAAAGAATCTATTGTTTTGAAATCACATAAAAGCAATAATAAAGGAAAACAATAAAATATTTAAAGTGCATACAAGGAAAATAAGCCCATAAAATACACAGTTAACATTAAAAGATCATTCAGTACCATTTGAAATTTGTCTTCTTGAATACATTGTATTTAATTAATCGTAAGCACTGAAAATTGCTGAAGCTTAGATGTATGATTCAGTCCAGCCCATAATAGTCTAATATTTTTTTGTATGAAATTAAAAAACATTATAAATTATAAATAATAAAACTCCAGGAAAATGATCAGGTTACAGGAAGACAAAAGTAAGTTATTAATATGAGAAAATAAGAAAGACACAGATGAGAAAATAAGAAAGACACAGACAGTATATAATTATCTAGATATCAAGAACAATTCCATAGTAAAGTTTCCTCTGTAATTTAAACTTCAAAGCAAGATTAAAATAATTACAAAAAAAAAAAAAAAAAAAAAAAGGCATTTGTTGAATTACATCTACAAGCCCAGCAGGGTGGACCAAGGGATTTTGGTTTTATCTCTAATCGTCTACTAATATTTTTTTGCTGAGTGGCTGCTCTTCTTTCCTAACAAGTCCATCTGGATAGATACCCATGATCCAGACTTCTTACCCACTGAACTGTTACTGTAGCCAGAAGTCCCAGGGACATTTCTGGTGAACACAGACAGGCTTGTCCTCTTCATGCTGGAGGCTCTGGAGCGGTGGGCCTGTTTTTTTATTTGTCGTCGTTTTGCTCCCTGGCACTGCTTGTCTGCTCCCGAGCCCACTGGCTGTGTCAAAGTGCCAGCAAGCCCATGAGTAGATGAGGATGGTGAGGGGAGAGAGGAAATGCTGGAGGAGAGCTAAGGCATGTCAGAGGGAGATTAGAGAAGGGGATATATTCCTCAAAATGGATTTGGGGAAAATTGAGAATTTGTTGAAAGCCTGGGATGAGTATGGGGAAGCTTGCAGGGAAGGGGGGAAGAAAGTCTTGTGCACATTGATCAGATAACAGGGGGACGGATTTGGGCTTCAGGGCAGAAGAGAGAAGCTCAAATGCATCTGAGCTGCAGCTGAGGTAAAGATGCTCCTTGCACAGATCCCGCTGCTCGCTGTGTGTCCAGGTGGCAGCTGGCTCCCTGAAAGCTTGGCTCAAAATCACTTGGCTGCCCTGGCCTTCTGTACAGCCCTGTGCAGTGTTAACGTGCACACGTTTTTTGTGACTGAAACTCAGGGAACAGAGATGTAGATATCTGAGAAACCCTGCTCTGGCTCAGGGCAGGAGGGAGAACAAAATCCCCCTCCTCCTGCTGCACATTGGTGCAGTGACTGGCCAATGCTGCTCACTGTGGTGATGCCTCAAGGAGCACAGGGTGGGAAAAAGCTGCTCCATCCGCACACTGTGGACAGCATTCCCAAGCTGTTGCTGGAAGACATGTGGTTTCCCATCTGCTGAATTGCAGAGGGCTTTCGCATCAAGTAGCCAGCTGCCTGCAGGAACCTGAGAGCAGGGCATACACTCTGGCTTGTCCCCAGACCCTTTTAGACTTCTGGGGATCTTTGACATCAGAATGCAATGCCACATTGTTGAATTAGGAACGAGAAGAAATGCTGCAGAAATACAAGATTATCGGAGCAATAAACTAGAGAATTAACAGTGCACTGTATTTGCAGGCCAGTACCTGATGGTCACTTTTCTACTGACAAGGCCGAGGAAATTGAAAAGCCATGAGGAGGAAGAAATGAATGCAGCCATGCCTTTCTACACATTCCAGAAGGAGCCTTAAATCAGGTCACAACATTTCCTTAACATTTAAACAATGACAGAAGAGTTTTTGTTTATCTCTCCATCTAAAAACTCTCCTGGAGCAAAATGCACAGCAGTGGTTGCAAAGCTGTGCTGCAATAGTAGCGGAAAATGATTGTGTAGAGGCCCCAGATTCTTAACTCTTTGTGGGAAGAGTGGGGGGAGAAAAATACTTCAATTTCTTTTTTATTCTCCTGTAGGACCTTTGAACTTGTTATAGCATGGATGACCAAACACAACTTTTGTTTCTCAGCCAATCATTCTTCTCCTTTTTCATCTTTCAGTAAAACTGGGAGTCTCTCTGCTTTGCTCTCTCTCTCTCTCACAGACCCTCTTTTTGGCATAAGGTTTTATCCTGTATTCCTAGACAAGTTAAGTACCATTTTGTTTCTCCTTGTTGCAATTTTTTAAATACATACCAGTTTCTCCTCAGATTGCGCAGGTAAACACTGACAAAAGTTGATCTTATGTGGCCAGCTAGCAGCTGTTTACAGTAGATGTTATTTGTTCATTTGTTTGTTTTGTCTTACTGTATTTATATGAAATTTCTGCTGCATAATAGATGTTTAAGTATCTTGGAGTTTTTAATTGTGTATTGGCACATTTTGGAAGTATATGTAAAATGATGAGCTCAGTTTACATTACAAATGAACCTCTTTCTGAGAAAAATTGTTTTGAAGATAGAACTGGAATTACATCTAGAAAAGTGTGATCATACAGCTTCAAAAAACCCAATTTCTGTCATCAATCACATGGATTTTGGACTTTCTTACAAAACACCACATCCTGCAAATCTGATGGAATGAGAATGTGAACTTTTGTGAATAATAAATATATGTATATGTAATATATATTTGGTGAAACAGAAAGCTAAAAATTACACTGTGAACTCTCAAAATTAAACATTTTAAGAAAAATATCTCCAATACATGGGAACCAGGTGCATTGCAGTTTCTAAGGAAGTGAGTTATAACTTGTAGAAGCATGGAGTCAGTACTCTTCTCCTGTGTATAAAATATAATGGTGAATGCGCGTAAACAAAGATGAGCAAGAATGCATGGACACGCTGGCTTCATTTTAATTAGTGGTGTGCACTGTGTTTTATTTTACGCAGAAATTCTTCCTATTTCTTTTGCTTTCTTTGTTCTTGTCAGTAGTATATGCACACCTAAGAACTGGCTTCTGGTCTCACTGATAAGATGCTTTTATGGTTACTTTCTGGGTTGCCTCTCGCTCATGCCATCCCTAGAATGTAAAGTCTGCAATCAGAGCCAAGGCAGATACACCATAAGACAGGTGGTTTGAATTCATCTCCAGGGACAAAGAAGCCTTGTTACATTCACAGCCAGTGCTGGGTCAGTGGATTCTGCAGGAGACTACAGAATTTGCTTTCTTTCTGGCATGCACTATACCATTTTTACTGACAAAGCAGAAGTGGCATCCTTTGTACAAATTCTTCACTAAAATATGACATCTGTCAGCTCAGACAAGCCAAGTTTGGGTTTAAAACCTGGGCAAATAGTGCAATGGGGTCATTTTATTCTGATTTTCTTTTAATTTTGCATCGACTGATTTCTCAACCTCTGTAATCTATACCGCTTTTGCTTAAATAATCTTAACTAGAAATTATTTCCTCTCTGGTCCATTTTTTTAATCATCTTGTGCTGTGATAAATGATGAAACACACTTTCAAGACATGGGGCCAGAGGGGAAGAAGAGATGAATGAATTCTGCAGGAAGATTTTGTTTAATGATGTGCTGATAAGGAATAGTGCCTATGACAAATCAGTTGTCTGAGGTATTTTGAAAGGCTATAGGATATAGGATCCATGTCCAAGGATTTAAGAAAAAAGTATTCCTTGAAAAGTTAAATTTGTTTCATTGTATGATTCTAGTAACATTGATCTGATTTCAAGAACCCAATGGCAATTTGTGTACCTTTAACAACACTACATTTTTTTTCTTTTTTCTTAAGCTGTAAAGTCAAACAAATTTAAACTTCTAAAATATACTTTTGAAGCTTCATGATAGATTCAAAATTAAAAAAAAAAAGTGATCATCTGGCATAAAAGATAAATTAGGATCATATTAGCAATTAAGGGGTTTCTGTTACAAACATGATTAAAATTAAAAGTACTTTAAAAGCAGTGTATATTTTAAGTTAATATTTTCAGAATATTTTCAATTTTTCCAGGCCATTAGATACATATCATATGTGAAATGAGATGATGATCCTTGCAGACTGCTTGTCTGTCTGTTCCCGTAGAATAGACTTAAATAAAATGTCAATAGATACAGAATACAAATGGAAGCAAATACTGATGAAGACAAAACCATGCATGTCAACAACAGTGTTAAAACCAATGTACTTAATTAAAAAAGTGAAGTCAATTAAAATCAAAACAACAGTGCAGCATGTACAAATGCTGGAATAATCATTAGACCTTGCTGAATAATGGAGGAGTATAGAATTTTTTTTTAAGTGAAACAGCAGGGGTGATACATTACACAAAGCAACAATCTACAACAGTATGACAATTGAATTACTTCAGCTCCATTAGGCAGGTGCAGAAGAATAATTAACATGAATTTTTTCAATGGAAAGGAAAAAAGTATAAACTTTTTCTAGAACAAACTGCTATGTTTTCTCTGCAAAATGATGAGAAAATATGATAGTGAGGATGCTGATTAAAACCAGATCTTGATGCTTATCTTCTTGTGAGACTGTTTAATCTTGAAGTAAAATATGCACAGTGTATATTTTCTCATAGTCTCAGGCCATCATGGCTCGCATCAGCTTTTGGTCTTCTGATGAGGTAGGAGCTCTCATTGTTAGGGTTAAAAATAAAATAAAAAAGGCAATAGGTTTTGAATTTCTAAACTCTTTCTGAGCCTCGGGCTCCATCTAGTATCTGTTTTTCCATTTCAAATTCAAAACAAATTTGTGACCTCCAATTTCAATCTGAACAACAACCGTTCTCTAAAATGACAAGAAAGTGTGAACAAACTTCATGCTGTCTCATGAAATGTAAGCTGCTTCTAAAATACAATTGCTTCCCAAACATTTTTCCCTTTGGAGTTCTACTAAAATACTTCTATTTACTTCTTTAGAAAGAGATTGATTTGGAGACAGATAGCCAAGCAGATTGCCGAAGGACAGCTGATTTTCTTCCTTTACAATTAAAGAACTGGGTAAACACTTGCACTGGCCATGTTAGAAATATATTAATTACAGATATGGACAGAAGATCTCTAGTGATTGATTTAGCATATCTTAGAAAGCTGCTGCTCTGCAATCAGGGAGACTGCAGGGGGATTAATGCTCATTTCATGAGCTGAGGTTGCATGCTCTGGTAGCTTTAACTAAGCCATTCTACTCTGTGTGTGCAATAGCCTGTGGGGGGCCCCTGGTCTCTGAAACATCTCGTTGTTTCTACACCATCACCCCCTGCCCTCTTTTCCCGTGTCTTTTCAACAGCTGGTAGGCCACTAGTCAGCCATAGTCTTCTGCCAGCCTGCTACTGCCATTCTTTGTCCTGACCTCAGCTATTTCCTACCATCTACTGATGTACGTCTGGATAGCTGATGAAGCTGCATATGGCTCATCTAAGGCCAGATGCTCATCCTTTCATTTACTGATTGACTAGGTATGTGATCATAATATAACGTTGCTATTTTAGCCTAGAGATACTTGTTCTTCTGTTCATGTGAATGGATCTGTTAGGACCACGTGTTGCTATGACCAAATGTACTTTGACCTTGACTGTAGGCAGTACATTTCAGTAAAATAGAAATCATTTCTATTTGAAAGCTGGGAATGCTGCAAGTATTTTAGGTTGATGTATGGAATGATTACACAGATTTTCTCTTTTTTTTTTTTTTTTTGTAAAATTAAAAGCTTCCCATATTCAGTCACCCTCTATGTTTTATGTTTTATTTTCCTAAGAAATGAAGACTAGAGGGCTTTAGGGACCTCATTTTGAAAAGGAGCCACACTCTGTGATGAATATATTATTTTAGAAATGAGATCAAAACAGAGTAGTTACCAAAATGCAAGCAGATGTTTGCTGTTCTGTGCAATCCTCCTGCTGTTATTTGTATCAGGAGGTCTTAAAATCATTGATTTCTGGAATAGAAAAACGATCATTTTATAACTGCTCTGCACCTAATACTCTTCCACTAAATTTAAGTGATGACAGACCTTTTGTCCATCCCTCTGCATCTTATGATAGACTCACATATGGACTGATCTACCTGCTTCAGAGACTTCTAATTCTCTAAGACCCCACTAATAGCATCTCATATTTACCATTTAAATGCTGATTCATTTGTAGACACATCCTAATTATGATACCATGTCCTCAAGTTAAAAGCTATGTTGACAGCCAAGCAGAAGCTGTAGAGAAACCAGAGAGAAAGAATGGACTGTTTCTGCTTTAGTGACTGACATGGGAATGACAGTATGGATAGAAGTGTCTTTTAAAGCAGGTTATGCAGAAATGCAACTCCCAGGACAGTTGCAAATGCTGTAAAAAAAATGATATTTCAAAGAAATAGTAGTAAATCATTGGAAGTCCTGATACAGCTCACTGAGATCACTGCCACAATATGGATAACATTAAAACGTGCTATCCATGAGGAAAGAACCAGAGATGAAGAAAGCTTCCAAAGAGGAAAGAAACTTGGAGGGCTAACAGCTCTTTTGTGTACAAATTCTGAAGCAACTCACAAGGAACAGAGGCTGTAAACACAAGCAGATGCATAGTCTGTAAAGAGAGATAGATGGAGAGACCTTGCTGACTTTTCCTTTTCCTTTTCTTTTTCCTTTTCCTTTTCCTTTTCCTTTTCCTTTTCCTTTTCCTTTTCCTTTTCCTTTTCCTTTTCCTTTTCCTTTTCCTTTTCCTTTTTTTCCTTTTCTTTTTTTTCCTTTTCCTTTTCTCTTTTTCTGAGTGATATACATGGTTGCAAGGTATTTGGCAAGACAACTCAAAGCAACAGCAGATGTCTATTTGTGCACAAGCACTAGGCAGTGACTCTGTCTGTTAAAAAACCCAACATTTGGGTCTCTGCAGGGGAAATCTAAGGGGAAAAATATCTGTAAGCTCAGTCAAGAGTAGGGAGACATTGTGGGGTTGGTTGCCATGGTGAGAGGAATCACTACAATACCCACTTCTTGTATTTCAAAGCTGCTCCATACCAGCAGTGAAGTCCTGCAGCTAGGAATATCATAGAATCATAGAATCACAAGGTTGGAAATGACCTATAAGATCATCTAGTCCAACCGTCTTCACATTACCACTGCTACCACAAGCTACTAAACCATATCTCGCTCCTCCTATCCAGACGCCTCGTGAACACTGCCAGGGACGGCGACTCCAACACTTCCCTGGGCAATCCATTCCAGTGCCTGACCATTCTCTGAGAGAAAAAGTTTTTCCTCATGTCTAACCCAAACCTCCTCTGGTACAACTCCCCTGCGTCCTGTTCGTTGCCTGGGAGAAGAGGCCAAACCCCTCTTCACCACAACCTTCCTTCAGGAAATTGTAGAGTGCAATGAGGTCTCCCCTGAGCCTCCTCTTCTCCAGACTAAACAATCCCAGCTCCCTTAGCTGCTTCTCATAAGGCTTGTTGTGCTCCAGACCCCTCACCAGTTTTGTTGCCCTTCTCTGGACACGCTCCAGGGCCTCAATGTCTTTCCTGTAATGAGGGGCCCAAAACTGAACACAGTACTCGAGGTGCGGCCTCTCCGGAGCTGAGTACAGGGGAATGATCACCTCCCTCCTCCTGCTGGCCACACTGTTTCTAATGCCGGCCAGGATGCTGTTGGCCCTCTTGGCCACCTGGGCACACTGCTGGCTCATGTTCAGCCGAGCATCAACCAAACCCCCAGGTCCCTTTCCTCTTCACAGTCATCCAGCCACTCGTCTCCAAGCCTACAACGCTGCATGTGTTTGTTGTGGCCAAAGTGCAGGACCCGGCACTTGGCCTTGTTGAACCTCATCCCATTCACCTCAGCCCAGCGATCCCAGACCATATCCAGCTATATGGTCTTCTGGGAGAAGCCTCTGCATCAGGAAAAGCAAAACACGGGAGTTGAGGTCATTTCTGGAGGAGGTAAGAGACACCTAAAAAACTGTAGTAGGGATATGAAGGAAAAATAAATGAATGAATGGTTGCAGGATTTGAAACAAAAGCAATTATGGAGAGATCTGTTTTGTTCCCATTTCCTGCTCTGCATCTTAGTTTCAACCTTATGTACTACAACTTAATGAGAAGGATTCAATGTATGGTGTCATTGCACCATTTCTGTTACAAACACTTCCCTTTCTGCATCCCAGACCAGTGGGAATGTTGTTCATCTTCTGATTTATTAATTTATTTTTAACTAGAATCAGTGGTTCCTTCTCACACCTTTCTGCCCCTTGAGTCATTGGCCTACTAAAGAAATGCAATGTTTATTAATGGTTATTAATATAACTGACCAGGAAGCAGATATGCTTGCAACTTCTAGAGTCCAGTTATTGTATTTCCCATCTGGTTCCATGAAGACTGCATAACTTTATTCTGTTACTGATGTTCCAAAGGAACAATCTGCCCTGCCTCATGTTCAACAATGACTTCAAAGTTCATGGGCCGTACCATGTTTCAGACTGAGATCTACAAAAAGCAGCCTTGTAAGAAAAGCTTTGTTAAGCCAACTACTGATCTCTTGCCACTTCAGAAACAAACATGCCTGTCTCAGCAATTTGGAGAGGCTTCCAGTTGAGTAAAGTGTGAATGGTTTATGGGCTTGTTTGGTCCAGTTCCGTGACTAGCAGGGTGGAGGGATGTGCGGATCTGTGCCCTGCAAAAAGGAAAAAGGGAAAAAGGGGAAAAGAATAGAGAGATGGGCCTAAAAATGAAACAGTGGCAATGATCTGAGGACAAACAAACTATTTTACTAAATAAGATATCTGAATGCAAGATAGCACACTATAATACAATATAATGCAATATAATTAGAATTGAAACTAATAAATCAAATTAAATGAGAGAGAGTGTCTGAAAGCCAGAGACCTTACTCTAAAGCTGAGACAGGATGATCTGGAGAGCTCACACACTGCTGAGATGAAAAGGGAATGGGAAATGACCTACGAAGGCCTTTTATCTTTTGCCTCTGAGTGGAATGGGGGATGTAGTAGTTCTTCTCTTCTGGGACAGGTATCCGAACCTGGAGCATTAATTCTTTAACTCTCAGTGTATTACATGATGTTATGATGTGGAATACCGATAACCAAAAATCATAAAGCCATGACATAAAGGCACATAATTCCTTATTTCCACAGGATGACCAAGTCCACTTAAAAGACAACAGTTCCAAAAAAGCAAAATCATAAGTAATTTGATCCCAAGCATGACCTTTATTAAATTTATTGTGACTTTTTGTTTTTTCCAGAAAACAAATAAACGTTACAATCACTGTTTTAATACAACAATCCTTGCACATAAAAGTTTGTCTAGAATAGAAGAATTATAGAATGGCATAGGTTGGAGATCATCTAGTTTCAATCACTCTGCTGTGGGCTGGGTTGCCACCCACCAGATAGAATCACAGAATTGCTCAGGTTGAAAAAGACCTTAAAGATTATCAAGTCCAAGATCATGCTGCCCAGGGGCCCATCCAGCCTGGCCTTGAATTCCTCCAGAGATGGAGCACCCACAACCTGTCTGGGCAGCCTGTTCCAGTGCCTCACCATCTTCTGAGTAACACCTTTCTTCCTAACATCTAACCCAGATTTCTCCTCCTTTTGTTTAAAGCCCCGCCTTATCCTATACTATCAGTCCAACAGTGCTGTCATTCTTTCACAGAAGGTTGTCAGATCGGTGAGGCATGTTCTGCCCTTGGTAAAGCCATGCTGACTGTCTTGGATCATGTCAACATCTAGCATGTGCTTTAATATCTCTTCCAGTAGGGTCTGCTCCATGATCTTCTTCCCAGGCACAGACATGAGGCTTACTGGTCTGTAGTTCCCTAAGTCTTTCTCCCTTTCTTGAATATGGGAGTGATGTTTCCCATTTTCCAGTCTCTGGGGACTTTGCCTGATGGCGAAGATTTTTCAGATATGATGAAGAGTATCTTGGCAACCACATCAGCCAGTTCCTTCAGAACCCTGGGATGCATGTCATCTGGCCCCATAGACTTGTACACAGTAAGCCTCATGAGGTGGTCTTGGACTTGCTCCATTCTAATGATGGTAGGAATTTTGCTCCCCTGACCCCTGCTTAGAAGTTCAGGGACACAAGAGGCATGAAAAGCCCAAATAATCATAAAGACTGACGCAAAGAACTTGTTAAGTACCTCATCCTTCTCCATGTCTGAGGAGGTCAGCTCTCCCTTTTCATTTATCAGAGGGGATATGCTCTCCTTTGCCTGTTTTTCTGCCCAGTGTATCTAAAGTGTCCCTTCTTGCTGTTTTTCACATCCCTTACCAAGTTCAATTATATCTGTGCCTTGGCTTTCCTGACCCCATCCCTGTACGTCCAGACAGCATCCCTGTATTTTTCCTAGGTCACTCACCCCTACTTTCACTGCTCACACTTTTCCTTTTTTTCCCTCAGTCAGATCAGCAGGTTCTTGTTCGGCCATACTGGTTTTGTGCCTTGTCTGTCTGATTTTTTATTTAGGAGGATGCTCTTATGCTCTCAGCCTGAAGATCTCTTTCCTCAAGTTCAGTCAATATACTAAGTCCACATTTAACCTCAGTGCTGAGCCTTGCAAACTTGGTCACACAAAATCTTCTACTCGCCAGATAATATCTGTAAATATTGTGGGACCATTCATAGAACAGAACTATCACAATCGCAATGCACGAGAACTGCACAACCCAGGTCACTGTTCAGAGTGTGGCCCACTTATTTATTTGCCTCTAAAAGTGGCAGCTAGGGTGCTTTGTTTTGGGATTCACTCCTTCCTCCAACCAAACATCTATAAAAAATGTTCTTGAACAGTGAAAAAAAGAACTAGCCAGTGCTTTTTTTCGTTTCCAATTGTCTTTGTAATTTCCATACAATTACTGAAAATTTACAGCATAGGACTAGAGACTCATAATATTATAGCCTAAAGAGATGAAGACAGTGTAAGAGAAGACCTAGTTAAAGCATTTTGTCTTATGATTGATTTCACATAGAGTATGTGATTGTCTTTGGGTAAGGCCCTCCCTGTTTCACAGACTTCCTCCTCTGAGGTGGCTATCTTGATCGCTAGATTAGAAAGTAATACTTGCGGGCTTACTTTTCAGCTTTATTTATGGCTTTCTAAGGATAAAAATTATGAAAGTATCTCTCCCATGATCCTGCTGTGAAGATGCAGCTTCTGAGGTGAATAAGTTTGATTCCCATTTAATAAAGAAGGGAATCGAATCCTAGATACGTATCTCATTTCCAACCTTCACTAGATGAACCCTCTGAGATTTGCTTCATTACTGTTATGAAGGAGAATCAGCCACTGAATGGGAGATAATACTTCTCTGTGGTGCTATTTTAGTTGGCTTCTTTCAGGAGGTTTCTATCTGAATCCAAAATGAAAAATGGAGGCTCTGTGTAAAAGCAACAGGACATACATTAAGGCTACTCTTGGTTTAATGTTCCTTGTGTCAAAAATTTGGATACAAATGGTATGTATCAGACAATGTTCATAGAATCATAGAATCCTTTGAGTTGGAAGGGACCTTTAAAGCTCATCTCGTTCAACTCCTCTGCAATGTACAGGGACATCCACAACCAGATCAGGTGAGGCCTGATCCAGCCTCACCTTGAAAGTCTTGAGGGATGAGGCATCAACCACATCTCTGGGCAGCCTGTGCCAGTGTCTCACCAGCCTCACTCCTTATGTCTAACTTAAATCTATGTTCTTTAAGCTTGAAATCATTACCCCTTGTTCTATCACCACAGACCCTGCTAAAGAGTCTCCCCTTCTTTTGTGTAGCTCCCCTTTAAATACTGAAAGATACTTCTCCAGGCTGAAGAGCGCCAGCTCTCTCAGCCTGTCCTTGTAGGAGAGGTGTTCTATTCCATGGGATCATTTTTGTGGCTCTCCGGATGTGCTCCAACAGGTTCATTTCTCTCCTGTACTGAGGACTCCACATCTGTATGCAGTACTCCAGGTGAGGTCTCACCATCTCAAAGTAAAGGGGCAGGATCATCTCCCTCAACCTGCTGGCCATGCTTTTTTGGATACAGCTGAGGACATGATTGGCTTTCTGGTCTGTGAGTGCACATTGCTGGACTGAGAGCACTGCTGCTAGACTGACACACATTGCCTATGTTAGTCTCATCAGAAATAAATTCTAACTTGTAGACGTGCAAACTCAACCATGGTAGCTATTTTTTGTCTTCATCATATGAGTGATAACACAGTGCTATTTGTCACGATAACCTAAGCATCACACTTAGGAGATGAACTACATTCTTGTTATCTGTGAACACCATGTCTTTCCTTCCCCTCTTCACTCCTCCAACTTATTTTCAGAATAATAGAAGGGCTTTTTAAAACTATTACAGAGTGAATAGTCTCCTGAATATTTATTCCCATTAAAAGTAGATGCTGCATCCTTTCTATGAATATTTTTCAAATAACAATGCTTTCAGCTGGTTTTGCTTATAAAAAAGGTTGCAAACATTACTAAAGGAATTGGCAGCTTTTATTCACAGGAGAGTTTTCTCCTGGGAGGTGTTTGGTGAATCCTCTTTCTTGCCTACTCCCAGCAGCTATCATTACATATAAAGAGCTTGGATGAGGCCTGAAGGTAGTAAGAATATTTGTCTGCATATGAATATGTTAGAAATGCCACGTCAGTGTGACTAATGATTAAGACAGAAAGTGAAGCCCATGATCAAAGATGAATAGAAGCATTAGAGGAAAAACAGGAATGCAAATCGCACACTGTTAGAAACACAGACCCTATGCCTGTTCCAGAGTTTTGTTTCATCAGCTCTTTTACCTCATGGGCTTCTTCACTGTATAAAAGGCATTGTAAAATCTGCACAAACTGGGAGAGGTAAAGCCTGTAGAAGCTGATGTTTGTATTTAAAGTTACTTGATGGAAGCTGCTAAGCAGTACTGAAAATTCTGGCAGGAATCCCAGAGCTGGAAAGAAATTTTGATAATGCTGACTTAGACAGGAATTTTATCTCACAGGAGTCCTACACCTGATCCTACTGAACCTATGAAAATGTCGAAGCAAGACTGATTTCAAGACAAAACACTGAATACTTAGCAATACACACAGAAGACATGAAAAGAAAGAATGATGAATGTAAATATATGGTGTAGCTCACTATTGTACAGAGTGCTAGTCTGAAAAATTAAGAAGACATTCAGCTGATCACTATATCAAATGACATAATCTGAGAGCAGTGACAACAAAATTCTTGCCTCTTGAACTGACAAGACAAATTAACAGATGCTGATTCAGCACAGGAATCCAATTATAATCAAAATATGCTGCTGCTGGAAACAGCATAAATACAGAAGAGAGGCTTTAAAAGCTGCCTTATTTCTCGCTACTTTTAACAAAGATAACTTCTATACTCAAATTTCAGTATAGACATTGCAGTTCTTAATAAAGTTTTAATATATGTTAGTCTACAAATACAAAATTACTGACAAGAAATCATATTTTCTAACAGTTCTAGTGAAAAAAGGAACCTCTAGATTCCAGTGTAGATATAGAAGTAAGATGATTTTTCTGAAAGAGGCCATGCAGAGCCTATCGCAGCCCCTGTGAGAGCAATTTGATTGAGCTGCAGGGCAACAACGGGAAGAGGCCCTTCCTTAACTAACGCTTATAGAGTCCTATGGGAAACTTGCAGACAAATTCTCACAATCCTTCTTTTTCTATTTCCCTTTTCATTGTCAAGACAAGTTCTGCAGAGCTGCTTGTTGGCTACATTTTTATTGCCCAATAATGCTTTAAAACACTTTAACATCTCTATTTGTATGGGAAACATCACCTCCTTCCTTCCAAAACCTTTGAAAACTTATTACTAACAATAACATCTACATTTCAGACTGTTCATGTCTGGAGCTAGTAAACAATTCAGAAAAATTCATTTCAGAAAATAAGTCTCTGTCCGATGTGGCTCATCAAATGCATCAAGATTTTCTCAAATTTCTTGTTGATTTGGAAGTTTGGGCAAAAACATCCTAAACAGAATTTTTAGTCTTTCAATCATATCTCAGTGATCTCTTGCAAGGAATGTTTCAAAGACAAACTTTTGATTGGATGTAATACATGAAAATTGCCAAGGCTGATTAGAGCTTCTTCCTAGGGCAAACATTCGCAATTACAAATTTGAAATATACGTGGCTGTATAGGAGATTAGGAAATTATTATTATTTTTAACATTTAAATTAGAATTTCAGTTGCTGTGGATTTCAGTTGCTGTGGATTTTAGTAAGGCTTTCAACACTGTCCAACTCTGAGATGAACTGGTTAACCCTCTTCTGAATGGAAGAGCTCAAAGTGTTGTAGTGAATATGAGGCTACATATGGCCAGTGAATAGTCACCAGAGGTGTTCCACAGGTGTTCTAGGGCTGGTTCAGTTCAACTTTTTTATCAATTATCTGTGTGTTGGAGTTTAATGTACCCTTAGCAAACTCACTGGCAGTGTTAAAGTGGAAGGTGCTGTTGACTCTCCAGAGTCTGAGAGAGTTATCCAAATGTTTCTTGAACTCCAGCAGCTTGAGGACGTGCCCACTGTCCTGGGCAGCCCGTTCCATGCCCACTGCCATCTAGTGAAGACCCTGTATCAAACCTCCAGCTACCCGTCCCCTGACACAGCTCCATGCCATTCCCCAGGGGCCCGGTTCCTGTCACAGAGAGCAGAGCTCAGCGCTGCCCCTCCACTCCCTGTGAGAAGCTGCAGCTGCCATCAGGCCTCCCCTCAGCTCCTCTCTTCTGGGTTGAACAAACCAAGATGCCTCAGCTGCTGCTCATACACCTTGCCCTCCAGCCCATTCACCATTTCTGTAGCCCTCTTTCAGAAACTCTCCAATGTTTTTATGTCTTGTATTGTGACACCCAAGCTGCACCCTGTGCTTGAGGTGAGACTGCACAGCACAGAGCAGAGGGGACAACCCCTCCCCTGGCCCAGTGGCAGCATTGGCCTGGTGCACCCCAGGCTATGAGTAGCCCCATTGGCTTCCAAGGCATGCTCCTGACTTAGACTCATCTTGCCATCAACCAGCATCCCCAGGTCACTTTCCATGGAGCTGCTCTGAGGCACAAATTAAAGTTTTTCATCCATTGAGGTTAATGAAAAAGTTCTGGTTGGTGTGAGAGAGAGTAGGATTTTAAGCACTGCCAAGTACTTTCTAGAGAAAGTTAATTTATTTAGAAGAGAAGGAAAGATTTAACAAGTAGTAGTTTTCAAAAAATGTTACAGAAGTGCCATTGTATGCTTCATTTTTCACACTGAGGAAGTTAAATATTTATTTGCTTTTCTGAAATTGCACTTATATGTAATACTAGCTAGCTTAAAAAAAGAATTGAAATATATAGCTTTCTTCATTTATTTATTTCAACTTTCATTTCCTCTAACATTAACATCACTTTCTTTTCACTGACTGATGTGAATTTTATTCAGATTTCTTTTTACTTGGTGCTAAAATATTTGTATTAACATAATTAGTTCTTATAGTCACGGAATAACACTTATTCATCAGAATATTCAGCATTTATTCAGTATTTTTCTGTTTCATTAAAACTCTGACCTGCAGCTTTTCCTCTCAAGTGACAGCAGAGCTCTTGAAATTTACAGTACATTTTCTGTGAATGAAATCAAGTGAAAACAGTGTGGCTTTGATAGCAACTGTTTTCCCTGAAGGGAAAGAAGTTTTCTGTCCGATTTTAGCTGTTAGCTTTGGTTTTCTTGCTAATAAGCAAGACATTACTCATTATTTTTTGGAAGTTAAAATTCACATCAGACTTTCTTCCTAGGAATAAAATAGACTGCATTATCTTTGCACAAGGCTCTGCTCATATAGTAGCAGATCCACATGATTTCTAGAAAATATTTAAATGACAGCTGTGGATGTGGCATTGGCATAAACCATGAGGAGTTGCCTTATCAAAAGCAGAATGCCAGAAAATATTTCTCCAGAATATTTTTAACGAGCAGAAGTGTGTCCAGTCCCTTTTTTTAGTTCTCTTTTCAATCTGTCTAGCAGTCTCCTTTAGACATGGCCCTGTGCATGAGCTGCATGTGCATCTGTGGATTTGCAGTGAGGGAGACTACACTTGCATGATTATAAGCACGGGAAGAGTTTGGTCTTCATCAAGCCATATGTTTATTTTCAGATGTAGATTTGTTCTAATCGATAGGGAACTTCATAATTTTGGCTCTGGGACTTATTCCTCTAAAGGTCTGTAAAATTAAGGAAAAGAAGCTTACGTGGAATAAGCTTCTATTTTAAAGGAATGTATTTCGCAGTGTGAAAACTAATTTTGTTCCTCAGAGATTAACAAAAACAAGTAACAAGGAAGGAAAAAATTATTACAGTAGGAAAGAAGGGGACAGTATAGTAGTATAGTAGGAAAACAGTATAATATAGTAGGAAAACAGGTAAAGAAGGTATAGAAGATAAAAAATTAGTAGGAATACCCAGCATAGCTTAAGTTTACTGCAAGATTGTGATAGGGCACATCTACAGAGTATTTTTTTAGTTAGATTCAATCTCACCCAACTCATTCCTCGGGCCAGCTGCAAAAACCAAATCTCTGTGTTGGCAGACATGAAACTGTAGTTCTCACAGCACTCATTCTAAACTAATAAGGCTGGCAGAGGAAGAGAGTATATTAGCTTGTTCTTAGTTCTAGCAGCTACCCAGAAGGCATTACAACACACTTGAGATATATCTCATACAAAGTACTGATATGGTCACACTGCACAGAACTGACTGCAGTATGCTGTAGGGACTGCTCAGGCACCTGAAGCTGTGACAGCTCAAAGTGAGGTATTATACTTCACATCTCAGACAGACTATTACTGAGTTAATGCTAGTTTAGCTGTAACTCCTGTGGTCGAACACATGAAAATAGAGAGGAACTCTCCCTGTCCAGTTATTTCCAAAGTAATCAACGTTTTCAAACCAGCATGCAAATTTTCTCTTCCTGAGCTTAACAAGCTGTATTTCAGACTCATACGACTCTAAAAATTTTCTGAATGTAGAATTCACATGATATAATTCCTAAAATCTGCCAAAGCAAATAAACAAACAAAACTAACAAAACAAACAAACAAAAAAACCTGTAGAAGTGGAATGAGCTATGAATGTATCATACGATCAGAGGAAAGCAAGTGGCGCTTTGTTGTCTCTGGCTTTAAGATAAAGAAGACAACGTACTGCTGTTGATAAGCAACTTTTAATAGTCACCAGGTAGCATGTCTGAAGCTGTCAGCTGAATTGTCCTGTAAAGAGACACCAGGGGATCTCAGCTTGTTTGTCATGAAGAAGGGAAAGTTTTTGGAGACCTCAGCAGGGTTTTCAGTACCTACAAGAATGTCACCAAGAAGACAGAGCCAGGCTGCTCACAGCAGTGTGTAGCAGGAGCTAAAATGATTGTGTGAGCATAAATTTACTTAAGAGAATTTTAGATTGGATGTAAGGAAAATTTTCTTCATCCTGAAGACAGCCAAACAGTGCAGTCTGCATTCTCGGAGGTCTGCGAGAGCCAACTGGATAGGGCCCTGAGCCATATGGACTGATCTCATAGCATGTCTTGAGTAGGAGGTTGAATTAAGGATCTTCTGATGTCCCTATCACTCAGTTATTCCGTGAGCCTGTTTCTTCAATAGTTTTATTAGGGAGGTTACAGTTACTTCACTAAAGGACTCAAAGCTCAGACTTCTCCTGGCTCTTCTGAAGGACAGAAACTCTAAGCATACACATTTTAATATATTAGCCAAATAAAAAAGCTTCATACAGGGTTTACTGTGAGGTAACAGTAGACCTCAACATGAGTATCATTCTTCCTTCCATGGTAAATGTTTTGTTTCTCCATCCTTCATCATACTCTGCTTTGTTCCCAAAAAATGTACATATCTTTCCAGACTTTTTTTTCCTTTATCCCCAAGCTTCCTCTTATATGCAGATATAGCTTCTCACAGACATTATAGAGGACGCTGATTCAAGAAAACACACACGGATGGAAATTGAGTGGGTTTCCCCTCAATTTCCAACTCAGCTGACCTGTAGTTACTGATTACATGTACTTAGCCCAATGCAAGCTTGGTAAAATCCTATTAGCCTATGTTTCTTGTACCTGTGTGTAAACTGAAGACTTACTTTTAACTTGACATGAACAGAAGAGCCCACACTGTCAGTTACTGGTGTTAAGTAAAGGAGCATTAACTCTTTAGGGAAAAATGACTTGCTTTGTATGTCTGGACTGCTTTTCTATTGAGTTATTGTAGAACACTGAAAAGAAGCCGATATACATTAAACCGGAAACCAAGGAAGACACTTCCTCCTGATCTTACTGTCTTCTTGGGTAAGACATAAAAGTGGAGAATCAGCCTCTTTAACTGGAATCTTTTTATACTTACAAGTTATCTCACTGCGTTTATCAAGGCATGCTGCTTTCATGCATAATACTCTCATGGGTATTGTATGACATCAGAATAAGCTGTGTCAGATCTTCGAGTATGCCATATACAAGCTACTTCGAACATTCAACTACGTTAGAATTGTGAATAATTAAAGAAAGGAGGAGATATTTTGACCAGGTTGTAGAGAGAGGGAGTGAGAATGGAGAAGAGGGCATAACTAACTTAATGAATGATAGAAGCTGACTATAAAAATATACTTTATTCTAAAAAATGAAAGGTCTGAATCTTTATAAATATAACACTGAAAAAGAGTAACAGAAGCTTAATCTGGCCACTGTTTTTTTTTGTTGTTTTTTGTTTTTTTTTCTATCAATCCATAGTAAGATTTTTGCTTGTGTTGCCTAAAATGTATAAGTACCTTCAGAATATCTCCGGTTTCCTACAGATTTCCATAAGTGAGACTTGATCACAGAACCATCATCTAGTATAAGCCAAACAAGTCTTTAACTGTTGAAGTTAGCATTTTCAAATGAACTTGAAGGCTTTAGTCTTCTACAGAGCTTGGACTTTTATTGGGAATGATGGCATTGGGTTTAGGTGGGTGAAGCGCTTTTAAGAATCCCAGCCTGAATTCCTCAGTTCCACAGTTATCACATGATAACTGTGCTTAAATATAAGATAGTGTTTGTTTGTTTGTTTGTTTATTCTTTTCTGTAAATAAAAATTAATCACCGTTGCATTTTCTTCCTAAGAAATGGATACGCACCACTAAATGAACTTTTATTTTCAAAACAAATCCACAGGTACAGCCAAGATTCCTTTGTCTTTGAATGAGATGCTGGTGTATATTACTCTGTCTGCACAAATATGCTTAGTCATTTCTCATTCATTTTCCTCATTGGTCATTTTTGTGGCTTTATCTTACTTGATAAATGTTGCTGAAGTAAAATTATCATCTGATTGAATGCTTTGATCTAGTATACTGGCATAGCAGAAAGGCTACATAAGGCTGACTGTTCAGCCAGCTAGCCAAATGGTATCATCTGTTATGTCTTTTACTTTGATTTGAATGCAGTGAATTAGATTTTATAAACAAAAAATTAACTACCAAAACTATTTGCAGGTTACTTGTAAAGGGGCTTTGTATAAGGAGGTCATTTGGGCTGCTACATAATACTTGATAGCATCATATTATATTACATATAATTATGTGACTAGCTTGAACGTGTTCTTATAAGTTTGGAGATGCAGAATGCTGCTACTCCTGGGTCCATCCTAAGTCCTTGGTTGAGCACTGGTGATATGAAGTGCTCTAGAAGGCAACCAAAAAGATGGAAATCACCCTAAATTAAAGTGCCTACCTTTGAAATAGTTAAAACAACCAACATTAACCTACATTTGCTCTCAATCTGTGAAACATTTAGCCATTACCAGCTGTTGTCGAGGGAGCCTCTAACTGATAATTTCTACCGACCACAGTTTAGAGCAACACATGGGCTGTTCTAACCTGCAGCAGCCTGACTCTCTTTTGCTTCTGCTCAGCACTCTCCATGATATGTTTAAGCAGATGCTCACTTTTATCTTACAAATTTTCCTAGATCCTATTATCAGAAACCAAATTATTTTCACTTATAAAAGATTATGCTGTCTAACTTGAGGCTGTCAATGTTAGGATGCTTAAGATGTCACATAGCAGGGGGGTTGGAACTAGATGATCACTGTGGTTCTTTTCAACCCAGGCCATTCTATGATTCTATGATGATTCTACTGCATTGTCTTTGCTAAGTGGGGTATGTATGTGGTGTGTATATCTGAAACAGCCTTGCCACTGTTTTCATCTGCAGCCTACTGCTCTATTGCAAGGGTGTCTGAGTACATTCTCTGAGTACTTCATAAGGGGGTAATTTCCTAGCCAGATGGAATCCTGAATGCTGGCACTGAACTCCTCAGCAGGTCATTGTTTAGCAGGTCTTTATCTCACCCACTTTGTCTACAGCCATTCAGGATTTATTTTAGTCTAAGGAACTGGTGATGAGATCCGAAACACTGCATGGACAAACTCAGAAGCTGGAATTGCAAAGGAATGGTCATCTGTTTTCTGCAGTGGAATCCTGCAAAATGGGCACAAAAACATTGAGATACCCTTAAGGAAAAGAAAGAGCAAGAGGGAGAGCAAGATCCTCCCTGCCACAAGAGAGAAACTCATTGGGAGATTTAAAATGAGTCAAACTCAGTCAAACTGATTTATACTTCAAATGAATATTCAAAGTGAGAAGCAGGATGTTGCGTTGTGCTGCCTTCAGACTGATGAAACAGTGAGGTATTCAGTGAGGAAAGTCTTACAGCATCAAACAAACAAGAAAGCACCCAAGGGAGCTAAGTATCAGAGGTTTGTTGTTGGAGAATCTGTCTTTTAAGCTACTTATCTATGCTAAAAATTGGTTTGAGCAATTCAAACTGCAAGTGCACAATCTGCATAAAGTGGAAGTAATATGCTGACAAAGTCCTGTACAGGTAACAATCATCATCATTCTGGATGAGCTACAATATTGCTAAGATGTTTTAAGAAGGACCTGCCAGAGAAGCATTACACTAATTAACCCTGATTGTCAGAATGCTAGGCAGGTCTAAGTTTCAGAAGCTGAAGCATTCAAATAAATAAATAAAAGATTATTTGATGTACAGCACTATTCAGGGATTTCGAGTTTGAACCCAGCATCCTGAGTTCATAAAGATAACAGCTTGCTCACAACTGATGTGAGTGGATGACAACAGGAACTTTTAAAGTTGACCTGTAAAGGCACTGAAAAAAAGGGGTTTTCACCATTTTCTTCTTTGTAATGACTGAAGAAATCTTGAAGGCTTCAGACCTACCCTCCTTGCATTTCCCTTCTTATCTGATCTGTTTTCCTGGATGATTCTACAACAGTCTGCAGGGAAAGTATAATTACAAGTCAACATTATATTAAGGAAAAAATACTGAGTTAGGAAAGAAAAGGTGTGGTGGTGGTGGTTTTTTTTTATTTTTTTTTTCCTTTATTATTATTAAAACTGCTGAACTATTTGAGTTACTTACTATCATTATTATTATAGTTGTATTTGATTTTCAGCCAGTTAATTCCAGACTTCTTTCATAAAGATTTTTCTTCCATCTGTTTCAAGATTGAGTGCATACATTTCCATGATCATAGGCAGTAAAAAGTGCTCAGTCCATTTCTTTGGGTCCTCTGGACATTTCCTAAAAAAGAAAACTGAAGCTTATATTACCATCATATTTAGCGAAACAAACAAACAAACAAACAAAAAACAAAACAAAACAAAACAACCAAACAAATAATTTTGAAGCTGTCACGGTATGTGGTCACAGAGCAAAGCAAGGAGTGATGGTAAGTGACGTAATGCCACACTCTCTGCTGCCCTAGAATCTGTAAATGCTGCAACTTTAAAAGATGTGTATTTAAGATCTTTAATGAGATCTCATGTAAGTGGCATCAGTGACTGCACATTAGCATGCAAAACTTGCAGTGTGTTTAGTAATAGTAACTCAACAGAATTCAAAGAAAGTTGGAGATCAAAGAATGTATAGAAACTAAAGGGTTGGGATTTATTTTGGGGAAATTACATTCTCGTCTGGCGTCTGAGAAATCGAGATTGGTTTGGAGGAGCTCTTTTGTGACTAATGTTATTGCTCAGCAACAGCTCTTAGTGCCTGGGAAGGAAAAGGAATAATCAAAGCTGACCCAAACACTATAAGCAGAAATTCTACATGGGGTAAAAATTTGAATGATTTATGATAGCCAAAAGCATAGCATAAATCCCTTGTAAAATAAGCATAGATAGGGAAACAGTCACAGATGGCCAAAAGATCAATCAGAAGATAACCCACAAGAAACTTATTGCCAAAAGTAATTGCCATAGGCATCAAATCAGTTTCTGATGGCATAGACACTTTTGCATTCAGTCTGCTTCTCTATCCTGTAGATCATTAGGCATGTCATTCAAATCACTAAATTGCCCTATACACACTTGTAGCAGATATGCCCAGGTACTTTCTGGAATTTACTTTCCACACACTCACAGATGTACTAGGTGAGGACCAAGTTATTGTATTTGAGCATTTATACGATACTAATATTTTCCACAAATATTTTCTATTCTGTTTCTAGATGTATAAAGCTATGGGACAATGTGGACCTTTTCACAAGGCCACATGCCAGGAAAAGAAGGGCACAAACTAGGCAGCTAGTGTGCTATTTGGGCCAAGCCTTCAGGTCATTAGTCAGAGTAATACAAGTGAATTCTTCCACAGATCAAAGATTACTGAACAAAGTAATAGCAGACAGCGTTTTCCAGATAAAAACTTACTGTTTCAGCATAACTAAAGAACTTTTCAAAACATGAGAGTTCTAACAGTAAAAAAAGAATGTATTGCCATCTCTGTCAGGCTAAGGGAGAGCAGAGGGAATTCTACCTGCAGATACACCCACTGAGGAATTGAATCAGAATCAGAGTTTAATGCTTTTTTCAGACAGTATGTTGACAGCTGAGTAGGAACATATTTTGTTTGCTGATGAGTTCAGTAGAAATTACACATAAGTAATTTCCAGCTGCCTACCTGTCTTTATAGAGTCTGTTAATTCACTAACCTGAAATTTAAAGTTGTTCAGAACCATAATTGTCTAAAAGTGCCAAAGCATTGATGGATATTTATGTTTGGTCAGCTGAGGAAATGAACCCTGTGTATTTCAATAGGCCTAGGCATAAATCTACAAGGTTTTGAGAGCACTTAAACAAGAGAAACATGCTGAGTATCCTAACATACTGTACTTCTTTTGAAAGTGTTTTTTGGGCTCAGTGGAAATTTGCATCACTTGTGGGTGAGACTGGAGATTATGCATCAGAGTTTAATTCATTAGTGCTATTCTGCTTGTTCTGCGAATTGAGGGTGCAGGAAGGAAGGGCACACGAGTTTTTGAAGCCATTAAAGTGGGCTTCTGAATGCTGGACTAAAGGGAAAATGGTCTTGTGATATGACACTGATTGGTGTAAGCCTGAGCCAGGTGGGATGAGAATGTGTATGTGTAGGTATATATAAAAGTACTATAGCATTTTCATCGTAGCTTTCTTCTAGTTTCCTTCATAATCAGGGGCAGTACTGCTTCACAAGGAAAGTAAAACTGAGTTCTGACATGAGAATCATAAATACATTATGGCTCTTAGCCAACACCCAGGTATATCAGTTTGCAATCAAGTACCACACCTAAACAATTTCAAAACTTGCATTCAAAAGAATAACGGAACTGCTCCAAAAATAAAAAGAATGAAATTACATTTCAAATCTTTAAAAGATTTATTTCTTCTTTGCCCAGTCAGACCTCAGAAAAAACTATGAGAAAATGTGGTTGAGATCACCAGTATATACTCCAAACTGATAAATGAAACTGTGTTGGAAGAGAAAGCCAAAAAATATCTTTATCCAAAGAGTGATGGGGATTACTGGCCACTTGGAAGTAAGTATTACTTCCAAAGCTCTCTGGAATGATATCTGTTGACAGTGCAATGCCTGCTCTGGCCTGAGGAATATCCTGATAAGTTTTGATTCTAAATAAATAAAAACTAAAATGCCAGCCAATTGCTATTTCAAAGCATGCAAACTACTGGAACGCAGGTGTCTCTTTTGGCACAACACTGCAGTTTCTGAAGTATCACAGAGATGGCCCAGTCAGTTGAGTTTGAAAATAATAGATAATTTTAAAGGTCCTTAAAAAAATCATTTAATTAGTTTTCATTTCTTTTACTTGCACCTGATAAATGAACATATTAAACTGTGAAGACTCAGGACCTCCAAAAGCCTTTGATGTATATTAGAATGATCTAATAATTTACTTTAGGACTCACCAGCATGACACATTTAGATGAAGTGAAGCAGTGCTCACGACGAAGGAAAATCCCGCTATGCCAGCCCCAAGGTACCAAGGTACCAAATTGGCCTCATTCTCCTGCTTTGCAGTGGAGAGCTCTGAGCTTCTGTTGATCTACTTTTTGTTAAATTTTATTCTTGGTGAGAAATTCTTTGATCAGTTCAGGTTTCCTTTAAACAAATGGGCACATCATGCTTAGAAAGACATTATTGAAAGATAATCTTTGGCTTACATATGCAAGAAGGTGATTTTCCCTCTAGGTTATTTTTGTCTACACCTGATATTACAGAGTGTTGTTCAGCCCAGAGTAGTTATTAAGCACTTTCTGTTGTTGTAGCTACCTGATCTAAGCATGAGCTTACGCTTACAATATGCCCTGCTTCTCTGGCTAATACAGTGTGGATACTGCTCTTACCTCTGTTCTAGAGAAGGACTGTACTTAATTCAGCTCCTACAAGTGTCATCAAAGAAGTATCTGTTTTGTGCTAATAAATTGCTCCCTTCTCCTTTAACTGCAAACATAAAGGTTCATAATAATACAACTTCGTATTTGAACCAGGGCCAGAAGTGGCCACTGATTTTAGGTACTCAGACTAAGTACTTTCATCCTGATTTTGTAATGCACTGAAAAGCTTCAATGCCAATTGGCTGAATGGTAACTAAGGGCATAGCAGCTCCCTGAAAATGAGCACTCAAAACCTGGAATTGATTAAGAAGTGAACATTTGAAAACATGAGCAGCAGTTTCTGTTTTCTGCGTCTCCTTGAGTGCTTTTATAATACGCTGGGGTGCTGAGGTTGTTTCAGACTCACTGAAAAGGGCCAAAACAAAGAATGACCAGCCAGTGTCACTGTATCTATTTCATTCACAATATGACTCAGGAGCGTAAAGGGTTGAGAGAAATGTCTACAGATCTGTGCAGCAGCAATGCTAAACTTGAGTTACACAAGGAAATGGCTTTCATTTACTGTTGAAAGTCTACTTCACAGTAAGCATAACCTCTGTTACAGTTGTATATATAAATTCAGTATTTCCAGAGCTCCCTTTAGAGGAAATGAAAAGATATGCTATAACTTGACATAGCAATACCAATTCTACTCCATTTCCAGGTTTACAGATTGTACCTAAGTCTTTAGAAGAATGTCTAGGAGCAGTGAGGATCAGGAGGACTGCTTTTGCTGAACCAAGGAATGACTGACTGAGGAAGAAGAAGACTTTGAGGTGTCCTGGTACTGCCTGTTGAATTGCGAGTATTAATTTCTCAGTGTTCACAGGGGTTGTGTTCAACCCACAGTTATATTAGAAAAGTGGCAATATATGTAACAATGCATCTTGCTCTGGTCCTTCCTTCTTAATCAAGGATCTGTCCAGTGACCAACTCTTTCCTTTGCAGAAAGCCAGTGACCTTCATCATACTTTGAACATAGGGCGGAAAGTGCTTATTAAGAAAGAGGACAATTACTCTCTAGAGTAGCCTACATTCAGTGTATTTCCATTGTACATCTTCTGGTCTCAGTTCGCTTCTAGGCCCAGATCTTCAAGACTGACACATCAAATTTGTGCCTAACTTTGACCAACACTTTCAGAATTTGTGTCTTTTAAAGCAATGCTGTTTATCCAGGCTAAAGGTAATATGTCCCCTCTGTCAAGATAAAGCATCAGAACTCCAAACTTGCAGGTTTGTTCAAAATAACACCTGTACTGGGCCAACTGTAGATGCAACTACCTGGGTGAAATATCCTTGCATTTGTAGAGATACCAAACTGAGTCATACTGAAATTGAAATTGTGATTTATTTATTCTTGTCAAAGAAGATCCCTTTTCCTTTTGGTACTTAAAACCATTAAAAAACTGTTGTTCAGCTGAACTGTGGTTCAACATAATGTCAAAATGTGAGGACACTTCCAGCAAGGATATCTGCGTTTGACTATGTTCTGTCATCAGTGATATCACCAATGGAGCTGTATTACTTCAGAAGGTGCAGCATTTGAAAGAATATGTAAGATTTTGAAGAAAGGAGAGTATCTTCAGTTTGAAATCAGCAAAACAAATTCACAAAGGTCAAGAGGAATCTGGATTTAAATGTGCCACGTGGAAACAAGGCAGAAAAAGAATCAAATGATTATAATGTGCCACAAACTCATCTATCTCAACAAAATGAGGCTGCTGGAAAAGTACAATCTCATGCTGGTATGTATTTAAGAGCAGTGTTGGATGTAAGACAGAGGAAAGAAATTATTCTGCTCTACTTGCCACTGAAGAAACCTCAGTGGAAGTACTGTATCCAATCTGGGGCACTACATTTAAAGATAGATGTATACCAACTGGAGATAATCCAGAAGAAAACAGTAGAAATGAACAGTTTTTAGTAAGTATAGCCAAAGAAGAATGACTGAATGAACTAGCCTTATTGACATTAGTAAAACAGAAAGGAGGAAAGAAGGGAGAACAGAATGACCTCCCAGTCTGTAGAAGTTTATTATAAAGAGGAGCTGATCAGTTATCCTGAGTCCAAAAGAAGGTCCAGAAGAAATCAGCTTGCATCACACAAATAAGATCTAAATTGTACATGAATGAGAAACATCCAGTTATAAGAGATATAAATGGATTAAAGAAAGATAATGAAATGCAAGTCAGATTTCAAATAATGAAGATTTTTCAGGACAGTTCAGATTTAGGTGTGGTGATTTAGGAATAACTGGTCCTAGTTCATTAAGGGTATGAATAAAGTGACCTCTTGAGATGCCTTCCAGCATTGTTGTTTCAGAAGGTGAATCTTCTTTTGTAAAAGGGAGCAGAGGGGTGGTTATGGGGTTGTCCTATATATAGTGCTGAGGTGGCAAGCAGGGGTGGTGTTTTAAACTTAAAACTAATTATCTTTTGCTATGTGTGCTCCAAACATACTGTTCCATGTATTGGCACCACGGAGATTGGCGAGAATTTTATACCAGAACAAAGGCAACAAGATTGGAATGCTAGAAGAGATTCATAATCCATATAAACTAAAATATGGGAGTCTGAATCCCTCTCAATTGTGTAATGTAAATCTGAAACACTATTTTGAATACTTTTCAATGCTTTGATGTACCATCCACTATTTTCATTGGAAAAAAAAAACTTTGTGTCAATTCTCCATTGGAGAATGGTGAAGACTGCCTACATTGAACAGCACTAGCTTTCCTAATATAGGTTGAGACCTTTTTGTGTGCACTTTTTTTTTTCTTTTCAAAAAGGCCTAATGGATTTATGGGGGTTTGAAATTTTTGCCTGGAGACTAAATCATATTGTCATGCAAAGATACCTCTAATCAGACTGAAACAGCTAGCTAAAATTTGCAGGATGGCTTTCTGCAACAGGGATCTCCTCCAAGAGTATCTCTGCCTTTCGGGGGCTACAGGACAGAGTGAATATGAAAAGAAAAACTTGAAAATATTTCCCTTCTAGTTATTCAGCAAACAGGGAATCTCTGAATCAGCACATTAAAACCTTTTTCCAATCAACACATACTAATGATTAGGAAGGCCTGGAAAGTGTTATGTAGGATTATTCTAGAAAATGCTATCTGAGGCTGCTTTAGTCTGGGTATGACTGGTTTGAATGGGGATGCGTAAGTCACTATCAATTTTCATCAAGTTGGCCCAAGCCTGTTTATCCTTTTGCTGTATGTGATGACACGCGTTGCAGTCTAGGTGAAAATGTCCCATCCGCCTCCTAGAAAAGCTTAATAATTTATTTGCAGCCCATCTCCTTCTAGACTGGTGCACACTGTTTATGTGCTGTGCTGCACAGCCAGCTCTTAAAGCTGCAGTACTCTGTGCTACAAACAGTTTTACCTGACATCTCTGATTTTTTATTATATCCTTATATATCCAGTGTGTGCTGTCACATTTTCAAACCAAAACAGAATGAAGAATTAATGCTGGAGATGTTTGGGAGAAATGTCATGACCTTGATTCAACAGCCAAGTTACAAGAGCAACTTCACCCCAATAGCATCAAGGCAAAGGCACAAAAAAACAAACTGTCCACCATATAACTTTTGTATATGATTTTATGATGTTAGGGCTGCAAAACTAATGGCAGATTGCTAGCTTGCTAGCTTCCTTCTTTTTTCCTCCTTTTTTTTTTTTTTTTTTTTAACTGAGCCCTTTTTGCTCTGTAGTTATGCATTCAGCAAAGCAAAATAGTTTCCCCTTTTTCTCCTTAAAAAGGAGTTTGTACCTCTGTTCTAGCAGACCTCTGTGTTGCTGTGTTCCTTTGAGGTGTTGCACCTGAAATTGCAGTGAGATAGTGAGATGGACCAGAGAAAGTCATGTAGCCTCACCCCTATGTGGTTTCTGGCTTTGCATTTGTTTGCTTACTTCTCCAGCTGAGCATCCTGCGTTCCATTTCAGGCTCTAATCATCATCTCTGCATTCAAATCTTGAAGCTCTTAGGGTACAGCTTGTCTGTGATTCAGCAGTTCTGTCTGCAGCACGCCTGCAGGATAAGTTCTCTTAAATCCCTGGCATCACCTTTCCGTGCTGCTTCCCACAGAGGCAAGCTGCTGTGCTGCAAAGGGACCTGACAACATATTTGCTGCATTGCTGCCAATCTGAAACCTCCTAAAATTGGACTCTATCTCTATAACCTTTTATCCCTATACACAATATATATGTCTCTATGCACTTTTATACATTCTTATATATCTATACACTTTTAAAATATATTTTTATATGATTTTGTGAAGTACCACTTCTTTTCTCCAACTATTTCTGAAGACCCCAAATTCAGGAGCAGGTGAACATTTCCAAGCTAAGAAAGATTGTTTGGGACTCAGTCATAGAGCTGTGCATGCAGCCTCTCCTATCCAATATCCCAGCTTCTCCCTTGTAAGAAATGAAATTACTGAACGAAGAAAAAAGATGGTCTGACAGCTTCAATGACTTGAGGGGCTATCCAGTGCTGGGTAACTTCACAGCTATGCAGACAGAAGGAGAGTTCATCTTTTTTCACATTATTAACTTCACAGTGTCTGACATCTGTGAGTTTCCCATCCTCTGCCTCAGCTTCTTTGCACTAAACTGCACCTCCTCCTCCCTTCGTTGCCTCCCTCATCTTTCAGTACTGGCAGTGCCCATGCTCTCCCTTTCTAAGGCACACTGTGAATTTTAATGTTTTCATCTTTTGCACTGAAGAACTTGAATTTCCGCGGGCTGCCTGGGAGGTCTTAGTGGCATGTGCAAGGTGGGAACATACGGGTGTTTTTTATGGACCTTAGATTTTGCCTGAGATTTCGGACACAGAACTGGGTGGCCATTCCTAGCATTGATGTGGTTATTTCTACCTACTCACCCTCCAGGTATTTTGGTAACCAAGTACTTAGCATAAAAATGGATTCTTATACCAGTGACTGGACTCATTACTGTCTTCAGTAATGCGAGAATAGACAGCAAGAAAATGAATTTGCCATTGCAGGGAATAACGTTCTATGTTCAGAGAAGCTAGGTTATTTTTTCCCCTTCTCTCAAAAGAGAGTCCAGGGTATGTTTTTGCTGATCAACTCTGCAGTGCCAGGATACATTCCCTGGGGAGCCAGTCATAAACATACCTATATAACCCTCCAGTATAACCTCAGACTGTCATCTGGGAATCATCCTTGGCCTGTACTAATGCCCAGCTGTGCCTAGGCATTGCTTGTGATAGAGAGAGCTGGCCTGGGCCAGGCAGTGCCAGGAATGGTGCCAGCAATGTAACCACATGGGCAGCTTAGTGCCAGCACTTGGGGCTGTGATTGGCGTCTGCTGGCTCTGCCTGGACAGATGTAGCTCCAGGGAAGCGGAGGTGGATGGTCCTGAAGTGTGCATGTATCAGGAGGCCAGCAAAAAGGAAAAGCTCACGAGTCCTGAGGAAAGGGGGCATGCCTATTTAGAAGTGGAGGTGCACATCTGCTATGCCGCAAGTATAAGAAACAGCAGGAATGGCCATACATTGGCATGGGAACTGGCTTTGCCAGAAGTGAGAGAAAACAAAGGGTCCTTGGCAACAATATGTTGCGATATACATTTTGTAGAGCTTGTGCTACTTGTACCTATAAGAATCTCATCAAGCTAGCACAATTATACCAGCTCATGCTCTAACTGAGCTCTCATTTTTCTGCACAGACAGCGCAAATGCTGGATTGCCTACAGTGCAAGCAGGAGCTGCCTCCTCCAAACACATATTGGCTCAGACCAGAGGTCCCTTTAGCTCATTTCTCTGTCTCTCATAGTGGCCCACAGCAGATGCTCAGGGAGTTGCAGGGCATGCATCATATATCCCAAAGACAGCAGCTGAGCAAATCTGGGACAAGGAAGACTTAAATGACAAAGGGTGTTTATCGTTTTTAGTGTTTGGGTTTTGTCCATGTGTTCTGGCAAAGGGAAAAAGTTTTCTGTTTGCATGCATCACATCACTCCTGTCATACAAGAAAATGACTCTTTCTGGCCTGCTGCAGTACAACAGCAGCAGCAGTAACATCCAAAGCAAATTGTGCTGCATATTGCTCTATAGTTCTGTCCCTTCACACAAGTAACGCTGAGGAAGCAAGAGAGGCTGTGATTTTTGTTGTTTTGAGGCAAACTCTATAACAGGATTCAGGCCTTTTATCACCTTCAATTTAAAGGTCACCGAAGGGACTGGGATCCGCAAAGTTAAAAACAGACTGGGTCAAGCTGGGTGAAGAGTATCTTCCTCCATCATCCTCTTCCTCCAGTACAACACTGGTGGGGAGCACTCTGCACACAGTCTTCTGCTACCATCTTGCAGGCCCCAAACTTCCCATTGCTCTTGGAAGCTGTCAGACATCTCAATATGGGCGGAAGAGTTCATCTGCTCTGCAATATTCTATTCTTACTCAGAAATCAGGAAAAGAAACAAGAGAGCAAAAGGATTTACCTGAATATGTGGGATTTTACACTACTTTTGCCTGATCCCAGCCCCTAGAAGTGTGTGTAACAGGGAAAAAAGAAAGCAGGAACGTGAGTAGAAAGGAAAGGTGAAGATGAACAGGGGCCAAGGAGAATAGCTTGCTTACACATCTAAGCTGGCACCCTTGTGTAACATTCTGGCTCCTGAAGAGCCTCAGCAATTTAACAAATTTTTCTCTTTGTCTCACTCCTTCTCTCCTTTCCAAACCAGTGATCATCAAGCTTTGCGAATGACATGGCAAGACAGCCATACCCCATACAGGAGAAAGCTTTTGCCCATATATATGTGTGGGGAGGACATTTTCTTCTGCTTACGTGTTTCTGCTCAAATTACTCTCTCTAAAAGTCTTGGATTAAAACAGTACATTTCTGAGCTTTATCTCAGTTAAGATTTCAGCAAGTGGAAAATTACAAACCTTTAAAAACACTGAGGTTTTGAAGCTACCTTCTCTGCCCATCTGATAACTTTTCTATCCCCCAATATTCCCTCATCTCACAGCACATACATAGCCATTATTAATTGCACCATTATAATGAGTCAGGCAGCAGAAATTATGTCAGAAGGCTCCTCCTATATGTGCCTTACA
Organism: Chrysolophus pictus; assembly: GCA_037305975.1. Classification (NCBI taxonomy): domain Eukaryota; kingdom Metazoa; phylum Chordata; class Aves; order Galliformes; family Phasianidae; genus Chrysolophus; species Chrysolophus pictus. The sequence goes on along the minus strand of CM074577.1, from coordinate 60,749,148 downwards.
AACATGCCTTGTGTGTGAGACTGCCATCTCAGAGCAGTCTACCCAGAGTGGGTAGAGAAGGACAGACCCTTCTATGCCATTTGATGCCAAACACAAAGTCTTGATGCCTGCAGTCATTTTGCACCATTCTAGATCCCTTATGGGAAAAAAAATAGAGGGATGGCCACCTGAATAATATCGATGCTGGTGATGAGGCTGCCAGCATCACTCAGTGAGGTCTATATCCCTACTGCAAGCACCTCTGCCCTCAGCTGAGCCCTTAGCTCCACTCCTCTATGGTCTTTCCCATCCCCTACGCTCTTTATGCTTCAAATGCCTAGTCTTCCTTTTAGCTTTCCCTGTCTCTCCCTTTGTCCTTTGGGACTTCTCTATGCTTCTTCCCTTTAGGTTTCCTGTCTTCCCTCCAAGCTGGCACTTCCGACTGCAGGAATTTCAAGATACAGCATACTCATACATTTTATACTAGCTCTAGGGGCTCTTAAGCCTTCTGACTTCATGAGGGTACACAAACTAGCAACACAGTAACCCAGGAATGCACCTGGAAGTAAAAGAAAAGTGGTAGGGGGAAATTAAATGCTTAGCAACAGAAATGCCACATTTTTGAAGAATTAACTAGCTATTCATTCAATCTGAAAGGGTTATTGCATTAAGAACTCACATTAGAATTAAAGAGATGGGGGGGAGGGTGGGAGGATATTGGCAGGAAGCACTTGTTGGCTAAAGGCTGAGGATAAACCCGGCATTTCTTTATCACTGCCTAGGGAAAAGAGAAACCTTAATTACAATACTTGTCTTTGAATAATATTTCAGTCATAACAGCACATTTCTCAGATTCTGCATGATAAGTGCATTAATATTTATTCATTTTCTATGACCTTTAGATAATTCCTAAGGGTCCTTTTTTCCTAACGTTGATGGTTGCTCACTTTTTATGCTCCTTCTGTACACTGGTCCAAAGCTTGATCACCATATATCAGCATTCTTTTTATCTTTGAAAGCGCGTTCCAGTGAGTAGGGTGAACTAAATCTGAATCCAACTTTGCTCTCACAGCTGAAAACTCATCCTTAGGGACAGAGAACTTCTGCCATGGAGACCCAGGCTGGAGACTCAGGCTGTGTGCAGAGACCTATTCCTGTTGAAAATGATATAACTGAGAAAGACTTGCACCCATCCTCTTTAGATTAGTTTTCCTCCCAGTTGTAGTTTGCTGATACTTAATCTTTCCTTTTGTCAACTCTAATCCAAGTGTTGCTTGCTTTATACAGAGGTGCACCACTGGAGACTGCAGTAGTTAGACTATGGCCCTTTGATTTCACTTATTTTACTTTTTCAAACATTTTTATTTGTACTTCCAGCACCTCAGAACTGCATTCTACACTCTAAAAACAGCAACAACGACAACAAAATTAATATGTTTATAATTTGTCTTCATACATTGGGTTTTAAAATGGTGGGGGCTCAGTGGGTTTTATAATTTCAACAGTGGCTAGATGAGCATTTTTGTCAACATTGAGGCCTTCTTTTATTTGAAATGTTCAGTTTTGATGACAATCAAACAAGAGAAATCTTCATTGCTTTCCGGTTATAAAAAATAGGGTAGAGAAGACTGAATCTGAATATTCAAACACTGACTCCTGACTTGAATTGACAAAAAAAAACTTACAAATTGTATTTTGAGAAAAATGGCTTTTAAGTTTATAAGTGTGAGCTAGATAAGATCATCATCTTCAAAGCAGTTTACAGAGGCAAAGACAAATCTACAGCCTTCTGAGTAATGTCTGTGTGCATGTTTGCAAAAAATAAGAAGGCTCCAAATTTCTAGAAGCAAGAGCATGTGAATGAGGGCATGTATCCTTCGTTCTCTTTGATATGCCATATACTGAACTCAATCATATTGTTCAGTGTTTGGGGATAAAAATATGATTGTGAGGGGAGTGTAATGCCTTTGAGCAAAGAAAACTCTCTTATCTGCAGTAATTTGGTGAATAGATTATGTGATGATATCTGAAGTGCTGTGCTTTACCCATGGAAACTCCACCACCCCACCTTCATTCTTTGGCTCAGTAATTTCAAGAATGTCGAGTGATAACTAGGCAGAAAGATACCAGCGTGGGATATTTGTTTGTATATTGGTGGATATCAGTCTCTTTTTCAACTAAACAATTTAGAAAAAAACAAAAGACACTATCTTTCTGGATGGTTGTATTTCTTTCACAAACAGTGTCAGCAGATAAGGGTATATTTCTGTCCTCAGCTAAAGAGTATTTTATCATGAAAAGGTATCGAACTGTTATCTAGTCACACACTTATCCCAGTGCAAAAAGAAAAAAAGGCTTTTTAAAAGCTGAAAGAGAAAAATGCAACAGCCTGGTTATCCAGAAGTCTTCTACTGACAATACCACAGGGCAATAGTGACACTTTTAAAATAAATACTGGGTGAGATTTTTTTCATAAATAAAAAAGACACTAGTCTTAAGATCCAAATTAATTTCAGCTACGTTTACAAGCCAGGAGGAGTTCAGGCTATAGCTGCAATGATTTCAACAAGGAATACTCAATGAGGGAAGAGAAAAGGTTGTTTGTTTGCTTTTTTTTCCCTTAGCATAGGCACTGGTTTTAAGCCTGCTTCAGACTTATCAATGACCTTGGACTTGGTAATTCATAATCTGAATTTTAGATATTCTGTATATTTACAAGAACTGCAGAATTTTCTTTAGAAAAAGGGGTGGCTTCCATACCCATCATAGCCACTAAATTGATCAAAACCCTTTCCAAGACAGGAGCCCCAAATTCCTCCCAGAGTTCAGTGCCCAGGCGCCTCAGAGCACTAAAATGATGGATTTCTTCCTGGGAGCAGATTACTGGAGCATAAACACTGTGAACACCTATCTGGCAGCGCACCAATCACTGATGTCATATCTGGAAATCAATTCAATACATCTGATTGTTTCAGAGTGTCTTATTTCGAAGACAAAACATGAGATTGCACCTTCCTGTACATGAGAAACAATATTCAGGCTGACACCAATAAACATATTACATGTTTTCTAGGTACAAATCTCACAGCATTTGTCTCACTAGCAATAGTCTCTGTCTCTTTGACTCCCAGGTGACAGTGCTCTTTGAATCTCATTGGTTAGAAAAGCTATTTCAATGACCAACAAAATATGATATAACATTTAGACTGGGAGCAGACATGCCTCACATGTAGTTTAGCATGCAGTACAACTTTCCTCTTAATCACATGGAAATCTAAATTCACAGCCACTGTTAACATTAAAGGGAAATGAAAATCTTTCATTAACCCATGCAGCAATTTTCTCCTGGCTATAATGATGAAGGATAAACACAACAAACTCGACTAATATTATTTCAATTAGAGTAAAAGCAAACTGCATACAACACAGGGAATTCACAGAAAATTACACAAGATTTATGTATGAAACTGTAAAACCACTCTGAGGCCATTTTAATTCTTCATCAGACTGAGAACTGTACACATATTCCTTTATTTATTTATTTTATTGAGTGCTCATGTTTCATTCCTGGCCAAGCCTGCACGTATTGATTCCATCTCATGTTCAGCGAAGTGTGCATGTGCAAATGTCTAATGGGAGTGAGGACCTGAAAGATAAAATGGTCTTTTTTGGCCAGACCACACACCCTAAGAGATTTGCCAGGCCCAAAGAGGATGTTATTGCACAACTGGCACAACCTCTTTCTGAAGCCTAGAGGGAGACTCATGAAGCAACATTTGTGCATTGCAGCTGAGAAAAGCTCTAATTTGTACTGCTTATCTCTGATCCATGCGCAACAGATCTGAGAGGAGGTTTTTGCCCTTAATTTGTTCCCGGGTGTCTACACATTTTGAGTGTGTTAGATCAATGCATGATGCTGTGTTTCATACGTGCCAGAACATAGACGTAGCTAGGTATGCTGAAGATGAAGGGGCAGCCTCAACTTTGAACCTCCCGTTGTTTGCAAAACAACTTTAAACATTAGGCAGACAACTCTATAACGTGCAATAGTTAGAAATAAAGACCAAAGTACTTTCTGTGTGAATGAACGCAGATTCAGTTCTTAGTTAAAACTTGGTGACTGTCAGCTAATAAGGATGTCTGTGGAGTTTGCTAGGCTTTGCAAATCCTGCTTTGCTGAAAGGAAAGGAATTGCTGTTCCTAACATGAAATGCCTTTGTAAGGGCTGAAGCTATGTGGTGGAGTGAGACCCTCAGCTTCATCATTCAGCATTTTCTCCAGTTTTCTGTGAGGAAAAAAAAAAGATCTCTTTAGAGCTGTTTTTTATTTAGCCAAGAGTTTCTCTGGGGAGGACAGGAGGTGTTAGCTCAAGAATTCACTTGATAGATTTCAGATCAGCAGCTAATCTGTCACTTCAAGGGGTGACAATGACAGGAGGAAAGGACTTCCTAATTTATTCATAAAATACTTTATCTGTCAATTCCATTTATTTAGTTCATTCTTCATAGGTAAAAGTATTGAAAAAAAGAAATTAATTCTGACCTTGAAGGTGAGAAGCAGAATGCTGATAACTCCAGCTATAGGGCTCAAGTAGTCCAGGACTTTTTCACCCAAGAGTGTGAAAAAACATGATAGACTGATCTCATGCATTTTACCCCCTGAATTCTTGTTGATACCATGATGCAGAGACTTTAATGGCCTATTAACAATACTCAGTAGAAACACATATTCGGTACAGCTGGTTACATACCAAAAATGTCTGTGGCACATTTTGTCTGTCCTTGTGGAGTTGTTGCCAGTGAACAGACTACATGACGACAGAAATGCCAGAGTTTCCTGAAGGAATTTTTGATGAAGTTTAAGAATTGACATATTTCACAGTAAGCTGCTGTTTGTTTTAAGTTCAACACAACCTTGAAAGAATTACTGTATAATTTGCTAGGCAAAAAATCTGAGCAGCTAAAATTAATTGGCCAAAAACATAACATCAGTTTTCTGTCTTTGATCAGCATTGAAAAAGCACTTGGAATTTACTTGCACTAGGACTCTGACATCCTTAAATCTTAGGTGGTGCATTATACTGTTTGTGGAAGACAGTGCAATTCCATATAATAATGTATTGATTTCATAAGGTAAATATGGAAAAGTGTTTTGTTACTAGAAGTTAGTCCTCATAGCTGAATAAGAATCTGTGTATTTAACCAAATAGAGGTACTATGACTTTTCTTTTAACTGAAGACATTTTCAACATCAAAACTCAGTAGCAATCCTCAGGACACATCAAGAACACTGAGTCTGTACAAAGTAGGGTATGAAGATTATAGAAGATGACGCAGTTTTTTAGTTTTCAGAGGAAACTCGATCAGGAAGTGAATGCTTCCTTGCTTGCTTTCTTGGTTTTTTGCTTCCTTGCTTGTACCCTCTCCCAGACTTCATAAATTCTGTCTTCCATTTCGTTCATTTTTGCAGCCAGTCCCAGCTTTTCTCTTCCAAATTTTAATCTTCGAAGTTCAGATCATTTGTGGTGATGAAAAAAAAAATAATACTTTGGATTATTCATTACAGCTACGCTAAATATTTCTAAAGTGGAAATCTTCAGAAAATGAAGCTCCAAAGAGAGCCTAGAATGTAATTTTCGAAAGAATGTAATTTGATTAAATTTGAATTTGTTTTGCTATGTTTTTTTAGCAGACCTGTGAAAGGTACATCTTTGCACTAGATTGCTTTCTTGCTAGGTGTCACAACTTTACTCTAACAGTGGGGATGGACAGATTGTTGGACTAGGTGATCTTAGTGGTCTTTTCCAATCTTAACAACTCTATGATTCTATGAAGTACTAACATTTCTCACAATATGGCTATGAAAGTGGACATAAAAGTATCCATTTCCTTAATCTCTTTCTCGGAACACTGAATGCATCCTCATCCAACCTACCTGTCAAAAAGAAAAGAGAACAGCTAGACTCCTGTATTTCCTGTGAACGTCTGTTTTTTTTAAAGCATGGCAAAAGATTATGGCACAGGGTAACAGAGAGCTACCATTAAAAGGGAAGGTTTTTCTTATGTAAAAGTCAGATACATTCTTCAATTTTGAAGCTCTCTGTTTATATAGCAATCTCTCCTTAGAGATAGAGGAATAGAAGGTATCAGTGCATTGCATAGCTTGTACAGATTGACAGCACTGGGACAAAGAGTTTTCTATGATTGCTTTACATTTTCATTGTAAATCCTTCAGTTTTCCTCCTATAGAAAGGTAGAATGGGGAGAATAGTGAATAAATTGGACTTATCCCATCCCAGAGCTGATATGCAGCTGAAGTACAGAGCAGGATCTGGTTGCTGGGAACTGTTCCCTCATCCTGCAGTTTAGATAAGGGTGGAAAGTCTAAATCCCTCATAATTAGACCTCAGAGCTCCTCGGCTGGTTGTTTTCTTTTTCTCTATCCCTCATTGCTCAAACCAAGGATTTCAGCTCTGTTTCTCTGATCTAGTATTTTTTCCTTATTATTTGCCTTGAGCTTATGTATTTGAAATTGCCACAGGGCCTCCAGCTCAAATGTTTTTCAGGCCTAAAACTCTGAAATATCTAAAACTTATGGGAATAAATGTACTCAATACTGCCAGTGTGACTTATGTCCAATACATACTACCAAACCAAGTAGTGCAAGAAGGCGATGTTGACATTAGTATTCTTTTTAAAATGTTATTTTAAAGAACATGTGAAGAAATGTTTACTTAGATTTAAGTCATGTTTCAGTTATTGATTTATCTGCTCATGAATATACTATACTAACCAGCTACAGAGAAACACAGCAATATCAGCAAAAGCTTTGTTCTTTGAATTAGCTTAATGTCAGTAATGACTATGATTATATAATGTTAGCATTCTTATATGTAAGCATATACACACATATACAAGTACACGATCAACAATACACATGCAAATACATAGGTATGTGTTTACAAATACGTACATGTAAAGCTAATGGAAGAGAAGTAAAGCATCTGAAATTACTTCTCAATATTCTTTCATGGCACTGTGTGTATGAGAAAGCGTGTGTATGAGTGCAAGCGTTATTGTTCTAATGGCAGAAACAACTTCACACATGATCCTACCTCCAAGTGTTCACTGGAAACCAGAATTTTGGAGGAGCTTGCTGTGACATCCAATGATCTGATTTCTATCAATCTGTGAAACAAAAAAACAGATAATGACAATTACCACCAATGGGAGTTAAATATATAGGGTTCTGCATAACTCAATGAGAGACTGTACTGTAAAATATACTTCATTCACAGAGCTACATCTTAATTAACTAATTAAATGGATAATATGGAGCCTAATCATTTTTCTGCTTGGAAAAATAATGTTAAAAGATTTTAAAAAAAAAAATCTGCAGGGGTCAGGGACAAGGAAGAAACATAGAGAGTGGATTCTGCTCTTTTCCATAGGCAGGAAAACTCATAGTGAAAGCCCAGTAGGCAGGATTCTCACCTCTGGAAGGTTTTCCCTCCCAGATCAAAGACCACAATGAGTTTTATTTTCGTTGTATTTGTCCTCTGTCTTTTCTGAAAACATTGTGAGTTCCACTTATACCAACTTTCTTCTATACCTCCTCTTTGCAAAGGATATTGCACCAGAGTGCTCCTCTGTTCGAACAATTTGCATCTTCCCTTCCACGTGGGACATCAGACAGAGCTGTACAAATGGTTTGTCTTTTCCATGATTTATCTGTTTTGCCACTATTCAACAGCACATTTTTGCATGCATAACACATAGACCTAGATACAGACATTGCTTTACTACTGGCAGAACTTGCCAAAGAAGACCACTTTTTTTGCATAGCAATGGAAAAATGGTGGCTTTCTCAGGGTTAGTTCCTAGATGTTTGTTCTCCTCTTGGATGTCTGCACCTTCTTGAAAGCGTGAGAAAAGAGCAGCAGTTCAGAGATAGAAAACAAAGGAAATTAAGTGTAATTTGTAATTTCAGATTTACTGAAAGTTTTAAGAGATAAAGGAGGTGTGAGGATCTACTTTGTCCCCACCTACAGGCCCTTGGTGGTAAGACAATTCAGAGCAGATAGCTCTCAGGAACAGTGGGAACTTTCAGACTGTCTGCTGGAAACTGTTTACCCTCAGCTCTCACTATAACAAAGATGCAAAATTGTGGTTATAAGAGATACATTAGCTGTCCCACTTTGCTTTCTAAATTTCTTTGCTCCTGTTTGCCATGAAAACTACACTTAAAAAACAGCTGGTCAATCCAAGCCATGAGTCATAAAAGAATTATTATCAATTCTTTGTGTTGACTCATCCCAAAAGCTGTTTTCTTTACGAGTGTTAATCTTTGATCACTTCAGAAATATATTATTAAATACACTTTGTTGATAAATGCAAAATGCTTGCCGTGATATGTGAGTGGGTCTAAGACACTGAAAAATAAATTCTGTAGAGAGCAAGTGAAAAATACAAGTGAGGCAGGTGTTTTGGTATTACGGACAGAAGAAATGGATCATTCTGGATTTTCATTTTCCTTGTTAGGAGCTGAGCAATCATACTAAAGCTTTATTTATCTTTAATAACTGTTATTTTAAAATTAAATAAAGAAAAAAAAACAACATTCGATTATTTTGTTTTCAAAGTCAGTATTTCACTGCTTGTATTTATATTCATTGAATTCCAGGGTTACATTTTAGAAACAGTAGGATACCCATTTTGATCCTAAGATTAGAGATATGTCCACTCTCATTTTTCCAGAACTGAAATGAAAACAAAACTTTTTTTGAAAATTCACTCAGTCTTTTTCAGCCAAAATTTCTTAAGCATGTCTGTTCATTGTAGAGCTGAGGAAATGTGATGAGGATGGAGTGCAGAGGATTTTTTTTATTATGCCCTCAAAGCTTTTTTTATCATTTTCCTTTGAAGTCTCTGCAAGTTATCTAGTGTTTGTGTTAACTTTCTATATATATAAAAAAAAAGCATGCTGATTTATCCTCATAGGAAACATTCTAAACATCTGAGAAGGTAAAGAGCAGGAATGAAATCTACCTGACTAAACAAAGCCCAGCACAGAAAGAGCAGCCATTGTAATGGTTTATTTTAAATTCTGACTTGACTCCTGCAACAAAGATATCCAAATTTATTTCCTAAATAGGCAAACACTGCAGTTTTCTTTCCAATGAGTGAGATTTTTCTCTGCATGGCTCAATCCTCTTTTTGCTTATAACTGATAGATTTCAGAGAAGCATTCATGGGGTAAAATAAAAATATTGCAGATAATACAGGCAGGTTCAATGTTTATAACATCTTTCATGAGGAATGCTCAGGAACAGAAAGAACCTCACTGCCTGCTAATGAATTTGATGAAAATACAGCAAGTTCCTCTGATTGGTCCTAGAAGGGATCACAATGCTCAAGTTAGTTTTGACTTCAATGGAAATTAATTCCTTAGTGATTTCAGCTTTAATACAAAATGCTCCAAGAAGTTTATTTTAGGGTTTCTTATATAAGTTTGTTCCGAAAGAGAAGGGAAAATTATTGTGTATATGGGATTTAGTCTCTGTGACTAAAATGTCATATGAAACTATAAAAGTCGTGACCTTCTATGTTTGACTTCATGATATATGACATCCATGCCTAATTTAGTGCTTATTAAAGGAATAATGTTAATGGTTAAGGAGTACAAAGGCTTAATTAGATTTGTAAAAAGCTAGCTACTGTAGCAAAAAGAGCTCTTTATTCTGTATTTACTACAAACTTTGAAGAATGTCACCAACACCATCTGAGAAGACTAAAGTCAATCCAACAGCTCCAACCTGTCGTTAACAACCAACATGTTCTATGTCCTTTTAAAAATTTGATATTTGACTTTATTCCCTGGTGGAGGCTTATTTTTTTATTGACCCTCAAAAATGAATAATTACAGGAGCTTTCAAATGGTAAAGAACAAATTAAGAAGCACAATCAGTATCAATTCAGGAGCTTTCTTCGAATTTGTTTTGCTGTGGTTTAACTTATTATGCAACTAAGCACTATACAATTGTTCACTTACTTCCCCCCATGTTGTAATGGGAAGAGAATTGGAAAAGGTTGAAGTAAGAAACCTTATGGTTCGAGATAAGAGCAGTTTGATAGGAAACAAATAAAAAGAAAAAAGAGAAAAAAAAATATATATATTTTAAAAAAGGTTAAAATTAAGGATTAAGGTGTTGAAAGGAGAGGAGAGGAGAGGAGAGGAGAGGAGAGGAGAGGAGAGGAGAGGAGAGGAGAGGAGAGGAGAGGAGAGGAGAGGAGAGGAGAGGAGAGGAGAGGAGAGGAGAAGAAAAAAGGGAAGTTTTGAGTTGGTGAAATGATGCAAAAAATACACTTGCAATATAGTCACAAATGACCATAGATATTTTGCTATTGCTACCAAGACATAAGAGATTTCCAAATTTTTGTCTCCTATTATTCACAATATTCAAAACAGTTTCTGTGAATCACCAATATTTCCTAAATTTGTACTGAAAATATATTGTTCGTTGCTCACTGTTCATTATTTTTTAGTCATAACTCATTATCTTTTGTTAAAGTTTCAGTCAGCTAATCAAGAAGGAGAAAATACACTGTATGACCAATAACATTCCACAAATAATGATTAATCAAAATGAGCAGTTTCCTAACAGTACAGTGTCTAAAAATCATTCAGCTGAACCAGTTATCAAAGACACACAATACTAATCTATTGACACTAATCAAGAGTGGTTTGTGAATGAGTCATCAACAAAAAGCCAATTTAATTTGGGGGTCCCAGTGGCACCAGTAAGCAGTGTTTTGACATAAAATTCTAAGTTTAACTGTGACATTCCCCTTTCTTTAAATTTTATTTCTGTGTGTCTTATCAAAATGAACTGGGCAATTGCACTTGACTGTAGAATTGTCACTGGATTTAGTGGGAGAATAATTAGTTTTCATAAGTGTTTTACTAAGACCATTTGCTAATTAATATTTCCTTAGCTTGTTTCCTCTGCAACTTTTTTCTGCCACGGATATCAGCCTGGCACTCACTTACCTTTAGGCATTTTTTATACAATTTTATCAGAAGTGGCTGTTTGTTGATTGAATGATGAAAACAGGCATTTGAGGGACTAAGAATCTAATCCTGTATCCTAGGAGTAGTCACACTTTTAAATTGACATTTCATTTTTCTCTCTGAATTCAAAGTAAAGAATAATATTATTATCCTTTAACTATGTTTCAAAATTGCATGTTTCAGCATTTTGAAAGATCAACATTACTAAAGGTGACTCTATGATGCATGAAGATACTGAATGGATTATCTAGAACTAAATTAGGTTCTAGCAAGTCAGAACCAAATTAACTACTACATTTGACAAGAATGGGATGAAACATTAAGAAATTTCTACTGAGAAGAACAAACACAGAATTTACCTTGGAGTTCTCTAAGACATGATGGTGATCTTTAAATTATGTGACTTTTTGGGCCCTGATTGAAATTTAATGCAATCCCACTGTGGGAAGAGGTGATTTTGACTAATTAGATATAATTGTTTTTCCTGAGGAGGCTGATTATAGTACATCGTGCTGTTTTGAGATTTTGCTTCAAATTGAAAAATTCAGGGATGGTTCTTTGAATCTACTACTCACCTCAGAAGTAATAGAGTAAGAAAAGGCAATAGTTTTTAGTTTTGCCTTAGCAATTTCTGCCATTATTGACCTTGAGAGGACACATTTATTTTTATGTCATATATAAAAATCTGCAGGGGTAGGAGACTGTGAACTTATCAAAATGTAGGGTCAGAAGAGGAGAACATCTGCTGTTACCACTGCATGTTGTCTATTAATATTCTGCTGAAAGGCCTCCTCTTTAACATAGAAATGTACAGCATTATTGTCATACTTCATCTGAGCAAAAATTTTCCATAATAATTTATTAGATATATTTTTGCAACACAATACTGGCGTTTTTAAGTAGCTTCTCAGAACTTCAAAGATAAAAACAAGTAGTGGCATATTTATTTATAGACCTAAACCATATACAGCGTATGTTACATTGCATTTGCAATGTAATAAGTGACCTCTGAAGAATAAACAAGGACAGTAATAGTAAGTGAAAGTATGCAAATCATAAACCTAATGCACCTGGTAACTAAATCTGAAAAAAAAATTAATCCCTAGCATGGATGTATACTGCACTTGTCAAATTCAGTCAGTATAACTGGTCTAATGGACAGCTCTTTCCCATGGGGGAGATGGTGATTCTGCAGTGTAATTCTCCTCAATTTTACCCTCTCTCTGAGCTGTACTGCCATCGTATAGAGCTATTTGTTGAAGAAATTGCCATCTTTTCCCATTAAAGGAAACTGCTTATCCTCCTAGTTTTCCTAATTTCACGTAGCAGATGATACCATGCATATAAGAGAGCTCAAAGCAACCTTTTGGGCATGATTTTGTTGGGGTTTTTTTGTTTGTTTGTTTGGTTTTTTGTTTTTGTTTAGTTTTATTTTATCGAGAAATGCTTCTTATACATCCATTTTTAAAGTAACATAAATGTTGCTTTATGCAGAGGAAAAAATAGTTTTGAAGATTATCCACAAATGTCCTACTTCTGATATTTTGCACATCTTTTGTTTTCTTGAGTGTTTCTATCCATACTTTCACATGAAAATAGCAGAAAAAAACTGTAAAAAAGGCTCATGAGAAAGGATGAATCTTCAAATACAATATTAACAGCTTCTACTACTTGACTGTTGATCAATGGAAAAGTGGATAAAACAGCAAGAATGAAAAAGAAAGCATACGGCAGTTTATGGTAAGAAAAGCCATGACCATAGGCTTTCAGAGGAAATAACAGCCAAATCTTCCTACATGGTGACAGTTCCTAGTAAATTGCTAAAACATAACTTTTAGGGATGTACAAAAGCTCATTTTCAATTCTCTGCCCTCATAGGTAAGCTTCAAGCAAAATTTGAAATGCTGTGACTACACGTGGATTAACTATGCCTGAAGGATGAAGTCAGACATTCAGAATAAGAATTTGTCTGATAAGTAGGGGTGCAATCTGGTGATTTCAGAGCTGGTGCTGGCTAGCTCCAGATAAAAGAGGAACTCCTTTTAAATCAGTGAAATAGCATCATTTACTCACTGTGTCACCAAGATCTAGCCACGGAAGCCTAGTAAGTCCTATTAAATGTAAATTGGACTCTCTCACCCTTAGTTCACTCTTTATGATACTTATTGCTGCCTGCTTTTAATTCACTATCATGAAGAGACCTCAGCTACTGAACAGATCACATTGCTGCCGCGATGGCTTTGTTCTCTTGCTATCTGTGGTTTATGTTAGGGGCAATACTGGTGTGAGCAAGTATTGAAATATGGGTAGCTGTATTTTCAGAGCAACAAATGGAGGCTCAAAGGTAGGTGTCTCCTTTGTTAGCTAAACAGTACATTTGTTTCTTTCGGTTATGCCACATAGCTCGGACCAGTGACTTCAGCAGCTGGGCAGATTCCAAGATGTAGGGAAGCCTCTGCTTGACCCACCTTGTATTTCTCCATGAGACACGTGTACAGAGAAACATATGTTTTCATAAAATGAGAAATGAGGAAAAACATTCTGATTACATTGAAATTTGAGAGACTTAGCAAGAGGGCACATGCAAATGAACCATAAAATCATCTCTGACATATGACAGTCTTTTGTCTGTGAAAGTGTGAGCAGCTTCCACTCATAAGTATAGAAAACCCTCTTGTTTGTGCAGTGAAGGAAGACTAGCTTGAATTCCACTGTCAGTTATAATGCATACATTAAAGATTTGTCACTGTGGGATCTAATTTTGACCTCCGCAGAGATTTCAAGATTTGCATTGGATGTTAATGTGCAGAAGATGACCACTGTGAATCCAAACAAGTGCTAATAAAAGCAGATATCAGTGAAGAATTTCGTTTGAATTTAAGATTTCCAAACATTGGCAATAAATATGTAAATAGCTCCAAAAGTAATGCCTTCTGTTTATTTCCATGGAAACTATAACAGATACAAAGAACATAATGACAAAAATGAGACTACTTGATAGAGCAAATTCTCAGCTACAAAACACTATTTCTCAACATCGTCATTACCATTAGCTATGTATTTTTGCCAGAAATGAATGAGAACTTCGTGCTGCACTTGTAAAGATCTGCATCAGCAGAAGTGACCCACTGTTTCACAGCTGCTATGATAGCATCATTGCTAGGAAAATGTTGCTCATGTAGTCCATCTTTCATCAACTATAAGAGATGGAAGTCAGAAGTATGGTGGATGCAATAGGACAGTCCAGATGCTCCATAGTCTTCAGATTGGTATCGGGCCTTGCATGAGAAAAGCTGCCTTCTTTTCTGGCCTGAATCTGGAAGTTTGAGCCCTCAGCCTAGTCAGAATCGCGATGTTGTAGCCAGAGCTGATGGTTTGTCCAGATTCCAGGAAATCCAGAAAGATCACCTCTTTCCTATCCCAAAGGACAGTGCACATCAGTTTACCTGCTGAGGGCTGCATCGTGAACATTTTCTTTAGTGAGGAATTCACATAAGCCGTCTATGAACTGCTGTTTCGACTCTGGCTTGCACTTCCATATCAGATGTCATTCTGTCAGAGTGCCCCTCTGCTGCCATCTGTCACATGACAACAAAATGCAACAGAACATTGGTGAGAAAGTTCAGCCTCTACAGCCATACTCTATGCCATACATCAGCCTCTGATGTTGTGAGCCAACATAATAATAATATAGGAGGCATAACTTTTGAAGCAGCTCTCATCATATACTATCATTTATAGTTCAGAATTGAAGCTGGGATTAGAGCTTTTCCTTTTGTATGTGACTTGTGACTTCAGCCCTTTGAAACTAATTTCTCTGCCAGTAGCACTTCAAAATATATAAAAAAAATGAAAAAAAAAGACATTCATATTACCTCAGTCTGAGCTTTGCATCAAGGATAGAACTGAGCACTAAAAAAAAAAAAAAAATCCAGAAATATATATGCCTATGGTTCATAGGAATACTGAAAGCAGTAATAAAATTGAACTTTCTGACTTCAGAAATTATGACAAACATATACATGTGCAACATTTACGAGTATGGCATATAATATTTTTGTACGCCATTAAGTAATAAGATAGCATTAGGACTATGCTATAGAAATCATGTTAAAAACTAGCTAGATTAATGTGTCATATTCATTTTTCATGTTGCTTAGCACTAATCAGAGTCTTCTAGCTTGCTGGGGAAAAACATCGATACTTAGAAAATTAAATAGGTAATTTGATTTTTCAGAGTTGTTGACAAGATCCCATTTCAAAATCTTGGGGAGCATCAGCAGTCTGAATAGCAATAGGAACTGATTGCAGGAAGTTTTGACTTCACTATACTCAGGGAATCTGAGGGTTTATCATGTTATACAGAAAAGTCCAAAGCAGAAGAAAATGGCATTTCAGTTATGGATTAAGATCAC
This sequence comes from Chrysolophus pictus, assembly GCA_037305975.1. Lineage (NCBI taxonomy): Eukaryota > Metazoa > Chordata > Aves > Galliformes > Phasianidae > Chrysolophus > Chrysolophus pictus. Next base: position 60,733,684 of record CM074577.1, on the reverse strand, counting down.
AGAATAGTAACAACTAAATCCTGACACGACTTCATCCATTCCTAATTTGCATGGTATCTACAAGGCCTGTAAAACTAAATGTGTGAATTTATCCACTTTTTAAGTTCTAGTCAAATGAGTTTGCCTAATATAATGACATCACCAATAACATCTTTCAGAAGACATAAGATTTGAGCATAGAATCATAGAATGGTCTGGGTTAAAAAGGACCACAATGATCATCTATTTTCAACTCCCTTGCTATGTGCAGGGTCACCAACCACGAGACCAGGCTGTCTGGAGCATCTAACATACTAGGTGATATTCAGAATCATAAAAGCCAAGTCTCAGAACTGATTATCAAAGAAGCAAAATGATATAAATCTGTATCCACTTTCACTAGCTGTGCTTTTGTATTTGTTTTTTTCCCTGTTTTCTAGGTAATGAAACCGTTAGTTTAAGAATGTAAACATTTATGCTAATATAACCCAAATCATTGCTCTGAAGAAAATCTCTGGAAGTATTTTACCATTCAATTTCCTGGGCTTGTGACACTTCAGGAGTGAAGCCTGAATTTCTAACTGTAAGAATTTTACAGTATAATTTTCCGTAACAGACCAGTCCTATTAACATTCAGATATATTTTTCCCTTAAAAGTAGTAATGATTAACTAGACCTGCTCACTTAAAAATTATTTGTTAGGTATTTGTCAATAGCTTAATCATCATTTGGTTGTTTCAGGTTATTTTTCAGGCAGATCACCTGCTTTTCAACTAAACTAAAATGTTTTCTGTTTACACATCAGAAAATACAGAAAGATGATAATATTTAGAAAGCAAAGAAAAAAAATGAAAGCTGTGTTGAAAAGCTTTTATTTATATAATTATCCTATAATTAAAATAATTACAAGTTGTGGTGAAAAATAGTCTTTATTTTTATTTGCAGTTTCTTGAGGGGTGTTCACTGATCATCACTGAGAAGCTACATGAAGAATAATGGGAGATGTTCACATTTCTGCAAGAGATTTAAGCTGCAGAGGATATGTTCTTCATGAAACAGCTATGCATCTTTACAATCCGTTAATTGACAGGGCTGGATGAAAGGGAACTAGCTAGACTGATGTTCAAACATGTTTGTGAGCCTCAATAATCTCAACAGCCGCCCCAGCTACTCTGGTTATAAATTATCTGAATTCTCTGAATAGAGAGGATTTCTAGCATCGCAAAAACACTAAAAATGAGGACTGGTTCTGCTGTCTGCTTCATCATGAAAAATGTGGAGATTCTTTTCAAAATCATAGGACTTCTGTAAATGATGGATTTCTTGAGGTATTTTTGAACTTCTACTTTCAGTTTTGTTTTGTTTTTTTTTTAATTACTGTTATTATTATTATTAGAATGAGGAAAGCTAGAAACTTTATAAAAGTGAAAACTTAGGTGTCCATGAAACTACCTGAATCTAGGAGTGATATTTTTGAAAAAAGACCCACTGAATATCAGAAATACTGACCTGAGAGCAAGAACACGAGATCATTCCTCAGGAAGCCAATCCATACATTATGTTTTCCTTTTCTTTGGTGCATAAGCTATTGCAGTATGGTGGTTTTGCAGCAGTGGGCAGCTATGCTCTGCCACACCACTCTCTCACTCCACCTCTTCATAAATACAGGGAGAGAAAATATTATAAAAAAAGGCTCACTGCATGAGATAAGGACAGAGATATCACTCATCAATTACCATCACAGATTAGACAGACTCAGCATAGGGAGATTAATGTAATTTATTACCTATTACTAACAGACTAGAGCAGTGAGAAGCTAAAAGCAAACTAAAAACATCTTCCTCGTATCCACTCTCTTCTCCTCCACGTGGTGCAGGGGAATGAGGACTGTAGTCAGTCCATGATACTTTATCTCCTTCATGGTCACTGTCTGTCCCTACTCACATGGGGTCCCTCCCACAGAGTGCCATTCTTTCCCAGCTGATTCATGTAAATATTGATATGTGCACAATCAATATCTGCCAGGTCTGTGGGAAATTAGGAAAGCTATAACTCTCATAGTGTGACACCTTTTTATTGTACAGATAAAGAGAAGTGTGCATTGATGATCTCTTGAGAAAAACATCTATTTATTACTTGAAATGGGCCATATAAAAGGACAAGATGGATATTTTTACAATGATAACAAGCAAAATAGAACTTGTCTGGGAATTTCATTCTTTTTCTAAGTATGATGTACAGAAAAATATCATCAAAATTTTTCTGTGTGGTCTCACAAGCAGAGACTAAAAAAACAGTCAGTACATAAGGGCTTTTACATAAAAAATATATTTAAAAATTCCTCCACTGCAGCCTCCAACAATACATTTTCATTTCCAGAGTATAACATGGTTCCCAATGTCATCAGGACTATCATACATGGATGCTTTCTGTCCAAACTTAGAATGTCAGCTGTGCACCATCTCAGGGTGTACAAAAAAAAAAATCTGTTTCTCTGAGGTACATCATCAAGCTCTAGAAGAATAGCAAGACTTCAATCCATGAAAATGGTAAAACATTTACCTGAATGCATTTGTTCTTGGGAGACTTATGAGTTCTAAACCTTGCTTTCTCTCTTTGGTCATGGTCTACACAAAGACAAATGTAGAAATAATTAACTGTCTGGGAGCAGCTAATGTTTCCCTACCTGTCAATTTGTGAATTGTTTGCTTTTAATTTCCAATGTTAAGCTTTTTTTTTTGCTTCTCCAGAACATGTGTTTAAATTACTTGGAGACAGCTTTCCAAGACTGCCTTTTTAGGATCGGAAGAATAAATTGAATAAAATGAGAAAACTGTGTCAGATAATCTTCTCAAGAAATACTGAGACAAGCTAAATTGAGGTTCAGGCATACAGTACTGAAAAAACCCTGAAGCACAATGGGGTGCTTGAATGACCCAGGGTATTGCTACAGCAGTTTTATTTGGTCTAGTAGTAATTAATTTACAACACTCAGGAAAAAAAAAAATCAATTTCCAAATAATTTATAAATTATTTGCCAATAGTTAATATAGCAGTAGTTAGGAAGAACCACATATAACCACAGGGCAAAAGACACTAAATGAGATTTCATGGAGTTTTGTGTTCTGACTGGAAAAGGGGAAACACAACCCCCATTTTCAGGAAAGGAAAAAAATAAGATCCAACAAACTACAGGTCAGTCAGTCTCACCTTTGTGCTTGGCAATATCATGGAGCAGATCCTTCTGTAAGACCTACTAAAGCACATGGAAAATCAAGATGAGGTGATTGGTGGTAACCAACATGTCTTCACCAAGGGTAAACTTGGTGACCTTTTATGATGGAGCTGATAAAGGAACAGAAATTGATGTCATCAACCTGGACTTGTGCAAAGCATTTGATGATGTCCCACAGGACATTCTGGTCCCTAAATTGGAGAAAAATGGATTTGAAGGCAGACCACTCTCTGGGTAAGGAATTGGCTGGAACTCAGAGAGTTGCATTCAACGGCTCAACATAAAAACTGAGGCTGGTGATGAGTGGCATTCCTCAGGGATCACTGCTTAGACCAGTGCTATTTAACATCTTTGTAGGGAGCATGAACAGCGGGATCAAGAGCACCCTCAGCAAGTTTGCAGACGACACCAAGCTGAGTGGTGCAGTTGACATGCTAGAGAGAAGGGATGCCACACAGAGGGACCTGGACAGGTTTGAGAGGTGGGCCCATGCAATCTCATGAAGTTCAACAAAGCCAAACACCAGGTCTTGCTCCTGGGTCAGGACAATCCCAAGCACAAATAGAAGTTGGGAGGAGAACGGCTTGAGAGCAGCCCTGAGTAGAAGGATTTGAGGTTGTCAGTTGGTGAAAGACTCAACATGAGCTGCTAATGTGCACTTACAGCCCAGAAGGCCAACCGTATCCTGGGTAGCATCAAGAGAAGTGTGACCAGCAGGTTGAAGGAGGTGGGTCTGCCTCTCCTCTCTGCTCTTGTGAGACCCCAGTTGTAGTACTGCATCCAGCTCTCAGGCCCCCAGCACAAGAAAAACCCTGAGCTGTTGAAGTAAGTTCAGAAGAGAGCCACGAAGATGAGGGCTGAAGCACCAGCCCTATTCCATATGGGAATACAAGGACAGGCTGAGAAAGCTGGGGCTCTTCAGCCTGGAGGAGAGAAGGCTCCAGGGGTACCTTATAGGGTCCTTCAGCTCCTGAGTGGGGCATACAGGAAAGCTGGGAAGGGACTTTTATAAAGGCATGTATGAGGGCAAATGGCTTTAAACTGGAAGAGGGTAGATTTAGAGTAGATATTAGGAAGAAATTTTTTACTGTGAAGATGCTGAGACACAGGAACAAGTTCCCCAGTGTGGTTGTGAATACCCCTCCCTGGAGGTGTTCAGACAGGCAGTTGTGTCAACCTGGCAATTTACATCTTCAGCGTAAAATTTAGGAAAACTACTCTGTTTTGACAAGCTTCTTTCACTTTCCTTTTCTTCCTCTGTTTTATGGATCCTCTGCTTTGTTTTAATTTTGACATTCTGGACAAGTTTTAAGATGCACTTCCTTAAAATGTTTATTTTGTTATTGTCATCAGGAAATCTCAGATAACAGAAAATTTGCTTACAGGCACGCTGTGCCCTTCATTCTGTTTCAATATTAAGAGCAGTTTAATGAAATTATTACAGTCAGGGATCACTGTTCTACTTTTCGCAAGAGTTCACCACAGAGCTGGTGTCTGGTAGCTATGTGTCCCTGGGAAAGAGGGAAAAAGGACCCTCATTTGGAGTATATCTTGAAGTCAATGACTTGCAAGTCCAAGCTCCTTTCAGAATTTCTTTCTGTAGAAATGACATAAAAGGTCCATTGTCATTGACATGCTCATTTTCTCAAATCACCAATAAAATGGTAAAAACATTTAATTTCAACAGTTTCTTAAATTAATGATACGACAGGTTAAGATTACGTATTTTTGGAATATAATAAAAGTGGTGAAAAAAGAATAATAATAGTAGGAATGCTCGGAGAGACCTTAAGATCTAGCAGAAACCTCTGGACAAAACAGTTTGGGAGGGGCCAAGTCCTTTGGACAGGAACAGAGAATTTTCAGATTTAAGAAGATTCAGAGAGCAGTTACAGCAAGTGTCTGCTGATCCTGAAGTTGTTCTGGTTAATGAAGTGGCAGTTGCTTTCCCTTATAACTGTTCCTTATTAAGCTAATCTGTTATCTGCATAATAAACTCATCTGTCAACGATAATTGAGTCTGCTTTTTATACAGAGTGTAGCAGTGTCTGCACTTCATATAAGGCTTCTGAACTTTCCAGCTCACACTGTTGGCTGTGGTATGCCCTGGATCATATCAAGCACAGTGCAGCTCCCACTGGAAGGCCATACCCTAATGAAGAAAGCACCAAAAGCATAGGTGCTTTGAGTAGTACAGAATAGGTGGGCTTTCAAAACAACCCATCAGTAAAAGCATATCTGCTATTCCTTAACTCCCAAACTAATGTTTAGTCAAATAAGTGAATAAATAGTAATAAAAATCTACAATTGTGATGACATTTTTCACTATATATATTCAAGCTGTGTTCTTAGTTACAAATATTTTAAATATTCTGCTAAGAATTGGTAATCTTGGAGTTTTTGTTTTGATTGGCATGGTTTTTCGTATTAGGCAATCAGCATCAACATCAGCAGTAATGCTAAATCATCTTGTTACTGGACAAATGGGCCAAAGATATTGCTACAGGCACAGAAAGTTACAGGTTCAAGAAGGCACTCGCCACCTTTTTTTCCTTGTGTCTTCATACTATCACAGGATGGCTTGTGTTGGAAGGGACCTTAAGGATCATCTACTTCCAATCCCCTGCAATGGGCTTGTACCACTATGTCAAATCATGGCAGACAAAAAAACAGCTCCAGAGATTAAGCTACTTAATGAAGAAATGACTGAAAATATACAGAAAATGTACCTGAGAAGTTACTCCGAAAGACTGACATATCTCCATTTTTTTTAACTTAGGGGAAATTTGGTGTACATAGCTACACTGTTAGCTAAGGTTTGGGGATCAGGAGACCTCAAGGGATTTTACCACTCATTTATTGTATCATTCAGGAACACTCCCTTTACCTCAGTATGACTGTTTTTCTAATGGAAAGAGAGACCTAATATTTATCAACCTGAAGAACAGGGATTCTGGCAGCTGCAAACAATTTGGCATGAGAAGTTGTATGCATTAATAAAAATATTTCCTAAAGTACAAGCAAAAATCTTCTTACAAAAGTTGGCTTCAAAATGTGTACAGTTTTTATGAAATTATAAATAGCTAATTTTCTTCCAAAAATATTTTTCCTATTTTATTAAAAACATGAAATGAGAGCAAACAATTTGCATTTTCCTTAAAATAAAAATTATAAATATGTATAATTATGGAAACATTTAAAAGAGGATATCCTGCTGTGCAGAAAAATAACAAGGAGGTGCTGAATATATAAACTGAGATAATTCTTACTATAAGAGCTGGAACCTTAGTCACAGGAAATTTTTAGGTCTCACATGAAAGTTTAAGCTCCTCATTGGGAGTTATGAAGCAACACTGAAATATAACCTGTATATTTTTTAAGATATAGCTCTGACGCATTTTATTAGGCTTAATTTGCCAAGGTTTGTGTAGCAGGTGGCCTCTGTGAGCAGAGCCGAGCAGTGCCCCATGTCAGATCAGAGCCAGCTCCAGCTGCTGCAAAAAGGATCCTCTGCTGCCAGAGCTGAGCCATAAGTGATACTGGGTGCGCACTGGGAGAGCAGATTTAAGGAAGAAGAGCACTGCCAGGCAACAGCAGCTTGGAGAGAGGAGTGAGAAATGGGAGAGAACAGCCCTACAGCCATCAAGGTCAGTGCAGGAGGGAAGGTGGTACTCCAGGTGCAGAGCAGAAATTTTCTGCAGCCAAGAGGCCTGGAGTGGAGCACACTGTCCCCCTGCAGCCCATGGGTACCATAGAGCAGAGCTCTACAGGGCAGCAGTGGGGCAGGAGTTGCGGGGCCCTGTGCTGGAGCAGTGCGCCTCTGAAGGATTGTCCCTGTTGTACGGACCCATGGTGCAGTGCTGGGAAGCCCATGTGGGATCCATTCAGGAAGGACAGCATCCCATGGAAGGGACCCACATGGAGCAGGGGCAGAGTGACCATGGAGTCACTGTTCTCGTCTGTTAGTAACAGGTAATAAATTACCTTAATCTCTCTGTGCTGAGTCTGTTTAGTCCATGATAGTAATTTGTGAGTGATCTTGTTGTCCTTATCTCAATCAATGAGCCCTTTTACATTGTGTTTTCTCCCTCTGTGTTTTTGAGGGTGGGGAGTGAGAAAATGGTGTGGAGGAGCTTAGCTGCACATTGGTGTGAAACTGCCACACTCATCTATGTTATTGCATGTTTCTGGCATGTCTTTGTAATACAACATTTAAAAAAAAGATTAAATTTTTAGACTGGATTTTTTTTCGCCTCCAAATTATGAGTTAGCTCATGGCACCAGCTTCATCAAGGTATTATTGAGGCCTGATGAATTTCAAGATATTTAAATTGCACATTCCTATGACAAAGAGAATATCAAAAATTCAAAGATCAAGAGGGAGAAAAGCTGTGAAAGTGACATTGAAGACATAAATGCTAATACTTTGTTGCTTCAGGCATTATGTGATGCCTGCAATTTTCTGTGGCATCTGCAGTAGTCACACAAGTGCACAGTCACATTTGTTTGGACAAATCCAATACAGAAAGAAAATACCTATAGCAGTAATAAACAAGGTCAGGTCTATAATAACAGTAAACATTTCAGGAATTTGAAGTGCTTTTCAATACATTTAGTCTCTTTTGTCATCCCCCTCCTCTAGTCTTACCCTCCCCTGGCCCAATTAAATAGGATTATTTTTACCCTTGCAGGGGAACATGTATGTAAGCATTTCTATGAAAAGACTTTCTTTTCCTAGAGAAAGCAATAAAGTTGACATGTCGTGACTTCTACTCTCTTTGAAGATTCTGATGGCGACAAGTGGAAGTATCTTGTTCTCTTCATATGGTAGAAGAATACGACTGAGTAATAGAAAAAAGAATAGGAAACACTACTAAGTATCTGCAAGATCAATTTAGTAATTATGGATTTAACCTGTCAAACATAGGTCACTTGGTCAATTCAGAAGGATCTGTATTTACAAGACATCATCTTTGAACAAATATAGATAATCAAAATTTCAAGGCTAAGTCTCTCAGTGTAGAGCACAGGAGGTGCAAAAAATCCCATTAGCTGCTAACAGGATTTGTGCCCCTGTGTCTTATGCACTACTTTGAAAATTCACTTCCAGTCATCTGGAAGCAAGGTAATATGCAGGGCTTTCAAGATTACATCATTAGAATACAGACATGAAGATTAATGTACTATAGTGCACAAAGTATTAGAAGCATAAAAAATTGTTTATGGTTAAATATTTAACTTCAAACTTGGATTTTTCCAGTGGACCTTCCTATATGTGTTTAATCCCTTAATTTACTAATTTTAGTAATTTGTGATTCAACTCTTATGGTTAGTTTAAAATTTTTTCTGACCTCAAAATCATGAAGTTTCTAAAGATTACAGAATTCAAAGAACCATAACTCATAAAATTTGAATAGTTCAGTTATTTTAAAAACAACAACAACCCCGCACATATGCACATGCAAATTCTGTATTTGCATATCTTATACCAAGTATCTGTTATGCCGATGGCAGTCCAGATAGGTGTCCATATTTTTCTAACAGAATGATTTCATTCGCATAATCAAATCTGGATTTGGATGGAAATTCTTTGGATTTCTCTTGGAGAGTTTTGGATAAAAAATGTTTAGCTATGCAATCTGCGCTATAATCTTTCCTAAATTGGAGTGTGTTGCTTTCCATTTTAATAGTTATTTTTTATCTTACATTAGGAAATCATTTTGAAAGAGAAAGAGCAGATCCTGGGGGGTATGATGGATGGAGTAGGAAAGCAGTAAAGATCTCTTGCTGCAGGTAAAAATACATAAATTCTATCTATGAGTTCATACCAAAATAATTTATACCAGATCTGCTACTCATATAAACTCCTACCAAATCTTTTCATCTAGAACAATACAAATGGACAGCCAGGAATACTATCTTAATTAATTCTATTAAAGTCACTAGATAACTTGACTGTGAACATGTGAAAGAAAGGACTGTCCAGAAAATTCCTTAGAGTACTCTTCTTTTTTTCCGGTGGCAAGCTCTTTCTCCCAGTTTCATAACAAATGTCACATAGCTATTGAGCCACTCAAGAGATAAGTAGCTTGTAATCATGAAGAGATACATTTGAATTAATAATCATAATCCTTCATATGATTGAGTATGAAAAGTTATTGATATATCTTAAAAACTGATGATGAAATCACATATCATATTAAATGCTATCATTTAAAATAAGAACATTACATATATGAAGTAGTGATGAGCAGTACCTGAGGAAACCAAAACTTTAAATGAAAAGATACTCTTTTTGTACTTTGTATTTGGAGAGGTTGTCACTGTAGTTGCACATACTGACAAATTCTTCTTGTTAGTTGTACTGGAAGTTCTTCTGATATGATTATACTGCCTTTCCTCCAGAATGGTACTGCAGTGCTTATTCGGTGGAGAATAATCTGAAGACATTATGAAAACCTCTAGCGAATCCAGCAGAATGTACTCTGATGAAATAGTTAATTCCTGGGAAGTTTGTGTTTCCACGTTTGCCCTTTCTGTGTTTCCATTCTTTGCCCTCAGAAGTCCAGCTCTGAAAATCTGTATCCAGTTTCACAGGTCCACTGTATTCTTATCAGTTCACCAGGCTTCCAAAGCAATTCTCTTCTTTGGAAACAAACAAACAAAATAAAACAACAAAATTTGGTGGACTTTCAGTGGTTTGGGTAGGAAATAAGAGCAAGTTTTTTCAGAAACTTTTTTTAGATGATAGATTGAGTCCTTTAAATTATAAGCAAAGCCTACATATTATCGCCAACTTCTCCATTTTTCTTGAAGCTCCAGCTGGGTCAGCATAGCCAGTTAGTTTGGGTGTGTAGGATATCACCATCTCTGATGCCTGAAATGAATGCAATCCTAGTGAATCTGGGGGTTTGGAGATTACACTAACTTGGCTGGTATAGTATTTATTTTTCTCATATAAGGCTTCTTAAGAGGAATACAAATCCAATAGTAAAGCACTTAAAGTCTCTAGACAATTCATGGAAGGACAGATTATTATGACAGATCCTATACTATGCCAACAGGCCAAGCAGAAAAGATACAATATCAGGTGCACATGCTGACTGTATAATCTGTGGTTCCTGAAGTCTGTCATTTCAAAATTCTAAGCAAAAGGATATAGCAGAATCACAGAATCACGTCTTCATCTTCAAATTTTACAATCGTTTTGGGCTGTGACTATGGGCTACCTTTGTCCACTCTCCTGATTTTGCAGTCACAATGAAGTATCAGAAGAAGGCATGGCTATTTTATCCTCTTATTTCACAGTCCAAACTTGTGCTTTATACATAAGATCCCTTCCAACTCTAAGAATTCTATGAATCAAAGGAAGCAAAGCTTGCTCCTCAGCTCTGCCTGAAGAAGACTCAGTAAACAGGGCTCCTGTCACCAGAAAGCATATGTTATCAGACTAAATAGAGCTACTGCTGGAAAAATGGTGAAGGAATAAGGGAGACCCTTAGGGAGTACACTCTTTTCATTGAATCTGAGCTACTCTGTAGAAAATAGTCAAGGTCAAAAGGTCAAAGGTCAAGGTCCAAGGTAAAAAAGCAGTGAGCCTGGGAACATGACTCTAGCCAATGCTTCAAATACAGTTCCTGCAATATTATGTGCAATAAACAGCAAAATGCATTAACCGTCCTGAAAGCAGTTCTCAAATTCAAGTTTTGACCTTCTGGGTGCCTCTTGCAACTGTGGTATAGTTTCATGCCCCCGTCTTTGCAATGTATTTGAATATACTCCTATTACAGGACTTAAATACTGCTGTTCTCTTACTTATCAAGGGCCCTTTACAGGGCTCTGAGTAGTGGAACCTTAGTAAAATGCAAATTCTGCCCTCAGCTGTTAGACTTTCAAAAAAATTTTGTTGAACACCTGAGGTATTTTAGGGGAGAATTATGTAGTCTGCATCCTTCATATTAATAACTCTCTAACACAAATCCTTACCTTGTCCTCAGATAGTTAGATCTGTTGTAATTGCTCCACAGCAATTTACAGAAGGTGAGAGAGTGAGTTCACCTTGCTTCAAAATCCCTTCCCATCACAGATTACTCTTTCATTCTAATAGCAATTTAGGTCACTGATGGATAATTTTTCTTCCTTAACAGTTTGAAATAACCTAATTATTCCAGGTCAGAAAGTTACGTTACATATAACTACATGTATAATGATACAGCTTTTTGTCTCAAAACCAACAAATAAATGTACTTCATATAGAGCATACCAGTTCCTCATCTTCCCTCTAAGTTGTGGATTTGTTCCCCTAATACACTGTTAATTTTAGATGTTGGTGATAGAGATTTATTCAGCTTAATCTCATTTATTTTCCTTTGGTCAAATTTTCCAGAACACTGAATTGCTAGTAAGTAAGCATGTGTCTACTGTCTCATCAGTAGCTTCACTTATACTGTTTTGTGCTGTTTATAAGGAGTGAGTACGCAGAAGAAATGGCACTTGTATTTGGATTATAATTTGTGGATTGCTTGACAGTTCTCTTTTCTCATAACATATTCATTGCAAGATATATTGGTTATGCAATAAAGTATTTTTTAATTGCTACCTTTAGAAATATTTAAGTACGCAATTATTTTTATCTAAATGACTATTACTGAAAAAGGGAAAAAGTTAAAAATGGATAGGGACATGGCTAGACAAGGATTATGAGTTGCACAGCAAGAGCATTGGGTCCTTGATTAAGCGTATAAATAATTAGTAACATGCTTTAAGACATCTTTCTCTTGGTTCATAGTACCTGTGCTTATTCAATTCCAGCTGAAAATATACACATTCATTCACAGTGAAGGATGGACACACTGTTGACCAAGTCAATGAGAAAAGTGACTCATATGGAAGCACAAGAGACAAAATATTTTCTGTACATATACAAATCAAACACTCATTAACAGATTAGGCACCAGCCCACATTTATCCTGCCCTAGCAAAAGGTCATATGAAGTATGAAACAGATCTGGATGTAGCGCCCATAAATGTAGGCATTTGGTTACATGTAATAGTATTTAATACCCAGTTCTAAGTACATGGATGAGGGTTAGTGTCATGAACAGGAAATTAATGAAATAAAGTAACACTCCAATGTAAGTCATCCCATTTTTTGCTTTGCTGAAAGTTACATGGATACTCAAGTATTCTTTTTTGCTTGTGTTATGCAAACACTGATGGAATTAATTTGGTCAACACTAATAGATATGACGTTCAATATCAATTTGGTGGCTTTACTAAAATTCACAAAACTAAATCTTGAAAACCTTCCTGATAGTATTTCCACATATGGATAGGTGATTTGGCACTGAAAGATGAAACCAGGGCACTAAAGCAAGTTTAAAATAACAAAAGATAGATGTGTAAGTCCCATTACATTCTCAAATCCTTTTGAAATCCGTCTTGGTGTACATGTACTTATTAGAAGGGGGAAAATAAAAAGATCTTCAAGAGGTATGACCAGATAGCTGCAACTAAATATCAATTTCTTTGTAGAACTGTTCCACATCAGTTATTTGGTTTGTAGAATTCCCTCAAGTATTAAGCAAACATAAAATCAAGATAAAGCCAAATAGTATTTGCAAACTTTCCTCTCTGTTCTAGTGATTTACAAACAGCTTCTGCAGCATGTATTCCTGCACAATACTTTACCAAACTTACACAAAATCAGTTCTTCTTGGTGTATCTGCAGTTTGGACTACTACTTACAAGTGGGATTTTTTTTATATCATGACATTCCTTTTAGATCCATCCACAGGACTGGCCAATTAAGTAAATTACTCCATTTGGGGTGAAGTGACTACATTAAAAGAAGTCTAAAAGTTAGCAGAATTGCTCCAATCTCAATGGCACTTTTTTTTTTTTTTTTTTTAATCCTATCAATTTATTTTGCAGTATCAAGACATATAATAAAATGTCCTGTACTGTGGACATCTTTTAACAGATTTACACTTAGCAGCATAGCCTAAAATCCAAAGCACAAGGAATGTTCTATCTTTAAGGTAAATAGGTACCTGTGCAGTTCTCTGATTTCTTCTACAGCTTCTCTAAAATGAAGTATTTCCTGTCCACTTGGACAGCTATATTTCTCACTAGTTTGTCTCGTATTTTGGTTACAGCATTCCCTTCTATAGGGAATTCCCTTGACAAAAATGTGTAACAGCAACCATAATTTTCTTATATTTTGAGAAGACTGCAAAAATCACTGTATTTCAGAGGAAAATGCTAGATGCTCATCTTCCATTTAACTCTTTTGTAGATATCTTTAAATAGTGCTGAGCAGACCATACTTTCTACTTTCTTTTACACCTACTTGTACTTCCTGTGCTTGACAGTATTTATGTGAATGTCTTTATAAGATCTTTTGTAATATTTTAGAATTATTCTTCTTATTACTATTATTACTATCAATGGAAGGGGTGTAAATACAGCAGAACAAGGAGGTGGAAGGGAATGGAAATTCTAAGACTTCTTGGAAAGATTACTAAGACAACATGTTTTTGAAGAAGATATGCATTAAATTGACTGTCAGTCAACTACATATTACAGTTGTATGAAAACCCACTTTTCCACATCAGAGGAAAAAGAAACCAAAACCTGAAATAATGATGAATTTCTGTTACAAACTGGAGCTGACTTGGGGCTCCTCCAGAAGGTCACTCTGAGAAAGATACATCAAATTCCAATATCTAATTTAAAATCCTATTCCTTCTTGAACAAAGAAAGATTTCTCTTTTGAATGGTTCATTTAGGGTTAATTTTTAACAGTGATTTTGGGAAAAATACTTTAATCAAACAATAGATTTTATACTTGCTTAAAATAATAACATAATTTACTAATTCATCTAAAGATAACCCTTAAAGTGTTCTAGTGCACTGAACATACTGTTAAGTTGAATTCACAGGTTTGAATTATAAAGTGAAAAAAAATGCAATGTATACTGATCATTCATGAACCAATAAGATCAAGCAAAAGTTTACTGTGTGTAAAGTGTAGAAAATCTCAAGTACATAAGGTAGTTAACATTCAGTAGACCCCAAATGCACCAAATAAGGACACTGCTATTAAACAACCATAGTAACTCATTAAATTTCTTATATATTTCTTAATTATCTGTTTTGAGAATTTAACAGCAATATGACAAGCAAAGTGCACTTTCCTTTCTGTCACTGACAAACCATTTATAGCATGTGTAACCCCAGAAGTACCTAAAGGATTTGGGTTAAAGAAGTTTAGCAGGATTACATTATATACTCAGTGCAGCTGTTTTTCAAAACGTTTGAAGGGAAAAATGAACAAAAATTATTCAGCTGAATAAAAAGCATCAAGATGTGTTCTACCAGTTATGCACACCAAGACTACTTGGGACCTCTGGCAAATTGAAAATGACAGCTCCTGAAAGACAAGTTGTGAAAATAATCCTACTAAAACTTACCCTTAAACAGTGATGATTGCACAGATCATATATGACAAAAGAAGATTTTTCTTTTGAAATTTATTGTTGCATTTTACCTTTATAATAAATAGCTTGTTCAGTCATATTTCAAGTGAAATTTGTGTTAGTAAGAAAGTAGTACAATTTTGTTACAAATTTAATTTTAATACTTTTTTCCTTTGAAAATACATTGAATAAAACAATATATATGTAGCATTAATTACATTTTAAGTACTTAAGGTCCTCTTCTAAATACAGCAGCTGCTTTGTAAGTGTTTAGTATGGAGTGGATTGATTAGAGAGGCAGATAGAGAAGACTCACAATTAAGATCTCAAAGATCCTTTTTAAGTTTTACAGCCAATGAAAAGTGATATGACTTCTTTAGGATGAGGAAAGCTTTTAAACATTACCCTTCAACCCACACAGCAGTCTTCCTTTCTTCAAAAAAAATAAAAAATAAAAAAAAGAAAAAGAAAAACCAAGCTCTTGTCCGTAATTTTAAGGCCCTTTGTAAACTGTGTAAGCAGCAGGACCTTTGGTTCAGCACCAGTGATTTTTCCAGTTAAATGTGTAATTCACCAAATGGAAGGACAGACACGTTGGAGACATCATTATTCTTCACCTATCTGTCAAAAAGTACAGAGGATCTAGCTAGATCAGTTGCAGTCCTTTTATCTTCAGTCTGATTTCTACAGTTTTTTTCAAATAGACACAGAATGTATTCATCACACCATGAGCAAGAATTTCAGCTCCAGCATCACCAGTTATATAAATTCTGAATTGAGTAAACTAATTTCCAGTGATTTCAGTCACGTGAAGCTGTGGGTGGAAAGGTCACTTTCATTAGTGGGGAGAAATACCACTGCCCTGGTGGCCAACTGGCTTTGCACCCTTTTAGTTATTGATGTGTGAACATACAGAAGTAGGCAATGGCTGCAGGGCAAAGCTTAGCTCTCTCTACTTCAGGTTCTCCTAGGAAAGCTACCAAAGTTTTCCCTCTATGCTCTGGATTTTTCCTACAGGTAATTAAGGTGAAGTAGGTGAAAAATGTATGTTCAGATCACGAATTCCTCCTGGAAATATGCTTTCAAGACAACAAATCCATGGAAAATGTTCTTGGAATAACAGAACCCTGTCAGGTCAAAGTGATTCAACATTTAGTTTTTGGAAAGTAAAATCTTTCTGCAAACAAAGCCAATGAAAATATTTGCTGTCCATCATTTTCGTGGCTGCTCCTCGTTCCTGACATCGAATGGCTGATTCAAAGTTACTGTAGGGTTGGGGCAGCAATCTCAATGAATCACAGAATCGTAGGGGTTGGAAGGGACCTCCAGAGATCATCGAGTCCAACCCGTCTGCCAAAGCAGGTTCCCTACACCAGGTAATGAAGGTACAGAGACAGTCAGCACTATTTCTTCTAGAGGGACTGTCCTTATCCCTGGGATCTTAGTGAAAATGATTGATGTAAATAAATTTCAAAAAAAAAAAAAAAAAAAAAAGAATTTCAGCATCCAAAGACTAATCAGAAACAAAATGTAAAGCACTATTGAAGACAGAAGTGCAGCTGATTGTGTCAGGTTTTTTGGCTGTTGTTTTTTTTTTTTTTCAAAATATTGTAAACATGCATTTCAAAAATGAGTCTGGGTTGTTAGGCTGTCTAAAACACACGATCACCATACAGCGTGTGTGTGAGAGGGAAAAAAAAGCAGAGGATACTACTTTTCACAGAACATTTAGGTAATTTTTGAGTAAGTACTATCAAATTGCCTTGTCACACAACCTGAACACTACGGCCCAGTATAGACCTCAGATTCAACTGTTTTCTCTCATAAGGTTGAATACTGACCAGTGAACCTATGAGTAAAGGAAACAGAAGAAAAAACAGATTGGGAAATTCTCTTCCTGTGTTTCTGACAGCCTCTCCACCCCTGCAGACTGCTAGACCTAAGTACTTTGCAGAAGGGAGACCCTGACAAACAGCAAAATTCCCCTCCCTGGTGGCACATTGGTCTGCCTGTATGCAACCAGCAGCTGCAGGCAGCCACACTCCTGCTTGGATGGCTAATTTGGTGCTGGTGCTCCTGTTTTAGAACAGGGTTAGAAATCAATGTTCTGCTCTAAGTTTGGACTCTCAGGTTAGGCTGCTGCATGACAAAACAAAGTGTCAAAGAGGTCTGTTCCTGTGCACTCCTCTGGCAAGAGCCATTTAAGTTAAAATTTAAAAAAATATATATTGCAAATGTTCCAACCTTCAAAATTTTCTCTTGGACTCACTTTTACTCCAATTTAGGTAAAAGCAGGAAGCCAGTTAAACGCACAAGAAGCAACTGCAGTGCTCTGTTAACATATGACTCCTTGCATTTTCTACGTGGTTTATCATTATAATGGACCTGCTTGTGGTGAGATCAAAACAATTTAGGCATTCTTTTTCTTCAAAGTTTTCCTTTCATTTCCTAGAGAGGCAAATAGTGACTTCCACAGGAACTTTCTGAAATAGTGCCTAGAGTTGACTAGGAGTTTCTTCTCCTTCCATGTAGTGGTGCGGTTCCATGATATAAAGGAGTATTTCTACTCATTCATTTCCGGTCTTGTTTGAAAAAAAGTCTGTTTCCCCCCCCCCCCCCCCCCCTCCCCGAAAAACTTTAATACATATAAAAGTTTGTTCCACTGAGAACAGACAATTGCTTTTTAAAGTATTCCTTAAAGGAGCTATTCTTTTTAAAGAGAAACCAATGTCAGAGCTCTATGGATGAAAAGAATGAACTCTCCAAAATGATTGATGGTTCTGTCTTACTTCTCCTGATTGATTAGATCTTTGGTTCTGAAACTTTGGCCCACAGACCATCTGTGACCTGCAGAGGGCTTGTTTCTAGTCTTTAGAGGGAGACAGATCCCGTAATGATGGCTTCTCTGCTTGATTCCTGCTGTTAAGTCATCTCAAAAGCAGTTAAAAATTCATGAAACATATTACTAATCGGACTCCTTCCACGAAGGCAATTCTAAGTGGAAAGATTATTTTTCCTTCTGAAGCTGTTCTCTTTTTTAGTATACATAAATAATAATTAATAACTTATTTATAAAACCCCATTGGCATGACTGAGGTGCTTGGGGTACTATACAACATCATCAAAACAGTATAAAATCAAAATGAATAAAAGTTCATCCTCATTAGAGTTGAGCCAAACAGAAGAAAAATTGCAGACAAGAGAACAGGATTTGCTTCTCTAATCATGCAATCTTCACATTTATATTTTTTAAATGATGCTTTGCTTTGAAATACATCAGTGTAAGCCTCAAATCATGTACAAATAAGGATAAAGTCCCTTTGTTCTTCCATAGCATTATTTTCCATTCAAATACCTTCGTAAGTTTTCCTAGCTCACTTTTTTGAAGAGGTTAAATATAAACAGCAAGCCTGGAAAGTGTTCTGTACTGCCTGGGCTCCACACAATCCCTCATACATCTTTCCCCAAATAGAGGGAAAAACATATTCCAGGTGTAGAGTAAAATATTCATATATACTGTGACTCCCTATTTGCTGGGAGAAGCTGTAAAGCAAATCATCAAACCCTTCTCACCTTCTTAAAGAGGGACTTCCCTGCTCACCAGCTCTTTGGGCAGCAGAAATTCTTGTCAGTACAAAGATCAGTTTTGCAGATAGCTGCTACCATACAAACTTCAATGCCATTTGTCTCAAAGCTAAGCAGAAAAACCTACAAATTAACACATAACCATGTATACATTTAATCACTATAGCACATTATGAAAGTAATTAAAGACCTTCCATCTAATTCATACTGCAGGTAAACATCAAGTACTGTTTTTCTGCATTATCACCAGATACCACTTCCACGTTACAGACTTCTAAATATGTAAACGGGCTGTACAGAACAAGTGAATTTGCACTCCCTCTCCTTCAGGCATCAGCCAAACTGTCATTCTTTACAAATAGGTTAAATAAGTTAAGAGAGATAAATACAGGGGGAAAAAATAATGGAAAAATATATAGTGAATGTTAGGCTGTCATTAACGGCAGCTCTTTCTGATAAGGCTCAGCTCTTAAACTATTGAAACAGGGAAAACAGATTAAAGCTGTTGCTTTGATGCCTTAATACAGTATCTATTTAATTTGAGATTACATAGTTCACAAGGCATAAATCCCCAAATATTTTTGTAAAACCCTTTAACAGCCTTCAAAAATATCAGACTATAATTTGTAGAATTCTCTCTCGTGTCTAGTTTTAGAAATACACCAACGTACAGATGATTTGAGAGAGCAAGGAAGCCAAGCCTGAATTTGGATTTGTAACTTAAGACAGAGCACTCACTTCAAGCAATAGGTTCCAGAAAAGCTCAGCTGGAACCAAGGACAAGTATTAATGGGGGAAGTTCAAAGGCATGGGTGGGAGCAACAAAAATGGTTAGGCATGTGCTCCACAGCAAGAAATAAGGGACATATACTCCTGTCCCTTCGTATTTTGAAAATACCCATCCCACTATATCATCTGACTAATTAAACTGCCTCACTCAGAGGAGTCCACATCAGATCAGACGTGAGCATACAGGCTAGACCCAGTTTCCATTGAAATTCCAGAAGAACGCACTGCAGTGGAATTTTGCCTTTTACTCTATGCCTGCCATTGCAGTGCAGACATCCCATTCACTCCCAGCTGTGTGAATGCCAGAAGACACAGCCCTGAGGCAGAAGAGCACTGTTCTCACCACCCAACTCCCTGGATTTCCTATTTGCTCCCAAAAAAAGAGATGCTGAAAGTTTAACAACCTTCCTCCTTGAAAAATATAAAAGCTTTGTAAAAATAGCTCTTTCACTACACTTCTGGCTGACATTCCTGAGGTTTCACGCCTGTAAATTGCTAAGCATAACCATACTGTTCTCACATGATGTCTTTAAAAGAACTGGAGGAGAATATACAATGAAATAAAAGTTTGTGGCTTCAGATAAGGACAGGGAGATCTCTTACAAATTGCACAGTAGAATGCTGAATGTAAGCTGCAGTGAGCCCATAACCCTTCATCTCTGCTACTTTTCCATGATCACACTCTGCCACTGCTCTGTGCGTGTCTTTCCACAGGATGCCATCCTTCCCCATCTGATCCTGCATAGGCTTTCCATAGGCTGCAGCTCTCCTAGCACTACCCCAGTGTGGGGCTGCCACAAAGGCCCACCGTCCAGGAGTGCACTGTTCCAGCACAGGACCCCACAGCTCCTTCTGGGGCTCTCCATGGGCTGCACTCTTTCAGCCACATCCACTGCTATCCTGCAGGCTCCTCTGTGGCTGCATGTGGAGCTCTGCCCCAGATAGCACCTATAGGATGCAGAAGGACAGCCTGCTCCACTGTAAGCCTCTCCTGGGCTGCAGGGAACTTCTGCTCTGTGCCTAGAACACCTCCTGCCCTCTGTACTGACCTTAGCAGCAGTAGGGCTGCCCTCCCCAATTTCTCACCCCTCTCTCCTAGCTACTGCTGCTTACTACTGTTTCCCTTAAATCTGCTCTCCCAGAGCACACCAGGTGTTGCTCATTCATGGCTCAGCTCTGGCATCAGCGCATCTCTGGCATCGGTGCATCTCTTTCAGAGCAGCTGGAGCTGGCAGTGCTTTGACACAGGGCAGCGCTGGGCTCTGCTCACAGAGGCCACCCCTACAGCCCCATTGGTAGGAAAACTTTGGACATAAGCCTAAGGGTGAAGTGCTCCCCACGTGACCAAACAGGGTGGATCCAGGGTGGAGCCACCATGGGATCAGATAATGGCCAGCCACTATAGGGAGAGCATCTCTTAGATTGGGGCTGCTTTTTTCTAGTTAGAGAGCTCTTTTACCTGTTGGAGGAGTTGTTATTCTTTCTGTATGTGCCTATTGGTGATCTGTAAATACTTCACCTGATATCATCAAGAACCTGTCAGAAGCAATTTTGCTTCTTTGTAAGCAGAACATAAAGGATGATCCTATCTCTGAGGCCTAAGGAAGTTGCAGTTGTGACCTGTGTCTGAGAACTTTTAGCTGTAGGAAAGGACCATAAGAAGGCTTATCTTGAACTATTTTCTTGTGTATCTGCTAACTATTAGAAGCAGAAGACAGCGAAGTGAAATTAACATTGAAAGAAATAGTCACTAGGTAGGCAAACTTAATCAACAACAGCCTAAATCTTATGGTCAAATATGTATTTTAGTAAAACTTGTTTTTGACAATTGTTATTGCATATTATTTTCTCAGGGATGGGGAACACAAAAATCTTTGTTATAATCATTTAAATTATAATGGCATGAAACATTACAAGATCAATTGCTAATCACCTCACTTCTTCCTGGTAGTCTTTTACCTTTCTGAAACCCTCGACTGAGCTAAAATGGTTTGTCATTAACCTCTGATGCCTTTGGAAATTATCTTTAGACATAGGAAAAAAACAAAGTGATTTGATATATCCAATTACCTAATATGAGTTCAACTCCAGGAACTCAGAAAATGTATTTTAAACAGAATATATTGGTGTATTTGAACACATGTATATGGAATCTAGGCATTGTATTGCACAATCCTCAACTCTCTTGTATGAGATGGGTTTATATAAACCTAGTTCATTGCATAAGGTTATCCAGCTTTGTCAGTCCCTTGAAATAGTTTCTAAGCCACCGACACAATAAGAACATTAAAATAATAATAAAAACCTACGAAAAACCCTGCATCTTGTTATGTAACTCTTCTGGATTGGATACTTTTAGTTAAATGTCTCCTTTGAAGAACAGAAATGGGATTGCTGGAAGTTAAGTACACAGAAAAGCAAAAACAAAGCTAATGATTTTTTCACCCAGTGGAAAATTCTCTGAATTGTATTATTTCATCTCCTATAAATATCCAAATAGGATTTTCGTGTTGCACTGGAAAATTCCACAGCAGAAACTTGTATTCTATTTCACATGCAATTCATTCTCTGTCTTTCTGTTATGCCTGGTCATTTCTGGTGTGCAAGCTTGATAGACAGTTTACCAAACTGTTTGGTAATTGCCTGAGGGAAACAAACAGTAGTAAGGCCTACATTATGACAAAGCTCAGGGCAATACTGGAGTTGCAGTTTTGTCTTGCACATGATCAATTTTAATACTGCTTGTATATGCATGTCACAGACAGCCATCAGGATGTACCAGACAAATATAAAGACATTTGTTCTTTCCACTGTAATACTGAAACTGGTGAAGCATAAGAATAAGCAAAAACAGGGGAAAAAGTTGAGTCTTTCATACTTCCATAGCAGTATCAGGCTGCAGTTATGCCAGTTTTAAATCATGAAATAAGTATTTCTAATTTGTTTATAAGTGTATTTGTATGCTTGACTATGTTTAATACAATTTAGGAAAGTCCAGAGAGATTGCCCAGATGTCTTCTACTGTAGTACTGAAAGAGTAATCTCTTGTCACTGGTAAGGTAACTCAGAAAGAGAAAGCTTGGGATGTGGTTTCCTGTGGGTTGACTTGGTGTAGCCTTCACCTTTATTCACCAAAAAACTCCACACTTCTTCTCAGCCAGCCACCTACTGATGAATAGGAAAGACCAGACATGCACAGACACAAGGACATACCTGAGACTCTCTTCAAAAGTAAATCATTTCCATCCAGTTGGAACACAGACCGTTTTTTGGTGTCTTCTAAGGCCAGGTATAACCTTAAAGTACAGCTTCCTGGGACACAATGACCATTTGCATTACAAATGCATGTTTGCACTATAGGCTAGGGTATTTACTAAGGAAAAGGAAATCCAAAGTCTGGGGATCCTATTATAGAATGAATCTTTGCCATTTAGTACTTGAGTACTGAGTATCTCACAGTTACTTTGCTGTTAAAACTTTGCAAGTCACTGCTAGCTGGTGCTGAACTGAAAGCTATTGCTGTTTTTAAGGGGAATATTGCTGTTTTCAGGGGAATCAACTCTTTGAAAGGGTGAGTGACAGCAGGACAAGGGGAAATGGTTTTAAGTTGAGGGAAGGGAGATTTAGGTTGGACGTCAGGGGGAAATTCTTTACAGAGAGAGTAGTGAGGCACTGGAACAGGCTGCCCAGAGAGGTTGTGGATGCCCCATCCCTGGAGGTGTTCAAGGCCAGATTGGATGGGGCCCTGGGCAGCCTGGTCTAGCATTAGGTGGGATGATTGGTGGCCCTGCATGTGGCAGGGGGGTTGGAGATTCATGATCCTTGAGGTCCCTTCCAACCCTGGCAATTCTGTGATTCTGTGATTCTGTGATTAAAGAAGTACTAGGCAGTAGCCTAGATTGAGTGGCCTTCACATAAAACATCCTTGTCCACTAAACGTGGAATCCTACACGGAAGATTTATGAGATGCTGAACACTAAAACTACTGAGGATTCAAACAGATTGGTACTAAAATTGAAACCACTTTAAAAGGAGTCCTTATCTGCCCTACTTCCAGCATGGAACAAATAACAAAATCTAGATGTGCCCTTTTAGCATTGCTGTGCTTCTTTTTCCTCGCAGTGGATGGCAGCCAAAATGTTCAGCCAGTGCAGTACAGCACAGATTGTGCAGGATCTCTTTGCCAGGCTTCAGGTGAACTTCTCAAGGTGACTGCCCTCATCTGTACAGCCAGGGTTTTCACAATCAGACTCCTGCAATGAAACTCAACATATTGCTGTCAGTTCAGTATATTAGAATGCTGATACTGCAGAAAGAAATAACTGTAGAAGGTTCTGGATTCATGGACTCATTCAAAAGCAATATAAAATAAGTAGGGAAAATGACTATGTGGTACCAAAACACGGTAGTGCCCATACTGAGAAAAAGAGAGAGACTGTTTCTTTGTACTGATTTAGAGGGAGGCTGCCAAGGCACATCCAGTAAATTACTATTGTTCAGAGTCATCTGAGCAAGGATCTCTAAAAGCTGAGTTTGATATACAGGAGAAAGACTCAACTGATTGTTATATAATAATAATTGACTGCAGAGGAATGGACTTTCTACAGAAGCTGGGGCTGTGTTTTGAATTGGGAAAGCTTTTTATGCTCTGCAGAAAAGCCTCAGGCTTTACTCCATTGGAGTTTTCTTTTCCAGATGGCTCAGAAGGCTGCCTCTGATGACAGCCTGCTCTGGGGCAGGCAGTGAGCTGCAATGCTACAAACAGTAAATCCGAAGTTTCATAAGAAACACGACAGGAAGGGGGGAGAAGCAGAGAATATTCAAGAGAAAGCAGCTAAAAATGGAGCTGAAAAGGGATGTTACAACAGTGAAAGTAAAGAGGGAGCATGTGCAGAGCAGCTGAAACAATTCTGGTTTTGTGTTTTGTAGTTAACTTGAGTTAAATTCAAATACACAGCATTATTTTTAGCACTTAGGAAACCCAAGCAAAATGCCTCGGGCAGCTGCTCTCTCTTCTATCTTGAGTAAACATTTGTTTTTGTGGGTTTGATGCTTTATTCTCAAAATGTAGATCTTCATTTTTATGTGCTTTCCTTTTCCTTTATAACCTTTTAATTTTCCTTGCCCTCATCCCTCTCTTTGTCCTTGTCCATCTTTCTGGAGCCTGCCACTTTTAGGAGAAGGACCTGAACTATTTTCCAGTTCAAAGGTACTTTGAGATGGCCAAATGTTTGATGCACCTGATCCTCTGTCAGAAAGCTGAGCTGCATTTTTCTTCTGCAGAGAGATTTCCTCACATGCAAAAAAAACACAGGAAGAAAAGAGGGAAAGTAATGCATGAAGCTTTAATTTTGTTTACTTCCTTTTTCCCTACACTGAGAGCTGATCAGGAATAATATTTACAGCCTATTGAAGCTGCAGTAATTTATTTACCCATTAAAGCAAAGGTGAAAGAAAAGGAAACGTGACTCTGACTCTATGTTGTTCCTGTTCATCCTCTATTCTTTACTGGTCTATTCTTAACAATATGAGTCAGTCAATTTGGGGGCAGAACATAGATCACAAGGAGGATGTTGCTGATGATGTCACATATCCAGCTTTCTGGGGCACGATCATCCAAGGCTCGTTCTGGATTTTTGCCACAATCAAACACTGCCATGGACTGACACTGAGGAAATTAGTTCTTCGGAAGTAATGAAGACTGGTTAGAAAAACCTGTGCAAGGAACACTAAGGAGAGAACAGGTGATGTATTGCATCCTTCTTGAGGTCAGATAGATGTCCTGTGTAACCTGGTGGACCCCATGATAGATGACATACTAGCTTACAGTAGCTAGACAACTCAAAGCCAGATTTGTGGTCTATCTGTTTGCATGAGATGGTGAAAGTCAGGGCACTGGATATTTCGGATGTTCCTTACACCAGTGAGTTAGAACCCCCGTTACTACATGAGATGGCATATCCTGAGGCACACAGAATATTACTCCAAAGTAAAAGAATTTTTGAGAGTACTTCTTTTTCCTCCTGAGTAAAAAATGAAGAGAAGCCAAATGGCTGTAGTCCAGGTAAAATTTATGATCTGTTCTCAATTTTCTAATACACTAGAAGCGGTGAGCAGTGTGGTGTTGGAACTACATGTCCATGAAGTACTGCTGACCTCAATGATAAAGTTCATTAAGTAGCACATGCTTTCATTTCTGGGATGGCACAGTATTCTGCAGATTCATACGAGCTGCATTCCTGTGGCACATCTAGCCCTAAATTATTAAGGATGGAACAGATTCTATCACTCTGGCTTCTCTTGAATTACGTCTTACTCCATGACTGATTTTGTTCAGTTTTAGTGAGACTGCATCTACAAACTCGTATTTGATATGAAGATGAGAGACTCATGCCTTGTAACTATAACCATAGTTCCAACAGATCCAGATAGGAATTACAGCAAACAGCAGAACGAATGAAAATAAACTTGATCCGAGTTCAAACTGGGCTAAGAAAAAAAGGAAAAGAGAATGAAATCACATTTCTTGCTTATATAAATAGCACCTGTTTTGTCAAAAATTTTATGCCTGTATTTTCTGAATTAGTATGCTTCCAAAGTACCACTTTTCTCAGAACATAAATGACAGCATTGACAAAAAAATAACATAGGCTGTTGTTATATGTGTTTATAATCTTTAAGTTTTGCAAGCAAAAAAATAAATGTTGAATTCATCCAGTAATACTTAACCTAAACAAACTTATTTGATTTTCAACTCCAGCAGTTAAATCCTTGCAGTAGTACAAGAACAAATATCTGCATATTGAGGCTCAAACAGTTATGATCAGTGGTGCTAATGGTATACAACAGAGGTAAGTACTGAATCTGTTATTATGATACCTTCACTAATGTTTTGGCCAGTGGAACCAGAGAGCACCCTCAGTAAGTTTGCAGACAATACAAAACCGGGAGCAGTGCCTGAGGGCTGTGCTGCTTTCCAGAGGGACGTGGACAGGCTGGAGATATGGTCTGATAGTAACCTAATGAAGTTAAACAGAAAGTGCAGTGCTGCCTCCTTAGAGGAACAACCCCATGAACCAGTATGTGCTGAGAACCGACCAGCAGGAAAGCAACTTTGCAGAAAAGATCCTGGTGATTCCAACAGCCTCCTGGGCTGTTTTAGGAGGAATGTTGCCAGCAGGTCAAGGAGATGATCCTTCCTCACTACTCAGCACTGGTGAAACACTTCTAGAGTCCTGTGTTCAGCTCTGGGCACTCCAGTACATTAGAGACATGCACATACTGAAGAATCCAGAAATGGGCCACAAAGACTGTTAAGGGACTGGAGCATCTGTTGTACAAGGAGCTGGTTGTACAACAGTACAAACTGGAACTGTTCAGCCTGGAGAAAAGAAATCTTGGGAAATCTTCTAAATGTTTATAATTCCTGCTGGAATGGAATGAAAAAGAGGGAGACACACCCTGTTCAGTAATACTAGTGTCAGGACAAGATACAGTGAACACAAATTGAAATACAGGAAATTTCTATTACAAATATGAAAAACCCTTTTTACTGTGGAGATGTCAAACATTGGCACAGTTTGCCCCGATAGCATGTGAATTCTTCAAACTTGGAGATATTCAGAAGCTTACTAAACTTATTCCTTAGCACAGGGAATTGCACTAAATTTCCAGCATTACCTTCTTACCTCAATCTTTTGTGATCCAACTCACTTTTACTTTACATCAGCAATATTGTAGCAGCATTATTTCAGCTCTATATCTCTACATGGCTTAGTAATACTGTGTCAAAGATTGTTGAATCCCTACAGGTACACAGGATCAGCACTAGTATACATTTCACAAAAAGAAACTTGTGTTGATTTGCACTTGCATTCTGGCAGGTCTGTAAGTAATAGATATTTTAATTCCTCATAGTATTCAAGTTGAAAACTCTTTAGCACCCTATAGGGCACAGAAAACTTTAACCACTTTTAGGCATTGAGACTCATTAGCTTTAACGACCCAGATTGAGGGTGCCACTTTTCGAGCAGGACAGCACTCAAAGATTCGCATTTGGAATGCCTGGGCAGTGTGGGTTTAAAAAAGCTCTTTCCTCAGTAAGGCTATCACAGCAGCTCACAAGCCAGTGATTTGATAGATAGGAGTCCGTCCAAGATTTTCATGACATTTAAGAAGATGAAGTTTCAAGACAGACATCACCACTAGTCTATCTCTTTTACAAGGCCCTAAAGAAGCCGATAAAGCCCATAGCAATCCTCATACCTATCTTGATCACAGTGTATTGAAAACGAGCAGAACTGAGAACCGCATCTGCCTAATGCTGAAGCATGAGGGATAGGAGATGGGAGACACAAACCCATTTCTGTCACCTACCTATATTCTTGAGTATCTAAAAGCATTTGAAAATGGCTATGACCTACTAAGAACAGCAAACAAATTGAGAATTAATATAAGCAAAATATGTATAAAATTAGGACAGGCATGTAAAGTACATAAGCAAAATTTGCAAAAATATCTGCAAAGCTCCTTACAACTCATTTGAAGTTTCACTCATCCATTTAAACCAAGACAAGAGCATTATGGTTTGCTGTCCGATTGAAACCAAACCAGATGGGATTCATCCATTACTACAATTCCAACTACTGAAATGACACTTGGCTCTTCTCTCTAATCCCTCCTTCTTTGACATTAATGCTAGAGTCATTTTAATAGGTAGGCTTTTTATGGAAAACTCAACTCTAATAAAAAAAAATACAAAAATTGCTGTTCATGTATTCATCTTGTTGTTGAAGAAGAAAATTGTACTGTAAATTAAATCTGATTTCATGACATTTTGCATGCATATAGATCTTCATATGAACTCAGGGGAGCATACTTTATTTGAGCTCTGTAGTTCTTATACTTTTTAATTAATTTTTCTTTGTAATTCAGAATAAGTTTCTAATGGATTCATGGAACAATATGGGGTCACTTGGGGGTGATTTTAATACCTGCAATTCCCAAGGTTATTAATCAAAGACTTTTTAGCCTTTTAGATAAATTATCTGCCTTCTGTTTAGAAGATTGAGATTAAGCATGTGAGAGAAATTGTCCCTACTGACACAAGGAAAAAAGTCAAGAAAAAAACAAAATACAGCATTTTAGATATCTCGCAAAACCACATATGCCATAGATTTTCAATTTTCTTTCATCTAGCTTCACAAAAATATTTTTCTATGAAAATAGCAGTGATTGTTAATATAAATGGTTTTGTTTACTGACAATAAATGTTAGAAACCATCAAAACCAGTAGAACTTTTTCTACTTTGAGATTTTAAATTTACCAGAAACAGTTTGAAAGAAGAAAATCATCAAGATTTCTCATCACTATGAAATAAAAGAGGTGTTCATTTGTCATGTTTAGTTGGGAATGTAAACTTGAGTTCTGTCCTCTTAGACAGGGGTGGTTAAATTTTCAGTCACTGAGTTCTGAATCGTATAAAATGGGCAGGTTATTGCACAATAGATTTAAACTCTCACGACTTCACTGTTTTCAATAACTAGAAAAAGTCCTGTCAGATTCTCTGTTCAATGAACAGACCAAACAAACAAACAAACAAAAAAAAACCAACCAAAAAACCACCAAAAAAACACATTTTCACTTGTTCTAGATCCACATAATAGTATAGCAAAACCCTCAAGACACACAAGCGAGAAAACAACTTTCAGCTGAAGAGGTACCTTTATTGGGTTTCATTATATCTGAAAATATATCATAATATCAAATATCTCAGCTCTGGTTCTCCTTCAAAAACTTAATCATACAGGAATAAATCTTAGCAAAATGAAACATTTAAAATAGCTGTGGACTTGCCTCCAACTTTTCAGATGCAAGTACCGTCAAAGGTGTGGAATTTCAGTGCCTATATGTAGCTCATTTCTATCTCTATGTCAAAGAGAAATTAACCAAGTTTAACAAAGCCATTTTAAGTTTTTTTTATCAGCTCTATCATTATAGTAGCAAAGTATTTTGCAATTTTTCTTCACCTTCTCAAGAAGGGCTCAGTTTATCAGTCTGTTAACTTGGGATGCAGCTGTTTGCACAGTACAGTGTTGTGAGCTGTTTAGTATAGTCTTGGTGTCTGGAACAACACAGCTGCATTGTTCAGCAGGGATTATTCGCATCCTATAAAATGTCCAGATGAGTCACCAAGCTCAATCACCTGCACTTCTCCCAGTACTCCAACTGGCTCCTTCAGCCAATTCTGTGCAGCACAGCATTATACTCTTTTAATTGCATGGAAAAAGGGTTAAATTGATTGTCTGAAGCCACATAGAAGTCTGCCACAGGATCTGAACATTGCTTTCCAAAAATGTTGGGAATGTTATCCATTCTCTTCTTTCTTAGCCAACAGCCACATAAATTGGAAAGCAGAAAAGCAAGGAGAAAACAAAGCAGCGAGTCAGCAAAAATTATTAACAAGAAATATTCCTATAAAGAAAAGAAACCTAAATGAGTAAACAAACCATACGTCCTCCTCCTATGGTGCCAGAACAGACTTCTGAAACATTTTTTGCTTTAATCCCTCAGGGGCTTTTTTTTTCTGGAAAGATAATAAAAAAGAAAAGGCCCTGAAAGAAAGAGTCAGGGAGTAAGGTGATAGAGAAGAATAAAACAATCTGTTCTTGAAGACAGCTGTGTTCAGTGATGTATAACATTCTCCATAGCAAGTATTAATTTCCTACAGAGAGCACTGAACACCACCATGTAGGGCTGTGTTTAATAAATACGTTGCAAAACGTATTCAGGAATATACATTTATACACATTGTATGGTATACAGTTGCATATTTAACTTCATCATTGTGATATTTTGAAAGCTGCATTCTCTTGCTAGAAGATGTCTTCAGAGGTCTCAATATTTGTTCTGCCAACAGAGTAAGAAGATTGATATACACACAATTTGCTCTGTGTAGTTTAGGAAATTATTAGGAAATGCAATTTAGCACATGGATGTTTTTTAGCATCTTCTTGGAAAGAAATAATGTCAAGATATATGCTATGTACATATGTATTTATTTATAGAGTGAAAAGGAAGAGAAGAAACACAGGCTTCAAGGATGTATGGGAACATCTATTGGCAAGTTTTATTAAGGTGTCAAAGCATTTCTTGTATTCAGTACTAAGGTTTCATATGTTGATGAGCTTTCTCATTCTTAACATGAAGTTAGTGCAATCCATATTCCTTCCTTAATTTCCCATGATCTTTTTATGAACTTTTTGATAGCTCTGTGGTAATAAATGTGGCAGGAATATATCTGTATAATACCCAGAGTAGTAAAATGTCTATTAGGAGCATGATCTGAATTTTCCATAATTTAGACACTGGTTTTGTTCTGGAGCACAACTGGGCAAGTGGCTCTCTCGCAGATGAGAAGGGAAGGATGGAGGTGAGTAAGACCAGGTGGCTGTTGACCTTAGGACAAGGTATGTAAAGACATTCTGAAATGTGATTGCTACAAACTCCAGAAACTCACTTAGTCTTGATAATGAAAGTTTTAGCATCAGACCCTTTGTTCCTGATAAGCATATACTGATTTTTTAAGATATATATTGGACAATGATGGGAAAAACTATGTAGTTCACCATTTTGAGTTGTAGGACTGTATAGTTTGAGTATTAGATCTATAAAGCCATGAGTGTATCATCTTTTCTAAAATTGTACACAGTCAATATTTACTCTTCAACACCCTTAAGACAAGACCATTGGAACCTTATTCTAAAGAAAAAGGACCGCCTATGCTTAAACTGAAATGTATTATTTCATTTTGAAAAACAAAAAAAAAAGGTTTTCATTCAGTGCTATATTAAATGCATTAGAATATGAATTTTTCAAAAAGTTGGGGCAAAACTATAAGACAAGCTGAAATTCTTATTTTCAGTTCTCTTTCAGAAAATTAGTTGTTTATCTGAATTTATTCCAGGTGAAAGA
The DNA here is from genome assembly GCA_037305975.1 of Chrysolophus pictus. NCBI lineage: Eukaryota > Metazoa > Chordata > Aves > Galliformes > Phasianidae > Chrysolophus > Chrysolophus pictus. The sequence goes on along the minus strand of CM074577.1, from coordinate 60,702,642 downwards.
AACTAGATTTCTAAATCTCAAAATCCTGTGTAAAATGGACTTGTCATCCTCTGTCAATATAAATTTGGTATCTGATATGAGGTTTGAGTTTGCTGAAGAATGACTTTTGAAAACAGTGGAAGCTGTTCAAATCACCATACTCTGGATTAGACTCACCAGGGCTGAACTTGTAGGCTATGAGATAAAACCACATGAATAAATACCTGTTTGTAGTTGTATATTATGACCAGCTGAAATGTTTTGTGCAATCCAAGACCTAAAAAATAAGCTTGAAAGAAACATAATCAGTGAATCACACCTGAATCACAAAAAGTCTGAAGTGACCACTTGCCCAGTAATTTTCTCAATACAGTTGAAAAAGTAAAGTATTTCTATTTTCTCCCTGCCAATGGAAGAGTTAAACAAGTATGCTAACATTGAATGTAATAAGAAGGTTTGCAAAGTCCTCTTTAGAATTTTTCCATTTTCAGTGCTTTGTCTTATCTTTCAGCAGGACTTCTACTATTAACATGATTCATTGTTATTCCTGAGAGCGTAATTGTGGCATGCTGACTCCTTTTTAGTGGGTTAAATAACCTTTATATCACATTTTTGAAGTATCGGTGATGTCTAAGTATCCTGCTGTATATGCTGACAGAGAAATTGAGTTTGTATTTAGTTATGCAGTGTTATGTAGAGTTAGAAACCTAGTTGGTTTGTGACTGACATGATTTCTAGTGGCATTATTGCACTGCATACTAACGTAGTTATCTTTGTGTTGTATGGAAATAAAGAGTCCGACACTGAGGTTGTTATATATTTAGATGTTATTAACTATGCAGTTTTCTTCTCTGGTAATGCAACCCCTCTCATTCAGATAAACAATATAAATCTCTGAGAAATCCTATTTACCCAGCAGAATTTGATAGTTAATAATAAATGCCAATACGATCAGCAGAGCTAAAAGTGCTAGTATTTGTCTACCCCAAAATGTGCCTGACTTTGTAGGAGCTCTACTAAACATCACCAGATAAGAATCTGGCTTTGTATACACTGTCCCAGGGAACATCATGTGTTTGTTACATGAAACTCATGAATTGCTTTGATGATATCTCAGCCTGTATTACAATATGAACTCTATAGGCTAGTAAAATCTACTTTTAAATAATGTAGAATCTACTTATTGCTGCTGAGTATTGAGTCTGATATTAAGACAGCACCCATTCTACCCTGAAACGTACATTATGTACAGCATAGATATGTGAGGGGGTATAAGTAGGCCATTATCAATATTTTGATTACTCCTTCATTATATATCTTTACTCAGCTATACTGCCAGCTGAGCCTGATTCTGCTTATAAATGTAAAGCTATATTGCACTTACCATGTTTTGATCTTCCAGTACTTGCAGATCCTGTTGAACTGAGGAGCAAATAATGACGTCCAAGGAAGACTGGAAATACATTTAAGTACCTGAACTAATAGATTGCATACACAGTTCCTTGATAATGTGTGCAAGATTATGGGTTTTAAAATAAAGCGGGAAAAAAAAAAAGGAGGAAATTTTTTCTAAATGGTAAAAAACTGAGTCATCCTGATCACAGAAAGGATCTGGAAGTTACTGAAAAATAATATCCTTTTAGCCTTGAACCCAGTGTTTAGACACCATGACAAAGTCAACCTAGAATAGGGATGTATTCCTAGATTGATACATTACAAATCAGAACTAGAATCAAGACTGCAAAAGGCATTGATTCAGATGCAGATGGCATAGCATCATACTGGCTACAGTCTTTTAGGAAAGAAGACAGTGAATCTGAGGTCTGGGCATCCTATAATATGCACACACACTGGAGTGCAAAATTGGACTGCAACAGGATAGAAAATAAATGATCAGAGGAAGGGGAATAAACTAATTACACTGAGAAGGATGCAAAAATAAGAATTTTTAATCACACCATTAGGTACCAAGAAGGTTGAAAACAAAAGCCTTGGTAAGAAAATTCACTTCAGGAATTATTTTTCTTTTAAAAACTCACTGAAGCATGAAGTGCTGTTGAACTTAAGTGGCTACATGGTTCTCTAAACAAAGGAGGCATAGGGAGCTACATGGGAAGACAGAAAAGTCAGGAGTGGAAAACAAAGGGATGGAAAGAAAAGAGTAACAGTAATAATATTTCAGCATTTAAAGGCAACAGCAGAAACTGAGCAGAGGTGAAGCAGACTGTGAGCATATGCAGAGCAAAAGACAGACTTTTCAGTCAGAGGCATACAATTTAAATTCAGCTGTGTATTTCTAAACAGTGGCATTACCCATAAAGAGCATTGTGCCCCTATCAGGCTCAGAAGGTTCTGCTGGATGCTTGCTGCTTTGGAAACTTAGCCATTAGAGCCAGATTAAAGCATTACATAGAGCCCCTGATCTGCAGACGTATTTGTGCATCTGACTTTGAGCATCTGGGTAGGAACACCTCATTGATTTCTGTGGGTCTGTCTGCATACTTAAAATATCTGAAGTCATTAGCACTGCTGGTGCCTTACTGTGCATTTCAGATTCTAAGTTCAACTTGCTGCTTATGAAAATCTCAATTTCTTGGCTTGCTTGTGAGATAAAAGATCTGGCCCCTCATGCGCACTTAATAAGAAGAGAAGCCGTGAAAGAAACAATTTCACTTACCAAAAATGGTTAATGTTCTGTTTAAATCTAGTTTCAAACCATGGGACAAGGATCTTAAATTTTAGCAGTTCCCAGATGGAAACCTTTTGTTTAATCTTTTTGCTCAGTAAGGAACAAATGTGCAAACCAAAAATTCACATTTTAAAATCCAAATGAGTGAAAAAAGAAAAAGAACGTATAGCTCATCTTGACAAAGGTTTTGTCTCAAACCCATGGAAGACAATGGAAGTCCTACAAAGTGTTTTGTAAGCATGGCTGTTACTATTTGCATCCAGCAGTAAAGCTTTTTTGTATAATTATTGACTTTCCAGCCAATAAGCAATTGCACTGAAATGCAGCTAATCCCTTTGCAAATTTCAGATATTCCTTTTCAAACTCTATGTTTCCCAATGCATTCTGAATTAATGAATGACAGAACCAACGTTTTATTACACAGAATCTGTTTCTCAATTTTTTAAAATCTCTCTCTCCTTTTGATACACCACTTTTTTTTCTTTCTCTTTTTTTCTGTTTTTCATATCACAGAAGATACTGATCAGATAAAACGTATGATTTCTAACCCATATTAAACCATTTCTGACTCTGATCTGCAATAATCACAATTATCCTTGAGCTTAGGCTTTGCTGTGCTCATTACTACTTATTTCTTCCCTCACTCAAACATTTTTAACTTTGTTATTCTTTCTTCCTTTAGGCAAAACCTTCAGATATCAAAACTCAAGTTGACTTACCTGTGCTACGCAGCTAATGTAACCTGCTGCTAGGAAAACCTGATTTTATACTTAGTGTAAAGCCTGTTCTGTTGTTTTATTTTTTAAGATAGGAAAAACAAGGCTGCAATGGCTCTTCTTATAGTGCATATCTCAAACTGATGATTCAAATACTGCTAAGCAGACTAAAATATGTTTATTTATCAGGGTTTGTTACAGGCATTCAACATTTTCTTTAGTGGATTCCATTTCTCTGCTTATTCAGTTTCACTAAGAGAAACAACAGTTCTTTACTATTTGCAGACATAGGGATTTGAATTAAAATTGCATTCCTGAAAATAAATGGCACATATTTCATTTTTAGTAGCAAATTTCACTATTACTATTAAAATAAAGAAGTGGCAACAAAAAATGCCCTTTTCTCACATTGTCCCACTATCTTTTCTATTCAGTACCTTCTACTTTTATTTTTGCCCTGTATTAGTTTGATTTACATGAAAACAACCATTTCACTTAAATTTATACAATGCTCTTGGTTAAATTACAGAAATGTTCATTCAGCTGCACCTAGTGAAGAAAGCAGCAGGTCAGGCACTCCCACCACCAGTTCGCTGGTTGTGGGAAGTCTATTGGAGCTGGGCAAGAGGATACACAACTGGAAATGACAGGAGAGCAGCTTTGCTTCTGCTTCACCTGATTCAGGCTTGCACCTTTCTTCTGGGACCATGTTCTCATTGATGTCAAGTATAGAAAGCAAAAATTTGTGTGCATTAGAACATGTAATGGAAGTATCAGCATGCTTTATAAGAATTACTAAGCAGCCATTGCCAGAGAGAAATGTCACTTATTACTTATGTGGGCCAAAACCACATAGACTAGGAATCAATATTTCATTGCTAGGTTCCTGCAGCATTCAATATGCCTCCCTTACCTTAAAAGATATGCTTCTTAAAGCAGATTTTAGATTGGCTCATAGTGGTCTAAAAAGATAATATAATTGAAAAAAAAAAGTCTCTATTTCTCTGGGAAAGAAAAGTCAAAAAGAAAAGATGAAATGTACCTACAATTAATTTTGTCCTTTGCCTAGTGTATCCTCATCTTCTCAAGAAGAGAATCCATGAGCAGCTTTTATTGCAGAGCCAGGATCAGTGACAGCTCATAGGATACAACATCAGCAGAATTTCCTTGCGGTGTAACTGTAAACAGCTTGTGTTGATTGGGCTTGTTGTGTTTTGAATTTTTTATTGTCTAAGCTAATTACAGGTTGGAAGCATGGAACAATGTAGTGCATTGTGCATATGTGCATATGTGAACTACTGATTTAATTGGAGTTATATTCTTCTTGAGCCACAAAGCCAGAATATGTTTTTTGTTTCAGCTGGAGAGATCCCGCATAGAATACTTACTCCATGGTAAGCCATAGATCCAGATTTTGGTGAGTGGGGAGAATGGATGTCATGGCTTGGCACCGTTAGACACAGAGCTTATGCTGGATCATGGCCAGAAGGTTTAAGCCCAAGTCATTATTTATTTATCTATTTTCCCAAATGAGGATGGTCCTACAGAAAAAGTAATCTCTCGGAACAAGTCAAAATTTTTCAGTAAACTTTGTCTCTTTTCTTACATGCTTATTGTTGTCCAGTGCTTAAAGCTTTGTAAGTCTTACTCACGGCATTGCAATATCTTCTACCAAACTGTTATTCCTCTATGCCCTGAAGTAATCCAAAACACAGTTGTTAACTAAGATCCACCACAAACAGAAGAAATATGATAGTTACTTTTTGCTGTCAGACATTCTTTCATCAAACTATGTTTATTTCTCTCTAAAACTCTTTGAGGAGTCTCTTTTCCTTTTTTCTTTTTTTTTTTTTCAATTACCAAGAAAAATCTTATTTCAGCGTACTTCTGAGAAAAGTTCTTTGATTCTGTAAACTCTGCTGATAGTACCTACACCTTTGTTCTGATAAAACAATCATCTTTGTATCATCTCTCTAATACTACATTCCCTAAGTTTAATATCAGAACTTCTGGGAGGCAGCTTTTCTAAAATAATGTATTTCCACTGGTTTTGATTTTTTTTTTTTTTTTTTTGAGGCTTATGAATTAGATCTTGACTCTCAGCTGTGTCCTATACAATGCTTTATTTACTCAAGTCAACATGGCTTACGATCCCACATTTGTCGGATTTATTATCCACCTTCTTCCACATCACTTTTTAACATAAAACATTTTAAACTTTGTGTAGGCTCTAGCTTCCTTCTTTACAAATTACAGAATTAATCAAAATCTCTTAGTTTTCCCTCATATATTTTTCTCTCTCTGTAACTAGTTGAGACAAATTTATTTTACACAACTTGGATTTTTAGGTTCCATCTTCTGCATTTCTTACTGCTTTCTTGGAGTATTGGTCAGTAAGAGCAACTTAAATTCTATTGAAAGAATTACTGTTTCTCCCTTATACAAATCTCAAGTAAAAACTTTTTTCATCACCAAACTATATGACAAGGATTTCTAACATCTCTGGATTCACTTCCTTTACCATGTTGGTCACGAGTTGTCATTTATTGTCTTCCATTTGACTCATTACATCCTTGATCTCATCTTGATTCAAAGAAATCTTCCTGGCATTCTGCAAGTGAATGATCTTCTGCTGTTTACAATGGGATGCATGGAGTTCTTTGCTTTGGTTCTGAGTGTGATAGGAAAGAAGTATAAATCTGACAACAGTCTTCTGCTTATGGTTAGTCTACATTCAGTGGATCGCTGCTGTGACACATTTTCTTTTCTAGATCATGCTCCATTTTCTCAAATACCTGCTGTCTTTGCTTTTCTTACCAACATTCTCACACAACCATTGCTTTCTGGCCTTCCATACCCCACTACCAGAGTGGATGTTGCTGGTCATTTTCTAGTCACTTCTTGCTCCACTCCAGGACTGCAGCAGGTCAGCATTTCTCTCCTATTGTCAGTATGTTCCCAATTTGACTGATAGCATTTCAGTCTGTTTCTACCTGTGAACTCTTTCTGGAGGAGCTTTTCTTCAGACTTGAGCAGGTTTTTCAGGCCTTCTGTGAATGTCTGTAGTGAATATATTTGCACACTTTTTAGATCCTGTGTTATTCTGATCATTTTTATTATTAAGGGCATCATAACTATTTTTTCCATCCTTAATATCAGAGTTATCATCTCACAGCTTGCATCCTTAGCTTTGTCTTTTCTTATATAATCAGTTATCTCACTTTCATGTAGTTTATAAATAGTCAAAGGAGAAACTACTGATTAGAAATTTCCTTTCTTTAAGTCTTTTACTGGACGTAGAGTGTACACAAAATTGTGTTTCCTTGGACGCAGTAGGAATCAGGAAAAAAAGATGTTCTTCCTCTGCTAAATCTTTCCAAATTATTTTCCAGGCACTCCTTCTCTTTAATTTTACATCTTCTGTCTTTGCCTTACACTACTTCCGTGATACTAACGTTGCAATGTTAGCACAGAATTAAGATGTAAATCCATTTAGAAGTAGGTATATTGATAGGTGAATAACATTTTTTGGGGGTATAATGAATTTTTTTTTGCTTGATTTCATCCGTTCTAAATGCAGAGATAGCACTGAAAAAAAAATATATTTAAAATGATATATTATCTACTGAATCCAAATCTGATTTATTCAGAATATATGTAAGGTGAAATAATTTTGTTACTGCTACAAGTTCGTTGTGATCCATGTTTTGGGATTTTTTTTGTTTGTTTGTTCTGTTTTGTTTTTATTTTTCCTTTTCTGTGTGTGGTCATGAATCAAAATGAAGCTAGAAAACCAGCTCCATTGACTTTGCAATTGCATTATCTTTATGAAGAATGCTCACATTTTTACTAACTTAACAATTTTAACTGCGTACTTTTGTAGGCAGAATTTTAACTTGATCTTAGACTTACATTGTAGAACCAGCTATTCAGAATGAAATCCAGCTGAGAATATATGTTGGCTTGTCAGACAAAAATATATATATATTAAAAATATAATGATTAAATCCATATTGTGCTACTAGAGAAGGCTGAGAAAAATTTCAATGACCTTTGCTTTCTGTTGAGTAAGAACACAATATTTCCTTCAAGTTAGTGCAAAAAAATGGACTTTTGCATTAAATCTGGAATAAATAAACTATCTAAATTTAAAATACTCTTCAGTAAGAGTTATTTCAATGTAATAGTTTTATGCTGGGCTCTCATTATTTGGGATTTAGTACTTTCTAACAGAATTGGCATAACAATCAATGTAGTGAATAATGTCATCTCCCAAAAGGGCAATTCAAGGTTCTCCTTTCCTGGATGGACATTGTATGCCCCAACTTTGTTCTTTATTATACAGAGATATGTAAACATCAAGAAGAGATTAACTTAACTTTCAAATAGAGTTAATACTTGCATTTCGTATTCCTAGGTTAAATATTCTCTTTCAATTTGGTGCAGTTGAACAGAGAAGGCAAAAAGAACAATTGAAAAACTTTTAAAAAATTTGCTCAGTCCATGATTTTTCTTTGGCACGCTTTCAGCTCTATCTCTTCTCTTTCATTTAAATTTCTGTTACTTTTCATTATATCTGTTCTGTTTTCCAAACATAGATGCCTGAGCCTTGCAGCTGTTCTTTAGTTGAAATGATATGGGAAGGCAGATTAGAAAAATTTTCTTGGTAAGTTTCATAATGTTATCCATCTCTAAATCTACACTTACATTGCTGGCAAAAATAAGATTTAAGAAATTAACTCTAGTTGATGAATCAGCTTAGTTGTGGTCCAAGATGCTTGAAACTGTGCTATTTTATATGCTGTATTAAATATTAAATATAAAAAAATATTCATAGCCAGATTAGGAATTTAAAGAAGTATTTAACTATTTTATTTCTCATTTGAAGGGTCTTGGAATACTCCAGGAAAGACCTATGGATGGAGGTTAGGTTTCACAGTATCTTTATGTAATCTGTAGATGCAGATGCAAAACTTCTGGTGAAATGAGCCAAACAATTAAAAAGCTTTGTTGTAACCATAGTATTTGTAATTGGCTTAATTTTGTCAGTTTCTTTGGTGCTAATTTAACTTGCATTAGCTTATCCTTCTTGGCCTGAATCAATTTCACTTAACATTTGCATTTTAAGATACACTTCCAAGAGCAGTTAGACTAATCGTTTTATCGCTAACTATTTTTCTCCATTGATATAGCCAAGAAAATTCAGTTATATTCTAAAGTGAAACTACTTTGTTGCCCTTAAAAAACCATTGCCCAGTTTTATATATCTATCATCTATTCCTCAAGAAAGCAAAAATTGAGAAAAATCCCTACGCTAAACAGATATGATCCCAGAGTGACTTGCAAAGCCTCATTCCCTACCCCAGCATTAATCACTCTGCTGATTAGGGCATATTTTAAAACTATCCAGAAGTGCTCTGTATGCCACGTCCCCCATACATGGGATAATCGCTACACAGACACAACTTCCCTGAAACTAAAGATTTTTTCTAAGTTGGTGCGTTCCTCAAATAGAGAAAAAAAACATTTTTTCCACCTTTTGCTTTGAGCTTGAGGAAACCACACTGTGGGGCACATAAAAACACACACCTGTGCAACCGTGGAAGGAAGTGTGTGCTTTTGATATGTTTGCACTGAATGTGCAGGTTGTGAACTACTGAACTGAGTGAAATATTTTGCTGCTAGAAGTGTTTTTGTAGCAGTAGTTAGGAGTGTTCAAACTTGGAAATAGAAACATGTGGCTATTGCTGATGCTGGTAATTATCATCAAGAGCTTGATAACAGGGAACAGTTATATAATAACCAGTGGTTGCAGAACTCCACTCTCTGTTCATTTACTAACTGTCATGTTAACGAATTGTTGACTGTGAAGAAAGTGTCAGTGATTACAAGGCAAATGTAGGAATTGCAACAGTGGGCATGATGAGTGAAGGAAAGCAGGAGGCGGATGTCCTAGTAGCCTTTTGTAACAGTCAATTAAATTTCAATCTCCTTTTTTCTTTTCCTGCATAGCTAGGATTGGAACATCTAGCCACATATTAACTCTTAATCTAAAATTCTAGTTTTTTATTTTATGAGGGCTGCTCTAAATGTAATGCCTCCTGTTTTATGATGTTGCCCATGATGTCAGAGGCAAATACTGATGATATGGTAGTAGAGGTTGAACCTTCCTGTAAATATTCCATTACATTTTCTTGTCATGTGACATATGGCAGCAGAGGAGCAGTCTGATAAAATGGCATCTGACATGGAAGTCCTCATGAATCAAAGATGTAGAACTGAAATTATCTGTGAGGAAAAAATGGCACCCACTGATATTCATTGATGCTTGCTGAATGTTTATGGAGACCAAACAGTAGATGTGAGCGTAGTGAGGTGGTGGGTGGTGTTTCAGCAGTGACAACAGCAAAAAAGGATCTGTTGTTGTTGTGCAGATTTTTATGAGTGCATCATACGGGTTCTTGTTCATCTCTGGTGAAAATGCAGAGCTAAATATGTTGACCATTCTGAAAAAAATAGTGTTTTGTAGCTGAGAATTTGCTCTCACAAATACTATCATTATGCTCTTTGTATCTGTTGTAGTTTCTGTGGAAATAAGTGGGAGGCATTACTTTCAGAGCAACTGACATAACAGAGTATTCCTTTAATAATTTATCAAATGACAAATAGGACTCATAAAGTTGAGAGTTACATTTGTTTAGAGGCAAATGTGGGAAAGCAGAGAAAATTCAGAGAAGAAATCCCAAGCAACACCGTAGAATAAGGGCAGACGAGTTTTCTACTAGCTCATTTAAATTATACGTTGAGCTTAGTGTAAGCTTCCTAACTGGTTTGCTCACCCCCAGGCAGGAGTAGATTTTGAAAAATAGGGCTAACAATCAGGAATCTACATTTGGGACACCTGCCCTTGGACGTGATCCCATATTACTGATCTGCCTATGGATATGCAGGACGTGATTTCCACTCTGTCTCGCTCCAATTAATAGGAGGGAGAGGAGGTTCTTTGATATCTGTCAACACAACATAAGATTAAGACACAATGGTTCAAATGTTCATCTGACCAATTTATTACAAATCTTAATCAGGGAGATAGGGAAAGGGAGGATGGCAACTATTATGAATTAGGGTGATGGGGAAGAGAAGGAGGGCGATAGAAAAGATAGGAAAGAAGCAAGAACCGCGTAAAGTGGGGATAGTCACCACCAAGATCCAGCAGCAGTTCTGTTGCATGTCGTTCCATAGGTCCAAGGCAAAAGCAGCAAGCATGGCCGGCCTTGGGCAACAAGAAGGGGCATGAGGAAGCCTGTACTTACCCTGCAGGGTAAGTCTGGGAGGAAGCAGCAGGACTGAGGTAGCAGGTCCAGGAGAGACCGTCAGCATGCAGGCATTCCATAGTGAGGGATCTGATGGCAGACACCTTTGTTCTTCTTCAGCATGTAGGCATCGTGTCGTGAGGAATCTGTTGTCAGAAACCTTTCAGGGGAGAGCAACAGCAACATGGCCAGCCTTAGGCAGCAAGGAAGTGCAGCAATGGAGTAGGTCCAGGAGGGAGAGGGGCAGGACGTGAGGCTTCTCGTGTCCGAAAACCCCCTTCTTCTTCATGAGGAATCCTGTTACCAGAAAACCTAACCTCATGGTTTTAGGTCTCCTTTTTATCCTTCTGCCAACGTGGCATTCTGAACGCTTGGGTAAGAGTCATGTGCAGTACCCACTGAGAGGGCTATCTCCTTTGAGATAAGCCCGCAAAAAAGGCTGCTTCCTGGCCATTAATCTGCAGTTTATCTCTCTCTGGTTGCCCCTGGCCTTATCCATCTCTGTCCCTCAGATAAAGGATTTCTCAATCCTGGTCAAGGACTTGTTTGGACTTGTTCCTCAGCAAGCTTTGAGGCAATGGCATAAAAGAATTATCTCATATACATTCCTCATTGTCATTGGGAAAATACCTGATGGTAGTATTTGATTCAGGTTGGGATAAAATGAGGACAAAGGACTCCAGCCATTTCAGAATATCAGTGTTACTAATTTATATCACTTCTTTATGGAACAACAACATGAGAATGATCCTGCGAATACTCTAACTTGTGCCACTTGTGAAAGTGAATTACAAAGTGATGGCCCAAAGGAAGAGTGAACAAATCTGGCTTGTGGGCATTATCAGCTCAGGAAACAAACTTGCATGTAGATGGAAGTACATAAGTCTCATGTGGAAACTAAAGCAACATATCCTCTTGCCTCCAAATACCAATTGCAAATATCACTTCTCCCTGGATATACTGTATGTCTGCTAACATCTTTGATGCGGACAGAAATTTATGGGCTGCTTTGTTCGTGGTTAAAATGAGGTTAAAAATGAATAATGACAGTACAGGAGAGGATGTCTAACTTATGGAGAGCTATAAACATACACAGCATTTTGCAAACACGTTGGAAAGCAAAGTACAATACAAAGAAGCTTTCATTTGAACTTGTGATCTCCATTCATGGTAAAAGTAATAATAACAAGTTATGTACTATGTAAGTACTGTATAAAATTTTCAAAGTTTAGTATGTGTTAGAGTAGGGTAAGGTGAACATAATTGGCTCTTAAAAAAGTAAAAAAATCTTTGTTCCTGTATTTTAGTCATTTTCAAAATAAAGTTAAAGCATAAGATTTTATTGATTTTTATTGAAAATATAATTAACTTCTATTATTTATTCTTGCCCTGTATAACTCTACAATACAGTAAATTATAAAAACTTGTTTTACATCACACTTTTAAGTTTTATCTTTAATGGTTGTTCTCTCTATATTTTCAACTCAAGAAATATTACTGTATAATAATGCTCCAGATCTCAGCAGAAAACTGCAACTGAACTACAGTTATTATAGCGAAACCACTGTAATTATTCTGTAGTTTACTAAAACTGTAGTAAATCAGACCTAAGAATAATAAGAGTATAGTAATCATATTGAATAATAGCTGCAAGTTATTATCTGTATGTTTACTATACTCGTAATAATTACAGTTCAACTATAGAGTTTTGTTTAATGCAAAGTCTCAATTTACTATGGCAATTTTATTCAGAGTTTCATCCTTTGCATAATTCCTAGAATACAATAAATATAACTTCTGGTTTGAACTGTGAAAGCCACGTATCTTTTTTTTTTCAACTGTCATGAAAATGATTAATAATTAGATAAAAGAATTTTAAATGAATACATTTGAGGCCTTTTGAATGAAAAAAATCTTCCTTTTGCAGTGGTACATTGAGTTTTTGCAACATGCTGAAACTAATTTGTGAGCCTGAATAAAAAAGTAAATGCCATGTTAAAAACATTTGATAGTTTTATTACCCTAAAAATTCTCAAAATATTTACTATGGTGCTGGAGAGGCGTAGCAGTATTCTTTTAATATACTATCTATTGATAGTAATATAGGAATTGGAAGCAGCAAAATTACACCAATTCAGTACATATTGGAGACAGAAGATGGTACATTCTTCTTGCATCTACGTGCATGAGATTGTACAATAATATGACAACAATGTACTTCATATGCTTTAATGATGACATAAGACTGTAATTTCACTTATTTTGAGAATGGGATCTGTCTCTGCAATGGCCATTCCAGTTTCACACAGGCTTAACATCTGCCTTTACGGCCTTTCTCATGTTTAGTTTGCATATTCTTAAAGTTCTTGCCAGCAATTGAGTGACAGTTTTGTTACATCCTGTTCCTTCCTGCAACCCTTACTGCAGATCACCCACCCAAAGTTATTATCCGGAATGTAATGAAGCTATTCATAATGACCTGATCTCTGATCAGATGAAAATCAGCTCTCAGTGTTCTGAATAGCTATTAAAATTTTCAGGAACAGCTTTTCCAGCCAATGATTTAGAAAATAATTAGTTCGTTCCTTTCTCAGTAAGTGTGATTCAGAAGAGTGTCCTCTCACAACCTATCTCCCATAGGCTAAGTAGGTAAGCTAGCAGGATCTCTAAGTCTTCTCCATCTGAGATTTTTTAGTTAGGTTTAGGAAGGCAAGGAAACATTTGAAGTTCCTGGATTATATCTCAGCTTCTTTTTTTCTTTTTTCTTTTTCTTTTTTTTTTTTTTTTTAAGATAAATGAGGAAAATAAGCAATATAAAGAATGGGAAAGGGAAGCTTCCAAATCACGCAATGGCTTGAGTCTGGGTCATTTCATGGACTGTAGGAAAAAATGAGGCCCTTTATTCAAGTGGGCCAAAAGTCAGAGAGAAACCTATTTTACCCAAATATTTTAGCTAAATCAGGAATACCCGAGTATTTCGTAACATTTTCTATGCCTTCTGCATACACAAATCACACTCACACTGTCACTCTACACAATCTGATAGCCTTTCTTATAGTCAAGATGGAACTTTGTGCTAACATGAAAGGGAAAACAGTTTATATTTGCCCAGCACAGAATAGTAAGTATTTTAAGTTTAGCTAGTCACCATTCAGGATTTAATTTTTAAGCTAGACTGGCAATAAAATTGTGTGCTAGGTTACAGGCTATTATAGTCACTTCCAGAAAGCCTACGTCTGATAGATGCAAAAGCAGTTGACTTCATCTCATGCACTTAGGAAGATACAATCTCCAGTCTAGTAAAAGGTATTAAAATAAGTTTCAAAATGTCTTCAACAACCTTCTAAAGTATGTGTCTGCCTTTCTTCGGGAGGGTAGTAACTGGCTGTAAGAATAACTTACTTTTGAAAGAGAAAGGGTGTGTTTGTTTGTTTGTTTGTTTTTATATTAACTGGAAGGAAGATGGATCACTTCTTAGACAGGAAACTCCAAGGTTCATGGGTGCCTGAAATGACTTCTAAACATGAGCCAATAATAAAATAATTTGAACTGGTAAATACCACAAAATAAAATAAAATAATAACATGTTCTGATTTGTCAGTCATCTGAGTTCTTTTAATTAAAATACCGAGGCTTTTTTTTTTTTAATGTATTGTTTATTTTTATTCGGCTCAGAAAAATAAGTGCTTTCCTTGGGATATTTTGAAGTTTATATTTACCAAATTATGGGAATTTGTGTCAGTAACTATGCATATGTGATAAACAGCTCCTGGTTAGAAATGCATGCTCATACAATGGTAATCAACATCAGAATCACGGGAAAAACAAGAAATTGAGCTGTAGGGAGTTCTGATTCACAAAGAAACAGGATGAAAATATGGCTGTGAACAATCTGAGTGAGCCTATGAGAAAGAGTTCACTCTGCCATAACAAAAGAAATCACAGGGGAACGCGATGCTTGCCGGCACAAAGAAATCTAGCAACAGGCAAGAGGTGAAAGTCAAGAAAAGGGGCTCTAAAATAAATTTAATTCAGAAAGCAACAGGGAACTTCCCCCGAGAGGAGACCCTTGTTTTACCTTATCGCAGAACAAGCAGAAGCACAACTGGAGGGGATTATTGCTGTGTCTGCCAACTGGAGGCCAGCAACTAGAGCAGACTTAATCTTTAAACAAGATCCTTCACCACTATTGGCAAGCTTTGCTGGACTAAATTCTCAGAAATCACCTCTGATTTTGTGATAGTTCTTGACCAAGGGTGCAGGTCTCCAACATCAGCCAGCTGCATGGGATAATATTAGGAAAAGATAACTGTATTATTAGTCAGATAGTAGTAAATGGCTGTAAATATCCTCTTAGAAAGAAGACCTTTCTGCAAAAGACTTTACAAGCACACGAGAACTCGGGACTGGCCCTGAGGAACACATAGCCTAAAAGAGGAAGAGAAGGCCAATTCACTAGTCAGGAGTGGATTGTCTACCAGATGGATTCAAAAGTGCAGGCATACAAGTGGAGATCAGAAGCAGCTTTGGAGAAGTGAATTGGTCGAGAGATACCCTCTGCCATACTGGAGCTTGTTGCCGTATCATAGGAAGGCTTAGGTTGGAAGGGACCTCAAGGACCATCAAGCTTCAACCCCTGTCACAGGCAAGGCCACCAACTTTCTGCATATCATTCCCCTTCCACATCTGCAAATGCATGTGGGATGGATGTTTGAGACCTAGAACTCTCACAGCATTGACAAATCCTAATACTCCTTCAGGTGTGTCAGAAATATCCAGCCCCGATCTGTGTCAGCAGGGATCAGCACTAACTTGTCTGAGCTGGAAGTCACTCCTTGCTGAAATGACAACACATGGAGAATACCAAAGGCTGAAATATCTACCCTTGACAGCCCAAGTGGCAGACAGGGATGTGTCTGTGCTGTGACAGCATAAAAATACTTCTTAAACAGTGTTTGTACCTACCTGGGCTGCTATACAATTTGCTGACCTTGTATACTGTGGTCTACCTTTCTGAACGTGGAGAAGGTCTCATACATAGCATACAGTAAGACAGTGTGTTGTCTATAGGGGACTTGCTATTCTGCACTAAAAAGGGTGTTGAACTAATTGTGCAGGCCCTTAATTTACCACTAAAATTCTAAAAGAAGGACTCTCTTTGAAGCATGAATAAATGTCGGGGAAAACACAAGAATAACTGGAAATTTCCCTGTTAATCTAGTGTTTCAGTTAGAGTTCCTCCAGCACTGGGGTATGTTCCTCTTCCTATGGAGCAGAAAAGAGAAGAGTGGCAGTGCCCCTTCACACATTCAACTGGAGGGAAGAAGGAAGGAACAGATTTTCCAGATTCAAAATGACAGAATGTCAGCAGTAAATCACATTCCTCTTTCCTAACAGGGGAAAAAAAAAAAAGAAAAGAAAAAAAAAAGAAGAAACAAAAAGGATTTTACAGTGCAGTCTGGGTATCATATTTTCTTGAAAGCTTTTGAAAATGTTTTATCACATCAGTGTTAGCAGCCAAGGTTTTTTACATGAGAATATAACAACGGCTGTTCTGGGTTAGAGGAAGGGTTTATCTTACTCAAGTATCTTGTCTTTAACAGTGGCCAATAGCAGATGCCTAGGGAAGAATATAAGAGCAAGATGCTTCCCAGGTGTATGCTTTCAGCCACCAGAAATCCAAAGCTCTGGGACTTCCTGACCCAGAGGTGTTATCTCTTTGTTTAGTAGCCTTTGATAGATTTTCTTCCGTGAATTTGTCTAATAGCATTTTGAAACCTTGTCAGCTTCTTGCATTTTAGTACTAGCAGAGGCATAAGAACAGAGGAGAAACCAGACGTGAAAAACATTTTGATAAAAGGCTCTTAAAAAAAAAAAAGAAAGAAAGAAAAGAAAAAAGAAAGAAAAAAGAAAGAAAAAAGAAAAAAGAAAAGAGAGATCGACAAGAGCCTAGTGATGGTATATCAAAGACAGGCAGTCTCGTGTTCCAAATATGGATTTATGAACTGTCTCCCAGATCTCTGGCCAGTTCTCAGGATCCCTGAAAACCCCAGTTCTGGAGACTCAAAGCAACGGACAACAGGCAATCACAATTGTATATTGTATATGACACAAGCATGAGTTAAAAAAACACACAAACATAGCAGACTAAATAGTTTTGTTCTAGAAGCAGAGGATATATTAAGGAAAATAGTTTTCCCTAAAATTATATAGGGAATAGAATGCATTTAAGATAAATGAACTTTTATATGGGCACTAATTTCCATTCTTAGGTTTTATTGTTTGGCAGTCATGTGTCTCTGTTCTTATTACTCAATAGTTGCATCACAACCCATTTGCTGTCCTTCGAAATACATGTTTGTTAAGAAAGTACTAATTAGGATAAAACTTGCATTCTACAAGAGGACTAGAACAGGAGCTATCCATTCTTCATTTAAAACTTGGGCATTCAAAGAAGAGGATTAGGAAGTATTTAAGCATCGCTAAATGCTTTGGCACAATTTCTTTGTGCTGTTTCTCGGTTTATGTGGCATATGAAGGAGTGATCAGATGGATAATATATAAAATATATAAAATAAAAAACGAAAACAACAACTGAGTTTCACAGGACTCTTGTGCTGTTGAGCACATGTGCATGAAGTCACTAGAAATTTGCTTTGCTTTGGAAAAGCTAGAACTAGATTAGACCAGAAATACTAGTGGGTATGTTTCTAAAAGAGAAGGCAAGAAAAGAGAGAAATAGGCCAGAAAGGCAAAGGGAATACAGGAAACCCAAATATTCCTATATCACATTCAAGAAATAAATAGTTCATCTGAGCCCCACCACGTCATTTGCTCAGTGGGTTTACTGATTGCCTATGAAATAATGTGCCACAGTACATTCTGATCCACATCAAAATTAACTATCAGCGACTTTATGAAATACTATCTTTGTTAGCTTTAACACTAACAAAAATACGCTTCCAGTTCTTCACATCCACATTGCTCATCTATTAAAGCAATCTGGGAAATTAGTTTGAGATAAACTGTACAGCAATTTTATTCATAGCCTCTCTGTATCTCACACTGTTAATCTGCATCACAGCTCACTAAATAGTGCCTAATGTTTATTGCATTTAACTGAATGTATACGATTCTGAGGGTACGCTGGGGACCGATTATCATAATTATACATGTTTCTATGGAAACCCACAAGTCTATCAGTTTTGATTCATTATATTGTTATACCTTCTAGCACTTTCTAATTATTAGGTGCCCATAAAAAAAGTCTCAGTCTTGCTGTTACTATAGAAATGAGCTATAGACAGGCCTCAATTGTTAACCCTTAAAGAGCAAGAATGAGAAAAGGAGGAAACACAGCTCTGGGTAGAGGATATTGGTACAGATAAGATAAATCACAAATTAGTTTAATCTGTGGTCTTAACCTTCCATAAGGACATTACTGAACTAACTCATTCATTTGAAAAAATGTCCAGTTAGGAGAACTGATAAAAAAGCATAGCTCCTTGCAGCATGTTCTTGGACAAGTTATGTTATGGTAGTGTCCCACAAACGCCCTTCAGCAGGATTATGAAAATCTCACATAATAAATGAGTATCACTAACAGCCTGTGAAAACACTGTAATGCTAGAAATCAATACAAGCCTGTTAAACTAAGTGGGAATTTTTCCACTCTTATCAGTGGCCTTCAGACTGAACCCAGACTGAAGTGTTACTGTGTGACTGAGCAGAGGCTTCATTTAGATGCAGCAGTTACAACTGAATTCAGTGGAAATCACAGGAACCCAAAATTTCATTGGATCACTTGCATGAGTAAGAATAAACTACAAAAAAATAGAATTAGAGAATCATATAATCATATGTTTTAAGTTGGAAGGGACTTTTAAAGGTCATCTGACCCAACTCCCCTGCAGGGACATCCACAGCTAAATCAGGTTGCCCAGGGACTGATCCAACCTTAACTTGAAAGTCCCCGGGGACAGGGCATCAGCCTGTGAGCAATCTGTGCCAATGCCTCACCACCCTCATTATAAAAGGTTTTTTCCTTATATCTAACCTAAATCTACCCTCTTTATGCTTGGAACCATCTCCCCTTGTCCTGTCACCACGGACCTTGCTAAGGAGTAGCCTCTTTACTGTAGCTCCTGTTTAGATACTGAAAGGCCACTATCAGGTCACCTCAGAGCCTTCTCTTCTCCAGGCTGAACAGCCCCAGCTCTCTCAGTCTGTCCTTGCACGGGAAGTGTTCCATCCCTTGCATCATTTTTGTGGCCCTGTCCTAACAGGCTTAAAGAGGTCCATGTCTCTCCTGTACTGAGAACTCCACATCTGGATGCAGTACTCCAGGTGAGATCTCACCAGAGCAGAGCAGAGGGGGAAGGGTCACCTCTCTCACCTGGCTGACCATGCTTCTTTTGATGCAGCTCAGGATATGGTTGGCTTTCTGGGCTGCAAAGGCACATTGTTGACTCAAGTCCAGCTTGCCATCCACCAATACACCCAGCTTCTTTTCAACAGGTCTGTGCTCTGTCCTTACATCCTCCAGCTTGTGTTGATAGTGGAGGTTGCCATGACCCAGGTGCAAGATCTTGCACTTGAATTTGTTGAACCTCATGAGGTTTATTATCTGGGCCCACTGCTCAAGCCTGTCTAGGTCTCTCTGGATGGCATCCTGTTCCTTGGGTGTGCTGACCACATCACACAGCAACACACCACACACCACACATCTCAGCAAACTTGCTGAGGATGCACTTGACCCCACTGTCGATATTATTGATGAAGATATTAAAGAGTATCAACTCCAATACCGACTCCTGTGGGACACCACTCGTCACTAATCTCCATCGGAACATTGAGCCACTGACCACCACTCTCTGGGTATGATCTTGCAACCAGTTCCTCATCCATCGAACAGTCCACCCATGAAATCTTTATCTGTCCAATTTGGAGGGAAGATTGTTGTGGGATACTGTGCCAAATGCCTTACTGAAATCTAGATAGATTATATCAGTGGCTATTTCCTCATCTGCTAACACAATTACTCCATCATAGATGGCAATAGGTTGTTTAGACAGGACTTGACCTTGGGGAACCCATGCTGGTTGTCTTATATCAACTCCCTGTTTTCCATGTGCCTTAGCGTAGCTTCCAGGAGGACCTACTCCATGATCTTTCCTGGCACAGGGAAATAATAAATAAGGTACAATACAAAGAATGAAAATAACTGTGGTGTGGTTATTTTAGTCTAAGTTATTGCTATGACTTACTTTGTCATATAATATACTCATTTTCCTCCTCTTCCTGGATCTTCTAACACAGACGTGTG
This sequence comes from Chrysolophus pictus, assembly GCA_037305975.1. Classification (NCBI taxonomy): domain Eukaryota; kingdom Metazoa; phylum Chordata; class Aves; order Galliformes; family Phasianidae; genus Chrysolophus; species Chrysolophus pictus. The sequence continues at coordinate 60,682,620 of CM074577.1, read as the reverse complement.
AAACCTGAAAGGGACTGAGTGGTTTCACTATTTCCCTAGCCCTCTTTCTATTACAGTTTTCAATTAGAAGTGTCTTTTAATTTAGATCAGCAAAGCTCTCCCAAAGTGACAGCTCGTCCTTCACACTGCATATCTATTCATTTTGGAAGTCAACACACCATTCAATAACCTGAGAACAGGCCTGATTGCTATGCTAATAGTATTCAAAAATATTTCGACACCAATTGAAACAAGTAAACTAGGACTAATTCATAAAGTGAATAATAAAAGGAGAAAGGGAAACATTCGTACTTCTACTTCTCCTGCTGAAATTTTGCACTGCAAGCTTTTTCCTTCTCAAAAAAATTACTATGTGGCACACACTCAAATTGTATTTCACCTAATAGTATGGTATGCCTACCTGGAGCTGATCTGGGAAGGGAAGGCAAGGGAAGGGAAGATGCTACATGTTCACGTCTTTGTGTAATGGCAGTGGTGCAACATTCTTTAGATCAAAGTTATGTACTCTTTCTTCAGAGAGAGAGGAATATAAATTGTATTCCCATATTTTGAAAGATTCGCAAGACGTATTTCTATACATTCAGTTCTAAATCAGATTTTCACAACTTCCAATTAAAGCTAAATTACATCACATACAACAATGAAGGAGATCTATCTTTATGTTTATATGTAATAATTATATGTAATTTATATGTAATAAAATCAAAGAAAGGGAACAAGTGTCATTCTACATAAAGGTCTCAGATTTATACTACATTTTCAAAGGCCATTCTGTTCTACCCATATTTAACTGCTATCATGGAGAAACCAGATTTGCTGTTAAACAAGGAGACTTTAAGAAGCTGAAGAGAAAACTTAATCTGGTCATTTTAAAAGTTCCACTAATTGGCAGATTAATATGTAACATATAATATAGAATACATTCAGCTATATTAAAATAAAAATCATACAGCAGTGCATATGAATATTTACACAATTCAGCATTTCCAAATAATATGACAGTGTACTGGGCCAGATTCTCATCTAAGTTAAATGGAGCTACACCAATTTATACAAGCTGAAGATCTTGCATAATATCTACCTTTCCACTTCAATTGCTAATGAGTATGTTGTATCATTGTCACAAACAACAGCATTTCCAGCACGACAGTGTATCCAACAGTGTACTGATGCAGGGAATGAACAGAGCTGACAATTTGGGCCACCCATGCATCCCCTGACAGCCCAAAGTTTGTTAGCTGACTTGAGTGTTCTATCCTTGGTTGTTTGGAAGAATAATATTCCTTCATAGGAATACAAAGAATATAAGAATCAGATTTCACCTTGCAGGTGAAATCCAGCCTCCAATGGCATGCTCAGTAATCTGTGTCAGTGGGGCACAGTATAGATATGAACATTCAGTCCACTCTTGCTTGGTATCTTGTACTTCCCTTCATGCTTTAGCATAATGGAAATTAACCCCTTGGAGTTGATTGAAATGAATTAATCAATAAGTCAACGACTTAATGATCTAATTACTTATTAGCTAGTAGGTAAATCATTATTTAAGAAAATACCTTTCAATATTTATCATATGTAGAGTCTAGTGCTACAGGATGATGTTCTATTTCCTAGATAATGTAAATGTTTTCAACATAACACTAAATTTAATTTTATAACTTCCTAAATTATCTATGTATACTTCTCACTGTTCCATCTAAGTATCACATTGTTGTTAGAAGCATAAAAGCTTTCCTCACATCGACATGAATGAAGAATATCTAATAATCAATATAAATCTGGCACCAAAGAGGCAACTCATATCACTGCTGCTTAAACTAATATTTTTCTTCAGTCACATATGAAAATAAAATGTTTAGAACCTGCATAGGAGCTTACGTGATATGAGACTTTCTTAATTGAAAAATTTTTCCTATGCATTTAACTAAAATGACAACAATGACAAAAAAAAAAAAAAAGAAAACAAAGCAACAACAACAACAAAACAGCACCATAAAATGAGGTTTACATAGGAACAGGAATAAAGCATGGGAAAAAAATCACATGCAGAAACAAACGAGTGGTTAATCATAAATATTAGATTATCATAGAATCATAGTATCATAGAATGGCCTGGGTCGAAAGGCACCACAATCATCATCTAGTTTCAAGCCCCCTGCTATGTGCAGGGTCACCAACCACTAGACCAGGCTGCCCAGACCAACATCCAGCCTGGCCTTGAATGCCTTCAGCGATGAGGCATCCACAACCTTCTTGGGCAACCTGTTTCAGCGTGCCACCACCCTCTGAGTGATTATTACAGCCACAGATAGTTATACAGAATCACTATATAGCACACTCAGTTTCAAAAGTGTTGAGTTTACAGACACTAAGTTGAAAGTTGCTTTTAGAAGTTATCCAGGGCTAGCTAGAGCTACTCATCTGAAAGTGCTTCAGCAAAGATTTTTGCTTATGACTATCTATGGTGAGGGGTCTGGAACACAAGTCTTATGAGGAGTGGCTGAGGGAGCTGGGATTGTTTAGTCAGGAGAAGAGGAGGCTCAGGGGAGACCTCATTGCACTCTACTACTTCCTGGAGGGAGGTTATGATGAGGAGGGGTTTGGCCTTCTCCCAGGCAGCAAACAGGACCCGAGGAAATGGCTGCAAGTTGTACCAGAGGAGGTTTAGATTAGACATAAGGAAAAACTTTATCTCTCAGAGAGTGGTCAGGCACTGGAATGGCTGCCCAGGGAGGTGGTGGAGTCGCCGTCCCTGGCAGTGTTCGAGAGGCATTTGGATGTGAAGCTATGAGATATGGTGTAGTGGCTTGTTGTGGCAGTGGTGGTGGGAGGACGGTTGGACTAGATGAACTTATGGGTCCTTTCCAACCTTGTGATTCTATGATTCTATGTTATTTTGTACAAAGTATTTTACCAATTGCATGAGTATTTGAATGAACAAACTTCCATTAGTTTTAAGTCTTTAGCTTCAGTAGCTGACTGAATTGGTTTTGTACTGTGAGCTCCTCAGGGCAGGAATCTTGTCTGCTGGGATGCCAGTAAAGACCGTGACATTACTTTCTCTCTCCTCCCTTATCAGCTGCTCTGAATGGAGCTCTGAGGATGGCAGTCCTCAACTTTTGTCTCAATTGTTATTAAAAAATGGATTTACAGAAGCTGGAGTTCAAGGAGTGATATTTTCTTAGTTGTATGGACTAAATTCAACTGTTATGCCATAGTATTCACTGTTTTGCAGGATTTTATAATTACAAGAGATGTAATCATAAAAGTTTAGTTAAACAATGAACTGGTCTCCCAGGAAATATATTTGGATTTGAAATTAAAGTTCAAAATTTCATCATGTCTTAATGTTTTATTACTTCATTGGTTAAATTATCACTCAATTTTTTTTTTTTCCCGAGCAGCTCTTGCCTTTATTTGAAGTCTCAGAGTATAAAATTTTCCTGTTAATAATCTCCTAGAGCCTGTCTGTTACACCAAGCTTTTAGCTTTGTCAGTTTTAGTACAACTCTGAGTTCCAGTACAATTTTTTAGCAACCCAAAAGAAAAGAGACTCAGCTATAAAACACATAAGCAATCATAAATGATCCATGAACACTGAGATTTTTCCAAATCTTTCAATCATGGAAGCACCAGTAACTATGAAGATCTATGTTGATGGTTTTCCTGAAAAACATGATTTTTTAAACTCATTTTTATACACTGTTTTTGTGCTGGTGAAGTACGGCACTTGTACCAAGATGCATGGATAACAATTTGACAATTCACTGTTCTCTTACGCTAAGACTCAAGGAAGAAGAAACACAATTAAATTGCAAGATTTCACTAGTACTACTGTAACACATAAAAACAGGGGATTTATGCATGAATCTTATATTCCACTATCATTGGCAAACTAGTCTGTTGCAGATTTTTTTTTGTGGATGTAGAAACGGATGTGTGTGGAGGTGTCTGCATGAGGCTAATATCCTACACTTGTGCATAGCATACTGAAAAAAGATGTGTAATTCAGAACCATGTCTTCTGCTTCTGCTGCAAGCAAGGTGGTTTGAGGCCACCCAAATGAAGATGAGTGTTCAGGATTGCTCTTTGTGTGTGTGTGCAAGTGTGTGCATGCACTCATGTGATACCTGAAGTTACTGGTTATAATGCTACTAGATAATATTCACCCACTGACTGCCATTTAGCATCAAAATGGGGATGTATATGTCAAGTTACCCTTGCATTTCAGATTGGATTTTGCTTCTGAGCCTTTAAAACTAGAATGTATTAGAATGGAAAATGAGAGAGTGAATAAGATTTTGTAGAGTATTTGTAAAAGTTGGTCAGAATTTTCATAATTTTTACTCTAACTTCACATCAAAAGTCCAAATAAGATCCAAAATCCAATCCTGACTCTTTGTCTAAACATAAGGTTAGATCACAGGCACGTGAAAGAAAGACGAATTATACTTTCTAAATAATCCTGGATGTTTTTTTTAGGAGAAAAATAGAAAATCTTGTGTTTTTTACAAACTAAAGATGGGGACCGCACCTCACCAACAGAAGTTTTTGGTATCTCTAAACAGTGTGCTCCCTTCCCAGTATGTGTTGCTGCCTATTTCAGCCTCTGCCCGATTCGTTACTGCTTGCACATTTCCTTGTTTAACTTCCTTTTTCCCTGAGCTCTTGGAACTCTTTGAGGGCCCAAGGCTAACTGCTCCTTTCTAAGTCGTCTATTGTCTGCTGCATACCAAACTCCTTCTACTACAAGCCCTACAGATCTCTTTCTGCCTTTGTTTCTAGCTGTAAGTCTACTTATCTCATTCCTCCAAGTCTCTTTCTCTCATGGCTTTCTTTCAGGCTGTTCTTTGCTTTAGGCCTCATTCTTGCACAGTGTGGTCTCTCTGCCTAATCAGCCGTGCTGCTTATTACATTCAGGAGCCCTTTGCTATCTGTTTGGGTTTTTATAAGGTCTCCTGTCACCATGGTATCTTAGCATTTTCTCACAACTGTGTTCACTTGGCATTTTTTGTATATTCATACATATGTATTCGCATACACATGTATTATAATATTTGGTATAAACAAGCAAGGTAGTTTTGCTTGCAATGTTCATTCTAGTAGATTTTCCTCGATTTCTTGTGATTGTGAAGATAAGCCTCTGCCATACAAGCCTCTGCATTTTGAATCTTCATTAATGTCATTTCTTCATTTCTTTTCTTGTCATCTCTACTCAGCTGTCCTCAGCCAGGAGTTAAAAGAGAGTGAGCATTTTTGAATGGAAATACTGTAAAAGCTATTAATTATAGCAGCAGGCGGAATGGCAGCATTATTAATAAAGGGACTCAAGAAAAAATATTAAAAATAATTTTTGTTGCAAATTTTGGTTTTTGTTGTTTTGACAAAACATTCTACAGGAGTGCCACTTTACCTCAGATTACTGTTATTGCTTCTCACGTGGATTTACTTCTCCTGTACCCATCTACTTGCCCTCCCCCCATTGATTCCTTGCTTTTCACTCTGCAACCATGGCAACTCTTTGCCCCGACTGAAGGTTGGACATTCGAGCAGTCTTGGAGATAGCATTAGGGCTGCTCCACTGAATCAACAGCTGAAGTCGAGGAGAGGGGGAAGTTTACATCTGCACATCCTTTCATTGTCTGTGGACGTACATCTCTTTTATCAAATTCCACTCTCCTGGGAAGAAGAAGCGAGAAAAGATTTTTCCTTTTCTTCCTCACTCTCCTCTCTCCTCTTCTCCAGCATGCAGACTGTCTTATGAAAATTTTTTAGGCTGTTACTAAATTTAGTTATACAAACAAACACTGGTCAAAGAAGAATTACTTCTTTGGCTCATGTCATTTCTAAGAGAAGATAAAAGCCAATAGTTTAAAAAGGATAATGTTTTTGAAAACATCAATATAACTTTTCACTGAAGGATCTCTAAACAATTTCTGTGCAATTAACAAAGTCTCCCAACACTGACCTGGAGCTGATATTACTGTACAGATGGAGAAACTAAGGAAGATTAAGTGACTTATACATTGTCATGTAAATCTGTGCAGGAGACAGTCACAGAACCCAACAATTTCCTTCAAAGTCATGTGACATTGTATTTACATTGGTAAATGTAGCATTATTCTGCAGAATTCTCATTCATGAAATTCAGTTTAAGATTTTACTGCTCTTTCAGTAATTGCCTTCCCATTCAACACGGCACTTAAGCACATACTTATCTTCAAGCATTGGAGCTGGACTAGTTAAAAAGACTTTTGTTCAAGTTATTGCACTAAAATGTTTGGTCTAAAGGATTTCCTCTATTTTTTCAAGGAAAAAAACAAAAAGATTTTGTCAAAATTTTTGCATGAAACACTGATTTTTGATATTTAATAGATTAACATCCTCAAATGAAAAAAGCAAACAAATCTTTCAGAACATATAAACTGACACACTGATCTTTTTCCTCAGTGCCTGACACTACCCACTCATCTCTATTCTTCTTACTTTTGCCTTAAGAAATAATGAGTGAAGAGCTCTGTTTTGTGCTAGCATCCAATCCACTGTCTAAAAGGCAACACTATGCATCTAAAACTGTGTATAAAGTAATCAGTCTTTTTCCACATGCCAAATGCTAAGTCAGGGGGACTGAAGAGATTGAATATTTCTAAGGAAAAGCAGATTAGAAATAAACCAACACTGGACACTGTGCTTGTTTGACACATTGTACTATTTGAAGTTACCACCTAAGTTGCTTTGAATTTCATATCTGGCAAATTTTAGATTACAGTAATGCAGTTTGATCTATTATACAACCTTCTAAATATTTATTAAAAACGAATGCTCTTATTCAGCTGATTAATCATTGACTATGCTTTCTATTTAATTGTCTTTATTTTGCCGCTGATATTTCTACATTGTTCAACTGACCGAAAGAATTTTTTTGAAATGCTGAGGCAATTCCAACTAGCATAGCAATATACTTATTTAAATATATACATCTCCCTCAGAATATATGTTTGAAAAGAGCAATAACACTTAAAAATAAAACAATAAATAGTTTCCTTTTCTTCTCACTGAATCATAAAAATCTTCAGTGTGAAGAAGAAAGGGAGTGAGGTCAGTATATGTCTGGATCAGCAACCCAGTGACAATTAAGGTTTGTATGCTGCTGACTTTGTAACTTGCAACTTTAAGGAAAGGAGTTTACTGCAAGTTACTTTAATAATATATTTGAATTAATCTTAAAATGCAACTAAACCTGTTCAACTTGAATAGTGTTTATGGGATTTATTTTGAGATTTTTTTCTGTAACTCTTTAAATATTTTTTCTTAAGATAAATGATCAAAAATTCCCATCTATGGCATTTAAAAACTTGTTTCTAATATGTAAACAATCAACTTTTTTTAAAAAAAATTAAATTTTTATTTTTAAGCTAGCAGGCATCCATTTTAAGAATCTAAATAGTAGTGGATATATTCATTTTTTATGTTAGAATTATGAGACATTTTTCATGGAATTGGGTGTAAATGATAAATGTGGGATCCAAGCTCTACTCAATCAGTTAATGCTGATCCTCAGTTTGAGACCACATTCAGAGGGCTCATCTTCCCTGTACAAAAGGTATGGAGATACTGGAA